>JANIVV010000005.1:0-741286 GCA_030555955.1 Diddensiella transvaalensis | reverse complement strand
AAAAATACCACCCCCACCCCCCCCGGTGTTATAGGTGGTTATTTGGTTTTTATTTGATTTGGACCAAACACGAAACCTGATTTTTTTGTCCCTTGGGGGGGGGGCTGGGGTCCCCCCCCTCCGCCTTATCACTTCTATTTCAAGCATTTAAAACCTACCAACATCTCTTCCCTCTCACCAATAAGGGAAAAAAAAAAAAAAAAAAAAAAAAAAAAAAAAAAAGCGGGAGGAGGGACTTCTTTAGGGTAACTTGGGAGATATCACGTGATGCATGCTTCACTGCCAATGGAAATAGCTGCTTCAGGGTAGCTTGGGAGATGTCACGTGATCAAATAAAATACACTAAAGCGACCCCCCTCGCGCCTCAAAAATGCACTCTCTCCAAGCTGAAGAGGATCAAGAGTGGCATCGAAGAAACACTCTTTTTCTTTTAAATACAAACTACTCGATAGATCAAGGCCGGTCTCAGCAGCAGCAGAAGAAGAAGAAGAATGTCTGGATTTCAAGGAGCCGGCGGCGCCTATGGATCACAGAAGGCAAGCGTGTCGTACTATGATATGACTCCTGAACAGCAGGCTCAGGCCGGTGCTCAGGCAATGATCAATTTCATGCAGTCATGTCCAGGCAAATCGGCAATGGCAGGTGTTACAGGATTTGGTCTTGGTGGCATGTTTGGTTTATTCATGGCCAGTGTAAGTTCTTTAGCGGCGACCTCGTGCTAATGAAGATGGTTTTGACTAATAATACATTCGTGCTGAAAGATGAGTTATGATACCGCCCTCGGCTCGGGCGCTACTAATAAGCTTGCCGACCTTCCATTCAAACAGCAGATGAAACTCCAGTTTTCAGATATGGGTAAACGTGCTTGGGGGAGTGCCAAGAACTTTGGCTTCATTGGTGGAGTCTTCACGGGCGTGGAATGCGCTGTGGAAGCGCTACGAGCGAAAAATGATATATGGAATGGCGTGGCCGCAGGCTGTCTTACAGGAGGAGGTCTAGCTATCAAGTCAGGGCCCCAAAGCGCATTATTCGGATGTGGAGCCTTTGCTGCTTTTAGTACTGCTGTTGAGTTTTATCTGCGGGCAGATAGTAAACCTCCTCCATCCACTGACGAAGACGAATAAGCCTTCTTCCGTCTCCTCCTCCTCATTCTTGTGTATATAGAACGCCATATATTTGTTTATACTAATTTTTGCATGACCTTAAAGAACCCTTCCTTCTATTGGCACTTCACTATGCCCCCCCCCCATACAGTGGATTCGGGAACCCTAACCTTCCGGACTGTGAAAAAAAATGAACGGAAAGCTCCAACTACGCCAACAACAACAACCCTCTCGCCCAAAACTAATCGCGAAGATACACAGAAATGTCATCGACGCCACACCTATCGGCTTCGGGTCGAGGTAAGCTATCTAGTCCTGCTTGTAAACGTGATTTGCATTTGCTAATGCATCTAATTTGAATATAGTTCTGCGCCACGCGCCTCAACCTCGCCAGATTTACAGGCCTGAGGTTCATGTCCCAAAGACTCGAGCCGGACAAATGCGTGCTGGAAGCGCAGGGTATGGAGGGCCGTATCAATCGCCAATGTGGTCTAATGGTAGCCCGCAGCCCCAGTATGGCGCCTACAGCTCGGGCCCTATAGCCATATCGGTTATGACGCCGTCGAATAATCCTCAGGCTTTCCAGAGCCTATCCTACCGAAAGCCAGTAGACAGATATGGAGCTCCAATAAGCGCGATAGGGACAGGTGTCCAAGGGCCCGAGATAATCACTCGTATTACTATGGCGCTCAAATCTAATATTCCATCTGAGCTTGACTGGGCACTGCAGGGATTACTACACATCACCGTCCATGAAAAGTTCCAGGTCAAGACCCATGCTGTCATCATACAGGTGATCCTCGACCGAATCCAGAATTCATTGCTATCAGAAAGGCTTTTGCGAGAAGATGGCAAAGGCTTTTTTGATCTGTTTGGCGAGTCTGACGAAGATTCAGTCGCGCTTCAAAAGACCCTTGAAGCTTTACTAATAATAAGAAACTGCGCGCTGGACCCGGAGAATGCCCAGCTTTTATCTAATATGATACAATGCCGTGAAATTATTCAGCAGGGACTGCGATTGACTGGCGAAGACCCCGTAGGAGCTGAATATAAGAGCTACTGTATCGATATTGCCGAGGCAATCAGTTTTCATATTACTCCGACTTCATCTCAAGATCCTCTTTTTAAAGCAGTAGCTGAAACATTGGCCAGAACTTCTGATAGAGGACTTTTGATTCCTTCGTTGAGATGTCTTGCCAGACTAGTCATCCGTGATGAAAAAAATCTTTTACAGGATCTGCCTAAATCCCTCATCACAAAAGTGATTCAGTTGCTGCTGGTGGATGATGAAGAAATCATCTCCGCAGGACTGGATTTCCTGTACCAATACACTGCGAATTCGCCGAATGTTACGAAACTAGTTGCTGATCCCTTCAATTCGTCAATATGCACGAGCCACCTAGTTCGACTCCTCACTTACAAAATCGACCCCCCGACAATGGACTATATTAGACTAGAGCGTCGAACAAAGAAGCTACCCCCTGTCGATCCGCCAGAACTGCCCGACTGGATATTAGCTGAGCTACAAGAGTTTCATGAACCTGATCGTGCGACAAATTGGATTCGTACATCCTACGAGGCAGACCCCGATGGAGAAGTAACTCAGATCTCTCTGTGGAAGGCTTATGAAGCTCAATTTGCTCGACAGGGCCGTAATCTCCTCTCTGCTGTGGAGTTCATCAAAAATGTTAGTAGCGCATTCAAGACCTCTGCAGCTATGGTAGTGTACCTGCCGGACGACCAAAAGAAATTTATTATTAAGGGAATCAAACCCCGTGAGGCAGCTGTTGCGCCATCGATATTGAACGCACCTCTTCCTCCACAACCAGCTGAAGCCAAGAAACCTCGTGAACCATCCGGACTTGGTGTCACTGCAACTCTGGTACTTCAAAACATTGCTCGCAGTCAAGAGGGCCGTCCATTACTGCAACATAGAATCGAAGAACTGGTCTCGGCATCAATTCTGAACCCTACAATATCAGTTTACATTGACGGACTCTTGGATTTGCTTGATTCACTTAAGGGAGGCGAAGAGAATGAGCGCCCTAGCAAAAAACATCTTCCTTAAATATATATATGATCGTTATTATTAATTATGAACAGATTGCAAAACATAAATAAAATAAAATAAAGAAATCGTTCTAATTTTTTTTAAACACCTAACGAAGCACTTTCACCCTGATGCCCAACTTTGTGAGTGTCTTGTCTGAAAATGCTGTCAAATAGAATGCTCTCTTTGGCCTCTGCCTGCAGCGAAACTTCTGATGGTCTGTAATATGCCACCAGAGCCTCGACCTTTTTTACGACTGGCTCTGGGTATGAACCAGTTTTCATCAGGTCAAGAACATCGTATGCACTATTGATCTTACCATGATACAGGAACGCCCTGACCATTGCTTCATATGAAGAAGGCTCAGCAATATTGCTCTCCATAATGTGATTAAATATTCCCACCGCCTTTTGAATGTTTATCGAAGCCCAGCCTCTAATCAGTATGTTGGCCATGTAAGCATTAAGATCCACAGTGTACTTGACCATGTCGTTCAATACCTCACCACTCTCACGAATTTGATTATTAATAATGTATGACTCCAGTAGCGATTGGAAAATGACCTTATCTGGCCTGACACGATTGTTCATTACCAAACCATTGTAAAATTCTTTGGCGGACGCGAGATCACGGTTTATAACACCACGAGCAAAGATCAGAGCCGCAAAGTGCTGGGTCTTGACCGCATTGCCATCCTCCTTGATTTTCAGAAGAACTTTATCCGCAGAGGCCAAGTCTACTGGCGCAATGGTGGTGTGCATGTCGATAAGTAGCTTATAGGTATGGGAGGAAAGTGGCATACCGAGCTTCTTGAGCTTCATATAAATTTCCATAGCAGCATCCTTGTCACGCTTGGTGTGCACATAGTACTGTAGCATAATGTTAAACGGAGCTATGCGAGGAGCATAAGTAGGTGAATTTTCCATCTCACTGAACAACTGGCGGGCAAGCTGTTCATCACCGGCTCTACAGCATGCACTAATCATGGTACCATAGGTGATACTAGTCTTCTTGACATGATACTGATTCATCTCATTAAACAGCACAATAGCTTCCTTTAGTCGTCGAGCCTTTGACAGTTTGGAAAGAAGGACATTATACAAAAATGTATTTGGAGCAACATTTCTTGAAACACACTCTTGAAACATCTTTACTGCGTCACTAGCCTCATCTCGGGAGCCGTTGCTGGGGGCATTATCTACCAACTTTCCATACCCGGTCGCATCTGGGCATGAACCAATTTCAAGAAGATTGACGTATGCTACCTGAGCCAGCGAGTAGTCAATATCGGCACTAAAATTTACAATCGACCTGTTGATAGCTGTCCAGATATCCCACATTTGTGCAGAACTAGCAGGGTGGGGCAAATGCTGCAAGCACCGCTGATAAATATTGTTCAAAGATCGTTCAGGCTCGGATTGAGCTGTGGCTGCTTCTATAACTGTCAAGATTGCATCAGGGCCGATAAAATCGCCTCTAATTAGTGCATCATCCAACATATCTAATGCAGTGTAAAACCCATCTTTAGACTGAGCATATCCCAAAATCTTTCTTGTGAGTTCAGCGTTAAACTCCAAAACAGCAGGCTGAGATGCCAAAGATTGCGTTTCCTGAACAGTTTCAGATGCAATCATATCAACCAGAGGTCGTTGCAAAAAATCATCCCATTCGTTCAAGGTCTCGCTGTCTCCTAATGCCAGAAGTGATTGCCTAACATCCGCAGCCAATGAAGCCTCAACACCAAGATTCAGATGAATAGAATCCTGAACAAACAGCTTGAAATTGGATTTCAGCCGATTTAGAATCTCGGTAGGGATAGACAACCCCCCAAGAGAGTTTTCAGATGCAGAAGAGTTAATCCAGATATTATGCAGATGAAGAATATCGAGTGTGACCAATCGGGAAGAATTCTGTAGGCTCAAAAGTATAGGATCCTCGTTAGTTCTAGCTCGCCAGATGATATCGAGCAACTCCAGACCAGTCTCATGACCAAATACACGGGGGCTCATAAACGCACTAGTAGCCAAACTCAATGCAGATAGGACATCCAGACACTTTTGATTCCTGAAAACATTCACAACCTCCGTCAGAGCCTCCTCACTGCAAGACTCGCTCATGATATCCATCGACCTCATATAGCTCACTAATCTCAGAGACTGGGACCTGAAGACATCAACTGCCAGTTCAATATCGTTCAGCTTGCACAGTTGCTTGACTACAGAAACAATTGTTGTTTCGTCCCAAACCCCACCCCTAAGGTGAGACTCCTTGATAGCCTTGTAAAAGAGTTGACTATTTTGTGTTTCAATCGCAGCAACCAGCAAATCACATCTCGCACTATTGAATCCAAAGTCTTCAGCTGCCACTCTCTGTGCGGCCATGAAGTCGAAAACCTCATTGATCATTTCAACGTCCCCAGTCTTGCATATTAGCGAAAAAGCAGTCTGCAAAGACGAGAGCTTTAAGGGATGTACGTCGGAATCAATTCGCTTAATCCATCGCCAGGCAGATTCTAAATCTCCAGATGCAGCAAAGCCATTAACGATAGCAGAAAGCACAGGGTCTACCTCACCACTCTCGAGCGGCAAAGCAAATCTTGGGTCGTGTAGCATTTTCTCCAAAAACTTTATAGCAGAAGCAGGGTCTTCAGACGCGAAATAGGCACTAACCAATGCAGCATAAACTGAGTACTCTTTCAGTTCTTGTACCAAATTCGTAGTATTCTGCTTGTATCGGTCAAAAATAACCAAAGCCTTGTCCATCTTATTAGACGCGCCATATCCACGAATTAAACTCTCGTAAGTCATAGGATCTGAAAATTCACCAGATAGTAATAACGAGTAGAACTTTTCAAGTGTTGCTAGGTGCTCATAACGTCCATGCTTAACGCATCCCTGTACAAGAAGCTCAACGAATCTGACTCCATAATCCTGAATCGTAACACTATTTCCGGCCACCAAAATCCCAAAGGCCAAGTCCACATACACCAGAGCTTCGTCAACGCATTGTTTCACATGTACATCAGCCGATGATAACAGGTCTTTACCATGCCTATCTTTCAGTCCATTGAAATTCAAATATGTCTGTGAAAGCTGTTTCTTGTGGTCGGCCGATTCCAATAAACTACTAATCAAAATTTCATAAGTGTATTTGTTTGGTCGAATTTGCTTTTTGAGCGAGTCAAGATTGATCATGCCCAGATACTCCTCTACCATAGGAGCCAAGTCATAATAAATAGAGTTCTCTTTCTGGTGGTCCCGAATTCTAATGAGACGCGTGTTGAAGTCATTAATAATACCATCATCTCTTTTCGTGTATGTCGTATCCTCTGCAGCACTAACAGGAGCCTGCTCCTCAGCTGCCGGGGGAGCTGGCGAAGTCGAAGCCTTGACTGGCTGCTGGAATTCAGAAACCCTCTTATTGGTCTCTGGCTCGCCGCGCAGCTCCGAAGAATTCGATGCTAAGTTCAGGGTCTCTCGGTCAGTCAAAGAGACAACCTCCTCATTCTCGTATTCGTTTGCCTGGGCCACTGTATGGCCATTCTCAACCGGTGTGGGTATTCGTTGTTCTTGCACAGCAAGGCCGTCAGTTTCAACATCGCTCTCGCGAACAGCATCAACATCCCGCTCCGTTGAGTAGCGTCGAAGCTGCGGGCGGGCCTTTGTCAGTGACCGCTGGTGGTTATATATTGCATGAGCACCGGTTCCAGAACCGGCTTCGTTCAGAATCTCACTCTGTTTATCGTCATCTAGCGAAGACAGAGGCGAGATGTTTGAGAACGACGACGTCGAACACAGGCCGCCATACGCCGAACTACTGCTACTGGCCCTATCGCCATTCTGACCGAACGAATTGGAGTTCCTAACAGCGACCTGAGACTGCTGTCGGGCTAATTGATTTGTGGTGGCGAAAAATGCCGGCTGTGATGAGTGGTTACTTGACGACGTCCACAACGTCTTAGCCAAAGTAGCATGCCTCGAGATATGTGAAAAGGACTTGAACACCATTTTCTATGTAGCAGGAAGAGTGCAGTACTCTTATCTTGAGACCCCAATGTATATCAGTATCCAATCACCCACAGCAAGAATACTCCTGGTACTATCTTTGAATGTCTAGTGGCCATAGCGATCAGGTTAGAAGATCCCGCATCCAAACAACAGCAGCAGCAGCAGCCGCGGCAGCACATCTCACCCGAATAGAGTTTGGCCTCTAGTCGGGAAGATCACATTCTAACTTACCTAAATCACCTTAACCTTAAGGACCCCTCCTCATACACGTTATTATAATTGAAACAGAACAGAGCAGCACCGTGCACGCGAGAGAGAAGTGGGCGTTTAACTAGTAGACCTCTCGGGAAATGCAAGCCCTAGAAACAGTTCCGGCTAAGAGCGCCCAAAACAGGCAGAGAAAAAAAATTTCAGTAAAAAGAAACAACAAATGTGTTCAAATATAGCGCACGCGGTGTAGATCTCTCGACTAGCGCCGCACTCTGCGCATATAGCGTGTTTAAATAGTCTTTTCAATGGCTACACAACCTGGTAATGGGTTTATTCAGCTGAAACCACGCGCTGGATTGAGGGAGTAGCATTAAGAGATTATATATATATACCAAGTGCGAGTGCGTCTCCGGATATCCAAGGTATATATTAGGGTTGTGTCCAGATGGTCTCCGGGGAAGACCCAACTGACTGACTCACACGCACTAAACACACACATTCCATGCCCGAGTTCTTCCTTCCCTTCCTGCGCGCACAGACGGAACGTTTCGGAGCCGGTTCCGCGGGAACGGGGGCAAAAGCAGTTAGAGAGCTCGACCAACGTACATCACTAGTTGCTGGTCAAGCTCTTGACTAATTTTCTGGATGTATAGTAATAGGCTAGATATGACTCGGTTAGAAATCGCTGCTCAATTGCTGCTCAGCAAAGACCCAGAGAGACGAGAGATTCACTTACAGGATGATGAGACCAACACCCAAAACGCAGAGACCTAGTCCTCCTCCGACCCCGAACAGGCGGCTGCTTGCCCGATTCGGCTTGGCTGACGACGTGTTCAGCTCGTTAGTGACCTGCTGACGGTGATGCAAAGGATTTGTTGGCGGGGAACTGGTATTAGAAGATGTTGTCGTCCTGTGTTGGTTGGTCGTGTCGTCGTTATCTGAATTCATCATGGTCGCTTGGAGCTTTTCATTAATATCCACGCGTTCTTCTAGTGCTTTGAGAGCCTTCCGAACCATCATGTAGTCCAGCTCAAGTGCCTGGAGCTCCTTGTAGCGTCGTTCAGACTCTGTCTGAGGGTTTGTTTCCGTACGATCCAACTCTGTAGCTGCAGGGGGAGAGGAACGCGAGCTAAATGACCCGGGCCTGCCTTCTCCTAACTGTAAAGGCTCTGTAGCCAGACGTCTCCGGCCGCTGTAGTTCATGCCTCCCGTTCGTGGGACTTGTCCTCCTCCTCCAGCAATGGGACTAGAATAGGTCGCACGCGTCAGTGATGGTTCTGGTGTAATTGAGGCCTGACGTTTGATCCTCTGCCTTCGCGCTATGGGACTCTCATGGTAATCGCCCACAATATCATCATTTCTCTCGCCAAACCGATACGGTGCAGACTCGTTTCCGTACCAGGTTCGGCGACGAACTGAGCTGGCGGAGGAATCATCGCTGAATGCTCGCTGCCCCAGGCTCACTCCACCAGTTGTAAACCGATTGTACACGTAATTTGGCTCGTCAACCTCTGTCACATCACTGGTACGAGATAGAGGCCTCTGATCCATTCGAGCAAGCCTAGCAAGCCTTGCCCCATCCGATACTAGATTGAATCTCTTTGGTTTACTCCGGGTTGGGAGAGATATCGCAGGTTCAAGTTCCTTTCGATAGTTCTGCTGCTGCTGATCTTGCTTAACGCTCACATGGCCCAATTCGTTCAAAGATTCTGAAGTGGCAGCATTCTTCCTAAGAAACTGAGCCTGGTAGATCGGCCGCGATGCGGCTAGTGACTCAAATGCATTTATGTTCTCTTTATTATTGTCACTAAGAGCAGCGTTCATGTTATTCTCAGCAGGTCCGTCGATCCGAGCCTGGATATTTTCACTCAGATCTATTCGCTCCATTTAGCTGAAAGTGCACGCGTGCAGGGAGTATAGCTTCTATGCCACGCGACGCGCGCTGACAGTCTGAGATTAGAATGCAAGGTCAAACGGATAAATAATTGTAAAGAACGATAGAATATATCAAAGCTTTTTGCTTGCAATTTCGACAAGTAGCTGAAATAAAAGTGATTTGTCCTCTGCCTTTCACGTTAAACTGACATCGTTACGAGATGTGTTTTGGAATTAATATCTGATCTCCGCAAAACACTAAGCGCGGGACATGGTGGACAGATTAAGAGAGCTTTAGTTTACATGTTATGTAATTATATTATTTTCTGGTCAAAAATAGGCAGGAGAGGGAACGTAGAATCAAATAGTGAAAAAGAGGAGGGGCAATAGAGTATAATATTACTTCTTGATGGCATAAGTTCGTTGGAACTTATCGTCAACATCAACCAAGTAGTAAGTTCCAGACTTTAATGCTTCGATATCACCAGTAGGCTTGAAAGCCTTCTTCAGGTGAGCATTTTCTCTAAGTTTCAAGCAGGCTTCATAGTCCTCAGGAGTCACGGTAATTCTATCATCAAGAGATGCCTTGAAGTCAAGGTTCTTGACCAGGTCGGTGATATCCCCCTTAATGACTAACGAGAAGAAGGAAGCAGCCAAGCCGGAGCCATAAGAAAACAAACTGACTCTCTTGCCTTGGAGTTTGTCCGTCTCAACGTAGGTAAGCAAGGAAGCCAGAGATGAGTACAAACTGGCGGTGTACATGTTACCAGTGTTGGTGGGACCAACAAGACCAGGACTGAGTCGCTTGGCAGACAACTCCTTTGCCAATCCTAAGAAAGTCTTCTCGACAGTCTTATCAGTCAGAGATTTCTCATACTCCAGACTGGCAACTTCCTCTGGGATCTTTCCCTCAAAAGCACTTGGATCAGCCAAGTAATCATTGTACATCAGTCTAGCAAAGCATTTGGTAACAAGCTTGCAGGTGGGGACGTGGAAAACACTGTAATCAAATCTATCTAGACCCTTGTGAGAAGTACCGTTGGTTTGCGACAAAGCCCTTTTAGCAGCCTTTCGATTGTATGCCTGATACGACTGGTCCAAGGCTTTGGTATAGCAGGTAAGAGAGAAGTGGCCGTCAACATAGGGGTATTCGCTATTGAGGTCTGGCTTGTAGAAGTCATATGCATGCTGCATGTAGGATCCATGGATGGGATCGAAAACCAACGGAGCATCAGGCCCAATGAGCAGAGCCACAGCACCTGCACCACCCGTAGGTCTTGCGTTGCCCTTGGCGTAGATGGCAATGTCACCGGCTACAACGATGGCATTTCTTCCATCCCACGACGAGGACTCGATCCAGTTCACAGTGTTGAATAGGGCGTTTGTACCACCGTAGCACGCGTTAATGGTATCGATGCCCTCGACATCGTTATTGTCCCCGAAAAGCTGCATCAGTATGCTCTTGACCGACTTGGACTTGTCCAACAGAGTCTCGGTTCCGACCTCAAGTCTACCAATAGAGTTTGGATCAATATTATTCTTCTTCAGCAGTCTACTAACTGCAGTCAAGCCAAACGAATAAATGTCCTCTCTGTCGTCGACGAAAGACATGTTGGTCTGTCCAAGACCAATGGTGTATTTTCCCGCAGGGATATTGTCATATTTCTCCAATTCGGCTTGGTTAACAATCTACATCATCTATGTTAGAGCGGACAACTTGTATCGAGCGTTATCGTCATCAACATACTCTTGAGGGAACGTAAATTTCAAACGCTTTGATACCGATATTCTGAGGGCGTTCGGACATTTTTCTGTTGCAAATGAGAAAATGAATGAAGAAGAATCAAAATAAGATGCACACGCAAGATCAAAAGAACGAAGAGAATCAAGTTACTATCAAAGTAAAACCGGTCGTTTATAAAGTGCTGTGTTTGATGGTGGAAGGAGAGGGGGGAGGAAAGGGAGAAGTTCGAGTCCAACTATATAAACTATTACCTGGCCGCGCGTCGTACCGTGCCCGTTCAGCGACTAAGAAAAATTTATTATACTGAGAGCGGTACAGTGTGCGG
This sequence comes from Diddensiella transvaalensis, assembly GCA_030555955.1. NCBI lineage: Eukaryota > Fungi > Ascomycota > Dipodascomycetes > Dipodascales > Trichomonascaceae > Diddensiella > Diddensiella transvaalensis. The sequence goes on along the minus strand of JANIVV010000005.1, from coordinate 729,972 downwards.
GTGGATTTTGGGTGTGCGTTGAACACTGCTGCGTTCGTTAATCGCTGAGGTTAAAAAAAACTTTGTTGAGTAGTAGTAACTTGGGGAACACCCAGAACAGACTTGGTTGATATGGGCCAGGTCTACTCCTGCGTCCGCGGTGCGTCCGCGGTGGGTAGTCCCGTTAATAATAATTTATCAATTTATAGAAATATTGAACGCCGGCTAAATAGCGTCGTGATCCGTTTCTATCTCGCTCAGCTCCTGCTAATCTCGCATGGGAAGTAATCTTAGCTGCTGGACAGGGCATCCACAGCCTCGTTGAGCCTGACGGCGCCGCGCAGATGCGAGCGCAGTAGCGATGTGCGGGAATTATCCGTAATATCGAAAGAGAAAGATAGTTACTCATGCTGTTTCCCGTTTGTTTCACGGCGCAAATAGCTCTTCACAGCCTCGCCCCATTCGACACTCCTCTTGTAGTGAGCCATTACACTCGGTAGCCCGTCAATCGCCGCAACCAGGTCCAGCTGACGGCCCTCTTCTCGTATCTGGGACAGTGGGGTCGTGTATGTTCGTATAGTGAACAAAAGATGCTTGGTCTTTGGCAGCCTGGTGAGGATTTGTCTCTCGCACCTTAAAAACACCTTGTCAAAGTTTAGGTCGCCTGCATCGACTGGCACAAGCTTCTTCTCAGCGGGGGCATGATTTAAGCTCGGCGCATAGAGCTGATCGTGGGTCTGAACACTCCAATTGAACCGCTCAACCCACTGCCCCACTTTGAGTTTCGCAAAATACCGGTCCATGGATTTTTCAAGTTTCTCCTTGTAGAGTGGAACGGGTCCATGGACGTCCTTCAGCGGAAGGTTCAGCTTCTCTGCGGGATCAAACCCGGACGGGAATGCAAATGACCCGGCACGTAGGAAATACTGGTCGGTTTTCTCGTCAAACATCAGTATCAGAAAGTCCTCTTCGATGTTCTTAGAAATCGTTTTGACCATACTGTTGATATCGTCGCCAAACACCTGAGAGGTCTGAGGGAAAGTCGTGTATTTGATCTTGTTATTGACGGTACCTTTCTCACTGCTTACCTCAAAGTACATCGGATACTTACAGACCAAATATTCCACTATCATGTCGTATGTCTCTCTCACTGCATCGAGTGCCATGGTATTGCACAGCACGGTGTGTTCTCTGTGCCCGTCTATAATGGAAGCACGCAAGTTCGTAATTTCATCATATGTATTCTCCAACAGGAGCCAGTCGTTTGCAGACAATTTCTTTACTCCCATCGTCAGATGATAAGTACCAGCCTTGAATGGGCGATACGGTCTTGGTTTTTCATGTTTCCAGTTAAATTCCTTGCTCACGGGAACTATAGGTTCTGCTTCGTCTATTTCATCTGACTGGAGGGCCGCTACGTCCACTGGTCCTCCCTCTCTTCGAGAGCGTAAAGAATATAGAACCCCGGCCGCACCGAGCAGTAGCAGTATTCCAAGAATCAAGCTCATGAATGAATTGAATTGCCTATTCTGTGATTGGCCTCGTCACAAATCATAAGATGCGGAAACTCTGCCTGCAGTTGGCAATGGGGTATTTAGCCGCGAATAGGAGCGGCTATCTCTATCGCGGCCACCTACCGTATCCTGCGACAATGCAAACCCTGCGGAGAACTATATGTGATGTCTCATACATACGATAATTGAAATAAAAAGAATCTGACAGTTACGAAAGGCCTAACTCAGTCTGAATTAATCTGATGATCACCAAATACTGCTCGAATATGTGCTCGAGTAGTGGCCCACTTTCCTCGGGTACGCAATGACAGGGCACTTGGCGATGGTCTGGATCGATGGGTTCCTCCACGACCACCACTGCAACAAGCTAGAGAATACTCAGAAAATTCGCTAAACACTTGTTTGTAGCGAGTGCGAACTGCTTTGGACGGTTCGTGCGACCAGGATTCTTTGAGCTCTGCATGACATGCCTCTTCCACCTGCTCAAAGTCAGCCATGCGGATCGCCCGACAGAATATAACTTTAAGATACTCGGCTCGCATGCATCGAAATGGGATCAGTTTATCTGAATAAAAGTCTGGTTGCAGTTCCCGAGACTCAATAACTGTGCGTAGAACAGGAAAGACATCTGTGGATTCTGCCAGAATTCTCAATGCAGTCTCGAAAGCGATCTGAGAATAGACGCTTATCTGCTTGTTGGTCTCGATTAGATTCGAAAAAATCTCTGTCTCCAATATTTCAGCAACGGTAAAATCACGCTCTGTAAGGCCTGAGATTTGACTGAGCAGCGAGCATATTTCGTCATAGCACTGTATTAAGTTTGGACGAGACGACTCTGTGAGGACCAGTAAGGGTCTAACATAGTTTAGTGCCCAGCCCGAATCTGAGGTTAGCTCCACAATTCGAAGAACTTTGCAAGTGAAGTTCTGTAGCACAAGCGTGAATCGCGCCCTTCTATGCGCCTTGGTATCGTCGTCTTCGGACTCGTTTTCTTCGCTACTCTCCAAGGAGTCTAATAGAGTAATCATTTGCTTTTTCAACGATCGCTCATCGAGTGCATCGCCTTCGTTGCTATTGGCGAAATTTTCCGTGAAACTTGACTTGATATGGGAATTTCCCAGTGATAATTGAATTGGCGTTCTTTGAATGGAGCAGTTTGAATTTAATTCGGCGACTGTGTGCTCTCTCAGGAATGGATTATAGTCTTCTGGTAGTCTAAAGTGATCTGCAAATGGATTGGTCTCTAGGCAGTGATTGTATGGCAGGTCATAAGTATTCTCTTTACCGCAGGAAGACTCTGATGGTTCTTCATTGTCCACCTCCTCCTCTTCTTCCTGGTCCTGGTCCTCATCGTCATCTTGCTCGCACCAGTCAAAGCTATTCATGATAGGAGACATTACAACTCTTGAAAACGTGTTTTTCTGCACGCTTTCTTTTATCTCAGCAAGATCATCACTCATATAGAAATCAAAACTCTCTTCCGATCCAAACTCGATACTTGCCCACTCACTGGAATGCGACGATCCTGCTGCGGTTAGATGGAGAAGGAGTTGCCTTCGATATCCTTTCCCAATCGCCCGACCGGCGAGGTACCTGCATTTCTCTTTTATTCTATCCCGTCTACGAGTAACCCTGGCGCTGGACATTTTAATCTTGATTTAGCGCTGAGGTCTATCGCTCCAAAAAAAATAGACCCGTGTTAGCTACCGTTGGTCAAGGAAACATCCAATATGGAGCAATAATAGAGTGCAAAATTGTAGTTGGGTAATGTCTGAGCAAATTTAAAGGCGATGAGCTGAAATACAAATTGAAGAAGTGCGGTAAGACGGGGAAGTACATTAGACTTTCCAGATAGGCGTCTGCGGCTCACCCCACAACTGTCGATCCGTCAATCCAGGCTGTATAGGGGTCAACTATTGGGGTCATCTATTGGGGTATTCTACTGGGGTAATCTACCAGGGCCATCTACTGGGTCGTTCTGTGGGTCGTTCTGTGGGTCGTTCTGTGGGTCGTTCTACTGGGTTGTTCTAATGGGGCAGTCTAATGGGGCAGTCTACTCTGGCAGTCTACTCTGTCGATCTACTTGGGAAATCTTTTGGAAATCTACTTTGTCAGCTGGCTAGGTTCGTTTGCTGGGGAAATCTGCGCAGGAGTTCTACTCCGTTTGCTAGACTGGGATCGCCCGTTTGAAACGTATACCTATGTCGTGGGACACATGACCGAAATATCTCGCTGAGAACGTAATTCTATTTCTTTTATCGGACTGAGTCGGATTGCGCGGTTCTGCAGAAAGAATTTCGAAAGTGTACGGCCGGTTAGCTGGGACGTGCTGAGATCAGATTCCCTAAAACTTGCATAGAGTACCGTGAAGATATTAGGCTTAACGCGGCATACATAAGGTTATTTTATATATGGTCTGTTAATATATATATCTCCGATCATCTAATGTCCTTGAGTGGCACATCCCAGAATACGTCCTTTCGCGAAAGTCGGCAGACGACCACTCAACTCTAAGTCAGTAGTCAATGCCTTGTTTTCACATGTAGGTAAACCAAGTCTATGTCGTCTTGTATCGCCCCAAAACCTAGATGCCTGTCTATGATGGCACCCGTTTTGCCCATAATATGAACTAGTTTGGCAAAAATGACTTTAAGGTAGCTAGAAGCATCCTGTAAAGATTAGATGCGCTAAAACATAGCCAACATTTTTTGTTCCGTCCATCAAGTGGCCAACGTGCTATTGTGGATTTCAGCAGCAACTTAAAATTTCCGAATAGTCAGTACTTCCCAGTGGCATGCCAAGGTAAATTTCCAGAATAGATTTCCAGAGTGAACCCACTCAGTAGACGGCCCCAGTAGATCGCCCGACTAGATCGCCTAAGTCAATCGCCCAAGTAGACCGCCCAAGTAGATCTCCCGAGTAGATGGCCCAAGTAGAATGCCCAAGTGGACGGCCCAAGTAGATCGCTCCAGTAGGCTGCGAGATGCTGCTCATCACAACACGCTGAGGCCCGTGATTACTGGTGAATAGACCACAAACACGTTGAAAGGGATTTGACGCTGGAGATAGTACTGTGTAGCCTGTCCAAGCGCATCAAACGACTGCCTGAATAGCATTTCGCTTGCTGGCGAACTAATGCCTATTATGAGTAAATGCCCGTGCATAGTTGTAACACTCGGTAGATCTGTGAGGCAATCGTACAGCGCGCCCAAATCGTACCCATAGTATTCTGGAAATGCAAATGCTTCTGCAAATGCTTCGAACAGAGATCTAGAGTCTACAATGGTGGGATTCATGAATGTATCAATGATGTGCAATGTCGGCTGGCCGTCACGGCCCAGTGTTGACTGGATTAGTCTATTGATCCACTCATGAATTCTTCGGCCCTGCTCATTCCTCGACACGAAATGAACACCGTTGCTTCTATAATCTATCGTTTGCATTTCTCTGATACGTGCGCTGCAGGATATGTTGGACCGAGGATGGCCCGCACTGTGAAGAGCCAGCAGGGCAGAGCTTTCAATCCCGAACTCAGTTTGAAAGTCCACCAGAGACTCTAGGAAAAGGCCTTCAGGCGGTAGGTGGGTTCTTACAGAGCATACCATCACCCACCTCCTGATAGACATTCGTCACCCTTGACTTGTGAGTAGTCGGCGGGTTTCCCCCTATATTACATTTGCAAAAATGTTTCCCCATGTCTCTGAAGCTTCAGAAGAAATCAGAGTCTACCAATACCAAACCATGCTCAACGTCGAACGGCGAATTTAAACCCGTCTGTCCCAAACTTCTTGTTGCATTCGTTTGAAGGTTTTGCTTTTGTTATATATTTCTGATATTAGGTGGGATAGATGTTGAATTGATTGATTTATTCATTGATCCAGGATGCTGAGATCTTTGGTACAGCTATGGGAAATCCTATCACCTAGAATGATTCCAAAACGGCTGTATTCGAACATGTACTTCAGTACCTCAACCAACTCAAATTGAAGTGTCAAAACATGATAATATAATTCAATTACTTCTCCTGAGCAATGGGTATAACGAGACTACCAGGCCAGTCTACCAGGACAAGGTACTAGGTTGAAGTACTAGGTCAGGCAGCTAGGTCAAAGAACTAAGTCAAGCTACTAGGTTAATCTACTAGGTTAAGCTACTAGGTCAAGCTACTAGTTCAAGCTACTAGGTCGAGGGCTATTCTGCTGGGTCAGTCTACTGATTCTTGGGTAAGATTATTGAGTAAGATTATTGGGTAGAGTTCTTGAGTAAAGTTCTTAGGTAAGATTCTTGGGGAAGATTCTGGGGTAATAAATATCTTAATGTATAATCTTATTGAAATAAATACACTTATGCAGTCACGCGAGTACCGAAGAGCTGATATATGCCAAAACGTACGGGCAGTTCTTCTCTCATTCCACTAAGAGGCTGTCAATACTTTCGAATAAACCTCTATAACCTGAGAATGAACTAGCTCAGATACATCGACCTACACTCAACTCGCAACAACCTAGCAGAGAGAACTAGTAGACATCCCCACTAGACAGCCCCACTAGATTGCCCAAGTAGGGGGACTCAGAGACCCAACTCGCTGGTATTATACTCAGATAGACTGTAAATGAAATTCAAATCAAATCAAATCAACTTCCCCATTAGATCGCCCCAGTAGAATACTCTTGAACTTTACCCAAGAACTTTACCCAAGAACTTTACCCAAGAATCTTACCCCAGAATCAGTAGACTACCCCAGTAGACTATCCCAGTAGACTACCCCAGTAGAATACCCCAGTAGAATACTCCACTAGACTGCCAGAGTAGACTGCCCAAGTAGATGGCTCAATAGAATGCCCAAGTAGATTGGCCCAGTAGAACGACCCAGAAGAACGACCCAGTAGACTGCCCCAGTAGTGGGACAACTCGACCTGCTTTTAAAAATATCGGTTGATGTTCCTTGATGCATAACTTGCATCGTAGCTCTCTCTGAAATACCAAAAATTGTCTAAAACATCTAGAAAGTAGTCTACTCAAACAACAAAATGCTTCAAAAAAATTTAAGAAGTCTTCTGAATCAGCAATTCTATATACACTCGCTCAAAAGGAGTCAGGAGCCTGTTATCGCTATTACTGATTATGCATGGAGAGTTCTGTTTTAGAAAAATATGCAGAAAAATACAATAAAGAAAAACAGAAGGCAGACAGAAGCCAATAAAGGTCATATACAGCAAGTCTTGGGCATCATCTCTTTCGAAGCAAGTTTTCAAGGTTTTTCCGGCCAAATAGCCATTCCACGGTATGATACGAGGTATTTTAATGCTGTATTGCGACTCTGCCTACCTGCTTCATCATCACAACCACTTGAACTCCAATAGCTCTGTATTTATGATACATTAAGTCAAATATAAGGATATTTGTGAGCCGCGGACTGTATGGCGCTGTGCGGCTTAATACTTCTCATCTTGTACGCTGAATTCATTCATTGTACCATAGAAAAGCGTTAGTGGTTTAGCGGTAAAATTCGTCGTTGCCATCGACGAGCCCCCGGTTCGACTCCGGGCTGACGCATTTTTTTGTGTTTGATCTATCAGTTGCTTCCTCTCTCATTGTATTCATGTATTATTTTAGAAGTCCATGGAATTCTTTAACAATAAAGGGAAATATAATCTAGATTTGTTGATTACTATGGAAAAGGAGCTCAGTATCGTTAGTCGAAGAAACTGAGAATCAATCGGACTAGCTCATGTACTCCTCCACAAAACCAATGTTCTGTCAAAAGCACTTTGAAGCTTGAGCTTATCCAAGCTTGTTTCACGATTAAAGAGCTTCAGTCACAATTGGGGATCATGGGCGGTCAGGATGTAATCTGTCAAGTTAGCTGAACAAAAATCAATGAGCGCTTACGATATATATACCATTAGATTATATTAAAATGAAATAAATAACACATTAAAAATTGGGATGCAACGGTTGAGCGATCGTATAAATAATAATTATTGAGCTGAGAGAACCTGATCCTCGTCATTACCAGGCCCTTTATCGGGCTCTTCCATTGAAGTGACACTCGAGCTATTTTTTGAAGTTAGGCCCAATCTATGAGCCTTTTTCTTAGCATTAACCCGTTGCTGTTCGATGAGCTCTTCTTCTTGCCTTTCAGCCTCTCTTTCTTGGTGACGTAACTCTTCTTCACTCGCGCCACTGGACATACTATGAACTGTAGCAGTCGATGGGCGATTCGCCATATTCTCCCGACTACTGCTAAGGTTATTGTTGCTGCCTCCAAAGACTAAAGAAGCAGCAAAATTGTCACTGACAATCTGGGCATCTGCCATCATGTCGCCATCAAACTCCCCATCGCTAAAGAGATCGCCTCGAGATCTAAACGTTTCTGATGACACTGCCGAAGATTTCGTTGAAGACCGTGCTCGCCCTTGGCTTGACACGCCTATAAGGCCTTCCACTGGAGGTTTATATGTTGAAAGATTATTTGATTTATTCCAGAATGGGAATATCGAGTAGAAAAATGATGTCAAGTTCAATCTGCTAGAATTGGCTGCTGACGATATCGCTCCCAGGTCGCCACCAGCAACGGCACTGGCCCCAATTGAATTTTTACTTCTTTCTCCAACTGTTGGTCCAGTGTTCCCAGAATATTCCCCCATGTTTTCTGAGTCAAAGGGATCTTCGCTGGCATTTAGGAGTTGTTCCAACTCATCTCTATCATAGTATTCATCATAGTCGTATCTGTCAAAGAAAAAGTCTACTGAGTCTCGCCTCATATTTGCATTAGATTTGCGGGAGCCGAAGCACGAACCGAAGCAGCTCTTGAGGGACGCCAGAGCAGGCTGGACATATCCAGCTTTGAACACCGTCCATTCCGAGTATGCACTCCCTACAGCATTCTCAAGATTCTCCTGTGTATTCTCCCATACCTCTCTAATCCGCTCATTTCCTGCCATGCTGGATGTGGGCCAATATATAATAGGCTTGTAAAAGTCACGCACAGCACAACGGCACTTGAGTCCAGATCTATGTTGAAAAACTCTCGTATCTCGAACCGTTTGTAATCAAAGAATTCATTACCTACTGCAGCGCCGATTCTTATATCCCTCTGCTTGTCACCGTTTTCACTCTTTTTAACTTTCTTCTCTTCACAAAGAACAAATACGGCTTTACACCAATTTCTGGCGGTGGTTGTGTTCCGATGTTCTGTAACAGCGTAACTTCTGTTGCTACACACACCCAACGCCGCGCTCATCGTTCTCCGACATTACGGAATTTTGTCATAGCAACCATAGCCATATGATAGGTCAACGTTGATATATCTTCAAATCGTATTTAGAACTGAAGAATGGTTTGACGCAGAGTCCACTAAGATCGGACGGGATATGTAAGTGCAAGTAGAAGCATTCATTACCAACTATACAATCAGAATTGAGATCTATAGGAGATGAGTTACTGTAGCTGAGAATCCTCACACGAGCCTCCGGTTAATAGTGCACTGTAGAACCCAATCACGATTATATACGATGTTGGGTCCAATTTTATCACCGGATGTCATCCGAAGGACGAGTTTCCCATCCCGTGTCACAGAGTTGAGAGCTTTGGCAGACTTGAACTTGCCGACATCAGATTTTCGAGGAGCCCTTGGATCAATCACGACACTTCCTTTACTAGGCATAGATGAGCTTTTCATGATTCTCTTCACTTCGCTGGAGCCCAGAGCCATAAGTAGGAACATGACTGCTTCAATCTCAGACTCACTAACGTCATCATATCCCACTATATATATCGGTAAGGTTATGCCGGCAAGAACCTTTGTGCGCATTTCAAATTGTTCTTCAAGAAGCCTACCATCTGCCCATCTTTGACGGAATTCACTTGTGTCATAGCTGCATATACTACCATCTAGGACATCACTCGTGCCGGCTGCCAATACATATTGGGGCCAGTTCTCAAGTAATTTACCCCTCTCCACGCAATCCTCGATATATCTCCAGGAGACGCAAGGCCAGCCAAGAGCCAAGCCTTCTAGATATTTTGCGGTTCGCGGTGTGTTCTGAGCTAGAACTGCTGCAAAGAGCCATTTGCTCTTCTCTGTCTCCTTAAATGCCATACTGAAATCATTATAGTCCACTTCAAAAAGATCCCGTAATCCGTTTTCCAGTACTACCCCACCATTCTCGATAATTACTACCACCAGGACTTTTAGATCTTTCTCAGTTACTCCAGAAATTGTGAATACGCAATTCTCAAAAATATTGCTTTTGCGATCAATGCTACTGTCCATCAAACCGGTACTCAAACCTATGTTTCTATTAGTCTCCTGTGTAGCAACTTTTCGTCTCACTGTAGGTGACAAGAATTCACCTTCAACAATCTTGTTTTTCAATTCTTTTCGTCGTGCTAGATACCCAGTCCACAAATGCCCAGTCATGTAGAGATCCTTTACATGCACTAGGTCAACACCAGACTGAGTCGCATTATTGTTACTGGAAAGTTTAACTCGGACTAAGTTGTAGCCATCCATTGTCGTTAACTCATTACTCATTGCGTCATTATTTTTTGTTTCATCTTTTAGAAGCTCTACCACTTCAAACACCCGCTTCTTATCTTGTTCGACCTTTACCAAGTCACCAATTTTCAAGTCCATTTCGTGATAGTCCTGTGCTTCGCCTTCACGGCCATCACCAAACAAAAAATTGGCCCGTTTTGTAGGCGAGCTACGTGGATTAGTTTGTATTGTCCGCGCCGGATAGTATTTCCTGTCGCCCCATCGTACCCAAGCATAAGAAAACTTCTTTGCAGTCTTGGAACTCACCCGCTGTGTACTCAATGGATCTGACTCAGACTCAATCATCCGTCTCTTTGCTGCCTTCTTTAAAGCAGTTCCAGGGTCCATATCCGGTGAAGTTGTAGGAATGTATCCACCAGTTGTCCCAGCAAGCATGCGAGGGATCCGTAATGGAGTCACTGTCGGTAATTCTTCGCTTTTTTCTGGGGAAGAGTCTTGAAAGTGTTCATTTTCCCCTTCTCCGTATTCGTTCTCATTTCCCTTACTCTCCTCATCATTGTCTTCCACATCGGCACGAAGCTCGTTGCTTGAAATCCTCTTTGAATCATCTTCAAAGTCACTGGTAATTGCCTCTTGGTCAATTGAATTATGGGGTGCATCGTCTGTTTGGGTTCCAATGTCACTCCCACCCGACGAGTTCTTTACTCTTGGTGTGCCCCATACTTCTGTAATAGCCTCTAAATTCGGTTGGGTCCCGAATGGCTTGGTAGTCACATTATTATTGGAGGACTGGGGCGGCATGAATGGCCTGTGGTTCACCAGCTGGGTGGCCTCTCCAGAATCGTAGGACTCTTGAGTGTGCTGGGACGAGTCCAAGACCTGCTCCAATTTCTGCTTAACGGCTGGGGAAGGCATAAGTTCATGTGCCAAGTCGGTATTGTTATTATTCAACAAGCTGATAGTCCCCGTGTCATCGTCAACAGAGATGGTAACCGGTGGGGGTTCTCGTAACTGGTTGATCTTTTCTCGCCGGGTCTGCTGCGAGTCTCCTGCCATGATGAATGCATCCTGTTGATTATCGGCCATTACGGGAGAAGAAAGAGGCATATCCTCCAGTGCTGGAAGTTCCTTTTGCGCACGAGTACCATCCTCGCCCTGATTTAGAAACCCAGGCGATGAAGGCAATTCCTTGCGGTTTACAACCAACTGTGTCTCATTCACTCCATCCGCGCTAGTATTCGCAGCAGCTGAGCATTGGGACTTGGACGAAGGTTCACTAGCAGAGGCCCGGTTTACGGGGGACCTATTCGAACTGTCCCCTTCAGAGCTGAGAACTCTAGGAATGTCCCGCACGCCATTGCCATTATGCTCGAGAAAAGTAGGAAAGCTACCCAGGAGAGGAATATCGCCAGGGTCCGACCCTAAATCACGCTGTGTGTCCTGCGCAGAGCCTTCCGAGTGCGACAGTGACATATATGCGATTGGACCAGCTCGCGATGTTTTACTGATGTTTCATGAAGTTAGATCAGGGTCGTTGGGAACATAACCAATAAACACCGTTAACTAATGTTTTGACGCTACATACCGAAGAAATGGCTTGCAGGTTTACGTTCAACATCCGCAAGCAACGAGTAATAATAATTACACATCTCTGTTTTCCAAAATGAATTTTGTTCTTTTGCGTAGTTGTCATTGACTGGGGGGGCTTGGGCGGAAATGGGAAGCCGTTCGTATTGGCTGACAGTGAACAACATCATCGCCTGGTAGGCCAGTCAGAGGCCAGTTCACCGTCCTATGCGGTCCGATATATTGCCGTGTGAATACAGCTTAGTTTCTATGGTCACCAGTTCTGAGCGTCCCCGCTTCTTAGCTGTTTGGCCATCTAAAGGTTCTGTCAAAGGTCCATGTTCTAGAAGGAACCGTGGTGATGCCAGACTATTCTGATCTCTCAGAGCTTTACTCTATACGGAGAATCCTTAGCGTGAATCTGGAATAACCTCGTTAGACAACTCAGCGGTTGAGCTTATTCAGACCCAGTCAAGCGATATGTATTTTTTATCCGTAGGCTCTCGGGGGAATACAAACACCGTCGAAAAGGTCCTTCCTCAGCAATATGGACCTCGCTGTTGGCTCTCCTGAGCGTGGGTTCGCTAGTTAACCAGTTTGGGTACCACTGATTTAGAGGTAACAACAACAGGCCTCGACAATCTAGAGCGTGCGCGCGGCTATGCAAAGTATGGCGATCATGCGTCCAAATGCGACTTTCAAGTTCCGCAGAATCTATTAACTAGATATGAAACTCGGTCTAAACTTCTATGCTGCTAAATTTTGCTTGGTGGAAATGCCAGACTGAATGTGAATGACGGGAATGATCTGATGTTGAAAAGTTCAGATGTTGAGATTTCGATCGTGGTGTCACCCATGCTCTGGAACACCGTACATCGGGAGGCTCCTAGAAACCGGGAGCCTTGTGGACAGGAACCCGATGACACGCTAATAAACGAAGTTAGTGGTCTGGGTTTCTGGGTTTTATGATGGTGCCAGAAAAATGTGGCCAGCCCTTGATGTGCATATGCAACCCCAACGATTATATATATATATAGGCTGGTGGCATGAAGACTAAGCTGAATAGATTTTGGCATGCTCAACAAGGAAGAAGATGAGTATTGGTGATGATATAATAAAGGAAGAAGAGGAGGCCGTCACGGTCCATACCTTTGAACCTCAGGCCAAGCACGACGTTTCAGTCCTGGTCGAGTCGCCCGAAGATACTGCAGTGGGCACGGTGACTCCTGAGCCCTTTAAGCCATCTGCAAAGATTTTTGGTGTCTTGATTGTTTTCATGGTCCTAGCATTGCTAGCTGCTATTGATGCAACTGCAGTCGGTACCTCAATCGTGGTTATCACAAGTGAACTCAAGGGCACAACAACCCAGGCAGTTTGGGTAGGAAGCTCCTTTCTTCTTACATCAGCTGTATCACAGCCAATATTTGGCAACTTCTCGGATATTTTTGGCCGGCTGCCATTAGTTATGGCTTCTATTGTTTTGTTTACAATAGGGTCCATCATGGCCGCCGTTGCCCACAGTTTTGATGTACTGATTGCGGGCCGTGCTGTACAGGGTGCAGGCGGTGGTGGTATTATTGTGCTTACAGAAATCGTGATTTCCGATGTGGTCCCTCTTCGAGAAAGAGGGAAATATTTTGGTTTTCTTGGTATGATGTGGGCTCTTGGTACTGTTATTGGACCTCTTCTTGGAGGAGGATTTGCAGCAAATGTTACATGGAGATGGATATTTTATATCAATTTACCAATTTGTGGGATCGCTTTGGTTTTGACTCCGTTTTTATTGAGACTCCACCTGGAACATAGCACGTTTCAACAAAAACTCAGAAGAATCGACTATGTCGGACTTGTTTTCTTCACTTGCTCCTCAACATCGCTTCTGCTTGGTATTACCTTTGGTGGTGTCATGTTCCCCTGGAAATCTGCAAATACACTGGTACCACTGATATTAGGAATTGTGGGCATGGTTGGCTTTGGATTCTACGAGGCCTATGTGCCAAAAGAGCCAATGATGAATATTCAAGTATTTGCAAATATTAGTGCGATTATTACCTTCATTCATATCGCAGTCCATGGAATTATTCTCTGGTGTGCGATTTACTACTTGCCGTTTTACTATCAGGCAGTCAGGGGCTACTCTCCAATCTTATCTGGTGTGGCCTTGTTGCCGGAATCAGTATTCACTGCACCGTCATCGATTGTAACTGGAATTCTAATTGCAAAGAAGGGATTCTATGTCCGACTATCGTTGATCGGATGGGGACTGATGACTCTTGGTATGGGCTTGATCAGTCTGATGGGTCTTAATACTAGTGTGGGGCAATTTATAGGCCTCAATATTGTATTCAGCATAGGTGCTGGAAGTCTGTTTGCATCTCTGGCTACCTCGACATTTGCACCAAATAAACCAGAACTAACCTCAGCAGCTGCAACAATGTTGTCATTCCTCAGAGTTCTGGGTCAGGCATTTGGTGTCGCTATCGGAGGAGCTATTTTTGCTAATCAGATGACCGCAAATATAAACAAGTTCCCCGACCTGACTCAATTCAAGAACAACACGGATGCAGTTGTACTCATCGAGCTGTTGAGGAATATGCCAGAGTCTCAAGTTAAAGAGAACCTGCGGTATTGCTTCAATCAGGCGATTCGAATTGTATTTTACACTTTGATCGGGTTTGCAGGCTTTGGATTCATTATTAATGGACCCGTCAAGCATTACAGCCTAGACAGAAAGCTTGTGTCAAAGCAAGGAATCAAAGAAGGTGACAAGGCTTTATCCGATGAGGAGGCCAGGGCAGTAGAAACAGAATAATTTAATTTTACATCTTGGGGGTAAGCTTTTGGGAGGTGTTTATATATAGAGACCATCAATCAAATTTTTTTATTAGAAATTATCTCTTTACTAACCGCTAGATATAAAAAAACAGTTAATTAGTTTAGATTCGTAATGCTAGACGTGTCTGTGGGGAGGGGGGGAAGAAAAATAGGCTAGAATAATAACACAAGCTTATTATTAATATATGGAAAGAACGAACGGGTGGGGAAAAATAACAAAGCGGGAAAAAAACACAGATTCGTAATCTACTGAGCATTGTTAAAGTTGAATCCCGTTTGCCCCGATTGCTGAACATTGAATCCAAATGCGTCACCGGCAGCTTGGGGCTCCAGACCAGTAGCATCAGCGCCTTCCTCATCACTAAAGTATTTCTCCATAATGGTATAAGCCTTTTGATAGATTTGCTCATTATCATTATTTTGACATTCATGAATCTTTTCCATGCCTCCTGCTTCCTCAATATATAGTGCATATTCATTATAAGGACTTCCCTTATTCTCCTTATCCAACTCACCAATCTTTAGAATATTCTCCAGCCCATCCAATGCAACCTGAATTATCTTGTTATCCATGCTGGTCAACAAGTCACACAAGGGCTTGATACACCCTTGGCTGACCAAATATCTTATCTGCTCAGGCTTACTTAGACCACCAGAGGTAGCATTGGAAATCGCCCAGCATGCCTCTTTTCTGGTCTTGTAATCACCATTGGTCAATAAATTAATGAGTGGGGGGACTAGATTCTGGTCGATAACCGATTGGATTTGTTGCGAGTTACCAGCTGTGATATTTGAAATTGTCCAACACGACTCCTTCTTGATGCTTTCCTTAGTAGATCCTAACAGCCCCAAAAGAGCAGGTAAGGCGCCAGCATTAATGACGAACTGTGTCTGGAGATCATCACCAGTGACGATGTTGCCGATCGATCGAAGGGCAGGAGTCTGAACCAAGGTACTTGAATGAGCCAAGAGCTCGACAAGTCGACGAGGAATGCCCGCCTCCAAGACAGCCTGGATTCGAACATTGGGACCGTCACTTAGGTAAGAAATTGCCCAGCATGCATCAATCAAGACCTCATCGTCATAAGAATAGATAAGCTTGGCCAAAGTAGGTAGAGCTTTCGATACTATATCCCAGTCTGGTTGAGGGTTCTTACCACGGCAGAAGTTACTTAGAGTCCATGTAGCATTTCTGATCAAACTCAGTTTCTTTGAATCATTGAGAAGTGCTAGCAGAGGCAGCATGGCGCCCTCGGCCAACACAGCATTTCTACAGGTAGGTGAATCTCCGGCAATATTACCCAGAGCCCAGATCGCTTGCTCCTTGACATCCATTTCAGGTGACTCCAACAACCGCACAAACAGAGGAATTGCGCCGGCCTGAATCACAACGGACGTCTGCTCAGCAGATCCAGACGCAATGTTGGTCAAAGCCCAGGCGGCTTCGAATTGGAGCATTGAATGTGGAGACTGCAAGAACTCCACAAAGCGGCCCACAACGCCACATTGGATGACCTGCTCGATCGGAGGGTTCTTCTCCTTAGAAAGCAGCTTTCGGAAATATGTAGTAGCCGCGAGCTGTGCTTCGATGTCATCAGACTTGATAGCTTGAAGCATAGGTGGAACCTGTTCTGTCAGCTAAAAATACGGGGGGAAGTTGTTAGCATGCATCCAGAAAGAACAGCATTCAAGTCAGTTTGTGGAAGCTCATATCGATCTCTACTCACCGGCCTCTAACCTAGCGTAATCGCATAATCAGACTCTGAACATTGAGAGATCACCTACAATCCTCCACAGAAAAAAAGACCAGACGAACAATCAGAAATAACTTACCTCTGTCTGCATAACCATGGCCGCCTTCTCTTCATCCTCGTCGTCATCGCTGTCGCTGATAGAAGCGCTTACAAGCGTTGAAGCCAAATTTCGTCGCTTGGACAGATTCTCCTCTCTCTTAGCCTTTCGAATCTCGACCTGAGCTTCATCGCGTCTTCGACGCAGCTCATCGGCCTGGAAATGGCCTCTGTTCTTGAAATTCGTTCGCCTATGCTCGGGAACAAACCTAGTTGTACTATCGGCGTCCATGTTGTTTGTATGAGAAATGCGGTCACAAAAGGGAAAGAATGGTCGCGTGTGTGTAGTGAGTGTCAAAGTTTGTTATAAGGGGAGCACTTTTTAAAAAAAAATGTTAGCCCTTACCTTATTCCCCCATTAGCTACTGGATTACTATGACAACGTTCACCACCCACAACCACAACCAGCAGCAGAACTTTTAGAGTGTGTCTATAGCACTATTAATACGATTTATTTCGTATTGACATGAAATATTGGTGAAATAGTATAAACAGAAGTCGCAATAACGCCACGCGCTTGTATTTGCGCTCTCACTAGTTAGATAGCATAATCGGTGGGGATCAAGCCCGGATATTTCGCAGGGCCACAATATACCACCACAAAAGCTAAACTACAACTAATTACTAGAATACCAGTTATACATAGGAGAAATCTCCAGAAATCCATCTGTTCAACATGTCTAAGGCATGTTTGGGCTGATTGAAGGGAACTAGGTAATGTTAGCGAAAATTAGAATGTGTGCAACAGCGACGTGCGTGCAAGAAACTCACCCATATGACCGGCATCGTAAACTCTCAGATAAGTGAAATGGCCAGCGTTCTTAACTTCACCAGCCGGCTCTCCATCGACCTTCCACTTTTTAATCTTGGCGTCGGCGAACTTGTCAGAACCACTCCATTCCAGGGCGTTGGTCCAGGCCTGGTTACCAAGCCAGTTACAAATGTAATCCTTGTCGCCAGCATAGATTAGAACAGGAATATCCGACTCCAGAAGAGCCTTGACGTCGCCATGGAATGGCTTGCTCTCATCTCCATTCAAAGCGAATCTGTACCCTACTTGGTTGGCGCAGCTCTCAAAGTTCTCCGCCTCAGACCCAATAGCATCCTTGACATGCTGCTTGTTCATGTACGCAGAGATCCAGTCCTCTTGGACATAACAAAGATCATTTCCTCCACAAGGCTCTCTGATGTCATATACATTAAGACCAGTCTTGGAGTAAGGCTCCATAAGCTGGCTGCAGTAAATCATTGATGGTACACATGTCCAAGCAGAAGGATTATCATAACAGAATTGAGTCAATGCCGCACAACGAGGATACTTACTATGAATGTCATCGCATTCTTCAGGCGAAATGACTGCTGGGTATCCTCCCTTTCCGCAGGCCATGTCTTCATAATACTTGGCTTGGATTAGAGGATCTGTCAGACCATTTCCAATCAGCACAGAGGTCAGATTGAAGTTTCGGACAGGCTGGCTAATGATCTCAGTGGCAAATGCAGGAATATAATGGCCGGCATATGATTCACCTGCAATATGGAATTCATTGTTTGAATATTCGGGGAATTGCTTGAAAAACAACTGAAGAAGTGCAAACACATCTTTTCCAGCAGCAACAGTAGAGCTAACATATTTGCCAGAATACGAGTGACCCACATTAACGGGCTGGTCCAAGAAAATGACACTTGCATTGGAATTCCATGAGTATGGATTGTATACAGGCTCAAGATCTTCATTAATGTTGGCAGGACCAAGTTCAAAGAAGAGCCCAGTCATTGAAGAACAGCCAGGGCCACCATTCAACCATAGAACGACAGGGTCATTGATAGGATCATTTCTAGACTCGAAAAACCAAAAGAAAAAATGCTTATCTTCCTCCTCAACATCCAGGTATCCCGAGTACTGCTTAACCGTATCCACACCCAATTCATAAGGAGACTTTATGCGGAGCGAGTGATCAGGCACCTCATCCGAAGTGACTCGGAAAAGCCACTCCGAGTCAGGGCGAAGATTGGTCTTCATTGGTTTGGGTCTCTTGAGGAGGTTCTTGACCTCCTTGGGGGAGTCCCGGACAAGGTCTTTCCAGACACTTTTAACCCCGCAGGTCAGGTCATCGGTCGAAACCCCAAAAGTCTCTGAAACTTTTGCAAACACGTTATCCATGACTAAATCCATCTTGTCAGTAGACTTGTGATAGCCCGTGCCATGATCCTTGTGGCCTTTGTGTTCCTTGTGTTCCTTGTGTTCTTGGTGCTTACCGAATGGCCAAGACAACAACGGGTTATTAGAGAGGTCCATTCCAAACTGTTCAGGGAGCAGAGAACCAATTGAGAAAGCATTGCCCACTGCGGCTGAGGTCAGGACCCCAGCTAAAGTCAAGGCATTGATACTTTCAATCTTCATCACTTCTAATTCTTCCCCTAAGTGGTGGTGCGTAACAAAACTTAGTGGCGGATGAAACAAATGTGGTTATATAGTATATTGTTGTGTTGTGATACAGCGCCGTATGCGGGTGGGAAAGACTATCTTAACTCTGGACTCCGATGACTGCTCCAGAGGGCGCATGCGACCAGTCACCAAATGTTGGTTTAATTAGCTCGAAATTGTCATTCTATTGGGCCTGAAGGTTCTACGATGGTGCTTACTAAAAAGGAGCCTAAAAGGGGAGGCGGTGCATCTGCTAGATACAACATTGGAAGCAAACTGGGTGAAAGCCGTTTGCCAATGGTCAGGGGATCGTGATTCGCCTAGTCCTGAGGTGTCACACTCAACTGAAATGTAGGCGTATCATCATGGATTGAGGGTACCGCTCAAGGCGTGTGGTTGGGTGATCGATGATGAAGGACCAGATAATGAGCTGTTGAGGGTCAGGAACAATTAAGTTATCAGCAGTAGATCTGTCTCGATGAGATTTAATCGGTTAAATCTTTTTGTTTGAATGCGTTTGAATTAGTACCTTTCGGCAAATAGCCCACTCTGCACAGAAGTGCTGACAGGGTCCACTGAATGTCAGCAGCCGCACGATATTCATTATCAGAATGGCACTTAGTGAATGAATCAACTGAATATGTAAGGCTTCATGGGAATTTCTTTCGGCATGGATCTAGTTTTTGAGATGCTCAAGAGTAACTGCATTGCATAACTTAATAGGTTGTCATTCACTCATCTAAAACCTTGGCACCAGCTATCATAATAGAGGTGATCCCAATAATGGCCTTCTACATACTCAATTAAAGGGGTGCTGCTTTCCTGCATGTTCTGTTCGTACACTAGCTTGGTGAGTGGCACACGTAACTTGAAGCAAGCTCTAGTGACTGCAGAATAGGTGGATCAATTAAAGTTTGATTCCACCTCGCTTTTATCTAATTCCTTCAATATGAAAGCAATCAACTTACACAAAAGTTGAATGACTTCAGATAAATTGGATGTAAGTCAATTTCCATGGGAGATGGTTCCGGGCAGTTTTATCTACGCGCATGCTTTGGCTGAGCAGCTTATCTCATTGTCTAGAGATGAACGACAGAAATGCTTTGATGCTGGTTCAAACAGTGGGGCGTCAATTTGGGCTTCTAGAGTATTTCCTCGTCTGGCACTCCTGGCTGAGTTTTCTCAAGAGTCTACAGATAATGCACTAAGAGGGATATCCAATACAAGTAATGATAACCGGGAATGTCTCAGAATCATTATTCAGGCACTTATGCGTCAAAGCCCTGAATCATTTGTGTCGTATTACGTGTCAAGAGATACCCCAGGCTATGATGAAATAGTTCAATACTGCTCTACTGTGCCTCATGATATGCTAATGATACATACTCCATCTGCAGGCGATCAACACGTCAGAGAAAGAGTCAAGCAATTTCTTACTGCTATCGAGTTTACTGCTGATTCAGGCAATTTAATAAATCTCCTCTCAGCATAAACCAAAATGCGCATTCTTGTAACAGTCTATATCTGTAATGAATCAAACATCAGTCTTGAGTAAGATCTACATATGCAACTTCGATCGGATCGCCTAGAACAACTACGTCGGGGATTCTTCGTCGCTTGATAGGTCTCTCAACAGGTCTCTCAACAGGTCCCTCCCCAAGACCCTCAAAGATAGCCTTGTCTATTTCTTCCAAATCATCTTCAGTGCCGAGCTCTTCTTTCGACATTGGTTTGCTAACGCACCATTTTGAATCTGCTTGCCGTCGTTCCGCAGCTTGTAATATTAGTTCCCTCATTGACCGTTTTGGTTTCCCCACACCACTCGTGGCAGATCCAAGTTTTTGACCACTACCAGCGAATAGTGTTTTCCGTTTCTCGATTGCCTTTAGTGTCTTCTGACGACTTTCATGTGCTGGTACATTATGCGAGACACCGTGGCCCACTACATGCCCGTCACTAAAGACTCCTTCTCCAGTATATCCCTTAACCATAAGAGCCTCCAGCTCAGCAGTGAATGAATCTAGCATGCCATAAAACTTTTGGTCATGAGGGCCGCACTTGTTGTGTGTGAGCTCATGGAGCATGGTTCCAATTATGGCTTCAATAGGAAAGAACTCGTGCTCATCACGACCTGGCCTTAACCGAATGCATATTTTCATACCATGATTAACATTCAAGCCCAGTAAACAGTGGTTTTTAGGGAAAAACTCGCACAATGTGCCCACCTTAAGCCCATGCTTCTTCATGATAGGCTTCACTAGCGACGCTACCTTATGCAGCATGTAAAGAGCCTCATCTGAACGGGATCGTCGTTTCAGCTGGGTTATATTTTTGATATACTCTGTGCTACTTGCAGGTAGGTTTTTGACGACATCTTTCCGTGGTGGCAATACCATATGTCACCAAGCGGGAAAGAACGCGTTGCGGTATAAAATACTTGGGAAATCATTATCGGATTCACACGACGACAAAGCTATCTCACAATCAAAAGATAATGAGCAACACTCACGACCCGATTGAAAAGATTTTGGATACACTTTCAGGATGGAAAACTGAGGCGGAAAAAACACTTAACAACTCTATTGGTAAGTTATCGGATACCCAGGTGTACAAAACAGTCGAAGGCGTGATCAAGGGCAAGACTAGCCAAGTGGTAGCTGCATACCGACCCCCGGCGCCACCGCCTAGTGCGTGGGAAAGAACTGCTGACTGGATACGGAATCATAAGGTACTAGTTGTCTCTGCAGTACTAGTAGGGGTGACTTCTGGGGGTGCTTTCTACTACTATCGTCGCAGTGTCCGTATTCACAAGAGACGCAAGCGACTAGCGAGGCGGGCTGAGAATGGTGGGCGTTCTGAGGTTGTAGTGATTGCTGGATCGCCATCTGAGCCATTGACAAGGGTTCTTGCTGGAGATCTCGATCGACGGGGGTTTATTGTCTACTGGACTACAAACTCGCCCGAAGAGGAGGCAATTGTGGCGAGAGAGAATTCGCCGGATATCCATGCATTGCCTATCAAGGCCACAGACGCAGCCTCGATTGAGGAGACAGGAAGGCGAATAACTGCTATTTTGGATACTCCTGTCGTGGCATTTTCAGGTGCTGAACCCTATGACTTGTCACTGGCTGGTGTGCTGGTGATTCCTGACTTATACTTCCCGGCGGGCCCTGTGGAGTCGATCAGAGAGGATACTTGGAGTGATGTAGTATATTCCAAGATCCTAGGTCCTATCTTCTTACTGTCTAATGGTCTATTGGATGTGATCCGTACACACAATTCAAGGTTAATTCTTATGTCGCCGGGGATCATGTCCAGTCTGCAGCCCGGATTCCATGCCCCAGAATGTATTGCTGGGAATGCCCTGTCCACGCTCGCGCTGTGTCTACATCGCGAGCTAAAGCCTCAGAACATACCGTTCATTCATTTGAAATTAGGCTCATTTGATGTTTCGCATGGCCGAACACAGAAACGTCAGGTTCTTAATGCTGTTCGAGCTGATGTTTTATCATGGTCGGATAATGTCAGGAGCCTGTATGGCCGACAATATCAACAGGCCTCACATCTGCAAACTGCGCGGTCGTCAGGCTCAAGCCTGCGAGTATTGCATCATGCAGTGTATGATGCTCTAACACAGTCGAGCCCTCGTCGGGTATGGTATGTCGGTCGCGGTAGTTGGATATACGATTTTCTCAGCAACAACTTACCAGAATCCATAATGACTTGGTTACTACAACCATCGGCTGCAGTACCTATGGCCGATGAGACGGAGAAGGGCTGGGAGACAGTATAAACTTATTATTTAATCTAAATAGCAAACCACTCCATTTCTAAATATTTATATTTATATATGTCTATTATGTCGGGCGACGTTTTCGTAGACCCTTGACTGATTGAGACCTACTCATTGCAGAGGTTCTAGATGCAAATGAACTTCGTCTCACAGTGGAATGACGCGCCACCTCGACACGTTCAGTCGGGTGGATCTCCACTGGGGTATTATCAGAGTCATCTATCACCTCTTCATCTAATACAGGAGCAGCCCGTAAGCCCATGGGGGTACGATTCATATGCTCCGGTCTACCCTGGATGTTGAATGCTTCAGACCCTTGGCGTAAAGCATCAGGGGCAGTAGCAGAAAACATTGGCAAAGCAGGGTTAGAGAAAGTTTCATCACGACGTGGTACATGCAATGGGATAGTGTTTACACATTCACCCAAGAATTGTAGGAAACGAGTACGACGGACTCCAAATAAAGTACCATCAGCAAAATTGTTTCTGTAAGTGATACTGATTGTAAGAGTCATGCGATCCAAATCTTTGAAATCAGTGATTTGAACATAGGGATTTGGCATATAGTCACGGATGTTCGTGTTGATAAAATCATTAAGTCGAGTACGAAACTCTTCAACATCTTCAAATGTAGTTTCGGGTAATCCAAGACTTAGAGCGAATGCACAACTCATGGGACCTGCTCGACTAATATTTTCAATCCACAGACTGTTTAGAGTTGCATTTGACGCTTGTCGAATCACTCCTGACCCTTGGTCCTTGAATACAGTATACAAAAGAGATACTTCCACTGCCACCATATTCGTCAATCCCTGGGGGATACTGATGGATACAAGGTCGCCAATATCCAAAGGGTGTTTGACAAATAAATAAACACATGAAGCGAGAACCTCTTGAGCAGTAGCCGAAAATACAAATGAAAGTGCCAAAAGTGATGATCCTAATGTCGCAAGCACAGCTCCAACACTAGGAGCCAACATCCCAATAAAGATAATAATAATAATCAATACAACGACAAACAGTAAAACATGGTGAAGACTTGCAATTGCCGAATCCACATCTCGTAGTGAGCGATAAATAGTCTTGCGTTCGCTGCCGATATCTTGTACTGCCACAGTCATCTCATCCAAAGTGATATTCCCATTCCCGTCGCCATCAAGGACTGAAAAAAGTGTCTCGGCATCGGCACGCGATCCTTCACCAAGAACTTCAATAAGATCCTCCAACGTCAGCGCTTCTGCGTCTTCCAACACCAAGGATTTCCAGATTCTGGATGCCAGGACTTCAGCCAAAAACTTGTTTCCAAGAGAATCCACCACAACCTTATAGGATGACGATGATTTTGTGTTGTCTTCACTTGCACCCCGAATATCTCGGGCAACAGTACCAATAACATTGGCCGCTCCACCCACAACACGATTCATAGTACCAACGACCTTTTGGATATTCTGGCTACTGGCCAGTTTCTGAGTAATTCCAGAATTAAAGTCATTTCGGCCAGTCTGAGTGAGAATTGAGCCCGTTCCAAGCTTGAAATCTTCTTCTTCAAACTCAACACAATACTGAGGAAAGACTCGATATGATGCCTTTAAAAGATTAGTCAAGACTCGAATCGATAACTTGTTTGCCTTTATTCGGGCTGCAAACCGAGTTCTGTGGAACGATACAGACATGAAATGTATCAGCAGTCGTTCTGCGAAATAGACCAATGAGGATATAAATAATGAAACCATGATATTATTCACAGTTCTTTGCCATGTCTGAGTCGTCTGAGCATTTTTCCCTGAGCCATGATTCACAGATATCAACGGCATGAATGAGATAAATGACACAAATGACCATAGCACATAAGTCACGGGCATTTCCAGCGCTGTGAATACACTAATATATTTCTTCCACTGTGGGGAAATGATTCCCAGTAGAATTAATACCACACTTGGTAGGTAATGAGCCACGATTCGCGCCATCCATAGCGATCCCCACACCACTTCAATCCAAATGAAAAGCCACATTACTCTAACACCTCCGACCCGGGCGCTGGGGCTGCCCCATGCGCCAGCGGCCAGAGGAATAAATAAAATCAGTGCTAACGGCAGCCAGTACACAAACACTCGAGTAAACAATGCCTTTGAAAGAAGATCAGTGTATGCACGTCGTAGGAACTTGACCGCCTTTCCCTGACCGGTAGTTTTAATCTTACGCCTCCGTACGCGGCGTTCCAGATTATTGTGGTATCCACGTCTCTTGCTCCGTTTATCCTTTTCGGATCGCGGAGTATAATGCTCTTCCTCCAGCTCTTCAACAACTTCTTTTATATCTGGCAAATCCTCATCCGTCTCTTCTTCATCGTCTTCCATGACTGTGGGTAAAAGCTTAGTCTCATCTTCGTAATTGTAGTGGTTTGCAATGCTAGTAGAATCGTCGTCGTCGTCGTCGCCGCGGCCGTCGTCGTCTTGACGGCGCGAACTGGTCGGATTCAGCCTAGAGCCGTGCTCCGACTGGTCGTGGGTCTTGCGTGAAAACATTGACCTCATCGAACGCGCTGGTCTAAGCTCTATATTATCCATCTGCCTCTCCGGATCCACTCTCGCTCCGTTGTAAGGATCGTAAGGTGCAGTGCTGAATGCACTAGCAGGGGCCATCCCCGGCCCAGTAGCTGACGCAGTGATCCCATATGGCGGTATGCTATTCACAGGGTTTGTGATTGGAGTTCTAGCCGCCATTTCTGGCTCCGTAGGCACTTGCTGAGTATACGGGTTTCTCCTCGGCACGTCCGAATCGGCTGCTGCTGCAGTCAGCTCGTACCCGCCTCGAAACGAGCCTCCTGTTTCTCTGTCAGACAAATCCCCATTATATTGAGACATTATAAAGCGAGAGGCACAATACTAGTTTTGGGACGACACCACCGCGGTAAAATGTTGATATGAAACAGAGATGGGGGGGCGCGCGGTGGGTTATATAAACATTTTAAAAGTGCATGGCATATACTTCTCACGCTGGTGGAAAAAAAAAATTTGTTTTATGTGTGTCAGGTTCGTGCATAGGCTTGCTTTACACCAACATGTAACGAGTTATTACAGTCGGAGCTAACAGAAGGCAAAACTACGCGTGGGGCTCTACAATGTCCAAGTTGATTTCTAAGTTGATTTCTTATTGATTATATACCATGTCCGGGGATTTCGCAATTAAAGTTTCAACTGTTACACCTGGGCCATGAGTCTATTTACCTAGTTAGCTATATATGAGGATGAAACCGTCCTGAATATCACTTCCAGAAACAGTTCCCTGTAAGCGTGCGCAAGCGAAACTTTGCATTCCAACAACGGGGTTCAGGACGAAAAGAAGAAGAAAATAACACACAAAACGCCGAAAATGAATGAAATTCTATATATAAATACACAATAGGGTTAAAGAAAAAAAAATGAACGTTGCGACATAGAAAATTCAATATAGCTTGCGTTTGCCAATGTCGCTTTCCCAGTTGACAGCCCTTTCAAACCCATTCTGACCGGACTGATAGTCCATAAATGCCTGGTAGATCTTTTCTCGAGAGGTCTGAACAAAGGGCCCATGCTGGATGATAGGCTGTTGGAGGATCTGGCCGCCGACGAGAATGAACCGCGCAGGCTGTTTGGAATCTTCAGGCACAGAGACTTCGATGCCGTCGCCTTCTTTCTCAAAGAAAACTGCACTGTTTGGCTTGATATCCTTGCCGTTGATCTTTGAGTTGCCTTGTAAAGAGTAGTAAAAGGTGTTGAAGCCCTTGGGCATTGCCTGCTGGATAGAACCGCCCGGTTTGACAGTGTAGTCCAAATACCATACTGGGGTGTACGAGAGATCCTGCTTGGAGTCGACTCCATAGGCCGTTCCAGAGATGACCTTGACGCGGACTTTGTCGTTGGGCTCTGCTACAGGGGTGTCTTCATCCTTAAGGTCTCTGTATCGAGGCTCGCAGTCCTTGAGCTTCTCCGGCAGATCGACCCACAGCTGCATACCTTCTACAGGCTCATTATCGCCGTCGACACGCGGCATTTCAGCATGAACAATGCCTCGTCCTGCAGTCATAAACTGCAGAGCGCCAGGGCCAATAGTGCCCTTGGACCCAGTGAAATCTTCATGGTCCACATACCCCTTTAGTACATAGGTGATAGTCTCCTGGCCCCGGTGAGGATGATCTGGGAATCCACCCTTGGATCCTGCTGAGAAATGGTCCAGAAGCAAGAACGGACTAAAGTGTCTCATGGCAGGAGTTCCAATCGTTCGTTTGACCACTGCTCCTACTCCTTCAGACTGCTCGAGAGCCACAAAGCTTTTGGCAATGGCTCTAGGTACAAAGCCCTTTGTTGACGACATAGCTGCTGCAGACATTTGCTGTGGTTGATGTAGTTTGTTGTATCTAGAGTACAAGTAGAATAAATAAGAGATTAAGATAATAAATAGAAATTGGAATTTCAGCTGAAGCATGGAAAGGACCAAGACGGATTCATGGCCTTTTATACCTAAACTTGTCCTATAGCAGTTACACGCGTCTAGACAGCATTTACTGGGACGAATCGTTTGCAACGAGTTGTTAGTTAACATTGACTAAAAGTGACTAAAATTACCACCACCGCTTCTCGATGGCTGCCGGCTCGGTAGCATCCGCCGTGCGGGCCAGTCAGCAGTAGGTCTTTAGTAAAAGATTGTTTAGACGCTGGGTCATGTGACCGCATGCCCTCCCGAAAAGAAAAAGTAAGCCGCTCTGGAAGCCGCTCTGGGACGCGCCAGAAGGCATCGCCGCATCGGGTGGTGTCCTTAGTAAAAGATTGCGTAAAGCATATATGGTCATGTGACCTAGCGTCCGCTGTGTGGCGCAGTCTTTGGTAAAACAGCTCTTTGTATCTGTATGGTCATGTGACCTCTCTCACACTGCATAGAAATCAACCCGCTGTTTGAGTATCAACTACACCAAGATTCCGGCCAACATGACAAATATAGCTTGGAACAAAATTATTGCATTAGGTCTATATCAAAAACGTATTACTACAACAAAACAAAAAACTCACACAAAAAAAAGGTTATTAAATAAAATCACATAACAGTGCAAATGCCACAAAACTTTTCATTCTTGGGCTTTTCACTCTCGACGTTAGGTCGTGTCGACTGAGCGGTTCTAGGAGCCGCTGCCAAAGTAGCGGCAGTTGGTTTAATAGCTGACGCACTTGTAGATGAAGTCACAGTCTTTGAAGCGGCAGTAGCAGGAGCTGCCTTTGAAGAAGATGGAAACGCCTTAGAGACTATAGTAGCAAACTCCCGGCCCTGGATAGTAGCAATCTCCTTCTCAAGATCAGTGGGTAGTCGAGATCCATCGCTATCAGCATAACTCCCTGCTCCGTAGGCCGATGCGCCATGCACTTCTTCCATATTCGCATTAAGAGGGAACGTACGGGCATATCCCAACGGAACGTAAATTAGACCATGGTGGACATAGGAACTAAGAGTATTTCGAGTTGTA
Source organism: Diddensiella transvaalensis (assembly GCA_030555955.1). Taxonomy (NCBI): domain Eukaryota; kingdom Fungi; phylum Ascomycota; class Dipodascomycetes; order Dipodascales; family Trichomonascaceae; genus Diddensiella; species Diddensiella transvaalensis. The sequence goes on along the minus strand of JANIVV010000005.1, from coordinate 702,014 downwards.
GTCTCCTGTCCACCGCCTGGCCCTGCAGTAGACACAAATTGGCCCACGTATTTCCCGTAAAGGGCCCCCTGGGCCCACAGGCCTCCAGTGGTATCCCAGAAATTGGCAAATTGATTAGGCATAGCGCCGAACCGGGTCGGCAGACCAAACAAAAAGCCGTCATACTCAACCAGCTTCTCCAGAGTGATCACTGGATAACTCGACTTGGCCGGTGCATACATCTTTTCCAGCACTTCTGCCGGTAACGTTTCTGGCAATTGGTACACGTCTACTTCGACTCCTGCAACCTCCTTAATACCCGCCAGCTCGGCCTCTGCCATCTGCTGGATATGGCCGTAAGTGGAATAGAAGATAATCTAAAGCATCCTCGTTAGAACTCTGTACACACACACGCTGCCAAATACGTAAAGCCAAAAAGCCAATTAAAACATACAGCGATTTTAGCCATTGTTAGTGTCGATTATAAGTCAATGTCTGCTACAACAAGAAAGAAAGAAAGAAAACAAAAACGAAGAAAGGGGGGGTGTGAACTGCTGGTATTTAAAGCGCTTAAACTCACTAAGCTGGCTACCTAGTTAAGCCCATCGGCGCGCTAGCTCTCCTCCTCCAGCATTGTTAACATCTGAATAATGACTGACAAATGGGGCCTTCACATAGTAATTCGGGCTTTGGGACATTAAACCAGCACCAAAGCGTTCGTTGATTTTCCGAGTCCCGAAATAGGCTGCTGCTGCGGCTGCTGCACGCCATTGCCAAGTTACCAACCGTTTAGTAAATATGACAAACTGGGATTTCTTAGCAAGGGTTACCTAATGTTTAGTAGTGGGCCCCCCCCTTATTAACCAAAACGCTAGTCTTGGTCAGTCCTGTGTAATGTAGGAGGGTTGTCTCGTAAAAGACGGTTGTGTGTGGGTAGTAGTAGTACCACACAAACACGCACCGAATTTTGTATAAATAGTGCTGCTTGCACCCCCGTTGGTTCTTCCTTTGTGTGTCTTTATTACATCAGATCAAAGTTTGACTTACTCTTTTTGATTTATATACTCTTGCAATTGATTCCACAATGGCCCCCGCTAAAATCGCTATCATCTACTACTCCACTTGGGGTCACATCCGAACTATGGCTCTTGCCGCTCGCGCTGGTATTGAGGCAGCGGGTGGAAAAGCAGACCTTTACCAGGTCCCTGAGACTTTGCCAGCCGATGTTCTTGCCAAAATGCATGCTCCTCCTAAGTCCGAAGACCCTGTGGTTACTCTTGAGACGTTGACTCAATACGATGCGTTCTTGTTTGGAATCCCCACTCGTTACGGTAACTTCCCCGCGCAATGGAAGGCATTCTGGGATTCCACCGGCGGATTGTGGGCCCAGGGCGCTTTGTATGGAAAATACGCCGGTGTGTTTGTTTCTACCGGTACTCCAGGTGGTGGCCAAGAGACCACAGTTCTCAACTCAATCTCGACATTGACCCACCACGGGATTATCTTTGTTCCTCTCGGTTACGGAGCCGCGTTCCCTCTTCTGGGCAATCTCTCGGAGGTGCATGGATCCTCTCCTTGGGGTGCTGGTACCTTTGCCGGAGCCGATGGTTCTAGACAGCCCACTGATCTTGAGAAGTCAATTGCCACCGAGCAGGGAAAGAGCTTCTTCGGCCATGTGTCCAAGATCAGCTTTTAAATATTTATATATAAATATATATAACAAGATGGGTTGAAAAATATAGGAATACATCTCTTCATCTTGGACCAAATGAACTAAAAAAATTAACATAAGAAAATAACAATGCGAAAAATAACACTACCAAGTGGATGGTCCAAACCATTGGCCAGGCTCAAGAACCTTCAACGAAATGACCTGTCGATCAGCATTGCTGATGGAACCACCGGTTGTCCCCCACCATTCAGGTACTTTGACACTGGGGTTCAACAATATTAGAAATATCAATAAAGACCCCAATGCCAACCCTAAATCTAATCCTGCTGATAATGAATAATTATATTTGGCCCACCAGTTAAACCAATTCCGTTTGACCCAGTGACCAAATAAATACCCTACTACACAATAACTGCCATAATTGTATGGTGTAGCGGGCGGGATATACCCAACTGCGTTGAAAAATACTGGCCAATGTATATATCTTAGCCAGGACCTGGGCCATCGTTTAAGCCACAGAAATGTAATGACTGGCAAAGCAACCCCCAAAATAAAAAAGAATAGTAAACCATAGTAAAGCTTCCCGGCTGCAAAGAGTCTCTGAGGGCCAATTAAACCCCAAATCACTGACGCATTGAAAAAGACTTCTGCTTGAGGACATGTAAATGAGTCCCGTTGACGAGGCGTGCACACATCCGGTAAACTGCTTTGAGCCCAGTTCATCACTGCCAGTTGAACTACAGACCCCCAGATCGTGGCAATTAACTGCGCAGTAAATAACACGCGAGGGGAGATTTTGATATAGTGCCCCAGTTTCATGTCCTGCAGAAATAGTACTGCTTGATTATTTGTAATATACCCAAATGTTTTGAACATCATCATTGCTAACGGTCGACCTGGAAGCATGTATCCAACCATGAATTCAGTAAGGACATTCAGCCCCACCTGGATATTTGTCAATGCATAAATCATGGCCACAGGGATTAAAAGTCCTAATGCAAGAATAAGTGCCACTACAAGAGCCCATATTGGTAATCCAGTATCCCATACTCGTACACTGACAATAGCCATTGCAAAGAATACTAAAAATGTAGCCCCAAACCACCAATCGGGTACTTCTTTATATCGTTTCATTAATCGCATATGAACATCGTCTGGCTCATTTCGAGAGTTCTTCCAATAGTACATTATATTCTTTCTGTCATACAACAGAGTATGGGTCACTGCTGATGTGATTGCTGCAAATGCTACTCCATAAGCAACCACAAATGTAGTAGATAAAAACAATGGTGAATATGCTTCGTATGCCTCTTGATCAAATTCAAGTGTTGAGTTGATAAGAATCCGTTTCACATCGTATATCTGTTGATATCTATCATACGAATCAGTTGAAGACATTGGTAAATAATGACCATACCAGACATTTGCAAAATGTACGATCGGGGTCACAAACCAATAAATAATCACAATGCAGGCAATGATATTGCCAATGGCAAAAAATGGCGGGATCAATGGCGATCCAATATAACCTGCAACTTGATTCCAATCAAATGTGATTGGTAACATGCCCAGACCAGAGTATGCTCCAAATAACTGATTAATCACCACATTATTAGGTGCTATCCATGACGCAAATTCAAAATATGATAAAAATGGCGCCAGAAATCCTGGCAAGAAAGTCCATGCAAATGATATACACATCACAGTCAAAAAGAATTTCAATCTTGATACTCGCCATCCATCAGCAACATGATTGACTTTAAGATGGATATTTGTCAAGAAGGTTGAAGTCACCAAGTTGGAGGGCCATATCATTGATGCTGGGTATACAAGCACGCGACGTACTAGACCAGCGATTGAATAACCTATTGCCTGAGATGCAATAGTAGAAACGACCTGAAATACCCACCCATAATGTATATCGTAAAACTCCTCCATAGTAACAATAACATCCGTTAAATATGCAGCACCGCTACCGAATGTGACATTCGCCATGATCGTGATAAGTGCGTGCTCTTTCAGATTGAAAGGACTGGGGTTCAAGTCCAATCCCAGGATTCTGACATTCGGCACACATCTATCCCACAGCCTCCCTAATGGCCATGCAGTGATCGCAGATACAAACGTCGAGATTGCAAAAACTGGCGAATGTAATGAAAACAACACATTGATTCCACATCCAAGCGTCGTCATAAGAATACCTATTGTCCACATCCGGACTGTATTGTGCGGTATCGATGGGTCGTCAACATTCGGCACCGATGCTCGAACCTCTGGATAAGGCGAGTCATCTTCCGGTACGAGCTGGACATATTCATCTTTATCTGGCGCTGGTCGTTCCCTCGCACTGGCCTTATCGAAGTCTTGTGAGGGGTCTTTATGTGGCTTTTTCCGTCTCATATTTGTAAATAGTCTTCTATGGCTTTCGGTCTTAGATGGCTCTCCGCTTGTTCCACCTAGTGCTTCGCTTTCAGTATTGATACCAGCACTGTCCAAAGCGCTGAGCAGTATCCCGCCAGCACCGTCGACCTCGCTGGCGCCTGTCAGCGTTGTGTCTGGCTCTATCTGGTCGTTCATCTATTCCATCCAGCGGCGCTTAGTGAGGTAGTAGGAACTTAGAAATGTTAAAATCTAGACTTCTCTCCGCTAGGGCATATGCACCCTTGCCAAACAACTGTGAAACGATATCCGACCCGACATGACTTAATAATACGTTTGGCCCGCTGAACTGTGGGACGCTTTTGATTGTGGCTATATATGATATGCAGTCCGTCAAGGTCGAGATCTAGACGGTCTATCGTGTGAGTGGCAGCAAGTTTCAGTCTACGTAGAGAGCCGACTATGCAAGAAGGGAACCCATGTCATGAAGCCTCTTCCGCCAACCCGAGAGACTCTCGGTGAGGGGGAGGCTCTGGATGTTTATGTAGCTGCTTGTAGCATGTGAGGAGGATTTTCTTTGCTCGTCGGTTGCGTATTTCCCTGATGCCGTATGGTAGGACGGGGAGTTCGCTGTAAAACGACTGCTATGTTACGCCATGCGAATAGTTTAAACCAAGTAAGTCTTGAAATAATCTAAGGTTAGTTCTCGGGACTATGTAGGGTCTAGTTGTATGATGTTGATGTGAGATTTGCTCAGAGTCGTATTATTGCAGGACTTAAATCAATACCGGATGCCGTCCCAGTTCCCATAGACCACAATGATAAAGGTCTGTGCCTACTACCGAATCATACAGTGTATTACAGTCTCTTTTTTCTTTATTTATCATTATTAAATATTATATCACAATATATATAGATATATACAACCCCAATTTCCAATAAAAAGACCTACTGCTGCTTTGCAGTACCTACTTGTGCTCGTCGTGTCATGTAGATGGGCTTGATAATGATAAATGAGTTTTCTGGATCAGCGATACCAGCATAAGCATTATACCAAGCGGCAAAAGCAGCCACCAGACCCATCCAGCCTCCAGCCTTGAGGCAATTGACTGAATTGGCCAAATAACCCGACGCGAGAAGTAGATATGTGATATCAAGCGATGCAAATAACACAAATGTAGCCACAGTCGACTTTAAGGTACACAAGACAAGAATAAACGTAAATATAAACCATCCCATAAGGTAAAACCCCAGAACACTATTCAATTCATCTGGAGTATAGGCATCCGCGATCCCGAACCCAGGAGTGATAATCGCTGCAAACGACATCCAGAACCCTCCGTAAGAACCCAACGCAGTGGCACCAAAGGTGTTTTCAAGGGCAATTTCCCAGACACCGGCAATTAACTGTACCAGACCTCCGTAAAAGAAACCCAATCCAACGACTACAGTAGGAACAGTGACATGACGAGCATGCAGATTCACCAGCGACAAGACAAACGTAGTCAATGCAAATCCACAAAGGCCCAAGGGAGTAGGATTACCAAACTTCCTTGATGGAGCAGGCCTCAACCCAGTCGTCAGAGTACCACCAAATGCAGCCACCAACTCATTTTTGTAGAACTTTTGCGTTCCAATGTGAATGAACTCATCGTCTGCTCCAGAAGTTGTGATTCTAGCCACGCTATGGGGCCCAGCAGCATTAGCGGGTCTTACAAAGACCTCATCATGCTGGTTTTCCTCGTCAGGTTGAAGACTGTTGAATGACATTGAGTGTGTTGAGTTATAAGTTCCAGAAAAACACCCCCGAATCAAAGTATTTATATCACTGGGTTTGTAATTGAAAGTTTTTTCTGTACTCCGATTTTGTGTTTCCAAAAGGACCCAAGCCGGTATTAGTCCCTCGAACCGTTGGCCCGGTCGATCCTAATTCGCGGGAAAATTAAAAAAAAAAGATCTGCGCACCCAGCCTACCATCATGAGACAGGTCAGGCAAGAGCCGCAAATATATGACAACTTTCAGAATGGTGCCAGCATGGATTCAGCACGAAAAGAAGTCGAAACCGCGGTTTGAACCATCCAAGAAGGAATACCCCAGGTCTTCTCCACAGTTTGATGCACCCAAGGTATCTTCAAAGCTCGTTTTTGCATCGATAGTGGAGAAACCTGGTCGTGAGCCGCAGGATCAAATCGTCATTTCAACATTGATCCGGCACAAACGGCAACTTTAAAGTACAACAACAGCAGCGACTTGAGCGCCACGGGCCTCTTGGTGGCACTCCGGATAGTCATCCAGGGATCAAAAAGAGGGGTAGGATGCTTGAGCGTCGCCCGGAGATTAGAAGGCCCGGTGGTTTCCGGGGAAGAAACACCCGGCGAGACTCTCCGTCAACCAAGCACACTGAAGGATTAGGTTCGAAACATGGCATTTGGACGAGGCTGGCGAATAGATTTACCGCGTTAAGGCCTGCGACACACTTTAGCAGTTATTGGGGGCTGACAAGGGGCGCCGCACCTCCTGCGGCCGAGAAGACAAAAATCAATGACAATTTATTAGGTTATTATAATTAATATTAAAAGAGAAAACAGGACGGAGGAAACCCAATTAACGAGATTTTTTTGTGTAAATAAAAAAGGGAGAAGGACAGAGAGTTAGAGAGAGAGAGAAGCTTACTGTCTCTTCTCCTGGGGCAAGGTATGAGCGAATGGCATATAAACAGGCTTGACATTGAAGAAAAAGTTTTCACTGTCTGCAATACCTGCAAATGCATTATACCAAGCAATTAACGCAGTGATTATACCGAAATAACCACCGGCCTTGAGGACATTGACATGGTTCGAAAGATATCCTGCTGCAAGCAGCAGGAAAGTAACATCCAAAAACGAAAACAGTGCAAATACCGCTACGGTCGATCGGAATGTACACAAGACAAGCATAAACGTGAAGATGAACCATCCCAACAGAAAGAATCCCAATACACTGTTCAGTTCGTCGGGAGTATAAGCGTCTGCAATTCCGAACCCAGGAGTGATAATCGCTGCAAATGACATCCAGAACCCACCGTAAGAGCCCAAAGCAGTGGCACCAAAGGTGTTTTCAACGACAATTTCCCAAATACCGGCAATCAATTGAATCAAGCCTCCATAGAAGAACGCCAATCCAATAACAATATTCGGTGCAGTGACATGGCGCGCATGGACATTGACCAGCGATAGAACAAACGTCGTCAATGCAAATCCACACAACCCCAGGGGCGTAGGATTGCCAAACTTCCTTGACGGAGCAGGCCTTAACCCTGCAGTCAACGTACCGCCAAAGGCAGCTACAAGTTCATTCCGGTAAAACTTCTGGTTCCCAATATGAATGAACTCGTCATCGGCACCGGAGGTCATGACCCTGGCAACAGGAGCACTGGTGTTAACAGCACTGTTCATGCCAATTGGCGTAGTAATAGGCTGATGATCTTCGGAATCGTAATCGGCCATGTTGTTAGGTTTATTCTCGATATTACCACTATCTGTCATATGAATTGGGGGGTTTGGCTTAAACAGTAGCTGATAGTTAACAAAGGAAGACGGACAATACCCCAGTATTTATATACGCGCTAACAAGCTACCTGGCAAACAATGGACGCGGGAGGGGGACGGGGTCGCTGTACTACCCACACACTATTTAACCGAGTTTCAAACAAAAACATCACCCACAATAGAGCCAAAAGAGGGGTTATACGCCAATGGACGGACCAAAGGGTTGGATCATCTGATGAGAAGAGGCAAAACAGTCAGCCCAGACGTCGCTACCCACCCCAGTTACCCTTACCCTTGAGCCTGTCTTGGGGGGGCCCGGGACGGGGACAGGGAGACGCACAGGGTACCAAGAGGACGACAGGTGCCCTCTATTTTGTCAGATGATTCCTCTTAACTGAACGCAGGAAATATCGTTGTTTGTTGATAATAGAAAGCAGTCGTGTAATCATAGCCACAACAACCGTTAATCTGCTCCGATTTGTTGGTTTCTTTGTACGCGCCTGGATGAATTACTCAATGTAGTAATAGTAATCTTCATCACACCCATCACCATCATCACCATCATATACGGCACTTCTGTTAGTAAAGTGATCCAGATCTTCCCGACCCCACGCAGCACTCCAACATTGCCCCTACCGTAGCGGCAGCAGCAGCCACAGCAGCAGCGTTGAACGAGCCGATGGATTGATACGCGCCAGCCACAAGACGCAACCACCACCCCCGTCCATTTGCCCGATTCGTCCGATTGTCGGTCGAAACGTTCGACAACCCCAACACACCACTCCACATTTGCGGAGATTCTGTCTTGTACTCTCTCCCGGTTGCTGTAGGTGTACACAGTGTAATGAGATGACGAGGTGAAGCCAAAAACATTAATATATTAGAATAACAACAAAATTGTGTAGCGTATTGACAGTCTATTGACTGACTGTCTACTGAGCGATGGTCGCGTCATCTTCAAGCTCTTGTTCCTGCTCTCGTGTAGATGAGGCGCGGTCCGAGAACTCGCTGGTCGGCTTACTCTCAAGGCCCTTCTCAGCATCATCAGAATCAGGCCGGGGCTGAGGAAGCTTGGCTGCCACGCGCACCACGTCAAAGAAACCTGTGGCCTGAAGAAACATCTCGTCAATCTCCTCCAGGGATCGGCCCGTGGTCTCGGGCATGCAGAAGTAAACGACCGGAACAATTAGGAAAAAATTCACACACGCATAGACAATATAGTACCGATAGCTGATGGAGTTAAAGGCCACTGGCGTGACTTCCACCACCAGGAAGTTCGTGCCCCACGTCACACACACTGCTAAACCGTTTACAATCGACCGCACTCTCATGGGTGAGATCTCGGCCGCGTAGACAAAACATACTCCTAGGAATCCATAACTATAGGCAAGATTCACTAGAAATAGGAATGCTATAGCTGCATGCAATGATTGCTTATTGTTTTGTTGAGATGTGGTACCAGCAAGTACCGCCATGCAGATACCCATTCCAATACCAGCAATCAGAAGCAACTTCCGACGTCCAAGTCGGTCAATGGTAAGGATAGTGAGATATGCACCAACAGGTTGGATGATTTCAATACAGCCCGAGAGTAGAGAAGCCTCACGAGGACCCATGTCCAGATACTCTTCGAAAATAGTCTGTGCATAGAATGTAATACAGTTGATTCCACACGCCTGAGAAGTAAACATGGCAAACAGTGCCAACAAAACACGGTGGAATACTCGAGTGTCCTTCATGGAAAAAATATCCCTGAATGAACCTGATGACATCACGTCAATAGAATGTTGAGTCTCACTAATATGCTGATCAACAATCTCACTATTCTCATCACATTCATTAAATAGTGCCAATACACGTCGAGCTTCACTCATTCGTCCCACTTTGACAAGCCATCGAGGTGACTCGGGCAAGAAGAAAATTAACGATATAGACATGATTTGCGTCACAATCTGAAGTGCCAACGGTAATCTCCATGATGCACTATTATTAATATATGAACAACCATAATCCACCCAGTATCCAATCAAAATACCACTAGTGATGAAGAATCCTGTGAATGCAACATGGCTACCTCTATTCGCAGAGGTACTAATCTCAACTTGGTATACTGGTACAGTTCCTGAAATAATACCCACTCCAAATCCGACGGTAAGACGTCCAACAATAAACTGTGCCAAAGAAAATGAACTCGACATGAGGATAGCTCCAATCATACTAAGTACTGATGCAGCGAAAATCATCTTTCGACGGCCAAATAAATCTCCCACAAATGATGTTGATAATGATCCAAACATACCTCCAACTGTATATAAGGCAATAACAGTTCCCTGGACTGTTGAATTATAATGCCTCTTAGCACCTGTGGTGGTCACTGTATTCATTACCGGGAAGGTTTCATAAAATGATGGTAGACCTAATAATCCTCCTGCTACTGAAAGATTGTAGCCATACCAGATGAAACTAGGCATCATGATGAAGTATAGTGCGACCAGATTTAAAGTGCGCCCACTGGCGCCAAAATGCTTCTTCATTATATTCTATTGGGGGAAGAAGTTATAGGATAAGCTTTTTTGACATTTCTGGGGAATATCTCTGATTTATATAGAAATAAAATCCTACCCCAAGGATTCCCCCCTCCTCCCCCCGCGTGGACCCGGTTTTTTGCTCCCCGGCCCGGGGAAATCTGAATCATTGGACCATAGGATGCCAATCAAATTGCTTGAGGCTATTAATTTTTTTTTCCTGGTAGTAGAGGAATTCAAGTTTGCGAAACGGTCCTGCGCGGCATATCGTGGTGGGGCTTTCTGCATCTCACTGGCCGCTCCCATCCGGCAGAGGTTGATCCGTAAACCAGTCATATCTACGCTATAACTGGTATTTAACATAAGCGCTAACTTAAGCACCAACTGTACCCTTACAGTGTCTTATATTGCGTTCCTCGGACTGTTCCGTAGTGGGTTTTGGCGGCACGGCCCGCTAAGGGTCGGACTTCAACGCACTTGGTCTCTCGTTAAAGCCTTCTCATTGGCTCTCGATTTTGTTGAGTGTTTAGCAATTATTCTGTCAGCGCACACATATGAACAGTAATAAGAGGGGTAACTGCGGGCTTTTTTTTAATATTTCAAATTACTTCTATAACTACTAGTATAGTACCTGTTCTGCTGGCGACGGATAGGGGCCCCATAATTTTTAGAATATAATATGCGGCGCGCTATAATGACTCCACATAGAGCCGTTAGAACTGTTTAAAAGCCCTTGCTTTATCCACGGATTATCCGGTTAGACTCCTTTTGTCCGTGATAGCAGATTTCCCCGTTTTGTTTGGTCTTGTTGTAGCTTGGACTTATTTTGCTTCAGCGTCAATCATTGATGTACCTGCACGTAAACAGCTCTTGGCACTAATGAATTTCACCGAGATTGAAAAAACTGAAACCACCGAGATCTGCAAGTCAATCAGTCAGCGCCTTAATGGTTTGCTTCCGGTATCGCCCGCCAAACTTGTTGCTTGGTCAAGATGCGCTACTGTAGCTTTAGCTCAGTTTGCAGCGGAGCATCTGGAATACAGGGATAATTTATGTCATCTATGCTAAATCAGTGAGTTATATGTAACAGTCTAGTGAAGGGCGTCTCTCATTGCAGTTGGATTTTAGCCAGGTATGACATCGAGATTTTCGCGAATCTGCCCGAGTTCGCACTCGACTATCATTACTGTGTTTAGATGATCCTGGATTTGTCTAATATGCCCGTCGCGAAACATTCATGCTTCTATTTAACCAAATCCAACACTGATCGGACTCTTACGCAGTTCTTGCTTTCAGCCCGAAGATAAGAACCGAACTACTTATAATCTTGAAATAGAAACAGAAACAGAAACATCGGCTATGTGTACACTTCTTTCTGTTCCTCTACATCCGGACTTCACGCCATTCCAAGTCCATTCCAAGTCCATTCCGAGTCCATTTTACATTAGATCCAGATAGGCTATCTCCCTCTACGTTGCTTAATTTCAGTACCTCCTGACACCACACTCAAAGTATTAATAATGGTCATAGATATTTTTATACATGTTCATACACAATTAACATTTTTTTTTCTCTACTCGTCCTTAGAGTCAACAACAGTGGTTTGCAGACCCTTGGCAGATGCAACATTAACAGCTTGAACATATGAAAAGAGCTTCTCCTTAGCACCCTCCTCGTCGTTTCGCTTTCTCGCGATGCGGACTCGTAGTCTGTATGGAACACCCTTAATACCACGCTTCCAGAGCTCCTTGTTCAACTGAGGATCGAGACGAACATCCTTGGTTCCAAGTTGCTGCTCAGCAAACTTCTTGACAGCCTTAACAGCCTTGGGGGCTCTTTGCTTGAATTGAACACCAAACACCTGCATTTTGTTAGTTTTACACCGAATCTAAAATGTGAAAGGGGAGCATCTCCCTAGAATAAAACATACTCTCTTGTGAAGGTGAATGGTATATTCCCGAGTAACAACGTCGGCGATGGCGCTTCTTGACTGCTTCTTAGATGGAGCCATTACTGATATTTGGAATTAATGTCGTTGGAAAACGAGTTGAGTCGGTTTTGTCAAAAGGAGTCTCTGTATACTCCCAGAGAGAAAACCTCAGCACCCACCAAAAATGGAAAAAACAGTCACACTCATTATACCCCACTTTAAAACGGTTGCTAGCGCAACCATTGATCTTATGATTTACGATGCCCAACTTCCGTTTAAGGCAGCATGTAAACACCGCAGTCCAAGAAACTCATATAGCGCATTAATCTGAAATAGTTTCCTCACCCCCCTTTTTTCTCTTGTATTATTGTTCTTTTTCATTATCTATCAGTTGAATTGAAAGTGACAAGGATGTCGGAATCCTTTTCATTTGCCAATAACTTTTGGGGTAAAGATGAAACTGGAGTGACAAACCTTTTAGAGCGAATGCACCATGCGAAACAAACATGTGAAGAGTTACACTTGTATTATAAAGAACGAGTTGCTATTGAGGAGGATTATTCAAAGAGACTCTTGGCTTTATCTAGAAAGGCCCTTGGATCTGGTGAGATGGGTTCTTTGAAGCAATCACTTGAGGTTGTAAGAGCAAATACTGAAGCAATGGGTAAATCGCATGCCACTTGTGCTCAGCAGCTCAAGACTCAGCTCGATGATCCTCTTGAAGTGTTTGCAAACGCAATCCGTCTGCGTCGAAAGACTGTTGAGGTTAATGTCGAGAAACTTCAAAAAGCTCGCTTAGGCCAAAACTCTGCTGTCGAAAAAGCCAGAACAAAATTTGAAGGCGACTGCAACAAGATCAATGGTTACTATGCACAACAGAATCTACTTCTCGGTAAAGAACTTGAGAAAAACAACATGAAGCTCGATAAAGTCCACATGACTATTGATAATACTAAGCGAGAGTACCAGAACTCACTTAGGGTACTTGCTGAGGCAATTGATCGATGGAATAATGAATGGAAAATCAGTTGTGATAAATTCCAGGATCTTGAGGAAGAGCGCATTAATTTCGTCAAGTCAAATCTTTGGGCATTTACAAATATTGTCTCTACTGTCTGTGTTAGTGATGATGAGGGATGTGAAAATGTCCGAGTGTCACTAGAGAAATGCGATGCTCAAAAGGATATTGAGACATTTGTTCGTGTAAAGGGCACTGGTTCATCTATTCAGGATCCACCCGAATTTGTCAATTTCTTGGAAGGTTTTAGCAGAGATAGCACCAGAAATAACTACAAGGTTGCTAATTTTGCAAGACAAGACTCTGTTGGGCCAGAAGACGAAGATGATGATGACCTGCCAGTGGAAGCTAATAGTCGTCCCACTTCAGTTAATTTCTCAAAGCCAAATACATTTTCATCTGTTCCTAGGCTAAACTTTGATGACGAATATGCTCTTGGACATCCTAGTGCATCTTCATCTTCCGATCGTTCTGCACGCAGCAGTCCGGTTCAAGGTACAATATCTCCAGATAGCTCTGTGTATTCAAACAACAGCTCAGTTTCGTCTGCGGCCAATGAGGAAGAAGAGATTGACAGACACCAAAAGAGAAGAACATGGGCTTCTCCGTTCCGAAAGAAAAGTAAAAAGGATCTCAATAAAGGTTGGAATAGCAATGCATTTGGCAGAAATGAGTCTGTTAGTTCTGCAGGTACAAATGAAGATTCATATCAAGAGCAAACTACTATAACTGCCAAAAGTGGCATAGCAAAGAAATTCCTAGCTGGTGGAAATAAGCCTGAATCGCCAGTGGCAACCACTTCAGTCCTAAGCATGGGAGACAATATGTTTGATCTTGGTGTTTCAAGTTCCTCATTAGAGCAAAAACAGAGAGCCTCTCCGACACGCAAGTCCATGTCCAGAGATGATCCTCTGGTGGCTGCGCTTGAACGACTAAAGATGTCTTCACCCTCTTCATCACCGGCCCTAGCTGCTCCCGAGCCTGCTTTCACAGCAGATGAGATGGAATCCACCTCCGCAAGATATGCTAATCAGACTCGAGACCTGTTCAGCGATGAGAGACCTCGAAGCAGACAAATGCAGCGGCCCAGGTCAACTGTGGACTTGCATCATCAACAGCAGTACCAGCAGTCTCCTCATAGTCAGCAACCACAGACTATGAGAGAAAGACCAAAGTCATATTACGATCCTGGTGAAATTCAACAAGCCCCTCAACAACAGCAGGCTTATTATGAAGGGTACGGACACCAGAGATCAAAGTCATCATCGCCAGTAAAGAACTCTAGAACTCAGACTGCTACAGGCGGATTTGAAGATCCATATGGCCGTTCCCGATCCCCTGGTCCACATGGTAGAGTAGCTGCCAGATCAGCTTCACCAAACCCACAGACGAGTAACCCATACGGAAGACCGTTATCGCCAAATCCTTATCATGAGCAGCAGCCGCCTCAGCAGCAAAGTCGTCCACGCAGCAGGTCTGTGGTGGATATCAATCGTGTCAAGTCTGGCAACCCCAACATGACATTACCTACAGTGTCACGAGATGGTCGACGAGTCGTTCGTTACAGCAGAGCTGCTTACGACTACCGCGCGGCCATCCCTGAAGAAGTAAGCTTCCGTAAGGGTGATATAATGTTAGTTTTGGCAATGCAGGAAGATGGTTGGTGGGAAGTTGAAATCCTCAATGGTCGCAGTCGACCAGGTCTTGCACCAAGCAATTTCTTGGTCAACATTTAATTTTTTTTATTTTTCTTATACTTACGAAATTTATAGTTGTAGAGAGCTTTTTAATGGAAATGTTTTATTATTATTATTATCATCAAAAATTCATTAATCTATTAATACTTTTTTTCTATGTGAAGACTACCAAGCAATTTTGGCAATGATACTGTTTGGATATGAACGAACAATAAGTTTACGGAATTCATCCATAAACAAAATCCCAAGCGCCAAAGGTAAAGGAATAAGCCAAAATTCAATTGGAACACTGGCAGTACCGAATAAAGTTTGAATACCATGTGTCTCAGTAACAAATATAGCAATTGCCAAAGAAATTGCTGCACCAAGAAGTAACCAAGGATTTCGTCGTTGTTTTCGAATTGGATCAGCTTGAAGAATTGACAGCTTTTTGTTTCGAATTGATAAACAGTTACCCCATTGAAGAATCACCAGAGTCACAAAATAAACACATTGACCAGTGGTATTGAAATTAACAAGTTCTTGCTCGGAATAGCCATAAAATCCATCGGAGTATTTTTCAAATGCAAATACCAATGAATGGAATGGGATACCTGCATGCTTGTACATGTAAAAGAAAAACATACTGTGAGCAATAACAGTCTCCATGACACCAATAAACAGATATGATTGAGCATAAATCTTGAAATTGATCAAATGGTCCTTTTTGTGGTTTCGAGGCGGGATACTCATTAAATCAAATTCCTCCTTCTCCATGATCAAACAAAGACTCATAAACAAATCAGTGAAAACACAAATAATAATCATCAAAAATGAACTCAATGGTAAGGGTACTCCAAAATATACATTCAGCAGCACAGGCCAAATCTCAGACCAAGAACCAGCTGGTAGAAGATAACCAATAACCTTTTGTAAGTTCTGAAACACTAAGCGTCCAAGTCTAATAGCCTCCACAATTGAATCAAACTTATCCAGCAATACCAGATCAGCCGCTTCCAGAGCTACATCACTTCCCGATGCAACGGCAATACCAACATCAGCAGCCCGGAGTGCAGGAGCATCATTGACACCATCACCAGTAACAGCAACAGCGTTATCACGAGCCTTAAGCTCATTGATGATACTCAATTTCTGTTCAGGAGTGGTTCGAGCAAACACAATCTCTTCATATCTAGCAACAACATCCCATTCCTGTTGACTGAGTCTGGAAATCTGAGGACCCTCCAATAACAGACTAGACCCCAACATAACACTATTCTCCATCTCATCCTCATCCACAATTGCAGATCCCTGCTGTGCCATAACAGTCTCATAAGTATCTGGATCACGCTGACCGCTGAAAATACCAACATTTCTTGCAATTGCAGCACCAGTAAGACCGAAATCACCTGTAACCATAAAGAATCGCACACCAGCCTTACGACATGCAGCAACAGTATGGGCAGTTTCCTGACGAGGAGGATCAGTGATACCAAGCACACCAATAATTGTAAGACCCTCTAAACACGACTCAAGCACTTCTTCACCGAAATCAGTAGAACCAGTCTCAGTTTCTGTATAGTATTCGCGCTGGCACAAAAGAATAACACGCTCAGCATTTCGAGAGAGACGTTCCTGCAATTGAGAAAACATGAGTTGAGACTTTTCAGTTAGAGGGCACACTCTGTTTGATTGAGCAGACCAGTATGAGGTACATTTAGGCAACAAAACATCGGGCGCACCCTTGACAAGCACCAAATATCGAGATTTGGCAGCAGCAGTAGAAGGAATACTGTGCATCGTAAGCATCCACTTATTCTTTGAATTGAAAGCAACCTGGAAAACTCTTGGACTATCATCAAAAGCACGACCCATCTTTCCAGACTCTGCGAATCTCAAAATAGCTGAGTCAGTGGCATTTCCCTGTACCTCTCTTTCCAACACTGGTCGATCAAGAGTACTGGCGTCAAAGTTGGCATCATTACAAAGCAAAGCAGCCTTGTGAAGTTCTCTGAGTGCAGGCATAGTCTCCTCCTTGGCAAACTCAATAAAGGCTTCGTCAGTAGTAAGCTGTCTATCAACAAACCCAACAGTTGTGACCACCATCTTGTTTTCAGTTAGAGTGCCAGTTTTGTCAGAGCAGATAATATTGACACAACCAAGAGTTTCCACAGTAGCTAGGCCCTTGGGAAGAATATTCTCATTCTTCATCCTACGGGCAACCATCATAAGTGTAAGTGCTACGGCAACTGGCATACCCTCAGGAATGAAAGCCACAACACAGCCCATAACATCATTAAGCATAGCAACAACATTCATAAACTCGGAATGCTTCACACGCAGCCATCCAACCCAAGTGAAAAGAATAAGCAAAGCAAGAAAGACTGTCAAAATAACAATAATTACAACAAATCGGTTAATCTCGCGTTGAATCAAAGTTGGCTTGTCCTTTACACCTGAAGTGGCTTCTGCAATGCGACCCATGACACTATTACCACCAGTAAGAACAATAATACCTGTACCACTTCCATTAGTAACCATAGTGCCCATGAAGCCAATATTTCGTGTCTCCAAAAAATTATCATCAGTGCAAGTCACACTACCATCAATCTCATCTGATTCACCAGTAAGCATGGACCTATCAAATCTCAGATCACCCGAAGTTTCGAGTAACCGAACATCAGCAGGAACCTTGTTACCAATGGAGATCTTGACAATATCTCCAGGGACTAGATCACTTGAGGGGACTTTAACATAATTACCATCACGGAGAACCAAGGCTTCAGAGGGTAACATATCCAGGATAGCATTCATCGTACGTTTAGTAGACCAATCTTGGAACGCAGAGAAACAGGCCTGCAAGAAGATAACAATAAGCACGAGGATAGCCAAGCCCAGGTTATAAGCCTGGGGATCAGGATCACCAAGAGGTCTCCAGCAGATGAAGAAAATAATCACTCCAACCCAAAGCACTGAACAAAAGCCACCAAAAACATAGAAGAAAAGCTTCTTCAAATAATTTTCGCGGCGCTTAGGAATAAAATTTTTGCCGTATTGCTGAAGTTTAGAAGCAACGGAAGAAGAACTAAGACCTTGAGCTGAAGAAGTATCAAATAGTTGGCATACATCATCAGTATCGAGAAGATGGTAATTCAATTTCTCGAAGTAACCAGCACCTTCACTAACTCTCTGAGATGAAGCACCACCTTTTGTATCTCCCAAAGCTTGAGATTCAGAAACTTGGAATGATAACGTCCTAAATTCAATCGGCACTCCACTGGTGGACACGGCTCGACTTCTTACACTTGAAATTGAGCCACGACTCTGAGATCTCCTAGGTCTAATCCGTCCATCCTGTCCCGATCGGTTCTCATCCCTTGAAGGCTCAAACGTAATTACACGCTGAGGGTTGACATAAGAACTATTAGCCTCCGGCTTAAAGTCCTTTTCATATGAACTAGTAGAACTCCTATGATCAGACATTCTTTTTTAACTAGATCTAATGAAGAGTGAAGAAAGAGCACAGAGGAGCATGAAATCAGACCGGAAGGCGTGGTATTTATCTAAAATCTCTTATTACTACTACGTGTACCATCAATCATCACATTACTTTGCTCAATAGTAACAAAATTCGCTCTTGGTTGAACCAATAGAAAACTTCCATTTGATCGGGCGCTCAATTTGGACTGCTCCAGCTCCATTAGGTGCGCGATTATACCTGAGTGTCTGATGGCTTTACGATACATTCAGGCTCATTTTGTTACATTCACTTCATTTCCCACACTCACAGCTCAGCCCTTTCGTCGTCGTAGGCTAAACAGAAAATCGCGCATTACGCGGCGCTTTGAGCCGTAGAGTTTTCTCGCTGGGCTTGGCTCAAAGTTGGCTCTGAGCTGGGACTAAATTCAGTGGGTAGCATCCGTCTGCTGCTTGGGACAGGGGCCAATGTGAGAGTCTGTGGGAAAATTTTTCTGTGGTACGGCGGACGGGGGCTGCTGCGGTAGGTGACCTGGGACTAAAACTATGAGCGATAAAACAGTGTTTTGGAAGAGTAAACTACTCAAGGTTTAGGCGCCCCAAAACAGTCAGGTCCCAGTGAAAAGCGTAAATCATCGCTTACAGTGGGAATTAAATCGGGCGAATTACAGGAATGAAGGCGCTGCGCCTATTGCTTCCCTAAAGCTCCTCGGGACCTGATACCCGCGTTAGCGGCATGAGTTTTTTTATTGCGTAAGGGGTGTCAGAGGTGTTTGAGACGCATATACCCGATGCTAACGACGCTTGCTTCACCTGCCGTCATAGTAGGATGAATGAGAGAAACGGCTGTAGTAGTTGAAGACGTGTTTGAGTTTGATACGTATATTCCTTTAGTTGTGGTGCGTTTCGGGAGCGGGTCGAGCCCCACTCGCCGCATATTTTTATTGTGCATACAACAGCCTGTTGAACTAGATGAGATGATATTAGATGTCGACGAAACTTTTGTCTATTCATGGTTAATGATAAAATTAGGCTTTAAGAACTGCATGTCTAGCAGATATCGAAGGATGGGGTATTCTAAAGCAAGTCGGATCAACGAGAGTCAGGAGCAGCTCAATCTCTATAATGGCGCAAAGACTGCACCTGATGCAGAGCACAGAATGACGGAACCAAAAGCACTTTGAACATATTACAAAGCCGTAACTTGGTCCCTGCTGGTGTCTTTGGCGATCATAATGGAGGGAGACGACCTTGTATTAGTTCTTGGATTATTTGCAGAGCCTCGATTCCAGAAAAAGTTTGGCACGTATCATCCTGGTATAGGTTATCAAACCCCTGCTGCCTGGCAGTCTAGTATTATGTCTGGCACTACAGCTGGAGCTGTGACAGGATCATTTGCAAATGGATTTCTGTGCGCACGGTTCGGATACCGCGTGTTTTATTCTGCGCACTTGTATGCCTTCTTGTATTTATTACATTTTTCGCAAATTCAATTCGTATGTTGGTGGTAGGAGAAATCTTGTTAGGTGTCCTGTGGGGAATTTTTGCTGTCATTGCGCCATCCTATGCATCGGAGATTTGTCCAACACCACTACGAGGCTATTTAACAACATATGTCAATTTATGTTGGGGGATCGGTCAGTTGATTGCAAATGGGGTTTTAACCAATGTACAAGCAATGGATAAAGAGGATGCATACAAAATAGCATTTGGAATCCAATGGGTATGGTCTATCCCGTTAATTTGTGTTGCAGTTTTCATACCAGAATCTCCATGGCGCTTTGTAAAACGAGATGAACCAGACAAAGCTCTAATTCTCTTGAATAAACTATCTTCTTCGTCTGCTCTTGTCGATACTGAGCATGTACTGGCGATGATGATGAGAACAAACAAACTCGGGCAGGAAATCGAATCTGGAAGCACTTTATCGAGACTATTTCAGAGGTACGAATCAGACAAGAACTGAGATCTCTTGTCTGAGCTGGGCCACCCAGATCTGGTGTGGCCAAACGATATCGGGGCCATATTTCTTTGAACAAGTTGGTATGAATCCTTCCACGTCATTCAAGATTGCACTTGGCACACTGGGAATGTTTTGTGTGGGGACTATTCTATCCTGGTTTCTAGTGACATATCTAGGAAGACGACCTATATTCGTGTATGGACTGTTTCTGATGATTTTCTTGTTACTTACAATTGGGTTTTTGGATCTAAACCACTCGAAGGCTGTTGGCTGGGCACATGCTGTAGTCCTAATGATATTTCAATTCATGTATGCTCTCACAGTTGGTCCTGTAAGTTACGCGTTTGTAGGAGAAATCTCTACAACCCGAGTACGATCCAAAACTTTGAGTCTGAGTCGAAATCTATATTACGTGTGGCATATTATTGAGAGTACACTAATACTGCACATGTTGAACCGTGCCGCATGGAACTGGAAGGGTAAAATCGGCCTATTTTGGGGCGGAACTTGCACATTGTGCTTTATCTGGTTGTTTTTCAGGCTTCCAGAACTCAAGGGAAGGACATTCGAAGAGCTTAATGTCTTATTTGATCGCAAAGTACCGGCAAGACAATTCAAGGACTTTAAATTGGATATTTAAGACTCAGATTAAGGGCAATTCACAGTGGCTGAAAATCTGCGTTGGTCTTATTCATGCGGGAAAATACGTGCTCAGGCGCATCATGAAACTCAAAATAAACTATAATTCAAGAACTACATAATTTTTATAATAGACTACTAAACTCTTTTTCACGAGTGGTTCGTGCGGACTCAAGCTTACTCTTACGAGCATTTGAGAATGCCACATCCACCTCAAGCTTTGCGTATCTTGCCTTTAGCATACGCTCAACTTCGGACGCTTGAGGACCTCCAGTGCCTCGTCTGGAAGCGATATAGGATACAGGGTCAAGTGCATCTCTAAGCTCGGCTTCAGTCAGTGGAAGTTCATCATTGTCAATTGACTTGTAAATCCTGCGTGCCTCTAGGTATGGGATGTCGAGAGGGAAAATCTCGTGCCCACGACCATAATCTGTAAGCAGAGAAGCAAAATGATGGCCAGTACGGAACGGCACTTTCTGTTTCTCATAAAGTGTATCAGCCACATTGATCATGGTCGAGTAGTCCATTGAGCACTCTTGCCTAGCCCGCTCAACATTAATTCTTAATGAAGGCAGAATGTCAGCAACCAGAGAGAGCATATGTAGCATAAGCTGATCAGGCATTCTAAGGGCACTTTCACGCACATCAACCATACCAGTATTCAAATTCCTCCCCAGATACAAGAATGATTGGGTCTGGCCAATTACAAGTGCACCCAGCTCTCGGACATACTCCAAAGCTCTTGGGTTTCTCTTCTGGGGCATCGCACTACTGATCCCCATGAGATGACCCGGAGACAGTTCGACCCAGGGGCGCGAGGTCATGTGGAATGTGTTTAGATCCTGCATGAACTGTGACACCTGTATGGCGATCAGAGTCCAGACTTGACCAACTTCAAGGATAGTGTCAACAGGAGCAGCATGGTTAGCGTCATACGAGTTTTCAACAATGCCATCAAATCCAAGTAGATCAGCTAGCAAATGGCGATCGAGCTTAAATCTAGACGTAGTGTTGACCTCTGCTCCAAGTGGACATTTATTCACACGATTATAAGTCTCTTCAAGACGTTCGACATGTCTCTCGAAAGTATCGTTAAACGCTAGCAGATAATGTGCCAGAGTTGTAGGCTGTGCTGGGACTCCATGTGTATATGCAGGGATCACCGTGTCAATATGTTTCTCGGCCACTTGAAGGATATTATATCTAACTTTGGCGATTGCATCGATGGACTCGCGCAGAATCGATCTTGTGAGAAACTTATTGGATGTGGATCGAATGTCCTGCCTGCTTCTACCAATATGAAGTAGTGAAGCAGTGGGGCCAATAATTTTCGTTACTCGCTTCTCAAAATCCAAGTAGTCCAACGAAGGGGCCTTATCTGGAGCATCATGCGTGGCAATCACCTTTTCAATTCCAGTAGCAATTTTCTGGGCTGACTGCTTATCCACTAGCCCAGTACTTACCAGACCCACTAACGATGCCTTATGGAGATCATTCAGCCAGCCAAACATCTTAGTAGATGCCATGGCGACCTCCGACTCCTTTGAGATGTCATAGTTCTCCAAGGATAAATCCACAGTCATTGTTGCAGTATTCAATTAATCACATATAGAAAATGCCCCACAGCCGATTTTATATACAAGTAGTTCCGTCCTATCAACAGGGCATTCACAGAATCAAGTCCGAATCCGAATCGGTATCATCGGGGACACTATATTGTGTTGTAGGTTCGGTCCGCTTCCGATACCTCGCAATTGTTTTGTTAGTGTTATGTGTGGTTCAGGTATTTTTTCGGTCCTGGGCCGAAACGAACTCGATTAATTATGAGGGGCCAAATGCGGGGAGGGGGGGAAGCCACATTTGGCCAGACTGCTTGGGTTCCGGTGGGCTGCAAACGCAATGCAAAGGACAATATACTACACACACACTTTGTTGACCCCATATCGAACATTGGAACGTTCAAGCGCTAAGACTTATCATTTTAACTACATAAAACTGGCTAATAAAACTATTTCGAACCTAAGCATACTCGACTTCATTGACTTGTAATTCGGCCTTTTCTTGAAGTGGGTTCTCACTCTGTAGAATCTCACGATTAATAGCAATAATTCGCTCTGCTTCCTTTCTACGGAAACTGGCAAATCCATCAATATTGAACATGACATCCATTTCCTCGAGTGAAAGTCCCTGTGTCTCTGGCATAAGGAAGTATGCGAAAATGATACTTCCTAAAAGACAAGCACCAAAGAAGTAGAACGTACCATACTTGATATTAGTAATCATAAATGGTGTACTGTAGACAGTCACGAATTGGAACAGCCACTGCGACATGATTGCAAATGTGAAAGCAATAGTACGCAAGTTCATGGGTAGAATCTCTGAGCCATAAATCGGCGTAATTCCTCCCCATGAGAAACTATACGAAACAGCATAAATGTATACCATCACAACAGCAATATAAGATCCACCATCTTTAGGAACTGTATGGCTGAACGAGCCTGATACCTGTGAATAAATTGCAATATAAAACATAGCAATAACACTGGGAATAGTGCCGTAGAGAATAGCCCTTCTACGTCCCATCTGTTCAATGCCGATTGTCAGGAATAAAATACAGGCAACAAGCTTGATCACGCCAAATACACCAGTAGCAAGAAGTGCAACGCTGTTTCCTGTAATCCCAATAGCTTCAAAAAGTGACGGAGAGTAGTAATTGAAGGCATTTACACCCGTCAAGTTCTGGAACATATTAACGGCCAGAGAAAGACCAATACGGTTACGAATGCCCTTTTTGGTACACTCTTTAAGCTTGTGTCTGAAATTCTTACCTTCTGCTAATTCCAGTTCATTCTTGATTTGTTCTTGGACAGAGGTGATCTCCCAGATGACATAAGGGTGGTCTTCAGGTAGCTTTCGAATATAGCTCAAACACCTTAGGGCCTTTTCATCCTGACCTGCACGGACGAGCCACCTATACGATTCAGGCTGGACAGACATAAGGACTGCGACTAGAGTGCCAAAGATCAACTGAATTCCAAATGGAAGAAGCCACTGAGAGTTTGACTTGGGAGACATATGAATCTGAACACCATAGTTGACCCAGAAGGCAATCATGCTTGTGGATTGGTACACAATCTCATAGAAACCAACCATTCGACCACGTACAGCCGGAGGTGCCCACTCCGCAATGTATATAGGAACAACCATAGTAACAGTTCCTACAGTTATTCCTGTGATGGCTCTGCCACCATAAATCATGCCCAGTCTACCATTAGAAGCAAGTTGGATAATCACACCCACGTCAAACACCAGACCACACATAATGAGTGTGATGCGACGTCCAAACTTCTCTGTGATGTAATATGTCATCATCACTCCAAAGAAACATCCCGCTTGAAACGTGCTCACAATATTGGACTTGAGGGCAGCCAGAGCATTCCCCTCCACCTGATCGAGTCCAAACTTCGTAGCAAATGAAGGCAAACTGATGGTACCACCAATGAACCCAGAGTCATAACCAAACATACTGGTGCCCATGGCTACTGAAATTGTGAGAAACAGTATTCTCCAATTATACACCTCCCTTGGAGCAACTTGCTCTGCATTATCCTTGACCTCTAAAAGTCCCTTCAAGAACTGTTTCGGCGACTTCATATTCCAGATCCGTTTTGTTTCAATCTGTAAGAGATATGGTCTTTGAAATATTTGTGGGGAAATCAAGTGCTGTCTCCCCTGTACTTATAGGATTAACCCCGCATACCGCGCTCCGTCGTTCGTTCCAATGTGGTTGCTAAGGTCTCCTAGATGCCAAGGTCAGCCTATTTCCCCCGTGTATGACACAGGCTAAGTCTCAAATTGGTCTCACAAGAGCAGCGTTTGGTGTTCGCTCTCTTCATTTCCTTGGTCAAACATTTAAGACTTGTTTCTTTTTTGGTCCAATGTTGCGTCGGGAGTAGAGCGAAGAGTGGAATTCCGCCCTGAGATTGGTTTCGGTAGTGGGCCGACACTATGGGGTATTGACGACTTTTGTGTGGAGAACGAGAAGTAAAGTGAATCATGTGGGTATAGTATAAGAGAGGGGTAGAGCCTTACGACCTGGATCGGTAAAGGTACTGCTTTTCGAAATGGCTGCTTCTCAGGATGAGGAAGATGCTTACAACTCGAGATTGGAAGCTGAAGCGGCAGGGGCTTTGGGATCTGTTCAATTGTTTGGCTGGCTAAATGACCTTCACAAAGCATCATTAGTTGGTCTGGTGAATCAGGGATTGGTGGACAGAGAATCTGCTAAGTCTATTGCTCAGGGAATTGAATTCGTAATTGCGAATCATAATGCCACTGACAGACCGGAGGCTCTTGACTACTTGAACTTCGAGTCCAGAATGGAGAAACAAATTGGCCCAATATGTTCGTTATTACATATTGGTAGAAGCAGGCAGGATATTCTGTCTTGCATGGTAACTTTCGAGTCGAGAAATATTGTGCGGGTGATTATAGATGCAATTGCGCATGTAAGATCACGCATATTGGACGTGGCCTCCAAGAATATCGATACTGTGATTCCGTCGTATACTCTTGGGGTGCCTGCTCAACCCACGACATTTGCACATTATGTCCTTGCCTTAAATGACTCATTTGAGAGACATACTGAGCGACTGGAAATGGCCTTCAAGCGCGCCAATATGTCTCCTTTGGGTGCTGAGGTGAATACAACCTCTAGATTCAAGCTCGACCGCCACTTGATGGCCGAATTGCTGGGCTTTAGTGGGATTTTGGAGAACTCGTATGATGCAAATCATGCTGCTCCAGTGGATATCGTCCTTGAAACGAGTAATCTCATGACTTTGATATGCATCCAGATATCTCAGTTCATGCAAGATTTAAATGCGTTTCATATGACTTCTACACCCTGGATAGAGCTTTCGCCTGGCCACCTGATGGGAATCAGTAGCGCCATGCCACAGAAAAGAAATCCGAGGGCTCTGGAGTATGTAAGGGAACTTGGAGGTCTGGTAATTGGACAGTGCCACTCGTACTTGCATCTAGCCAGGAACCTCAATACAGGCATGACGGACGTACGAGAGAACGTGCTGCGAATGCCTCTAAATCCGATGCTACATATGCTTTCTCTTACTGCAGATATTGTCTCCTCAATAAAGATTAATGTTGAAAGAGCAAGAAGGGAATGCGAGAATGACTATTCAGTTATGATTAATGTTCCAGAGACTTTATATGAAAGATACAAAGTGCCATTTCGACATGGCCACCACTTTGCATCTCTTCTTACAGACTATGGTCGCGAGCGGGGGATCTCAGCTCTGGAGATCCCTTATGCCGCAGCTAGGAGTCTATACAGTTCTATAGAAATAGGCGATTTGCCACTTACTCAAGCTGAGTTACAGGATGTCCTGGATCCCGTATACTTTGCTAACTCACGCCGCGGAGAGGGAGGGCCACAGCCTTCCGAAGTTAATCGCATGCTCAGATCCAGATATGAACGATTAGCTGCAGATATCCAGGTTTCTAGGTCAGTTAAAGATGCATTCAAGAGCTCTAACGATCGTCTTCATGCGGAATTCGAAAAACTGTTAGTATAAAAGAATCTCCTTCAGAAATAATCACCAAAATTCAAATTATTATTGTTGACTAAAAGTGTAGTTGCATCAAGCTCCTTTGATGTCGAACTCGCGCTATTCCAGGGCTGACCATATACCATTTGCCAGAGATCGTCAACACTCATATCACTCCACTGTATATTTGTATTTTTGTCGCTTCTAGAGACCTGCTCTGATGTTGGAGGAGGCGGTGAATAAGAATACAAGGCCTGATCTAGTCCCGAATGTAAACCGTCAACCCTTGAGAGAGAGTCACTAGTTAGAGGAGTAGTTTCAGAATTACTGTTCGTGCTGTTTTTGAAATGCTGCGTAGTTTTGGATAGCAAAGCCTCAAACATATCACGATACCACCTGGCGGTACGATTTCGCTCTGCAATTACAAATAAAACTGTTGAGCAGGCATGCAAGTCTTCAGAAGTTTCAGAATCCCACAGCATCTTTTGGGTCCATAAGCCGTAGAGAATTGTAAGACCAGCCATGAAAACTGTCTGGAGAGCAACAAAGGAGTGCGCGTAAGTCCCCTCCTGGTGTAATTTTTTACTTGCTTGGCAGATTGCTTTTGACGATTTTAGGCACAATTCACAATATAGATCTCCTTGTGTTATCTCCGGCAATAAAGGAACAAGGGTATATCGTACCGCTTTATTATACAGCAAATCGATATGATACTGCTGTACGGGGGATGCAAGGGCTGGCGCTGTTAATTTCCAATCTCTGAGTGCGGAAAGCAAAGTGGCAATTTCCTGCCTAGGAGGCAACGCCTGTCTGTCAACTCGATAAACGGCCTGTTGTACTTCACTTTCTATTCGTCTTAGCTTAAAGAAATGGAATGCAAAAGAAAGAGAAGTAGCTGCGTTTCCCGGCTCAGGTCCTTCAGTTGCTATGCGATAGAGCTGCTCCTGGTCCGTGATAGTTTCATCAATGTCGAACGGAAGGTCCACGTCTATATCTGTCTCACCTATGGAAAATGGCCTTCCAAGGCATTGGCATACAAGCCGATCAAGCGAATAGGTACACCAAAATATTCGCCGTCGCATTATTATTTGTCGCATAAGAGCAGGATCTATTGAGCTTTCTTTTCGATGAAGTCCAAGTTCTGTACACATTCTTATTGCCAGGCCAATCAAGTGCCAAATCCCAGAGCCAGCATCTGACCTCAGCATATATAAAATCACAACCACAATACACTGGACACTCCGCAAGTCAACTATTCTCAAAATATTAGGTAGTTCTTCCATTGCTGTGTCATAAAATAGCTCAGGTGAAAGCGTTTTAGAATAGTCCTTGTCAAGAAGTTGTGCATGTCTCAGTCCAATAGCGTAGACCATCAGAAGTAAAAATCTATCAATACGCATATTTCTTTCCCACTCCATCTCTGGTTGTACCTGTAGCTTTCTTTTGCGATCATGCCACCTGCGTATTTCCCAGATATCGAGGATAGGATATCGTACATGGGCTAGTTTTATATAAGTATCGACCAGGAAACTTCCCAGTTCCTGTGATGGAACCTCATGAGGGACTTTCTCGAGTTTATCGTAGCTATCTTCATGCTGCTTGTCGTTGCCCTGTTTCAATGGAATTGCTAGCGTCTGAGCACACATCACTCGCTGGACAACTGTTGCCAAGTTGATACCCGATGAAGACCCCAGGTAGCACGATTCCACTTCAGGTCCCAGGGATATAAATGCAGCACATTTGATGAGAGAGCCCTCAGATACAGTAGAATCTGCACTTGGACTTATACCTGGAGAGGACGTCGATCGACCACCACCGCTCAAAGCCACTGGCGGAGACCTATAATGTGCCTCATCTGCAGTGCCAGTTGATCTCAAAGAAAGCTGTTCTTCGAGTTGTGTGATTCTCATCTCTAGCATTTTGACATAGTTCTGATCCTGAGAGTCATTGATTACACATTTCAGCTGTGCCCTGGTACAGTTTGTACATGAGAACCCATCGCTATCGCACTTTTGTTTCCGAGATCGACATCGCTTACAAGCAATCCGAGCCCGTTTTATGGGCCTGTCACTTGTATCCTCAGACATCAGAGTCATTCACGAGATATTATAAGGGGGCTAGAATGATGGGCGAAGGGAAGGTGTCTGGGAAACGCTACGCATGTCGAAAGTGCGGATTCCGCCCCAGGTCAAATGTGGGGTCGGACTCGGGAAATAACCCACTAATCCACTCAACGTGAATATTTTTGACACCAAATCTTTTGTTATATGCCGATTTCTGCAACATAGTGTAAAATGCTGCCCAACTCTTTTCACTTGACATGAATTTTGTCAATTCTGAGAGGTATTTTTTATCACTGGCATAACAATATGTGGGGTATGGCTGCTTCATGCATTTATGCATTTCAATTTAGCGCCACTTAATTCACCAGTAATCAACTAATTAAAACCGCACGGCCTGAAACAGCTTCCGCGCTGTATTATATTACTTATATTTCATAATAAGCTTGCTTGACCGTTTCAATTGCGAATTTGGCAACTTTTTTGTAATAAATCTAGGTCTGACAGTCTCAATCTGCAATATAAACCTACTTTGTTCTAGAACTTTATATAATATGAGATATCTTTTTAATGCCTCAGATAGAGACCTGCCATATTTGAAGCTGACTCAGCAGCACAATATGATTACGTAATTTACCCGGAAGTGAGAAATTTTCACCTGAGCTGAGCTGCGGTATGACTCAGAGGATTTGTTTTTCAAAATTTAGGCCCGATGGTTTAGTGGTATAATTCTCGCTTAGGGCTAACTCTAAGTTGTATGCGAGAGGTCCCGGGTTCAATTCCCGGTTGGGCCCAATTTTTTCTTCTTCTGAGATATTATTTCATGGAAAATTGCTTCTTTTTATGAAGCAAAAAATATAGCTTTTAGACGTTATAACACTAACTATGTACAAATAAAAACAAAATCATGAAGCAATATCATTCATGAAACTAGCAATGCTGTTTTGGGCATCCCAAGTCCAGCCGTCAAACCAATTGATAGTGTTCGCAAGATTTGAGTAATTGTCCGACGGAACATCTGGCTGAAGAATTGACGCGACATAATCCAGATCAATTGGTAATTCCTGGTCATACCTTTGCTGTGGATCCTGCTGGTCATGCAAAAATGATCGGAAACTGGCATTAGTTGCTGGAGAGTCTGAAGGAGAATCTCGAGGCTTATTCACAAATATGTGATTTCCGAGTTCGTCAATGACACCCATAGCAGAAAAATGTCTGTTATTTATTGTTGGATCGCCATGCCCAGTGCCAGCACTTGAGAATGTCTGGATACAAGACCGCATACGGAGCTCTACTAGGTGATTCAGAGTTTGTAGCATCCATTGTACCTCTTTACTCATAGCAAACCGTCCATCCTCCACCAACACGCTAACTAGACGGCAACCCTCAAGAACATACGGGGACAGCTCCCTCTGATCGTAACCCGCGTTTAAATGTATCAATAACAGTATAACAGCATTACTCAAACTTGAAAGCTTGAGCCACCAGCATGTTCTTAGTTGACCCACGTAGTCCAGCTGTGATAAACAGTTAATCACACCTTTTATTGATCCTAGAATAGCTTGACGGTTGATTGGCGTACCGACATTCCACCGAGCATCAATCATACCGAATATGGATCTCGTATAGGTGTATAGAAGGCACTCATGATACTGTACTCGAAATTGACACATCAGAGAAGGGTCTATATCAGGCCTCAAAGTTGTGTATTCATTATCAGAATGCATATTTGCAGCCTCCATCTTCATATTCCAATCTCCCAACAAACGATACATCGAGTCTATCGAGTCTGAAGTCTGACCTGGTCCTGCCTCAAGGAGCAGGCCGGACATTGCACGAGCCAAAAGAATCAGATAGTAGGCTGGTTCAGAGAGCCATCCGTCATCTATATAGTGACCCGGTAGAACTAGAGAGATATCTTCGTCACGGAAACTAAAGGGCCTGCCGTAATCAATTGAGAAAAAGCGATCCATTGTATAAATACACCAAAACACTCGGTTGACTTTGAGAGAATCATAATCAGAGGACATTCTAAGCCATATAGACTTCATAAGCCCCATACTATTACAGTGTCGAACTGCCTGGCCGAGGGCGATCCAGGCAGAAGACTGTCGATGTACTGAACGTAGGTAAAAAGTAATCAAGGCCCAGCCCTGTACAATTTCAATAGACTCCCACTGAAATGATAATGCATTCAGGATGCGATGCGAATTGTAGAATAGTTCCTCTTCTAACCCAGGACGATATTGTTTGTGGTCCGAAACCTCTGAGTACCGCATAGCAATTGCACAAGCGGCAAAATAGAGTGCAGCAAAAAGCAAGCAGTTACTGTTTTCTACATTATTGAGATATACATCTCGTTGTTTCCAGAACACTGGCTCGTGCAGAATTGAAAAATAAGGGTTTACCCGCGCAAAGTAGTACTCCAAAAGCTCCCGGCCAAGTTCGGGACTTAAGTCTGTAGTCGGCATAGGAATCTCCATTGGCTCAAGATAATGAACACCAGACATATTCCAGCCGTAAGATTGCACTCGGGGTATTGATGTCACCTGTTGTTCACTCGGTGGAAGACTTGATTGCAATGCATGCCCAAATGCATTTGGCAGCATGAGAAGGAAGCGACGACTGTAACGAAACTTTGATGACCCACCATTAATTTCCTGATGAGTTGCATACTCGTTTGCATCGTCAAATATACCCCTCATGTACTCTATATGAGGGCTGCCACCTGAAAAAATGATGTCGTCATCTTCTTCATCAGGAGTCTCGAATACTTGAGGCGTCAGCTGAGAATGCGATTCCAGCTTTTTCTCTAAACTCTCGACCCGGTCCATCAATCGAAGCACTAACCCCATATCCGCCGACTGGTTTAGTTGATTATACTGCTTCTGCAACATATTTCTCTGCGTGGCGTTCAGTGGTACAGAAGTTGAATATATATCACTCTGCGAGCTGTAAAAGCATTGAAAATCAGATTTCTTACACGAAGCACACGGTTTCTTTCCATCGCATTTTGTCTTTTTCCGCTTGCATCTGTTGCATGCCTTTGCAACTCGTACTCTCTCTCCTCCATTCGCTTTATCGACAGAGGGTGGATCTACTGAATCGCGAGTTTCACTTCCGTTGTCCTCCTGCACGGCTGCCGATCCCGGTAGGACAGTCTCAACATCAAATTCCAGAGGTACAGATCTTTTCCGAGAGTCACTGCTGCCTAGGCCGTCCATCAATCGGATTCAGTCCTGGGCAGAAATTTTGGTGCTCTCCGTAATATGCCGGCAGCTCCCAAAGTTTCCCCGATACTGCGGACAAAAATGGGTAGAAGCCGCATGATAGCACTGATCTTATCAGATGGAGTATTACTTCCAATTATCTGAATATTCGTCTCCATTCGTGCGCTTCGCCTGGATTCACTTCAACTCGCGGCGAGATGAATAAAAATAAGGACAGAACATGCTGTAGCCTCGGTACATGGATATCCAGAGCAATAATCTAATCAGTCACCGTAAAGCTTCAAAGACGGATATATCTCGGGATGACAACCGGCGTTGGGATAATACGCTATCAGAGGCATTAGCAATGACTTAGTAGAATAGATTAGGTATCGGTGATAGCCGTAGTAGTAGTATAAACTCTGTCGGGTCATTCCGAATTGATAATCTGAATCTGGGGCATATGGTAGTAATCAGTCGTGCAATCCCGATACCAGGCCCATAGCAGATCTGGCTATCAGGACTTCTATGCTCGGCATTGGCTCAACTCTGAGCCAGGATTAACCTATACGCAGCAAAGAGAAAGAAAAATCGCTTTACGCAAAGCACCGAAACTGATCAATGTATGCCGCAGAGTAAATTCGAGTTCTGAAATAAATCAAATTAAATGTGTTACTCTACATATTCCGTATCTTCCAGAGCCTTTGTATTGTGTTGGGGGGTTTATATGCACAAGGCTCCGAGCTTTAAATATTCATTCATTCATTCATTGTATATTCTAAACAACTCACAAACTTCTAGGTATTCTAATTCTAATCGAATTTCACGGACTTATTTGAAAGGGCTGTGTATTTGTCGGTGTTGAGTGACCTTGGGGAATTATTAAGTTCAGAAAGCAAGCTATAACAGCACCAAAGATGAATGGAGTTTGGACAATAAGTTGTATCCCCTCAATAAACCCACTCAGTGAGGAATTGGTACCTGTGTAATCAAGAATCGTGTCAGACCAGGAAGGTACAACAGCCCCAGCAAATCCCCAGCCTATTGCACACGATAGTATAAACCTGTTTCGTCGCGTCCAGTCAATGCTTGCAAGAACTTTGATTCCTGCCACTCCTATAGTTCCAAACAGAAATACTTCCATTCCACCTAAAACTGAAGCAGGCATAACAGAAAATACAGCTCCTAATTTAGAAAACACACCCATTAGTAACAATATGATAGCGGCCACCCATCCTGCCCGTCGAGATGCGCATCCAGTCAGTAAAATAACCCCATTATTAGCTGCCTGAGACACCATTGGAAGACCTCCACCGACAGCTGCAAGAACACTTCCGAGGGCATCACACATAATACCACCCTGGATTCGCTGATGGTATGTCGAAGTATCCAAGCTCACTCGTGATGCCTCGGCCGTTGCGAGAATATCTGGAATGCAACTCACACCCTCCACAAGGAACATTATGAGCAATGGCAGTACCAGCGAAGCATCTACTGAATATTTGAATTTTCGAGTCCATAGAAAGTCTGCAACTGGTGCATCTGAAATTGGACCTTTTTCCCAGTATCCGGTTGCTGATGTGATAATACACCCCACTAAAAGACCAAATATTACAGAAGAACTTCTCATAAATGGTGATCCAAGCAACTCAACTATTGCAATAGTAACAAAAGCGCTGAACCCAATTCCAATATAACGTGGAGATCCCCATACAGAACCATCGGGTCCATTACATACAGCATCAGAACTGGGATAGCAGCCAGTACCACCACCCCAGTTTTTTATACCGTTTCCTGCCAGGTAGACTGATAAAAGAAGTAAGAGAGTTCCGGTTACAAGAGTGGGGAAGATCTTCTTCAGAATACTGGGTTTCACGAATGCTAGTGCAACCTGTATCCAGACAGTACAGAGCATGGTACCAAGAAATGCACCAAATGCATCAGGACAAGGTAGCCTACTACCATCTGAAGCAGTGGGGCAAGTTTCTTTGGCATATCTATTTTCACTGTAGCTGAAAGCAATATTAACGAGGTCGAAAGTGGGACCCACCACTGAGAGAAGTCCTGTACCAATGAAATATGGAGTTTTCCAAACATGTACCCGTGTTATTTGGGCAAAAGTAGCAACCCCTGAAGTTATTAGAACTGTGGTAATCAGATGTTGAGTCTGAGAGCTATCAAAATTGAAGGCACCGCCAATCAATAAAGGAACAGCCACAATACTTGATACAAGAGTCAGAGCATGTTGCAGACCGAGAATCAGAGTGAGTAGAATCGGAATTCTGTCATTTACCCCAAAATGCGGCTGTTCATAATCCGCATATTTCTTATTGAGCGGCCAGATATCAGGAGTAAAGAGATATGCATAATTATAATCTCCGATCCAGGTATTCTTATAGCGTAACTGCTTAAAAACAGCAAAAATATTCTCTTTAGCAATACCTGTTTGAGTTGGATATGACTGTCCTATTTCAGTGTCACTAACCGTGACTCCTAGAGAGCCCTCATCGGATTTCATCATTGGTTTGTGATTACTGTCCGGAAGCTGTTCCAAGCGCGTCCTTATATGAATTCTAACAAGGGCGTGTATCCAGATAAGATGTATCTTTTTATTTCTCACATGTAATCTGTTGCTTCTACTTTTGATGAATATTGCTGCGGCTTGAATTGATAAG
The DNA here is from genome assembly GCA_030555955.1 of Diddensiella transvaalensis. NCBI lineage: Eukaryota > Fungi > Ascomycota > Dipodascomycetes > Dipodascales > Trichomonascaceae > Diddensiella > Diddensiella transvaalensis. The sequence goes on along the minus strand of JANIVV010000005.1, from coordinate 667,717 downwards.
AGTTCGGAATCGCGCGATCCCGGTCGATCATCTCCGTTGAATTTCTTGCCGACTATATGTAAAGAGCGCGAAGACCACTATCCTAAAACAGGGTTGAACAATGTTATATCTCAACTGTACAGTAGTCACAATTAATGGGAATAGAGACATTGTGACTGATGCTGGAATTCTGGTTACAGACAACCGGATCACGGCAATAGGGAAAGCAAGGGATCTGGTGAAGAACTACCCGCAGGAGGCTATTACTGATCTCAATGGAATGACGGTCATTCCCGGGTTGATATCTACCCATATGCATCTAGTTCAGAGCTTCCTACGAGGAACCGCTGATAACCATCGCTTGAAAGATTGGCTTTGTGATCGGATCTGGCCGCTAGAATCTGCCTTTGAGAAGGACGATGGCTATCACGCTGCAAGGCACTCAATCTTAGAAATGCTGAAATCAGGGACCACTACCTTTCTGGAGAGCTTACTTACTCACCAAGCTAATTTGCCAGAGATTGTTAGAGCAGTGGAAGAGACTGGTATTAGGGCTTGCATTGGGAAGCTCACCAAACCGCAGGACATGGATCGAAATGGAAAACTCACTCGCCGAGACCCCAGAGATGCGGCTGCCGAGTTCATGGGAATCGAAGAGACCATATCAGCACATAAAAAGTACCATGGGGCTGCTGATGGTCGTGTACATATTTGGTTTGCTGCGGTTACACCGAGAGCTTCTGATATTAAAACGCATCACATACAGCTCAGTGCAGCTGCGAAGCAACATAATATGCGTATCACCATGCACTGTGCTGAGGCAGGCGAAGATGCAGAGTTTTTTCAAACCGCTTTCAATCAGCTTCCTATGGAATATTGCTATGATGCTGGGCTAGCAGGACCAAGAACAGTTCTGGCACATATGGTTCACATCAATGAAAGAGACATAGCCCTTCTCAAAGCTACTGGTACCAATGTTGCGCACAACCCGGCTTCTAATTGCAAGCTTGGAAGTGGTATCAGCCCTATTCCCGATTTGTTGTCGAGTGGCATCAATGTGGGGATTGGCTGTGATGGGGCACCATGTAATAACACAGTTGATTTGCTTCAAGAGATGCGTTTAGCATCTCTTATACACAGAGGACAAAGATTGGATGCATCCATAATGAAGGCAGAGCAGGTACTTGAAATGAGTACAATCAATGGCGCGAGAGCCCTAGGCTTACAGAATGATATTGGCAGCATTGAGGTAGGTAAAAAAGCCGATTTTGTGGTACTCGACCTCAATAAGGCATCAAATCTGCCCATACAAACACTTGTCAGCTCAATTATTTATACATGTACTTCTCAGAACGTTGTTATGACTGTTGTTGACGGTAAGGAACTGGTGCGAAACGGCAAATTTGATGGAGAAGAGGATATTGTCAGAGCAACGATAGACAGAGTACCGAAATTACTTAAGCGGGCAAACATATGCATAGAATCTGAATGGCCCGTTTGTTAACTTTTGCACGAAAAATTTTAATGTTGTATACCAATCAGAGATAACTTATTGATTTTTCAGATAACTAAGCTAAATTATTGTTAACTTTGGATACCTAAGAACCAAGAGATTGTAACTGTACCAACCCAAAATATATACTCCTATTAGCCAACAGTTGCTGATGGGTGCCAGATTCTTGAATCCTACCGTTTTCTATCACATGAATGATATCAGCATTCTGTATAGTTGAAAGCCTATGAGCGACTGCAATAGTAGTTCTACCCCTCGCTGCCGCATCAAGAGCCTGCTGCACGGTCCTTTCAGACTCGCCGTCCAGGGCAGAGGTGGCTTCATCAAGAAGCAAGATCTTAGGATTCCGAATAAGGGCTCTAGCGATTGCTATTCGTTGCTTCTGGCCACCGGATAACAGTGTCCCCTTTGTGCCGCAAAGAGTATCGTATCCATTCGGTAATGACTGAATAAATTCGTGAATATTGGCTTTATGTGCTGCATCATACATTTGCTCATCGCTAATCACTTGGTCATCATCACAGGCACCAAGCAGGATATTATCTCTAATAGAACCAGAGTATAAGACAGGCTCCTGTTGAACCAAAGCAATATGCTTTCTGTAGGCATTCACATTAAGCTTTGAAATATCATGGCCGTCCAACACGACTGTGCCAGAAACTGGCGAATAGAATCTTTCAATCAAGCTTATTGTCGTACTTTTCCCACAACCAGAAGCGCCTACCAATGCCACATACTGGCCCTGCTTGATAGTTAAGTCAAGTCCTTGTAGCACTGGTACCTGGGATCTAGTGGGGTATTTGAAATGGACATTATCAAACTGAATCTCACCTCGTACCAAATGAGATTGCATAGGATCGCCCTCTATCGACCAAGTATCAATCTCCGGCTCGATATTCAAAATATTAAATATATTGCCAATAGCCTGTTTAGCTTTACTCATATCTGGAGCATATGAAAAGATATTTCCGGCACCTTGAGCCCCAAATATAACAGCAGTGAATGCAACAAAAAATTGAAAATTCGTTACCGTTCCTGCCTTGAGCAGTGTCGAACCATACCAAAACCCAAGACCCATAACCCACGGATTAAATCCCTCAGACAATCCATAGAGCACGGACGACTTTATAACTGCCCTACGAGATTCCGAGACTTGTTGTTCAACCAGAGCAGAGTATGTATTGTTTACAGCTTCTCCACGACACAGCGCAGTCACTGTCTGGATAGACCGAATACTCTCACAGGCATAAGAACCAGAGTCCTCATACACCTTTTTGGCACGTTTTTGAAGCTCAGTCAGAACGAACATACGCAAGAACCCACACCCCACCAATACTGGTACACAGGCAGTACATACTAGGCCGAGTCTCCAATTGAAACTGGTAGCTACAATAATGCTACCAAACAAAACCACAACAGACTGAAGAATGTTCCCTAGAGTAGCACCGTCCATACCTTCGATACTCTGTCCATCTTTTGCAAGGGTTGAAACCAATGCACCAGTAGAATTACCATCCTTGTCAAAAAAGGCTACGTCCATTCGCAAAAACTGGCTGAAAACAGCGTATCTAACTTTTCTCACCAATTTGGCAGAAGAAAACGAGAGGCATCCAAACATACACAGGAAAACAAAAAATAGAATCACGCCCACCATAAAGAAATATCCTGTATACTTGTTTACTTCGTGCCTCATATGTGGATATTGATCTGGATTTACAAACATCGCTTGCAGAATCTCGGCGAACAGGATACTCAGAGCTGGATAACCAAACCCAGAAATCATTGCACAGCCACTACCCACACATATTATAAGAGCTTCAGGCCTGTTGAAACCAACCAGAAGCTTGATTAAAGAAAGAAGGGGTGGTTGTTTTGGAGTTTCTGTTTGGTTAATCAGGTCAGCGCTTGAGATGGAAGTTTCCACTGATGCTCCTCTTGTAATCAATTCACCTCTGTCATTGCGTAAATTGCTTATGTGGATATCCTTATCTTCGATAATGGAGTGAATTTGGTGGCTCTCTTTACTGATAACGCCAGCCACAATTCGCTGGGCCTCCACAAGGCGAGAATACATACCATTCTTCTCAATTAGTTCAGTATGTGTACCTTGCTCAACTATGCTGCCTTTAGATATAACAGCAATCTTGTCAGCATCCATAATTGTGGACAGGCGATGAGCAATCACAATTGTAGTTCGCGATCGAGCAGCTTTATCCAAAGCATCCTTCACGACAGTCTCAGATTTCGTATCGAGTGCAGAGGTAGCCTCATCCAATAATAAGAGTCTGGGATTTGAAATAATAGCACGAGCAATAGCAATGCGTTGTTTCTGCCCACCGCTCATCAGGAAGCCATCATCGCCAACTTTTGTTTCCAAACCATCGGTCATAGATTGAATAAATTCCCATGCATTCGCCTGTTTGCAAGCATCTTCAACTAATTTACGCTTGAGCCTCTCAGGAGCATGTTCGTTCTCAGTACCAATCAGACCATAACAGATGTTCTCGTAGATTGTGGTTGCAAACAAAGTCGGTTCCTGTGATACAAGTGCGGTTTTTTCTCTAAGCCATTGAATATTCAGTTCTGTAATATTTGTTCCATCGATGGTAACTGTTCCACCACATATATCATAGAACCGTTCCAATATTCCAACAATGGTTGACTTACCAGAACCAGATAGACCTACAAGAGCAACAGTCTGTCCAGGCAGAACTTCCAAATCCAGATTTTCCAGCACAACGACATCTGGACGAGAGGGATAAATAAATTTGATATTATCAAGTTTTATATGGCCTTTTAATGAATCTGGCCTCAATCCTTCATTTGAAATTGAATCGACATTTGGAACTCGGTCAATAGCTTCAAAAATCTTTTGTGCGGCAGCAGCGGCACCAGCAACAGATTCAAAAGCAGGAGCAATCTGACCGAACTCAAAGGCTCCTATCATCACTGCCATTAGAACAGTAAGAAGTTCACCAACTGAGATATCCCCAGTTACCAGGAATCTAGATCCCTGCCAGAAAGCCAATGCATAGGTCCAGTAGAAAAGTGCCAAAACAAAAGCTATCATGCACGATAATGCCAGCCCCTTTTTCATACTCCACCTTTCATCCTCTTTTAGATGAACATCAAACTTTTCTACCAATCGTTTTTGAGCACCAAACGCAATCGTTGTTCGAATTGCCGACAAACTCTCTTCTGCAACAGAGGCACCTTGACTATATGCTTTAGTAGCCTCGGCAGAATATTTCATCATAAAGGCAGATCCCAGTCCCATATCAACAGTAATTGCCACTACGGCCGAAAGCAGGACCAAAGCCAGCTTCCAGTTTTTCGCAAAGGCAATGACCAACGCAGCAACAAAAGTAGAGGTTCCGCTTATAACTTGACCAAACTTCTCGGATATCCCTTCCTGAATACTATTTGTATCATTTGTAATACGGGTAGTGACTTCACCAGCACCCAACTTGTCAAAGTAGGCAATATTCTGTCTTAGAATTGATTTGAGATATTGCTGCCGGATTCTAGCGGTCAGCACCTCACCACGTTCAACAAGAATAAAGATTCCAAGAGCAGTCAATACAATAATACCAACACCCAAGTATAGGAAATAAAGAGTATAATGGTTTATACTAGCCTGAAAATCAGAGGGATTAGGATTTGTAGAAGTTGAAAAATCCGAAAACTGTTGAATAAGGCCGCCAAACACAAGAGTAAACATAGGCAAAGCAGCTCCTGCCGCAATAGACGATAGGTAGCCCACAACCAAAATGAGTATATCCGTTTTAGTTGCGAATCGGAACAGGTCCTTTAGACCAACCTTTGGAGTCAATACTTGAATTTGTCTTCTCATTATTTCCGCTTCGTATTGAGTCAAATGAGCAAAGGGGTCAGAAACATCACCTACTTTGTCATTATTTGCAACTTCGCTCATAGCCTTCATCTCCTTATTCGAGTCCATCTTATCAAAATTTGAACCGACAGTAGGGTCCGGCTGAACTTCCGTCGGCATCTCAATCAAAATTTCGCTTTCGTTGCCAGTTAACATTTAAAATAGCTTACGAGAAAAATGAAGCCAAAAGAATATAAGAGAAGCTTCCAGGATTGGAAGATTTAAATCAGGGGACGCCATGGTATTTTTGTAGTTCATTTCGGAGAGTTTCCTGGTCGATCGGTTGTTCGTTCCGCCTAACGGATATTTTTGATGGTGCGGCTGGTAGAGCGTTAACGCAAAAAGCAAGTCATCCATTTGGCTCAAGGAATTTGGTATCGCAAAACTTCCTCTCATATAATCTAAATTTTGAATGACGATTCTATATGGATCTAGAATCGATTATATAGATGCATGATCTCGATATTTATGAAAATTGTGAGAAAGCCTGTTGTAAGCTTGAGGGATCAAAAATCTATACTTACGAAGATATCAACTAAGCAAGTATGTGGACGCCCCAAAGATCCCAGTATCCGTCTACTGGTCCGGGTTCCGATTCGAGGATATTGAGACAGACACTTGTCCATAAATCTATTCATGCTAACTGGTAAAGAATTGGGCTTCGGATTGGTAACCCAGCTCCTCAAAGTGAAAATTGAGCAAATTTCTAAAAATCCTCTATATTAAAGCTCATCAAAGAACAGCTGTTGGAGTGCCGCAGCTGCCATTGGCAGCGGTTGATCAATCTCGGAAGCTTTCTGTAACCCCAGCTTTAAGTTTTCACGAGCTGATTTAGTCCCCTCGAAAGACTTGAGCGAGAGCGTATCAGAATTCAACAATGGAATGACTGCTGCAGTGAACATACCACTTGATCCTGCACCCTTTATGATGATATCGCTAAGGAGTTTAAGATCCATACCGCACTTCAGTGCAAATTTCAAACACTCCTGCGTGGAAGCCAAATGAACACCTGCCATAATATCGATTATAGTTTGAATTGTTATCTGGCATTTGCTATTTCGAGCACTGGATCCTTCAATACGCAATTTGTCACCAACTTTGTCTGAGTCACGGAGATATATTCTCAGAAGTCCAGCATCATCCTCCTTAGTAAGTCCAGCATCTGTCCCCATGATGTAGAGCTGCTGCGCTGTGTTCCCAAGTAAAAGGGGAAAACCGACTTTTGTGGCATGCCCTGTCACTATCTTGGCATCCTTCAGGATAATACTCACAGCCGAGTGCACAGTCGAAAAGTTATTTGCAAGTATATGGGGACCACGATTTTCCAGGAACCAAGATCGCCCTGGACTTTCAAGAACAGCTTTGAATACGTCGTTGAGCTTGAGTCCCGCGACAACAGCTAATGCCATAGCTTCAGAAACCATAATGATGTTTACCATTGCTTGATGCTGATGGCACATCTTCGCAATGGATCCGAAGCCGATGCCACCCGAGACACGGTAGAGAGGATCTGACATTGCATTGAGTACAACTAATGCATTTTCTACGTCAAATTCAGGGCCGGAAGCAAAAATTGACAGTGTGCCATTGGCCGCTCGAATAGAGCCCCCAGAGACAGGACAATCAAGCAGACGTAAGTCTGGACGATTCGCCTCCCCATCTAAATGTGTGCGCAGATCTTTAGTATACTGTGGAGGACAAGTAGAGCAGATGATTATAGTTGCATTCGGTGGTAGAGATGATACAGCGGAAGAGCTTCCGCCATCGAAGAGCACACTGTCAGCTTGTGAAGCATTTACAACCATGATGACCAGAAACTCGGCCTCTTTTGCTGCAATTGCAGGAGATTTTGCAGCTTTTCCCCCTGCTGATACCAACTTTTCCACCAAAGGTTCGTAGATATCATAACCGGTAACATCAAAGCCGAGACCTGCAAGATTTCTGGCCATACCTCCTCCCATAGCCCCAAGCCCACAGAAGCCAATCCTCGGGGACTTGGCATCTTGCACAACTGGTGAAACCATTTTATTCGTATTCTTTTCCTACAATTCTGATATCAGAACACTTGGAAGAAAAGAAAGAAACGAATGTGCTTGAATGTGGGGGTGGCCATGGATGTTTTATATAGTTTTCATGGGATGACGATCGCGAACGTGGGGATGTATGTGCGGGCGGATAATATTATTTCCGGTAATAGGCTGAGACACGATCTTGCAAGAGTCAAAGTCCGGCACCATATCTAGCGTTTCAAGTCTGGGTAATTTCAAACCTCATATTTAACTGGTTTACTTCAAGCTACGCTATTGTGGTTAAGCAGGAAAGACTCTGCCGAGCTGCCTTACTATCACCAACCGATACCGAAAATGTATATCCCCTGAGCTCTATGTACGTTCTTTCAGCTTCTATCATATTGATCTTAAGTAGCTAATCATCCCAAGAATCTCAGACGACCCTAAATGGTCAATATTTTGGTCGTTATGACTGGCATCAATGAGAATAGTCTTCGATAAACCAAAACCTAGCGTGCCATACGAGTGATAAATGCAATTCCCCTGACAAAATTTGAACGATTAAATAAATAGTGTCTGGTATTGTATAGACTCTTAATGATACTACTGCTAGAAACTTCTCGTCATAGTGCGATGCGCCACTCTGCAGTCAATCATCGCTATCTCATGCAGGGGCGCCGCAGGCCCATAATCTGAACAAGTGTCAAAAATTTACGTTTAACTTTCTTATATTTTATTTGATATATATAACACGCGATTCAAATCCCCTCATATATTCAGTCCTCATAAACCCTCGAATACAATAAACCGTTCAAGATCGTTTTGAAGCACTTCGGATGCACCCAATCGCTCACCACGCTTCTGTTCACTTCTGAAGAAATAAATATATTAGAAAAGGTAATTACTAGGACGAATTTGGTCCAGAAAGAGTTGGCGTGTTGTCTTTAATATTGAAGTGGATTTGCATAAATATTTATGCATAATCATTGCACTTTCCCACTTTGAGAAAATAAAGCCTATCCTCCTGAACGTCTTTATTGAATAACGTCATTGAAAAGTATTTCTTCCCTGCTTCTTCTGCAATAAATATAATGGGAAAGACTTATCGTCGTCGTGGCCAAAGACCAACCACAATCCAACTTACAAGAAGGTTCCGTCAGAAGCTAAGCAAAACGAAGAATCGTCAAAGTCAACACTCTTATCAGAACAGCTGCCGATATCAAACAGATCGATTAAACTCTTCTTCGTCGTCGTTACTAAGAATGATTGCACCTGAGCCATTGGATATTATGAAGTCGGACAGCGAGCAAGAAGGGAATAATGAGGAGGAGGAGGTAAGCGCTGAGGCATCTGCCATCCCTTCATCGCCTGTACCAAATAGAGAGGATTCCCAATTAGTTAATGAGTTCGGTGAAGTATCCGAATCAAGTGAAAAGGAAAAGATTATGTCAAGAATAAAGAGCTTTATCAATAAGAAGCGCTCAAGCAAGCTCGATTCGAACTGTCAACAGGGAGTTCCATCGACGCCCCATCCTAAAGGATCTTCATTCTCTTCAAGTCTTCCAAGTGCAGTTACAGGTGAGAAATCGCCTAAGACGTCACCTCCAACCTCTATCAGCGACTCACAGCCAACCACAGCTAAATCACGTGGGAACGAACCAAGTCTTGAGTCGCCCAAGGATGAAAACGGGGAAGAAGCTAATATGGAGAATACTGAAAAACAAAAGACCAAGCAGAGCTCTATTATGAAGTGTTCACCAAAGCTATATGCCAAAAAAATGATTTCCAAGTCTATTCATTTTGTTAGGAGGGCTGCTAGGACTGCGGTCTGAGCAAAAGCAGAGCAAAAGCAGCCGATCTTTTCTAGAGAAATTAGTGTTGATATCATGCACTTGTGATCCATGTTATAGCTATTGGAGTCGATTCTAGATACTTTTCAACATGATTATCAAACAACTAGTAGTAGAAGCACAAAAGTACAGGTTCAAGTCAACTTCCCTATGCTACTGATATCCACAGACTCATCCCTGTCTACCACTTCCTTGTGCCTTGCAAACAGTAGTTCTTCCCAATCCATTTCATTCTGACGCTGTCTATTGAACAGAAGTTGAGCCTATGCAGGTTACTCAGCACCAGGGCTGGAGTTGTCTAACAGACTTTCAAAATAGGCCATGTATGGATAGTACGGTCGTGTAGTTATAATTATGATGATGCATCTATCTGGGGTTCAGCGTATTCTGATGTGCAAGCACATCGAAGCAGAGTAAGCATAATTCCGCGATTGGCATTGTCTAGATCTCCAAACTCATCCAGGCGTCAAGGGCCTTGATCGCGCCTTGAACCGATGTTCGATAGGATATAAAGAATAGAAAATGGACATGTTCTTGACAGAAAAGATGTAACAGTCCTCTGATCAATTAATGAAATATTGCTACTGAAATGCGCAGCTGAGTTTCCCCATCAATCGGACCTGAAGCACTTAGCTTTATATCATCCCGGTCGGAGTCGTCAAATGCTCTTTCCGTTTCTTCTTGCATGCCCTTTTTCCTCAATAAATATGCTAGATCTTATATTTGCGGCTTGACAATATGCAGATCACGACGATCAATCCATTGCCGATCTACGTCGTGACACCGCTAGTATGCCCAGAACTTCCACACAGGTGCAAATAGCACGGAGATAAATCAGTCACAGAGGACATGCTCTGATGTATTTTGAGCTTCGATTCTCATTCCTTCCGAACGCTCCTAGATATAACCCCTTGCAATTGCAATTCGATGTTGATATATATCTCTCTCACCCAAGCACCTCCTTCTTCTACTGAGTGCAGAACTAACAGTCGCCGAATGATACTTAAATATGTCCAAACTGCCTAGACAGTTATGCTGTGATTGCAACGGTGGTAGCCAAAAAGAAAACCCCGCCGGGACTAAGCACCTTTCATAGTAACGTTAACAAGAGCTTAAACTGGACGACTGGGAAGAAAAAATGCTACCTTAAGAAAGTGAGTAGTAGCATCTCATCTTATATATATATATGTATACGTATGTGCTCTCCCATAAGTCTATTGGCTAAAGAATTTTCTTCACTTGCACATCTGAATCTTAAATTATGACTGCGTATGTTGTTGTTGGGCTTTTTTTTGACTCTAAGAGCCTTATCATCTGGAGGGCGTTATCTAATGCTGAACTAGTCCTAAATCAACCCATGTGTTTGAAAGCTCGGCTGGAGGCTGCCAATATGTCGCCAGCTACATTGTAGATAGGATCAACGAGTTTGCTCCTACAGCTGAGAAGCCGTTTGTACTTGGCCTGCCCACGGGATCCTCGCCTGAGCTGGTATACAAGAACCTGGTGGAGGCATACAAGGCGGGAAAGATCTCATTCAAGAATGTCGTGACCTTCAACATGGACGAATACGTGGGTCTATCACCCGAGTCGGACCAGTCTTACCATTACTTCATGTACAGCAATTTCTTCGATCATGTCGATATCCAGAAGCAGAATATCAACATGCTGAACGGTCTGGCAGACGACGTCGAGCAGGAGTGTGCTCAGTACGAGGCCAAGATCAAGGCGATTGGAGGAATCCACCTGTTCCTCGGAGGAATCGGTCCTAATGGGCATATTGCATTTAACGAGGCCGGTTCTTCGCCTGATAGTGTCACTCGAAAGATTGCCCTGGCAGAAAGCACGATTGCTGCCAATGCGCGCTTCTTCGAATCAGCAAAGGACGTGCCACGCTCCGCGCTCTCTGTGGGCATTGCAACTGTGCTGTCGGCGCAGGAAGTGGTCATTTTGGCGTTTGGATCGGGCAAGGCAGAGGCCGTGAGAAACTCGCTAGAGGGAGACATCTCGTCCGCATGTCCTGGCTCATTTGTGCGACAGCATGGCAAATACCAGTTTGTCCTTGACACTCAAGCCGCTTCTCTTCTGCACTAGGTGATATATCGGGATTTGCGGCGGCCCAACTCTACCTACCCCCCGGCGCGTGTATGCCCTTTGGCTTTGGCCTTTTTGCGTTGGCTTCTGTGGCAGGCTGCTTCAGGTTTAGATCCGAGATTCCATAATGCGCTGGTTTTAACATCTTCGGCACTATTGATGAATTTTGGGTTTCAAGTAACTTCCTTCTAGCGAACAAACTCTAAATGTTTATGATTTTGATTAAAGAAAAATGCCTACCATTAACCATCACGAGCTCACGATATTTTGACGGAATGAACATGCGAAAATATCACGGCGACGAAGCAAATGCGGAGCACCACCCGGCGACGGTAATAGGTTGAGCAAGCGTCGTACTCAATTCGCGCTGCTTGGGCATCTCGAAACACGAAAATTAGCTCTATAGAACTAAATACACAAGAGGCAGAACTGAGCCAAAACTCTAAATATACAGTTTTATTAGATCAATCAAAACAGGCCATTTTTCTCCCGGCAGCAGCAGCAGCAGGACGAATAACGCGCGCGCGTAGCTAGAAAGCGTTGGGAGTGGGTCACCCGGTAAATTCTGCGCTGCAAGCTCGCGGACCAAACTGTAAATAAAAAATCCTTGTTCCGCATCATTCTTTTTCTTCTTCTTCTTCCTCTCCTTCTTCTCTACTAGTACTACTGCATCATCAATTGATTGATTGACCTGTTTGAATTTACGCCATGTCTTCTTGTACAAGTGTTTTAAAGAGAAAGTCCGGTGTCATTGTTGGTGACGACGTGCGACATGTAAGTTTTTGTTGAGGTGAAATGCGTCTATCTGCTGATGATGACGATGACGATATAATCAAGACTAACAATTGATTGTGGTAGCTGTTCGACTATGCTCAGGCTAAAGGATTCGCCATTCCCGCTATTGTAAGTATCTTGTTTTGCTCGTTATGAAGACACTCTTGACGTGAAGCGCTTGCCGTTTTCCTTGCTCGTTTGCTGCAACTCAACAAACGCTGTGCGTTGTGTCATTGTGCAGGCGTGTAGCTAACTGTGATCTGGGTAGAATGTCACTTCGTCCTCAACTGTGATTGCAGCGTTGGAGGCTGCCAGAGATAACAAGGCGCCTATCATTCTTCAATGCTCCCAGGGTGGCGCTGCTTACTTCGCTGGTAAGGGTGTTGCCAACAAGAATCAAGAGGCTTCTGTTGCCGGTGCGGTTGCAGCTGCGCACTTTATCAGATCAATTGCACCAGTGTATGGCGTCCCAGTCATTCTCCACACTGACCACTGCGCCAAGAAGCTCTTGCCATGGTTGGACGGCGTTTTGGCTGCTGACGAGGCCTATTTCAAGGAGCATGGCGAGCCCTTGTTCAGTTCTCATATGATTGATTTGTCTGAGGAGCCCCACGATGAGAACATTGCTGAAACTAGAAAATACTTCGAGAGAGCTTCCAAGATGAACCAATGGCTCGAGATGGAGATTGGTATCACTGGCGGTGAGGAAGACGGCGTCGATAACTCTGGGGTCGACTCGAGCAAGCTCTACACTCAGCCTGAAGACATCTACAAGGTTTACGCTGCATTGGCGCCCATTTCTCCTAATTTCTCAATTGCGGCGGCTTTTGGCAATGTTCACGGTGTATACAAGCCCGGTAACGTCAGGCTTCATCCCGAGTTGCTTGGAAAGCATCAGGCCTATGCCAAGGAGCAGCTCAAGTCTGACAAGAAGCATCCTCTTTACCTTGTCTTCCACGGCGGCTCTGGCTCCACTCAGGCCGAGTTCAACGAAGGTATCAAGAACGGTGTTGTCAAGGTCAATATTGACACTGACACCCAATACGCTTACTTGATTGGTATCCGAGACTATGTCTTGAACAAGAAGGACTACATCATGTCTCAGGTCGGTAACCCCGACGGTGAAGATAAGCCTAACAAGAAGTACTTTGATCCCCGTGTCTGGGTCCGAGAGGGTGAGAAGACCATGAGTGCCAGAATCAAGGAAGCGCTTGATGTCTTCCACACTGCGAACACTGTTTAAAAAGGTAAAAAAACCACCACCAAGTTAGTAATATTAGCCAGTTATTAAACATACAAGATATAAATATAAATATATTCTAACTATCAATAACTTGAAACTTTGTATTATCCAAACATAGTTCATACCAGTTGCTAATCAATCGCATGATAATTGATTTCGATAGCCTGTTACATGATTGCTCAGTTGCGGACAAGTTTAGGTTGCGGCCAGCTTCACACACTTCGATTTTAACTATCTGCAACAAACACCCTGTGAGAGAGAGCGACAAGTATTCTTGAACATACTGAAATTGAGGGGAAGCGTAGTAAACAATGACTTTATATTATACCTTGGTATGCTCCTTGATAGTTTGACACTATGCATAACTAACGAATTGGCTTAGGTTTTCGTCCTACTGGTGGTCGAGATGGCTTCATTTCTATTCCTGGTGATTCCAGTCCCAAGAGCTGTGCGAAAGAAGGTCCTAAATACAATTGCAGCATCTCAGTTGGTAGATAAAATGAAGTTGAGTGTGCGGTTTACGTTCATTTTCATCCTGATCTTGTTCATTGACTCAGTCAATCGCGTGTACAGGGTACAGGCCGAAGTGGATCGCGCTACTGGAGGCGTTCAGTCTCTAGGGAACATTGTATCGGTTGAGAGATCCGAGATCCAGGCCCGACGATTCTATGCACAGAGGAATATGTATCTTTGTGGCTTCACTCTGTTCCTTTCATTGATCTTGAACAGGACATATGGCATGGCTCTCGATCTCATCAATGCTGAGGATCAGGTTATTAAGATGAAGGGCTCCTCCGATGCCACTGTCAAGGATGGTGTGCTCAGTAATGAGGCAAAGCAGGAACTTGCCAAAGTAAAAGCCCAGCTCGAGAAGAAAGAGACTGAGCTTGAGGCTATGAAAAAGCAAGCCGAAGCCCTATCTAAGGAATACCATCGCGTGAGCGATGAGCTTAACGCAAAGAACGGCGATACGGAAAGGAACAAGAAGACTGACTGATACTCGTAGTCACTTTCTCCGGTGTCTTTTAATATTATATATTTTATTATTAAATTTTAATAATAACCTCCTATTCTAGTATGCATTGCTCTTGTGCTTTGGTTTGAAGTCAAACTCGGCATGAGCAGGTCCCAGAAACATTTCAGAGATTTTTATCCAATCCTTATAATCGTTGCTTCCCAGCAGTGTCTCCAGCTCATTTCGACCCTTCCATGGCGGGGGTCTATCATTGAGCTTAGGTGGTAAATATTCCAGTAGTCCAACCGGGATATATCGATGTGTAAATGACAAAAATTCGCATAGATAGCGGCGAGTCATATTTATGCCATACTCATCAGCTCCCCAATGTTCAAGCCCAAAATTGGCGTATTTCTTGATAAGTTCTAGTCGCTCGGTAGCACTCTTATCCAGGTACTGCCGGCTCTCGATTTCTTCAAATATCCAAGGCTTGATCAGTGCTCCTCGAGCAACCATAACACTATCTACATTATACTGCTCGATATTATCGTACCAATCTTTCCATGAATAAACATCACCGTTACCAATAATCCATGGCTTTACATGTCCATGTTCTTCAACGGCCACCTCCCGTTGTTCTCGTATCATATCAGCCACTTCTTTGATATATGTCCAGTTCGCTTCCTTAGTATATCTCTGAGCGCGAGATCTACCATGCAAAGTAATTGCGGCAACCTGGCCTTCGTTTAAAAGCCTCTGCACAAGATTCTTGGCAGTAGGATGTCCGTCTCGAGTTCCAGTTCTAATCTTCACAGTCACAGGGATATCTCCACTAACTGTATTCATTCCTCTCAGCATTTTTACCATTCTAGCAGGGTTATCCAGCAGCGCAGCGCCAGCACCAGATCTATACAGCAAGTCGATCGGGCAGCCACTATTGAGATTTATTTCAGAGCACTGACCAGCAAGCATAGCGACACTTTCCGCCGCTTTTATGGCTTGCCATGGTTTACTTGTGGCAATCTGTACTCCAAACCCGCCAATCTCGCTGCTATGAGCTCGAGTCAGTGCCCATTCTGATTTAGAGCCCTGTAGTAGCGGAAGGCATAATGCCATTTCACCATACGTCACATCAGCACCAAGGGTCTTCATAAGCCGTCTATATGGTAGATTACCGACTGTGGTTAGAGGTGATACGATCTTTGCCCTGTTTAAGTAGAGTTTTTTCTTTTCATTTGGTTGCATTGGAGGTTCAACATATGCAGCTGCGTTGTCTTCCTTCTCATCGTCTCTCATCGAGTCGAGATATTTAATGTACACTTCGCTCTTATCGAGCTTAATTTTCTTTCTCTGTAGTTCGTTTTGACTCTGCACAGAAACTCTGTTTACCTCATAGTTTTCAGTAGCAGCCCTTTCTTTGACTGTTTCGTCCACTACCAAAGATCCGTCTTTGAAATGTGTTCTCAGCCAACGGCACTTGACACCAGCAGGGCAGAATCCAATGGCAGCAAACACTGGACATACACCAGGTAGATCTTGGGGCTTTGACTCGAGATATTTTTCAATATCATGTTCATACCGGCAATTCTCGCCAAATGAGCACTTTCCCTCTCCATCTTTGACTCTCTCGCAGAACTTTACAGCATCTTTAGGTTGAACAAACCGTCTATTCTTATTTTGTCCTCTTTTACGTGATCCTTGAGCTGAGCCGCTAGTTCGATCCAGGATATCACCTTCTTCGGCTTTATCGTCGAGGGCAACCTCACTCTCCTGCAGCCCTTCCCGCTCCACTCGGAATTCTGGCTTGATTGGAGCTATACCCCTCACTCGCTTATCCACTTCGTCATCTATTCGAATCTTTTTTGCTGGTGGTGAAGCAGATCCTTCTTCTGCGGTCATATTGGTTGATGTGCGGGAAAAAAAATTCGGAACTTTCTTCTAGTCGTCGTAGCTTTTTCAGATCATATATGCAGGCTGCGAGGAGGAACCCTGAGAACCACCCTCTCAGGGTAATAGCGAGAGCAAAACGAGATGGAAGGGTGGCATATATAAGTGGGCCTATGGTGCGGTATTCTAAGCTACCATTCCGGGAACTTGTCAGACACTATACGGTTGACATAGTATACTCGCCCATGATTTTAGCTCGAGAGTTTGCTCGTAACCAGAATGCAAGGCTGAGTGACTTTTCGACGAACTCCAAGGATACTCCATTGATTGTGCAGTTCGGAGCTAATAATGAGCTGGATATAGCGCGTGCAGCTCAGATGATCATGCCGTATACAGACGGCATTGGTCTCAACTGCGGATGCCCCATCAAAGAGCAGGTCAGAGAAGGAGTAGGGGCAGCCTTACTGGGTGATCCAGAGAAGGTTGCACGAATGGTTCGTGCTGTGAAAGAGGTTTGTGGGGCCGACTTCTGCGTGGAAGTCAAGATTCGGATCCACAAGGACTTGGATGAAACTGTGCGATTTGCCAAAATAGTTGAGGCTGCTGGTGCAGATTTCATTACTGTGCATGGTCGTTTGAAGGCACAAAGATCAAGCCAGCCACCGAGTTTGGAAGCTATCAGGCTGGTCAAGGATTCAGTGAAGTGTCCTGTTGTGGCTAACGGGGACGCTTTCTGTCTTGAAGACGTTGAAGAGATCATCAAAATGACAGGTGCAGATGGAGTGATGTCTGCACGAGGGATTTTAGCGAACCCAGGCTTGTTTGCAGGCCATACTTCTACACCGTGGTCGGCAGTAGAACGTTTCTGGGACTACGTTACAGCCTATGGGCTCCCTTTTAGGTTGACGCAGCATCATTTCTCAGAGATGCTAACCAGTGCTCTGAGCAAATCCCAGAAAAAGAGTATGAACGACTGCACGAATTTAATAGAGCTTATGAAATGGTTTGATGATCGTTTTGATCTCAAACGGTCTGGGGACGAAGGCTTTGGAGCTAGAACTGATTTTCCCTGGACTATCGAAGATAAAGACGAAAATGAGGACGGTGCTGCGAGTGTCTGATTAGGTATATGACGAATTCTGGGCTTGTTTTAGGGGCTGGGGATCAATTCTCTCTTGGTCCTGCATAGCATGTGGCACTACTTAACCGCCTCCGAGTCAAGTTTTACGCTGTAGAGGCTTTCAGCCTTCGCTGGAGGGACGGACGCTATTAGCCAGGCTCAGAGCCCCCTCCCCCTCTCTTTTCAGCCGCGTTCAACGAGGCATACACATGTCGCGATCTGCAACCTAACCCTGTCTCGTTAAAGGGCAAAATGTCCACTGGAAACAACTTTTTCCCTTCACAACACGAACAACTGGACAGCATGGTAAGTCAAGCACAGGCACATGTGCTGAATGAATCGAAGGGGCCAGTTTGGGATGAGGACAACTTTAATTCGTTTACGAGTGGCATATGGCTCAGTCGTCTTGACTGACCGCCTCTATGAAAGCTTTAACATTATAGTCATAGTTACACTGACCAATAGCTCAATGGCCCCCTCCTCATCAGACTAGATCTTGCTTAAACCCCAACGTGTGATGATGATGATGATCTAACAGTAGTCTAGGTACTCTTGCGACTATGACCCGGGCCATAGACGCACAGTCTACCAGTGAGGAGAACTCTCTCCATACTCTCTATATAGCACAGAATAATAATGTCCTTCTCAGTAAAAACCCCAACCCGCTCACTTTGTATTTGTTGGCGGGAAAAAATTTCAGTGGTGTTGGCCGTCCAGCGTCTCTTATCTTGCCGCCTCGCCAAACAATTTTTTCTGTTTCTCTTCCGTTACCTCAGTAGAAAAGAGCACTTTTTCTTAACTGGATGAGATTTGTTATTTCAGCGTTCACCTGCCAAGTAAGTAGCAGTCGTGTAAGGGTAATTGGGGTGTTTTCTGGCCAATTAGCACCCGCGCCCAGGGTGGTTCTGGTTGCCTGGAAAATTCCCCGTTATCGAAATGCTGTTTGAGTCATATAAAGCTAACGTGTGGACCGCTGTCTTGCTGTGGCATTTAGGACTACCTTTCTGATCATATTTGGAAAACCAGCGAATATTAAACAAGAGCACACGCTAAATCACGATGATGCTTAACCGATATATAAAACTAGGACGATTGAATCGTCAATTGAAGTCGTTGCGGTCGCTTCAGACCGCTTCGACGGCTGCGCCAGCAGCAGGCCGGATCATAACGCCGTCGCTCTATACAATGAGCTCTGATTTGGACCGTGCCACATTCACAATCAGAGACGGCCCTGTTTTCCATGGTAAGGCCTTTGGCGCCAACACCAATGTCTCGGGAGAGGCTGTGTTCAGTACTGGTATGGTTGGATACCCCGAGTCGATGACTGATCCGTCCTATCGAGGCCAGATCTTGGTCTTCACACAGCCGTTGATTGGCAACTACGGTGTGCCTTCTTCCACTGCTCGGGATAGCTTTGGTCTGCTCAAGTATTTCGAGTCGCCTCATGTTCAGTGCATCGGTGTGGTTGTCGCTGATGCGGCCATGAACTATTCCCATTGGACCGCAGTCGAGTCGCTGGGTCAATGGTGTCAGCGAGAGGGTGTTGCCGCTATCACTGGAGTCGACACTCGAGCCATTGTCACATTTTTGCGCGAGAGAGGCTCTTCTCTGGCCAGAATCACTGTCGGAGAAGAATACGACGCAGACGAAGATGAAGCATTTGTCGACCCCGGCGAGATCAACTTGGTTCACAAAGTTTCGACCAAGGCCCCATTCCATATTCCTGCCGCTATAACCGATAGCGAAGACCACATGCACGTTGCCGTCATTGACTGTGGTGTGAAGGAGAATATTCTTCGGTCTTTAGTTAATCGAGGTGCATCTATCACAGTGTTCCCCTATGACTATCCAATTCATAAGATTGCACACCATTTTGATGGTATCTTCATCTCCAATGGGCCAGGTGACCCAACCCACTGCTCTTCTACTGTGTACCACCTCAAGAAGGTAATGGAGACTTACCACGGACCTGTGTTTGGAATTTGCCTAGGTCATCAGCTTCTAGCACTTGCTGCTGGAGCAAAGACTGTCAAGCTCAAGTATGGTAACCGAGCACACAACATCCCTGCATTAGACTTGACTACCGGCAAGTGCCATATCACGTCACAGAACCATGGTTATGCAGTTGATGTCGAAACTCTGCCTGCTGAATTCAAGCCTTATTTCATCAACTTGAATGACCAGTCGAATGAGGGTATGTACCACGTCTCGAGGCCAATTTTCTCGACCCAGTTCCACCCAGAGGCCAAGGGGGGTCCATTGGACTCTGCGTTCTTGTTCGACAAGTACATGGAAGATATCAAGGTGTACAGAGCTACTAAGCCAAGCTTGGGCGTTCAAGAAAGTAAGCCATCTCCTTTATTTGTTGATCTTCTGGCAAAGGAACGAGTCGGTGTCGAAATCAATGCTTAGTGAATGATTCTTGATATAATATTACTACTAGGTTACATACATAAAAAAAGAAACATTTTGTGTTGACAAATGCTTGTTTTTCTTTTCACTTTCAAAAACTCTTTTTAAAGCATAAAACTTTTTGCTTTAGTTACCGTAGCCCCATCCTTGTTGACGTTGTTGTTGTCCACCATACTGACCATATCCGGCATAGGTGTACAAGTTCTGCTGAGCTGGGTATGGCTGCTGTCCTGCACCCTGCTGCTGCTGTTGCTGCTGTTGCTGAGGAGGAACTTGTTGGCCTTGCTGCTGTTGACCAGTCAACTGCTGACCATGGGTCTGGGGAGACCCAGGCTTAGCAGTGCTGTCATCCCTCTGCAAGAAATCGCTAATTCCACTCAACGTGCTCTGCTGTTGCTGGGAACCAGCAGCTTGAGCCTGGCCCTGAACCTGCTGGCCCTGGGCCTGCGGAGGCTGCTGTTGCTGACGGTACTGATCATAGTACGATTGTTGGTTGAAAAAGCTCTTTTGAGGAGGAGTGCCATATTGCTGAGCTGCTGCGGCTGCGGCTGCAGCTGCTGCTTGGGGATTGTATCCACCATATGTCTGATAATAGTAGGCAGCATAAGCGGGGTTCATATAATAATTCATGTTTGGCTGTTGATAACCTTGGGCAGCGGCAGCGGCACTAGGGTTAGCAGTGGCAGATGCAGGAGAGTGTGCCTGAGGAGATCCAGTGACTGCAGTCGAAGACTCAAATCTGCTTTGGTCGTTGAGTCCATTGGCTCGGAAAGAGTCATGCTGGAGACCCGATTGCTGGTGAGCAGATGCAGCAGTCTGTTGCTGCTGTTGTTGTTGTTGTTGCTGCTGCTGCTGCTGAACTTGTTGAGTCTGCTGCTGACCTTGCTGTTGACCTTGCTGCTGTCCCTGGGCCTGTCCCTGTTGGGGCTGTTGTTGATTTTGATAATAGTAGTAGCTGTTACGATCAGTAGAACCATAGGGATAGTCGTAACCACCGTATCCAGGGTGAGATCCCGGATACACAAAATTTTGAGAGTAGGCATTCACATCATAAGGCTTCTGTTGAGGGTGTTGCTGAGGGTATCTATAGTTGTAAGCATAGCCTGCTTGCTGCTGGGGAGCACCTGCCTGTTCCTGCGACTGTTGTTGCTGAGGAACCTGCTGTTGCTGAGGTACTTGCTGGGTAGCAACCTGTTGTGGCTGTTCTGCGACTTCCTCAGATGCTTCTTCCCCTGATAGGTCCAAACTTCCAAATTGTACACCAATGCGATCAATGCTTCGGTTAACTGAGCCAGGCAAGATAACTGATGGTTGCTGCTGTCGCCCATTATATGGCGATCCAGCTTGCTTCAAGCCAGGAGGATTGGCACTCTCGACAGGAACCAGCTCTGGTTGGTTCTCGAGCACAGCAGCTTGAGCAGCAGGCTCGACAGAAGGTGCTGTGGCAACTTTCTGCTCCAGTTCTTGTTCCTGTGGCTGTTTGGGTGGAATAGAAACTTTGGGGGCATCATTTTTGGGCTTCGCGGCAGGTTTAGGTGCAGGAGGAGCGACCTTCGGTGTGGCAATAGCAGCCCATGACATGCCAGCGGCTGGTGCCGCGGCTGGTGCTGGTGCAGCTGTATTTGTCGATTGCTTTTCTTGTCGTGGTGCAGGCTGTCTCTCAGCCTGTTGCTCCTTTGGCTGTGTCTTCTGCTGTGGAATGGAATTTTCAGATTGCTGTTGTCTTGTTTTGGTGTGCTTGACTGGAGTTTGCTCCTTCTTGGACAATGCATCAGCCCAGGTGCCAGCAGCAGCAGCAGCAGCAGGAGCCGATTCAGCTGCTGCTGCAGGGGCGGCGGCAGTGGTTGTTGTGGTCGTTATCGTAACATCGGTGGTCGTAGTGGTAGTCTTTTCGGTGACAGGAGCAGCGCTAGAAGAGCCGTTGGCCTTCTTTGGGGGTTTAGCTGAACGAGGCCCAGAAGGATTCGTGCGCTCTGGCTTGGGGCCCTTTGCAAATGGCTTGCCGGAAGCAGAAGCAGGCTTCTCGGTGCTATCCTCCAAAGGCTTGCCGGAAGATGCAGCCACATTCTTGGGCTTTTCCTTGGACTTTTTCTTGACCTCGCCCCATTGAGATGCGTGGCCTTCTGTGATTCGAACAACAGCCGATTCAATATCGCCATCAGTTTCCGCCAACACCGCCAGCAAGTCCTCGACTTTCCAGTCCGAGAACAATTCTTGCAGTGTGGCCAACGACGCCGAGTACTTCTGCTTCAACTTCTTGGATTCCTCATCCAGAGGTGCAGGCGCCGTCGTCGAGCCAGCAGGCTTCTGCGACGCCCTGCCTCCTCGGAAGTGACCTTGTCTGGGAGGTCGCTGTGAGGCTGTTTCTGACATTTATAAATAAAATATAATAATGAAAAGGAAAGGGATCGTGCAGCCCTTTTCTATTTCAAGTCTTCTTTTTTTTCCGTGTCTTTTTATTTGGTTGTTATAAGTACCAGCAAAGTATCTCGATCTCCACAAATGAAAGAATTCCAAAAAAATCTATCAAGAGCTTACAATATACAACAACCGCAGATAATCCACAACTAACAATATCAAGCGTATAGTGGTGGATAGGTGTGTTGTTATATAAAGAGTTGGCCGCGCGTCCTCTTGTGCTTTGATTCTTCTTCCAGTATTATCCTTTCTCGCTTTTTTCACAATGGTAGAAATATGAAAATTGTTGTGTATTGTGTGCTTGTAGTAGGACACAAAGTTCCTCACGACTAGGTGCGCTCTGTTTTGATATTTACGCGTGCGCTCCAACTTTCCCAGCCTTGTAGCATAGCAGCATCGTCCACCACCAACGAGCGTGTAGCCCCAGATCTATCAAGTACCTATTAAGTACCTATTACGTACCTACTAAGTCTATGGAATATAAAAGCCCACCAGGCATTTGTCTAGCATGTGGTCGAAATTGACCCACGAGTGTGTATACATAAATAGTTTTGTGCCATCTTTACCAGCACATTTCATGATCTCTTTGACTCCTCCAGGATGAAACTTTAAATACGGGGTGATATTGTACACGCGGCCTTGTATAGCGGTCCATGCATCTGAAATCGTGTTGTGTTTAGACAGCTCATCTCTAGTGACTTTGACGAGGCTTGGCGTGTCGATTCCCTGTTGATTATATTAGTCACATATATAGATATAGCTATATATATCACCTAGGACCACCGTCATACCCGTAGATTTTGGCCAGAGCTTCTGAGATTTGCCCAGTCCAGCGCCGAATACCCAGGCTCTAGTGCGACCTTCTTGCCTTTGGTGTTGGCTCTCTGAACAGAGCTGGTACTCGGGAACGGAAGCAAAGATGACTTTGGAGCCCGTCCTGGTGGTGGGTCCATCGCTTCTAGATATCCGCACTGTAACGCTTTCTGGAGCGCTTAGTATATTTATATATATATCTTTAGAGAGACTCTGAGAAGACTTGGTGTGTGTTCTCTAATTTACTGTGATATAACTGACGACTCGACACATTTATATTTTAGATTCTACAAAAAGAATATTTACATATCTTATAGCAGCAGAATGCTACTATCAATGATAATGATATATTTCGGTTGAATTCAATGTTACTGTCGTCCAGTCGGAGAATCTCTGGCAGAATAAGCTGCCGTCGCAGCTGGCCGTTAGATAATGAAAAGCCGCAGCCGCGCACACACCCTGCAGCAGCTTCCCCTGTCGCTCAACATCATCATAACGTGAATGAAAGGTACGGGCTACGAAGAATAGCGTGTAGGATTTGCGTATTTCTGTGACGCTACTCTCAGACTGATTTTTTCTATTGCATATTGCGAAGCTGCTGAATTCACTGATTCTACTAGACTTGAAGTTGTTATAGATTTCGTTCAGAAGGCAGGTGCCTCAAGTTACCTTCACGGAGATAATGCAGCTGCAAGACCTGCTTCCTGATCATGACATTGTTCGTCTACATCGTACTCTTTACTGATGTCTTTTCTATCGTGTCTTCCTCGAACTCCAACGGCCACGCGGACACTAGAAACCAAAAGCCTGTTTATCCTACCCAGCTGCTACTTGTCTATTATTACTCTTCGAAATAGACCTGCATTTCAAGCCAGTTTATTCGTGAACTTGGATCCTTCAGAAATCAGAATCCTACCGGCTGCGACCTTGTCGTTGAAATTCGCGACCGTAACACTGATGAGCGGTGCGATTAAATGGATTTGAAAATCCAGGTATCACAGGACTAGTAGACTATAATACAGCTCAAGAATGTTTGATTTTTGTTATTCTTGACAGTCCTCACTATGCTTGTATTTCCCACAATTTTCAGACTAGCATCCTCGGTTTGGAGGAACCGGGGATCAGCCGGCTCCTCCAAATGGCAAACAGAGCCCTAATTTAGCATTATGTGGAAGATGCAGATCTCTGGTTCCCGAGCTTTCGGGCAGTCGTTGGGGTGCATTCTCATTCAAAAATCCTTGCTATATGCTATTGGCGCGTATCCTATTCTTTGGACTAGTCCCTTTCGATCATTGTGCATTTCAGTGAAATAGATCCAGCAATGCCAATGAATACGAGTTCAAGGTTTTGCAGTGCTCTCAGTTACGAGCAGGTTGCTCAGAAGCTTGCAGGTAGCCTCGCAAAGCGCATGATAAATATTGGGGAAAGAGAGTATATCCAGTGACCTTACTGAAGAAAAGATAAACCAGTTTCATGTTGATGCTGAGTCGATAGCCGTTGGAGCACTTTGAATCCACTTGGAGTTCATTTCTATGTCATGCTGGAATACGTAGTACCTCAGCATATCGATCCTCCGAGGGTGGATTTATAGAGTTTAGCCCACTATACCTGGAAGATATGTACTGATGTAGAAGGTGAACTTAATATCTACCTCTCCGTGCATACTAATGTATACCTGCTTGGATCATATTGGTCCAGTACTGAATCTCAGTGTGAGGCGCCATGTAGTTTTCTAATGCTTATATCTGCAAATTACTCATCAAGGCGAGTTTCATAATTTCTATTTATTATCTATAGCTTATATATATACATATATATATATGTGGCTTAATTAATTATCTTTGATTGGTTTAATTCCCCCTGTCGTTATTTGTGTCACTTTTCTTAGACAATAAGTCGTAGTTGGATACAATCTTGTCGTGAAGTTAATTACGAACTATGGGGCTCCAACAGCTGCTGCAGGGACATGGACGCGGCTCACATGTAATTTCGTGGCGCAATGCCACAGTAATAATAAATAGATCAATTCCGTTTATCAAAGAGAATAATAAATAGAAATCACCTCTAAAGAAAGGATAGCAGGGGAACCTTCGAAATATAATGAAATAACTCGGCCCAGAGCGGTCACAGTTAAGCAAAGTAAAAATGAGTACGGATCCTCTAAGTATGATTGGTTTGTTGATTAGAATAAGAGAAGAGACCTCAAAATGTAATTTGTATGCAACATCGTGGTCATGTAGGCGACCCTTAACGGATCAAACCCATTTCACGGCATCCTTCTTCCCGGCGAACGATTCGTTCCATAGATACTTGGCTCAACTCATAAAAATCCATCATTATAGTTTCTACCTCCTGGGGTGTAGTCAAGAATACTATGAAAATGAACTAGAAGAGAATTCGATGCTGTCCATCTGCCATCCACTCGACGCACGGTGAATTCGCCTGTAACTGTGCGAAAAAGATCACTCATATCGTGTACTTCGTCATTGTCTCTATGAGTGCGCTCGTAGAAGTTGAAACTGTTCACCTCATCATCAGGAATATAAGGATCCATCTCCTGTATTTCTGTTCAAGCCCGAGCCCTGGAGTCATGCCTTTCTCTGACTGAGTCGAAGAGCGGCCCGATATCTTTCCTATCTAGTTCGTCTAATGTATCCAGGTCGAGATTCAAAAAATAATTATCCTGGGAAATCTGTCGATTGAACCACCATAACGCGGCTTTTTTGAAGTCACTGGTCTGCGTCCAAAACTCAGCTGCTTCGAGCTCTTTTCTTGTGGGCTCATTTGACCTTGTGAGACTTCCAAGGGTCATACCAGTATTGGTCTCACGGGACGCCCTAGATACAGTTGCAATGCTTTCTTTTTCTCTCGCTTTTCTGTGTTAGCACGTCAACAATCTGTTCTGCGCGTAGCGCACTGTAAATGTTGAAGGTATAACCGGCCGCGGATTTGTCTGCCAGAAATACACCGTTGCAGAAAGGAGCAAGCCCGGTGAACAATCTACGTATCCTTTTTCGTGGCACCAGCTAGAGTCTGCGACTCTGCGAATTCCCCCAGAAATCCTCCTAAGCACCGTAGCAGTTCACTGGGAACAAAGCACCTGTAACAGCCACTGATACAGAAATCCGGTGCTATACTACCACCTGTAGGAAGTTCGTGTGTCCCAGATCCACCGCTTGTGGTTATGTCATAGTATTCCGGCGCTCTAGTTTCATATAGCAGGGCGCGTGCAGACTCGCAGCAGATCGTTGTATGAACGTCTCCAGGCGTGACAAGGATAAAATATCCTTCAGAGGGATTGTAGTCAACCGTTCCTTTACTACCTAATTCA
This sequence comes from Diddensiella transvaalensis, assembly GCA_030555955.1. Taxonomy (NCBI): domain Eukaryota; kingdom Fungi; phylum Ascomycota; class Dipodascomycetes; order Dipodascales; family Trichomonascaceae; genus Diddensiella; species Diddensiella transvaalensis. The sequence goes on along the minus strand of JANIVV010000005.1, from coordinate 641,430 downwards.
TCGAATCCCAAATATATATTCCTGCATTTCTTCTCCGTGTTGGAGTTGTAGATTTTAATAGCCAGGTCCTGGTCTGTTCTCGTGCACCTGAAATCCTCAAAATCACTAATAAATGAATCCGAGAATGACTTTCTATCTCAAGAAAATAAAGCGCTATAATCTCTGACTAGTGTGAGCACACTACACTTTCCTCTTCGGTTGGGAAAGTTCCACTCGCTTGGAAGTTATCGTGGCTAGTCATGTGTGCAAAGCATCAACTTGCGCATATAAAAAGGATCGACAATGTGACTGCGATGAGTACATGAAAGATCTTCAGCGCAGCTGCTTGTTTTGACCGGACAACTTCAATCTGGAACTGAGCGAGCAGCGTTATCGCATAGGACTTACACGTTTGCTTGATGGCTGTTAGCTTTGGTTAATTTTGCTGTTAGATTGCAAGACGTGGCATAAGAGATGTTTTGACAGGGGGGATTGAGGGAGACATCAGATTAAAGTTTCAGAATGCCATTGATGGATTCAGAATGCCATTGATGGATAGATATTTATTTCCATCCTATAAAATACCAGATCGTGTTTGTTCTTCGCATTTTCAACTGAGCCGGATAATGTGTTCTTTTTCGCGACCCTCCTAGCTAGTTGTGCTGACCTGTCGGCGGTAACGATCCATATCAGCACTTGACCTGCAATCAACACCCCTAATTAAAAGAATCTACTCCTGTGCGAGCCGAAGCAGACCCCATTCTGGCTCCTCCATTTCAGCGCGCGCACCTGGTCGATGGCGAGATCACACAGCCTTCTCAATTTTGACCCCTAGGTGCCTCTATAAGCAATCCTTCGTAGAGTGATCTCAGTCCCCCGTTGTTGAACAATCTGGCTAACAGTACATATGAAAAGATATGGGATATACCCAGTGCAGGCTGGTACAGTTGAAGGGATATATATCTTAGAGCCCATTCAGCCAGCTGTATTGTCCACAATATGCTCTATTATAATCATATCTTTGCAGCGTTAAGTGCAAGAAACTCCGACCTATCTCGTCGAATTATTAGAACATCTACCGCACGCCTTGTTCGAACCACGCTCGTAAACCCCACCGAACCCCTCGCCCTCGTTAAACGTCGTGACGGTATCTGGGGGGCTACTGGGGCATTGTTTGGGACCAAACAAAAAAAAGTTCCCTCCCTTCTTCCCGGACGAAAAAGTCAACCAACACCAGAGTGGATTTCAAAGAAAAAAACATATACGAAGGAGAAGAAAATAGAAAAACGGGCTATAATAGCACTATATGAATGGAGGATTAGAACATTTTTGGCTGAGTAGGGAAGCGGTAAAGCATTGGAAGGTTACTGGTGTAATTGTCGGACTTGCGCTATACGTTGTTCTGCCGACTCTGTACGATTGGAACCCAGTAGGCTTATTGTTTTTGCGGGGGGGGAATACAAGTAGAGCAGCCATGCTATTACGACGTCGAGCCAAGGTTGGCCGTTACACGGTGGGCTTGACCAACCGGGCCAATGATTGCTTTGCAAATTCGAATTTGCAGGCTCTTTCTGGTATACCGGTCCTGTTCAAATACCTGTCGGAATTTGAATATCTTGTTCCGGATCAGAGTTTTGGCCGACTGACACGGGCTCTACAGAGCATGATTAAAGAACTCAATGAGCCCATATTATCGCCCAAGTCACTTTCGCCATGGAAGCTATTGATTGTCCTCGAGCAGATTTACAAGTCGAGAATATCGCGGAGCCAGCATGATGCGCACGAACTATTGCATTTGATATTAGAAACTCTCCAGGTGGAGAATGATGCGTTGAATAAGAGACTGGAAGGCACGGCAGGAGAAAGCAAGATCCCAGCATTCCCGTTTAACGGATCTACTATAGATCGGATATATTGCTCCAAGTGTGGCTATTGCCCTCCGGCTAAGCCCTCGACGTTCTTGGTGCTGTCACTGATGGTACCCCAGAAACGATCCACTACACTCAACAGCATGCTTGACGGGCTTTCAAGTCCGGAGTATATTCAAGACTACGGGTGTGTGAACTGCCGACTATTGCATTTCGTCCAGTCGGCCAATAAAAATGACAACAGCGAGTCCCCGGAGGTGAAACGGTACATGGAGTATTTGAATGACCCCTCCAAGCTACCCGAGGCACTGGAACAGGAGCTTCCGAGGGAAATAACGAGCTCGATAGCCAAGTCCACAGAGTTCTCGAAGCTGCCACAAATCTTATGCATACATCTATCCCGCTCCATCTATGGCGGATACGGGGCCTCGAGAAACAGCTGCAAAGTGCAATGCCAGGAGTTTTTGGAATTGATGGAAATAGACGACCCTAGCGTGCCGGGGGTCCTGGGGAAGACCAAGGTACGGTATCAACTGATGGATATGATCAGACACAAGGGAACACACCAGACGGGGCATTACGAGTGCTTTAGGCGTAAGAATCTCGACTGGTGGAAGGAAAATCTTAGCAGTGGACTGGACGACAACGAACAGCTCCTTCAAGCCTCCACCACAGCCGACCATCAACACCAGATGGCTAATTCATCACCAGCATCTATTCTGAACGGCAACAGCATGCATGCAAATAATAGTAACAAGACTAATGGCACAAGTAGTGGGTCGTCGCCGATGCCGCCGTCGCTGCGACCACCATCGTCGTCAGTCTCATCGGGATCAACGACCTCATTCCACGCAGTTGACCCTTCATTCGAGGCAGTTGACACGAAATTGAATGAGCTGCCGTATCCAATCCCTCGAATATCGCCGTCGCCTGCACGGGTCTCGGCAAGTGAGATTGACGCGTCGGTGACGCGCCCATCGGTTTCCTCTCCAGCATCCCCACGGCCATCGAGCCCAGCAAGCTTCAGAAGCCTCTACAACAATTCAGTGTCGCTTGGAACTGCGACGCCTCCTCCTCCAAACAATGCATCTCCTCCCTCCAGCAATCCTTGGTGGAAAATCAGTGATGAAAAGGTCTGGGAGTTTTCGACTCGCGAGGTTCTACGTGAAGAATCCGGCGCCTACTTGCTCTTCTACGAGCGCGTACCTGTAACTTCTCCATCCGTAATGGGCAGCGCTTAGGAATAGAAGAAGCACACAAATAAATCATATTAATTTAATTTAATTTAAAAAAAAAGATGTAGCAAAAGAATAAACAAATTCACGTTATAACAAATAATAATAAAGTTGAAAAAAAAGCGCGATAATCGAGGTTGTGTTTGTTTGCGAGAGCACGTACTAGCGCGCGTTACTGAACTTTTATAACCTCCAACAAATAAAGAAAATATCTCCCCTTGTCCTTTTTTACTCAGACAATTCGCTCTTGCTCGCAAGATATGCAGCCTTTTCGTCCTCATATCGCTTCTTGTCCTCAGTGGCACGAGCCTCGTATGGAGACTTCTCCGCATCAGTCAATGACTTCCACTTCTCGCCGAGCAGTCGGCCAATCTGACCAAACGAAACACCAGGGTTGTCGGTACGAACAGTGTCTCTCTGCTCGTTAGCAAAGAACATGTAGGCAGACAACGATCTCTTGGGAGCATTGGGGTCTGAAGCAAACAAAATCGTTATTACGACGCAACTAAGTATCAACGTTCACATAAAAACATACCCTTCTTCTTCTTGGTCTTGGTGCCATCGTCCTTGGCTCTTCGACGGGTCGTGGTAGTATCCTTAGGCATTGTTCTACAAGCATGAAAGTTAGCCGCCGCTAGTTTAGGCACGACAATGGCTGTTGGTCTGGCAATGAGAACGCGACGACAGAATGAAAGCATGATGATGGGGTGTGGTGAACGAAGGAGAGCAGGAGGAGGAGAAAGTGCGATGGATGGGTGGCGGGAATGAGAGAGAGGGCTCACTGAAAATGGCGGGTAATCATAACAAGAGTAAATCTCCGGCTGGGAGATTCCCACTTCTTGCTAACAATAACAGCCGCAGCAGCCAAAAAACATCACCAAAAAAATAATTATGTTTCGCCCCCTCTGCCCATTTTAATCTTAAAGTTGCGCAGCATCGCACTAAACCCCGTCTCCCTCCCTCCCCCCAAAAAACACAAGCCCAAACAAACAAAAAATTCAAAGAAAAATAGGAGACGACAGATATCCTCCAATCAAATTAAAGAGAATCTTATCAATTCCTTCTTCATGATACAAGTTGTTTATTGCTTATGCTTGGTTGAGCCTACCTTCATTTCTCGTTGGGACCAAAGTTGACGCGTTGTGTGTTGCCAGACCCAGCACCAGGTGAAGTCACTTACCAGTAGTAAATTTTACTATGGGGGAGAATTAGTATGGAGAATAACACACTTGTTATTATAGTATGGGTGGTATAAATGGTGAAGTATGGGAAGGGGGCGCACTGTGTGTTATTTGTAGGCGTTGGGTGTTTGGTTGCTGGAGGCCCCGTGCTGTGATGCTCTCTCCCGTGCTGTGATGTGCACGCGGGCGTACACCTAATTTGGTGCTGTAAACATCCTGACAAACACTTTATTAGCTATGTGGGTGTTGTTATTAGATTATAAGTTAAGTACGTATATATGTGTATATATATGTGTATATATATTCAGGTAGATTTCCCGACTGCTGCTGCAGCTGCAGCTACCTTGTTCTTGCGAGGCTGAACCTCGCCCTCGTCAAGCTTGCTTCGTACAAACCTCCAGTTGCTTTCAGGCGTAACTCCTAGCTGGTCACATAATGCTCGATACTTGACCTGGTCGTCGGCCGTGGAATCGGCCTCGAATTCAGTGAACCACCGCGTCTCCCATGTGGCACCTTCTTCTTTCTCCGCCTTGCGCAGGGCCCGCTGGTCGTTCTCGATCTTACTCTTTTCCTGGTGTATTAAATCAAAGTTGCCGGCGCGAATGGCATTCGCGACCTTGAGCCAGGCGCGTCGCGACTCCAGCTCGTGCTGTTCATCCTCAGGCTTCACATACAGCTCCTCGGACGGCGTCAGCCGTGCGTCGAGAAACTCCTGCTCTTCCCCTGTAGCTTCGGTCTTTATCTTGGATAACTCGCTCCATTGACCAGAGATCTTGTACAAGACTGTATCAGGCTCCGTATTCTTGTATATCTTTGCCTTGAAACTGTTCTTCTTGCCACTCAGGTAGCCCTTGCCAGAGTACTCCAGAACCGCCTTGTATCCACTAGAGGACTGGATTTGACTCTTGCCCTCTAGCTCGACATAAGGTGAGCCGAATAGCATGCCTTCAATGTGTAATGCCGGCAGTGTTACCAGATATGTCTCATCGAACGCCTTGATTCGATAAGTGGCATGGCCCTTCTGCTTGACACTGATAGTAGTCGCAGAGATCTTGGCCTTGATGCCGTTGAACCCTTCAACCGAGATGCCATGCTTATCATTAAATATACTGTACGCAGTGATCGGAGGATGGTGGCTGACCTGCTCGCTGACCAAAACTACCTCCTCATCGTCCGCCTCTGCGCCCCATGCGCCCGTAAACACTTCTCCTAGAAACGGATTAAGAGGCTTCTTTTCGGATCCAAGCTTCTCATTACGGCTGCAGTATTGGCCTCTGAGCGACCCCACAAACCACTTCACAACCAGCAGAAACCGCTTCTCAGGATCCTGCTCCTTACTGGCAGCAGTAAACAGTTCATTGCTTCCGTACCAAAATCGCGAGTACTCCACTAGCGACACGGGCGAAAGAATGAAAGGCGGAGCAGTCAAAGAGGCGAGATCGCCGTTAAACGAAGCAAGACTCTTTAGGAAACTCGACCAGGAAAACGATTGAGCCTAATTAATCCATCTCGTTAGTTGATGTAAACGTCGAAGCAATTAAAAAACAAAAAAAATAATAATCGGCATACACTTGAACTACTTGAATCCGACATAATGCTGGGAGTGTGAAATACAGCAACTTGACAAACAGAAAGGAAAGATAGATATATAAAGGACACAAAAAGGTTCTAAGGGATGCCGGGCGGAGTTCTCTAGCACATATAAGCCCAACTACTAAAACAAGCCATCAACTAATGTCCACCGCTGGTATCATCATATAACCCTTCATGTGAATAATCTTATATGGAGTTCGGCAGAAACTCTAAGTAAGCCGCAAAAAAAGGTCATATCATGCAATACATTAAACAATAAATATATAAATATATAAATAATAAACAAAGAGAAAAGTAAATTTCATCATCACCATTCAGCTTTTGCTTCAATGAGATGCCAACGAAGACCATCGCTCAGATCAAAAGGATTCTCAGAGTCTCCGTCAACTGCTTTGTTGACGACCTTCTCTTCGATCTTTGTGATACGTGCAACAAGGTACTCTCGGGTGCCCAATTGGTGAGAAGTATCCTGTTTCAGGAAGTAATGAGGGGCACCAACGTTGAATGCAGCCCACGGATTGGGATCGCGTGAGGGGTCTCGGGTGGGCAAAAATAACGCCAGATCCCCCTGCTTGAACGCATGGAGTGAGATCTTATGCCGATTATCGTCTTCTGCCCGATGTGTTCGGTCCCGGTATTGCCTCACTTCCTTTTGAAGCTTGCGGGCAAGATGCTCCACGTCCCCAAATCGCTTACCAACACTATCTCTGAATAGATCGTAATCGATGTAAATCTCGCTTGTGAACGCCTGGTACCTCTCGTCTTGCTCTTCCTCATCCTCAGGCTCCATCCAGTACATAATGAGAGGGTTTTCAGGGGTATCCACTGCCTGTTCAAGGTCAGTAGATGCTCCAGTTTCAAGAATAATCTCTGAATTCTTCCCGCTGTTTCTGCGTGCCAGGCCCTTAACTCGATTAACTTTGAATGACACTGCAGTTCCGTCAATTTGTTTGGAGGCCTGTAATCCCATCGACTCAAGCAGTTCGCAGCTTCGCTTGTAGCTGGTGTAGAGCCGCTGAGTAAGATCACGAGCCCGAATGTTAAATTTATCATTACGGGCCTTTAACTCATTGTTATTATCCTTGAGTTCATGGATTTCGTCTAATAGCTCAGCTTCTGTTACTCGGGTCCTGTCGAGCTCGGCCTCGAGTTGTTCTATCTGTACGTTCATATTCGATGCTTCATCGATGAGGGTTTTTCGTTCCTGAGCGAATTCTCCCTGTTGGTTACTTAAGTTGGCAAGCAGATCTTCCTTCAAGTTGGAAGCACCCTTTATCTGAGATTCCTTTGCCTCTAGTTTTTCAGTTAAATCTGCCGTTTGTTTGCTAAGTGATGCAACAGTGTTGTCATCTTTCAATGACTTTTCTTCCAGTTCTTTGAGCTTTGCAGATATTTCTTCAATAGTCTTCATATCGGCATTCTTCTGCTCTTCAAGCTCATGGATTCGCTCAATTAGCCTCGGCTGTTGCTGTTGCTGCTGCTGTTGGCTACCACCCTGATTAGCTGTACTAGCTGGAGGAGACGGTGGCAACTTCGAGACTGGAGAACTATGCTGTTTCTGCGTTGACGAGGGTGCTGCAATATTTGAGTTTACATCCCGATATTGCTGGCGATGTAGAAGATCCTCCAGCTTTCTAATCCGCGATTCGTAAGTACGGATTCTTGCATCATCCTCCTCGGACACAGAGTCTGAAATACTGCCGCTCTTGAAAACTTTTCGGTTCACCACAGGCACATTAGTAGCTGATGTCGCACTGGGGTCGTTGAACTCCATTGCAAATCTTCTATTAACCTCTGCAACCTCCTGCTTCAGGTCGTCATGCTCGTGCACAAAGCCAAGGCTCTGAAGAAGATTCAAATAGGATTCGATATCCTTCTCAGATATCTCAACATCTGAACTGGTGCGGAAGTTTATTTCCACATCCGGAACAGTCTCCTGGAACCCGGGTTTGACATGCTTAAAAATCGCTGTACTTCCATAATGCTTTGTCCACTTCTCGCGCCTTGTCAGCTCCTCATTTTTCCACCCAGCTATCTTCTCAGCAGTAGCGTCAGCCAGATACTTCATTTTCTGCATCCATTTTGACCGTACGATGGTCTCAATCAGTACAACTCCATAGAGAAACGGTAAATCAATCACATGGGCCACTACCACACGAAGATCCTCAGTTTCCCTCAACGTCTGGCCCACATTCTGCAGCTGGGGCTTTAGCAAGCTGGTTTGGTATTGAATTTGAGAAAGCTGTCTCAAAAATCGGACAATCCCCCGCTGTGTCTCAGCTTTTAGTTTGCGTGCAACTTTGTAGCCTTGCCATATTTCAGTGCTAATACTATAAATCTCGGGTAGAAACTCCTTTTCATGCAGGTTTAGCATTCGCGCACTACTCTTGTCAATAATATCAGATCGTGGTTGGATACGTTCTGTATCCCTTTGCACTTTCGTAATCAATGTTTGTAATTCCTGTAACAGTTCTGCCAGGCTATTCATGCGCTGTCTTACACTTGCGTCTCGCTCTTTTATGCTCGTAGCAGAGTCTTGATGAAGTTTAGTACCCTGCTCGCTTATACTAGCAATACGATCAGAAATTTTCTTGAAATCGGTCTGTATCTTCACTCGTTGCTCTTCACACTTGATGCTTGCTATTGATACTTCCTTTTCATCAATCCAGTCGCCCAGGGTGCCTTGCCCCAAGCCTGCTATGACGGTGATTTTGTCGAGCTTCGACAGATTCGATCGCCAAGGTCCTGTTGACGCTAGATCCTGGTCAAGAGCAACAGCAAAGTCTACTTTAGAGTCGAATGACTTGACCAGCCCTGCCGAATGGTTATCCATATGCTGTAATGCAACCTCAACTCCTCGATGCATGACTCCAATGTCGTTACAATAGCTGTGAACCTCATCCATTGCCCTTCGAGCACCCGAAAGTCTGTCTGAAGCCCACTTGGATCGTTTGGCGAATAGAGATGCCAGCTGGATCATATCCTTAGGCTCCTGGATTTCGGCTAGAGATGGCCACCGCCTAGGCTCCTCATCGTCCAGTGGCGACGGAGTGGCATCTATTGTGGTCTCGTTCTGCTGTGTGATTAAGGATTTATCATATAAATATACTTGTTGGCCCTCAGCGATAGCCTCAAGTTTGAGCTGGCTGGCGTTCTGTCCTGTCAGTAATAGTTGATAGTCATGTGCTACACCCTGAGACGTTGCGATCCACGATTTCAGTTCCTGTAGACTTAAGCACAAGTTAGTACGAAACGAGGGCCTTTAATAGTTCAAAGTAATACTTCTTACCTTAGGAAATGATCTGGATTTACCTCAGACACGGAACCCGTGTAGGTATTACTTATTGTCATAGGCATAATGTGGCGGCAGACCTGAATCACGGACTTGATAGATTAGGGTTATCAAGACAAGTTGTTATGCTAGTCTTTAGTCAACGAAGTCCAGAGCCCAACCCTTGGTCTTCGCGCCGTCCACCATAATGCAATGCCAGTGCCGCGATATGCGTAGTTTTGAAATCAAAGGACTACTAGTACGTGAATATAAAATGCTTCCTAACGAGGTTAATTTTACAATGCCACAGCACGACGGACCTACTGCCAGTGGTGGTGCGGCTGAGCGCTTGTTGTCGCGTAAATACGTAAATATTCTGTTATCCAATCAAAAATAGCAATCTTTTATATAATTATTCAATTACATCTAACGTCTTTAATCGAAACAACAAATAGACCACTATACTCTAAGTAACTTAGATTCTCAGGCCGGTTATCGGTGATGTCCATAGGTTAGGGTTTGGGGGTATGAGGTTTAGTTCTACTCATCCATGCATCATTGGCGAAAAACCCACAGAAACATATATATATATTACAAGACCCAAGTGTACGACACATGGTGGATCAGGAGACATTGGACCGAATAATGTAAGTATATTGCAATAGTGCCTGTGCTGGATGTATGTTATAGACTAAGATTCAAGTCGGCTGAAAGAGGCCTTGCAGGCTCCAGAAGATGCTTCAGACCCGGAAGAGGAGTTCATTGGTAATTCTGCTACAAATCGCGGCAACAAGCTGAAACGAGATGCTCGAGAGGTTTACCAGGGCAAGATGACAGTGGCCCCATTTGAAGGCCATGGTGTAAAAGTTGTCGAGTACAATGGACGGAAGCGGGCAGTTGTCTACAAGAAGCGCCGAGTGGTATATGAAGGCGATGAGGACGGCGAGATACATCAAGAAGTATTTGATGACGATGAGGATAGTGAAGTCGAAATCAGCCCTTATGATGAAATTAAGTTAGATGATCTGCTTTCACCTATAGGTCATCCATCTGAAGTACCTAGACACCCAGCCATTTCGCGGACATTTAAGAGTCCCGCATTAAAAACAATGGCTACGAGAGCATTAGAGATTATATGTGAGGAACAGAAACACGTGGTACAGTTTGCAAAACTGATGAGGGTCTTTCTTGGAGATGATCCATCATATTTACTACCAGAGAAACTGAATCTGCCAAGTTATGACATGTTGAACGACCCAGAAGCAGCGGATTCGACCGCTGTTGCTGCTGCGGCTTCTACAGCTGGTGGTGGTGCAGCACCTGGTGTCAAGGCAGAGGACGAAATGAATGAGCATGAGAGTGGCATGATGACAACAAGGAGGGTGACTCGGAACCAGGCTACCATGGAAGTGGATCCGTTTTTTGCACTGCCTCAGATCGATATTGACCGAGATTTCGGCATTAATAAAGAGGCTGCAGAGGAAACCAGACAGCTTACACAGATTGCACAGCAGCGAAGTGAAGAATTCATTCGATGTATGGTTTCAACGAGAATGGGTCTACTACGAGGAGATAGGCTGAGGCGCCGGGTTTTCAGATGGTGTCAAGAGATGAACGGTGAAGATGATGTCGAAGCAGAAGTCGGACCAGATCCTCTTCGTCCGGTTTCAACTATATCCACAACTTCGACTACATCTTCTTCATGATTTGTATTATTTTTGATCCGTTATTTTTTGTCTTTTTATTATTTATCTGCCAAGAAACCTTTTTTTATTTACAGACCTAAATCCAGTTGTACTACCTTTGACAACTTTTCTGGTGTCATTTGTCCTATTTTGCCAGTACTTAGAAAAGGTTGAATCACGAGCTCGACTACAGAATTAAATAATCCTGAGACTACGGATTTGAGCTCATTGCCAGTTTGTTTAAAGTCCGGGTATGCGTTGACCTCTAGTAATGTAATACCCAGATCACTCGAGACCAAGAAATCAAGCCCGTAAAGCTCAAACGCATTAGGAAGCGGCTGGAAGTTTATACGATCCACAGACACTGCTGCCCTGAAAAGGTCGCCAGTCACATCACATATTTTGTCGTATACCGATGATTTTTGTGATTCTGATAAGCCTTGGAGTGCTGCGAATAAGTAAACTGAGTCTGGTCCTCCATCTTCTTGTATACATGTATTTGTCAAGTGTGATTCCAAGTCTGATATAACATCCTCCTCATCCTTGGCTGGGCTAGAATACTTTGTAGCTGCAAACAGAGCCAGCATGTCCTGGTAGACATAAACCTGGATACCTGCCACTGCAAGAACATACACTCGAATATGAAATTTTCTGTTGCCATATTGTTGCAACAGTAGAGGCGACTCCATGTATCTTTGTACTATGAAAAACCTCAGTTGAGAAGTTATCACACCTCTATTATCGTCATCATCGACTTCTTCCTCTTCCTCCTCTTCGTCATTTTGCTCAAATTCGTCAAAAATATCTTGGAGGCCTTGTATACTGTGGAATATTCTAATTCCCTGTGCTCTGTCACTCATACTCGGCTTGAGAATCCAAGTCTTACCGCCACTTTGTATTTCATCCCGGAGTTCATATGCTTCATCCAACGCATCATCCAGGAATTCAGCATAATCGACTTCAATATTGTACGACTCGGGGAAAGCTGATTTGAGTGGAGAATCTGGATTCTTTGCAACGAAATGTTCTATAGTATGGCTCAGATAGTGTTTCCTGATGAGTGCTTTCCGGTAAACGTACGAACATGCCAAGTACTCCGAATCACTCATAAGTCGATCAAAGTCCAATTCATCATATTCACTATATTGGAATAGTGGCTTAGATGTTTCATCTTCAGTTAACTGAATTCCATGTGAATCCAGAGCATTTTGCCATAACGGGTATATATACGAGTCGGTTGGTATTTTCAATAATGCTTTACCACCAAGGTTTGAATTTCTATATCTTTTTGCCCAGAGATGTTAAACACACTATATCAAACTAAATAGCGAGCAGCAGGGGTTGACGAGCTTAATTCTTACAGTTTGATTTCGCCAGAAAGTTGGATATTTTTGAATGTTGCTCGGATCGCAGTAACACTAAAAACAAGTTAGAAATAAACAAAATGCAAATTGCGAGCAATTACATACCTGATGAATCCTTGGTCGACAGCCCAGCCATCATTGCCAGGTGCACTCTTTTTCACTGATGCGTCTATCGAATCGAAATCTGGCCACCACCTGAACTGCTTCAAGTGCCGAGGACCACGCTTCTCTTGAAGCCCAACACCATCATCTTCAGCGATTCTTGGACCCGTTTCAGCGGCAATCTCGTGCGATGCACGGCGCTCATGATGATCCCAAGGCTCAAATGCTGAGCTCCATTGGTTCTGCAGGATATCAGTATACATAATCTTGGTATTATCTGACAACGAGTCCCACAGTGGTACATTTATCGTATACACCTGTGCCTCAGGTGCCCAATTGTCGTACAGGTGCTGAACCAACTTGACTGAAAGCTTTGATGCAAGTACGATCCTTTCTGGGTTATGGACACGAGAGTTGAACGCAAACGAAAGTCCAATTCCCCTAACACCACAGAGAGCAGCCTCAATCGCAGCACCAACAGTGCCACTGGACATCAGATACAAGGCAGTGGAGTTACGGCCGTAGTTAGGACCCGACAGAACCAAATCAACAGGGCCCTTGTCCTTGAACAAGTGACTCACGCCAATATTAGCACACGAGGCAGGTGTTCCATCCAACAGCACCCATTCATTCGATCTATCATCGGTCTCGCGTGGGAAATCATATGGACCATCATAAGGCTCGCCAATTTTATTTGTATATATATAGCTGGCAGTAACATTTCGGCCAATGAAATGTGCTTTGCCAATCCACGATTTTTGTGAACTAGGAATGGCAATTGAGATATCCCAATCAGTGTATTCTTTTATGGCTTCTATCAGATAGTGGATATAGGGCGATGAGACATCGCTTGGTGGGCCGTCGTCATTTGTTATTAAAACGTGCATCTTTGAATAGTGCACCACCAGTGAAACGTTCCAAACTCAAAAACTTTAACCGTTTTAAAGCCTCTTGCGGCTTGGACGATCCAGTTACTGTTAACTACGAATCTACGGGTATGCAGATGAATGAGATCGCCCTGCAGTTACAAAATTTTCTACTGTTGTTAAGTCTTGAGAGATCTTGAAAAATATCGATTCATTGGTTTTATAAAATTTAACAGCGTTCTTGACTAAATATCACAGATTAAGGAACTTGTCAGACAGCCATACACACCCACCCAGTGTAACTCTTCCGGGGAAGCACATACAAAGGGTTGAGATCATCGCTCCTCTAGGAGATCCTATAATGCTACGCGACCTAAATGATTCCAGATAATAATTATCCAATAGAGAATTGCGATCTTCCAATCCACTATCCTGTAAACAGAACAAATGGAGACAAAGGTGTCGCAACCTCCTAAATAACAATATCCTAAACGGATCATAAAATAATCACAAGCAAGGATACACCGTAATAGCAAGGCAGGTAAAAAGTTTGTAAAGTAGAGTCCGAAGACCGCTATGCTGAACAAAATAAAAACATTCTCACTCTAGGGTGTGTAGGTATCCATCTCATCAACCAAGTTGGATTCTGTGGCTCTTTAGAAGAACTCAAAGAAGGACGTGACCTATAGAAATGATCCTATGAAGTACGTCGACATGAAGAAAAAAGAAGAAAAAAAATCAAAAGCCTGAAAAATCACTTTATTATATAGTCGAGTACCCTTACCCACAATGCAAGAATATGTAGTTGCAAACTTAGGGCCTAGCCCTACCGCAGTCCCCTCGTCGCTACTGCCCAAAATCTTCTTCTTAGTACGCGCACACTCATCCCTCCCAGTAGACGCGCGACCCACCTAGCTCCATAGTAAAGCTTACCCATTCTGAAATATTCTCTGGGACGCAGTGACAAATACCGACTCACTTGTTTTACACTGTTTGATAACTATCGACACATACACCACCAGTTCGACATCAACACACAACACATCGTTAGGGAAATGGCTGAATCACACAGACGTATGTTTTGCAACAATCTCTGAAGAGTCTATAGATTATGAAAAGCATAAGAAAACTAACCCGCTGTTAATATAGTCTACGTTAAGGCTAAGCACCTTTCCTACCAACGATCCAAGCGAAACAACAACCCCAACACTTCGTTGGTTAAGATTGAGGGTGTTCAAACTCCTCAAGAGGCCGAGTTCTACCTTGGAAAGAGAGTCGCATTCGTGTACCGAGCCAGCAAGGAGATTCGAGGAACCAAGATCAGAGTCATCTGGGGCAAGATTACCAGACCTCACGGAAACTCTGGTATCGTCCGAGCAAACTTCAAGAAGAACCTTCCCCCAAAGACCTTTGGTGCTACCGTTCGAGTTATGCTGTATCCTTCCAACATCTAAATAAAAAGAGAGTCCCGTCCTTCCTGTTCAACCGCTTTTACGAATTTTATTTTTCATTTATATCTCGAAAGGGAACAACAACTAAGAAAAGAGAGGTTTATGATAGAAGCTAAAATCATCATTTGTTCTCTTTTTTTCTGCCTATTTCAGAATTGTACGTTCTTCTATTCTCTAATGTAGTATATATATATATATATAAAAGAACAGCCACAGTTTCTATGAATGTCAACAGAGCTGCTATAGTAGCCCACCCACCCTAACCTTTTGGCTTTGGCGGCCATCGAAGTGCGGACCAATAAACATCACAGCATATTATCTCAATATCAGATACTCTAGAAATGCTTTCCTTTGAGGCCGTGCTCCCGTTCGTGTTGATTATCGGAGTATGCAATTTGCAGCTGTCTTGTTTAATAAGGTCTTTTTTGTACTGACGGAATGCTTTTTTTTTGTAGTTCTCAACTGCTGTTGGAGCAATAGTATTACCGACCAAGACTCTAGTACGTGAAGGAAAGCGCCCCCGATCGTCTATAGGGCCCTTCGAGGAGCGATGTATGTTATGTCACGAGTGAGATTTGAAGTTTGCTGTGGTAGATTTATAACTTACTAACGATTCCAAGTGCATGAACGAGATTATATCCTAAGCGGGCATGCTCGAGGATCAAGTGAACAAGCAGTAGCACCTGAAGAGTTCAAGACTGCCTCACGATGGAAGGTAGGTTATCAAATCTTTGACTTCTATGTATGTGCATTATTCTAGGAGAGACTGACTAACTGACTTCAAGGCTACCCTTCGATCTTCCCTGCACTAGGCTTGGTAGTAGATGTAGCTAAGTAACTAATAAACAAATGAGCATTATATATTTTTTAAGTCTTAGTACTTCTCACTTTGCTATATATGAGACGGCCTACTCGAATATCGGTTTAGAAACCAATTCTGGGTACTAGTCTTTTACTATCCCTCTCTAGTTGTTTGAACATTTTAACTTCCCACCTAAATACATTCAAGTAGCATGTCTCTGTATACCACCATGGGCCTCGGGGCCATGGAGGTCAACGAGGAAAAGCTCCAGATGGCCGAGCTGGAGCTCGAATCTCTGACACTGCTATTTAATAAGTGAGTTTTCATCTCGTTTGTACCCGCTGCTACTCATTTGCTAACCTCCCCCCGTAATGCCAGCCTCCTGAGCACTTGTAAATCAAAATGCATACCGGCACGGTACGGTGAGGAAGACCTCAACAAGGGCGAATCAGTCTGTGTAGATAGATGCGTGTCGAAGTACTTTGCTACAAATCTAAAAATCGGTACCTACCTACGTGAGACTGGTCAGGGCCCCAATACATTATCATCAATCAACAATGCAACTTTACAGAGATAGTGACGGACGCAAAAAGACTGTGTACATAGGAAAAGAAAATGATTATAATATTAGAGAAATGATTGATGTCAAATTAAGATGTTACAGATAATAATTATAAGAGCGAAATTGAGAAATGTTTCGTGGAAAAAGGAAACGGCCTTAACCAACGATCCTGGATCGTCGCTTGAAAAACTCAACAACCTTTCTTGCAGCTGAATGTTCCTTGGTCGAATTAGGAGATCCCATAGTGTTCTTGGACGGCTTGGTCGACGTCTTTACAGTGCTTTTGACTGTCGAGCTTGGAGATCCCTTATACCCCGCTCCAACAGTATTACTCGATACCGGTGAAGCAGAAGCTCGATTCTGTCTCTGGGCAATTAGATCACTTGCAGGTTCAAGAATTTTGCGGTCCTCTTTGACTTCTGATTTGACGGACTTGGTGGACTTGACATCGGAGCGCTGTGATTTGACTGTATTGTTTGAAACCTTTGAAGCTTGGCTGACAACGACCGGCGCAGGCTTCTGTTGTTGAGGGGGAGGAGGAGGTGGCTTGTTTTCGTAGCTGCTTGATGAATAGAAACTCAGTAGACTAAATCTCTTTCTGTCAGACGATGGTGTGAGAGAATGGTTAGACTCAGCAGGAACCACAGAATGTCTCCTTCGCTCTCGAGACGCTCTGCTATTGACTTGAGCATTAGGAGATGACGTAGATGAAGTACCCAGTAATTTGGACCATAGTTTATCAGCGCCAGATGAAATGCTTGCTGTTGCCCTGCGATGAGTTGGTCTAGTAGCTGAAGAATTGCTTCCTGTAGAAGATACAATTCTCTGTCTTGGCTGCTGGACACTGGTCGACATCTTTTCAAGAGTGGCAGTCTTGGAGTCAGTAGGAGAAATGCTGGATGATGTATTTAAATCCGTCAACGAGATCTTAGTACTGCTGTTACTATTAGCATTAGGTGCAGAACCAAGCGATGCCAGTGCTTGAGTCGAAGGGCTGGTCTTAAACGACGGGGGATTACTGATTTCTCCTGGTAGTGCAGATCCCTGTGTAACCCCAACTCTGGGCTCAGAAGACATTCCAACATGGAACGCTTCTCCGCTTGCAAATAGTCCAGAGCCGAGACTGGAGGTAGGCTGGAAAGATGTAGGACGAGGCTTTCTAGCGGCAGGTAAACGGTTGTGTTTCGAGTCATGTTCTAGGCCGCCTGCAACACCAGAGGCAGATGTAGGAGGTGGCATCAATGACATTCTTCTCTTTGCATCTCGGGCCTCTGGAGGCGCTGCATTCTCCGATATAGTTGAGATTGTAGTAGTAGAAGCATCGGCTGGTCCAGGAGGAATATCCAATGATTCTATAATCTCATCATCATTCGACGAAGACTCGTATTTATTATATTGAGATCTTCCCATAGTGGTAACCCCCTTGGTATACCCACCTTGTACCGAATGTCTCCTGTTGTGAACCGAAGAGGCGGTGGGGACGTTAAGAGGAGGCTGAGGAGGAGGTAAAAGATTTGCAGGGGTAGTGGATATAGCAGCAGCAGAGTTTGTGCGCGCATGTCCATGTCTTCTGTGGTGGTCATTTGAAAGTGCTAACGGAGCAATAGTAGCCGATATGGCAGTGGGGATCGAAGAAGTGGCTGCACTTGGAGCCGAAGAAGATGCAGATTTGACCTGAACACTTTGAGATCTCGCCAAAGGAGCACCCAGTCCAGCGGGTTGGGGCGCAGAGACCTTGTATTGAGCAGTCGAAGTCGACGACAAGAAGCTCTGATCCCATTCTTGAGGAGTCACAGACAAGAAATGTGCATGAGGAGCCAACCAAGAATGAGCACGAACTGCGTTCAAACTGATTCTATTGTTTGGATCCGAAACCAAAATCTTTCGTAATAAGTCGCGGGGCATGGGCTGAAGATATTCAGGAAATGTCAGTGGCGTAGATGTAATATATTTGTACAGTTGAGTAATATTGTCCCCATCAGGATTAGCCGGATCATCATCGAATGGTAAGTATCCAGCCAGCATTGCATAAAGGATGACACCGCAACTCCAAACATCCACCTTCTGGCCAACGTACTTCATGTCGGAGACAACCAATTCAGGGGCCGCATAGCAAGGGGATCCACAGCTGGTACTCATGAGATCATGGGGGGCTTTGAAGGAATTTGCAAACCCGAAATCGGTAATTATTATGTTTTTATGTTTGTCGAGCAGTAGATTCTCCAGTTTCAAATCACGGTGTACAATGCCTTTGGAATGCAAATAATAAACCCCACTGATAAGCTGTGCAAATAGTCTGCATGCTACAGAATCCTTCAAATAGCGGTGAGTCAAGATATGGTCAAACAGCTCTCCTCCAGATGCGTATTCCAACACAATGCCAATATATTTGTCATTCTGAATGACTTGTTCCAACCGAACAATATTGGGATGCGTCAGGATCTTCAATGCATTGATTTCACGGAACACTTTTGTCTCTCGATTACTCTTTGGGGGCACAGTGTCCTTTCTGATGAGTTTGATAGCCACTTGTTCCGGCTGCTTGCCATCTTTTCTCCATCCCAGCTTGACCTTGCCGAATTCACCCTGGCCCAGCGTTGAGCCAAGAATGTAGTCTCCAAACCGTATTTCACGGTGGACTCGTCTTGATATTGAATTGGAGAGCTTTGCTGAGCTTGATAGACGCGAAGATACGCGAGGCGCTGGCGGCTGTGGTGCTGAATCAGACATTTAAACACCTTGATCTCCAGACTTTTGCGCAGATCGCCTGAACTGTACACGAAACTGTCTTTCCTATAATGTCCAATAGGTATACAAGCGATCAGGCAATATAAAACGATATGGCCCGACCTATAGCTCCAGTCGATCAATCAATCCACAGGCTTGTTGATATCCCACGCTACCTGAACGCAATAACACGCCGAGATAAATTAGAGCAGGAGGCAGGAGAAAAGAAGAAGAAACAATAAAAAATATTTCCTCTGCAACGTTAAAACTGTTCGTTATCTCCTGTATAGTTCTCTTCTGTCCCGCCTTTTTAGTATATTAAGAGGTGACCTATAATTTTTGAGTTTTAAGTGGGTACTCCAGAGATCGTAGAAATATAAACACACAAACTCTTCCCCTTCTGAAACTAACTTAAACGCGGTCTGACGAGCAGGAGACTAGGCGCAGATAATAAGCCGGCTCTGTTGTTTATTATACAACCAATCGCGTCGCTATGAAATCGCCTCAGCGCCCTTGTGGAATATTTCCCCCGCGAGGTTGTTCTAGTGGAAAGGTTGAAAGTTAGTCAGGGGCTATTATTGATGTTGTTTTGGTGTGTGTGTGTGTGTGTGTGTGTTTTGGGGTTGGGGCCGATCTATTTCCCTGTTTGAGGTTTGTTAGCGGTTTGATGCTCACGAAGAAGATGCGGGTGCGTCCGCTGCTGCTGATGCTGATGCTGCTTTAGCGACCGGGTGTTTCAAGACTGTTTTTGAAGGCTAAAAACTGAGGTTAGTTTCAGATGTTTTAGAGAGCCTTCACTTTAAGCTTTCAGATTAAATGGATTTTAGTCTGGTGGCGAATCTCGTCTAAACCGATCGCTTATTATTCCAAGATTGCTCTGGCGCCGCCGCAGTCCCCTCAGGGGGGTCTCGTTCGTTCGCAGGGGGGGCGGCGCGCGAGAGGCGATGCGATCTGTGGAGAATATACGTTGGAACTTACTTCAAGGCAGAATATACCTGGTGGAGCTGGTAGAGCTGATACGAGACCTCACTTGAATATGTGATAGTCAGGATGTAGAGAAGAACCGTGGGTTTGAACCCATAGACGACGACGGGGGGGCTCTGATGATGACTACATGTGCACACTGCTGCAGTGCGAAATAGGACCCATGTCCAGAATATCTCATCAAAATAATATTATTTTATGCCCGAATTAGGCCCGCTGGATTATTCGAGAATGTGATTATTCCCTACGGTATGGCTTTGGTCCAGAGGATGTTTGATATCTGGTGCATATATTTAGATGGTGTTATGTAGTGGTTTGCTGAATAGTTTATTCAGCAGTTAGTTTCAGGGGGAGGGCTATATTAAGCATCGCTGTCAGAATTAACGGTTTTTGTTAGCCCCACACCACCACCACACAGTGCTTCAGGGCGCCACTTGTGCCACATAATTTGTGGTGCACGTGACTTGGAAACCAGAGCACCACCACCACTGCCGCATGTCTTCGTAAGACCAAGAAGCCATTTTAGTCTGTACCGCTATTTGTTTGTTTGATAAGTACCCGGTCCTGTTTGTTCTCTGATTCGTGCTATGGTGCATTGGGGTGGTCTGAAAGAGGTTTAAGTCTTTAGAGCATTGTATGAATCGAGATATAAGCAAGCGTATTCAGTCATGTGTCTCCTGATGAGCTGTCGTGAGCAGTTTCTTTATGTCTTCGAGCTCTAGCTCTTTTCTTTGACTTTTCCGGTTTCTCGTTGTATGGTTATTCTTGAGGTCCATTGGACTTAGGAGGCTTCTTGCTGTTTAGCATAGAATTAGACGATTCTTAGTACTGGGCATTCTTCTAGTTGGGATGCTTTATTCGAGACGTTCAAGCATCGCTATTTGAGCTCTGGTTTGTATCATAGTGCTCATCTTGACTGTGTTGTTGGTGTCGCTGGTATTGAATTAGCGAGCTCGCATTCTCGTTATCTACGAGTTCATTAACCACTTTGATTAACCGCTTTGATTAGACTACTTTGATATATGGCAGCCATATCTGACTAGAAGTCACCCATTCAAGGCCATTGACCATTTTTTAATGTATAGTGGCCATTTCTGACTCAAATTCACCCCTTCAAGTTGCTTCTAGTGCCAATCTGTAATTGTGATTGCTGGTTTCATTATACACTGTAAATCGATCTCCTAGATACGAATATGTCGATTTATTTGCAATTGACCTACTTTTTATCGCATTCTTTCTTCTCCGTCTCTTGTTGGATATTGTGGGTATGCTGCACCTGGAGGTATAGTGGGAGTATGGGACCTAATTCAAGTCTATAGCAGTCTTAGTTCACATAGGGACCAGGAAGACCAACCCCCTTCCTTCGACTTCAAGATGATACAATACAAATATATAAACCCTCAAACAGAACGCCATAGTCTAATTCCTATCAACTACACTGGTCACTATATATGT
The DNA here is from genome assembly GCA_030555955.1 of Diddensiella transvaalensis. Lineage (NCBI taxonomy): Eukaryota > Fungi > Ascomycota > Dipodascomycetes > Dipodascales > Trichomonascaceae > Diddensiella > Diddensiella transvaalensis. The sequence continues at coordinate 620,305 of JANIVV010000005.1, read as the reverse complement.
ATATATAATGAGTGGACTCCATCGGTCCTCCGTGACCTTGCCTTGCCAGTACAGCCGAACAAACTCACTTTTCCTATCATTTCCCATTTCTAGGGGACCTTGCCAAGCGTACCGTACCCCCAGCCCCCCTCTCCTTAGACAGACTCCAGGAGACATCGCCGATACCCAAAAAACCCTCCAGCGGTTCCTGGCTCGCTGTTAAGTAAGCTACACCCGATCTCACGCTGACTAAACTACGCTTCTATTAGAAACCATAAACACATCATCTCCATTAAAAAAAGACTAAACCCGAACACTCTGCGGATTATCGTGAATCACCGTCCCCAAAGACCGACCCTGTTCATATAAACTCAAAGCCCGACATTCTGACTAATATCCGCCGTAATCACGGACTTAGACTCAAGATAGACAGAAGCATGCGGCGTCCTGCGGCTCCATGCGGCGCGCCTGAAAAAAAAACACCTCCCACCACCACTACCAACCAACAAACTTAAGCCCGGTAGACACCCCTTGAGATACGTAGCGCACAGAGCGTAAATTCAATGGCTGCCCTCACCACAGCACAGCTCAGCTCACCAGTATCATCCAATTCGCCGAAATAATCAAAGTCCCACCCCTCTTAGTATGACCCCCAACCCAACCCTTACGCGTGCTGCTGCTGCATACTGGGTCAAAACTGGGCCTAGAATCGCGCATTACTACCAGCTACTGACAAGCCATCCCCCCTCCATCGCCCACTTCGTACACTCCCAAACCAAAGAAGGACAGAACGCCCTGTATTTGCAGGAATCCCCAAGAGGCTGACGAAAACACCAGCGGAACGGCTATCCCGCACGTAGTCCGCAGCCCAGCCATAATCCCCGTGTGGGTCCAGTGAGCCTCGCCCTACTAATTCCGTGGATGCCGCCGCGGGGAACCGCTCGATTTAACTCCGCTGACTCGTCGGCTGCTGCTGCTGCTGCTGCTGCTGGTGGGTATTTTCTCTTGCCCACTACCTTGGCTTTACCATCTTGCTATACACTATATTTTTTTCAAACAATACTTCGGTGATATCAGGTTGGGGTCTGAACATAAGACAGAGTAGAAGAAGCAGAGCGCCGAGGTTTCAACTATAAAAACGATAGCGTGCTACACGTAATTATGACAACAGAACGAGCTCATGGTAGAGTCACATCTATCGCAGAACTACTCCAGGACCCAGAGACTACCAAGGAGAGATCACAGTTCGTGTCCATTAATAATGGGATGTCAAGCATCATCAACAACAACAACAACAGCAACAGCGCGAATGGAGTATCAAGCGCCGCTGCTACTAGTTCCAGTACTACCACTACCACAACAGTCTTGAGCACTGTGGGACAGGCAAACGGGTCAACTATACCAGAACCTGCTGGATACTACGCAGGCGATACCGGTCCGGTTGTAAAGTCAGATAGACCGAAACGAAAGCGCCGAAGAATCCCTGTCTCTTGCAATGTTTGCAGGCATCGGAAACTGAAGGTACGTAATAGAGGCTCTTAGTCAGATCTTTTTAATTTTTTCTTGCTCGGCCGAAGTCGAAACTAACTATCTAGTGTGATCGCCAAACACCCTGTTCCTCATGCCGGTCGCTGCGAATGGCCCATGTATGCCAATATGAGAGCCGCGATAGACTCTACGAGTCTCCCCAGTTGGTCGTTGCGTCGTCGTTGCTGTCCGGCGTTGTTGCCGCTGCTGACACTAATGGACTATCCGCGGGCCAGGCGTCCCTCAAAGATAGAGTGGAAATGATTGAAAAACAACTTGGACGACTTCAGCACAAGGATTTTTATTTCTCCGGAAAGCCCTTTGTGCCTGCTATAACAAATGCTGGGTCTCTGGATGGTACTTCAAACGGTGCGACTGGCGGAGGTAGTGGAGATAATGTATCTGTGACATCCAGCTCGTCATCATCATCATCAGCAGCGGCAGCAGCAGCAGCAGCAGAGCAGCCGCAGATGGGACTCACAATTAACTCTTACTCAAGGCCTGTGATAAAATTCAACACAAACAACAGCATCAACTATCTGGGGCCGGCCCATCAGGTGGTGCTCCCTCAGGAGCATCAACCGATGATTGATAAAGATATGCTGTTCAAAAAATTCGGTGATTTGCCACTAAATGGTTACTCTGCTTCGTCTATATTAAATAGAAAAGAGCAGGAGATTATCAGACTTTCGCAGAAATTGAGAAACAACCTTGAGCCCTTGGAGTCATGGTATGAAGTGTTTAATTATTTCCCTCCAAGATATGTGGCGAATATCCTGGTCGACCGGTTTCTAGTCTCTGTTAATGGCATGTTCCACGCCATCGCTCCTGCATTATTTAGAGAAGACTTTGAATCGGTATGGACACTCAAAGAACAATACGAAGATAGTCGACTAAAGGGCCGTCCTCCCAGGACACCAATAAAGTGCGAGGTACACAAGATTTGTCTAATGATGGTTGTTTTTCATTTCGCCAGATTATCTTTACACGATGATTGGACCCCCCCTGTCGATGCGTTGACTGGTAAGTCCCCCGAACCTATTTATTTGGGCACCAAAATAAATTTATTGGTGTACACTGCGATCTCTATGACTAGAGTTCAGCACGAAAGTAATTTCGCTTTCATTCAACTGGTTTACTACGCATGCCTATTAATTACCCTAACTATCAGCGACGGCGACACTGAAGGCAAGTTCACCTGTGCTACTCTTACTGCCACTTTGGTCCAGTCTGCCATGGCTATAGGTCTTCACAGAGACCCAAGCAATTTCAGCGAAATCCCCGAAAGATATGTCGGCCTATGGAGACAGCTTTGGAGACAGGTTGTCTGTTTTGATACCCTACAAGCCCTGGACCTTGCAATGCCGCCAATGATTAATCTAAAGTACTCTGACACGCAGTTCGGCGACCCAGAGAATAACTTGGGCCGAATATGGTTGCCAGGAAAAAGCTCCGCCACCAATTCTTCAAGCCCTTCCTCTACTTCACCCACTCCATCCGGCGACGATGTGTATATTAATAGTCTCGGTGTCAAGTACTCTAGAGCACTCATTGAATGGTGCACTCTCTGCAGACGAGTCTTGGATGACGTTATTTTGGTACCTTCAAAGATCCCTGTTTCTACCATCAGTAGAATATCTGATCAATTGAATGCATTTGAGAGAAACCATTTACTATCCCTTGATGAACTGAGTGCATATGTTAACGACGATTCAATCATGGACAGTGCCTATGAGCATAGCTGCACTTTACAAATCTCGGTACACTTGAAGTTCAATAAGCTTCGCACTGCTTTTTACACAGTATGCTCAAAGGCCAATTCATTCGACATGATGAAAGTGTCTTTGGAGACTTTAGATCTGAGTCAGTTTGGGTCCAGTAATCGCAATAGATTCACCAGGTACAGATATTACATCGACTCTTCGTACTTGAAGTTCAGCTGTTATGCATGGATGACCATTATTTATGCTCTACTGAATGGAATCAGAGCAAAGGACGGATTGGCTTGTGTGGACCAGAATGTTCCACCGCTTGGAATGTCTGCGAATAATTCCAATAGCCCCCCAAGTCTAAACAGAATTCTGAGTGCTGCTGTGGATTGTTATCTGGGGATAACTGCCGTTGCAGATCGTCATTTCTATGCTTGGAAAGAGCATGTGGTTATGAACTCGATCCTCAACAACATCCATGGGTTTGCTGTTCCTAATGGAGACACCAAGTGTGAAACCCAATGCACGGGCTTTATGAAGCAGACAGAGATGTATGAGGAATGGCTCTCGATCTGGAAACGGTTCGAAGAAAATTCGGCTATTCGTCCCCCTGCGAAACGTATTTGGCTCGACTGGGTATCTGACCTTCTGCAAGATGTTTAAGTGTTACATGAAAATATTCTTTAAGTTATGTACAATTTTTTTTGGCGGTCCTTTTTGTTTTTGCTTTCTCTGTTTAATTATTTATCTATGAATATATTTTCTGATCTCAGGATCCTGAGACTTTATGTAGTTTGCCAATCTTTTGCCTGGTTCTCTATATGCCTCCTCAAGATAGTTTCGTTTCGGTATTAATGAAGGATCAACCTTGGCAAACCCGACCTTTGGCAGATCTCCAATCTTGACTAGCTCATAGGTACCGGGAAGCTTATCTCCTGCGATTCTAAACGCCTCTTTGGCAACACTTTCGTGTACATTATCGCCTCTAATCTCGAATATGACTTTTCCAGTCGGCACTCTGACCATCCAGTGATCGAAAGATCCCTTTCCTTTACCCATACGAGTCTGATTTCCCTTTACACAAACGGCAATATTGCAGTGCAGTCGACGAATCAGCTCCCCCTTCAGTGGACGTAGCGATCTCATGATTGATGTATCGGCCTCTTTCAGCTGAATGGCCTTGAGTCGAACACCATTGGTCTTTAGTCGCATCCCGAATTTACCGAACTGAAGCGTTGATCCCTTGATACTTCCTCCTGTTCGTACTGGTACTCTGCCCTTGGTCTGTTTCCGTGGCTGAGTCGTCCGTGGTTGATACTGATGCTTCAGACGAATCTGCTGGCCCAGCATCTTGGGTACCAGACCATGTCCAACTGCCGGTCTAGCCACCCCAGGTGCACGGAATATTGACAGCATTCCAAGCATTCTGTTCTCCTTGTGCCCCTTCTGGTTGGTGGTTGAATGTCGACAATGAAAAATCCCAAATTTCCAACCATTCACAACTTCGCGACAAAAGTTCGCCAACCCTTGCCCGACTCCAGTTCCACTCCACTACCAAGAAGAAGCCTGTAAAATGCAGAGGTGGATTCGCCCTGCGGTGAGTAGAATATCGAAAAGAAATATATCAATTCTAGGCAAAGAATACCCAGAAGACGAATGGACGAATCTGGGGCCAGGAATTGCCAAACTCACAGGTCGTAATCTACACCTGGACCCTGCTCATCCAATAGGCATTGTAAGGTCATTGATCGAACATAGATTGGCCAACCTTGGATTCACGAGCTACAATACTTTCCCTCCAGTGGTCAGCACCAAAAAGAATTTCGACGATCTGGGATTTCCTTTGGACCATCCGGGTAGAAGTAAAACTGACACCTACTACTTGAATCAATCTACACTTCTACGGACTCATACATCTGCACATGAACAGGAATGCTTCCAGTCGTGTCCTACGCCAGGATACTTAATCTCTGCGGACGTATATCGACGCGATACAATTGATCGAACTCATTATCCTGCGTTCCATCAGATGGAAGGCGCCCGAGTCTGGTCCCGTACTGAACATGGTGATAATCTAGCCAATGTGGTCAAAGCCGAATTGGATGCGATCCCTGATTCGGGCATAGTTGTGTCTGACCCCAATCCACCGTTTCATGAAACAAACCCTCGCCAGGATAATATGAATGATCTTGAAGCAGAGCTAATTGGCAGGCATCTAAAGAAAACTATGGAGCTATTGATGGGCCAAGTCTTCAACGAGGCCGTTCAGTCGGCAATAGCAGCCGGCAGCACTGATCCAGATCTTTTCAAACCCATAAAAGCACGTTGGATAGAAGCTTACTTCCCCTGGACTACACCTTCGTGGGAAATCGAAATATGGTGGAAGGGTGAATGGCTGGAGATGTGCGGATCTGGCATTGTCAAACATCATGTGTTGCAAAACTCTGGCGTTGGCGATAAGATTGGTTGGGCATTTGGAATTGGACTTGAAAGAACTGCAATGATTCTGTTTGGTATTCCAGATATTCGTTTGTTCTGGTCAGAGGATCCTCGGTTCTTGGGCCAGTTCGAGCCAAACACTGTGACCAACTTTCAGCCCTTCTCAAAATACCCCAGTACCAGTAGAGACGTGGCCTTTTGGCTGCCATCTGACCTGCAGGGCGAGATTATCCATATCAATGACATGATGGAAATTATCCGTGCCGAGGCTGGCGATTTGGTTGAGAATGTGAGTCTTGTTGATGAGTTTGTTCATCCAACAACTGGTCGCAAGAGCCAATGCTATCGAATAGTTTACCGGTCAATGGAACGGTCTTTGACCAGCACCGAGATTAACGAGATCCAGGACAAGATCATCGATCAGCTCCAGAACAAGTACCCTGTAGAAGTACGATTGTAAATATTCGCATCATTATTAACTATATTAACTTTATATATGTACAAGAGATGATAAAATCAAACAAAATAGCTATTCAGTACCCTTAACAACACCGACTTTTGCAGCTCTCAAAACTCGTTTGTTTAACGAAAATCCAGGCTGTTGGACATGGAAAACGGTGCCAGGTTCCTTATCAGGTTGGGGGACCTCAAACGTCGCCTCATGTAAATTAGGGTCAAATTTCTCGCCAAGGGGATTAACCTTCTCAAGTCCATGTCTGGCAAGAGTCTTTTCGAATATGTCTTGGGTCATTTTAATTCCGGCATAGAAATCCACCAGAGCCTTATTCCCGGCATCATTGGCATCCCGTTGATCTTCAGGCACAATCGAAAGTGCACGATCGAAATTGTCTACCGAATCCAGTAAATCCTTTGCGAATTTCTGTAGGGCAAAGTCCTTTGCCTTCTGATTCTCCCGTTTAGATGTTTCCTGCAGATTTCTGAAATCAGCCACGGCTCTTTGGTACAGATCTCTGTACTGTGTGGCCTCCTTATCCTTTGCTTCCCATTTAGCTTTCAGTTCCTCCAATGCACTCGCCTCCTCTTTATCACCACCGCTAGCCTGTTCCGAGGCCTCTGAGCTGGCAGCTTCCTCACTAGCGGTGGCGGCAGCGGCAGCAGATTCCTTTTCCTTAGCAGTCTCCGAGTAAAATCTGACAGTGCCTCTAGCTGGTGCAGCTACAGGCCGCATGGCCAATGGCCGACTCACACCACACTTGGAAACTGTCGCTAGTCGTCTAAACATTTTGATATGTTTGTTCTTAGTATGTTTACAACAGAGGAGAAAGAAAACGGATCGTCGCCGAAAGAAATTTCGTCGTACCCACCCAAAAAGAACTACCACCACCTTATAGGCGCGGAGTTGGAAAACTTCAGGGTGTCATCTCGACGATGACTGATCTGGATAGATCGTGTTTAATATTATATGGAACTGAGACGGGAAACTCTCAAGACTATGCTCAGCTGCTAGCTAGAAAGTGCCAAAGGCTCAGGCTCGACGTGCGAGTATGCGCCATGGACGACTACAGCGTGGTAAGTATATATAGGCTATTGTAAGCTAATCCGGAGATGAACACTAACGACCCGTTGAATACAGTCAGATCTGGCATTCGAAAGCCTGGTTATCGTAATATGCTCTACCACGGGCCAGGGAGAGTTACCAAGAAACGCCCTTAAATTCTGGAAAGTTATACTGAGGAGGAAGATTCCTCCGACGTTTCTGACTAGTGTGAAATTCACGACTTTTGGACTAGGCGATTCATCGTACCCGAGATATAATTGGGCAATTAGAAAAATACATAAGCGGCTACTTCAACTGGGGGCGAAGGAGTTTGCCGTGAGGGGTGAAGGAGATGAAATGCATGTGGAAGGAGTTGACAAAATGTTTGATACTTGGATCGAGGAGCTTGCACCTCGGATCCTTGAAGTATGCCCTTTGCATGAGAATGAGACAGTAATTCCCGATAATGTACTACTCTCACCTCGGTTTAAGCTTTCTTTGCATAGAAATAAACCAAAACGCGATACTCTAGCTTCGGTTGGAGATATCGCCCTTAGCCGCAGGTCCAACTCGGTATTGGTGGGCAGTGTGACGAGTAATGATAGAATAACGGCTGACTCTCACTTCCAGGATGTAAGACATTTAAAATTTGACACCCCAGGTGAAATTGCATATACCCCTGGTGATACTGTGGGGCTTTACCCTCGTAATGATCCCGAGGACGTGCAACAGCTCATAGATCACCAGAAATGGCAAGAAGTTGCCGACTATCCAATCGCTGTGAACGATGAGTTTGAACAGGCAGTCGCGGGCGGGCTGGTCTCGCCGCTGACGCTAAGGTCATTACTGACTCATCACCTCGATATCTCATCAATTCCCAGACGAAGTTTTTTTGCCGTCGCATGGCACTTCTCAGTGGATCACGAGCGAGAGCGAGAGAAGCTACAAGAGTTTTCAACTCTAGAGGGTCTTGAAGATTTGTACGACTATGCAAACAGACCAAGACGATCTATAGTAGAAGCTGTGACAGAGTTCGACTCACTGAAAATCCCAATAGACTATATTCTGGATTTGTTTCCAATTCTTAAGCCGCGACTCTTCTCAATTGCCTCACCAGCGCCTAATCTGCCTACTGACAAGACCCCGCTAGAGCTGGCAATTGCAATTGTTAAGTATAAAACCATTATACGGAGGATACGTCGTGGTGTCTGCACTCGTTGGGTCGAGCAGCTCACACCAGGTGACTGTATTCCATTCACACTATTCCGAACTGCGTTTAGTGTGGCACAGAATGATCCAATAGTTATGGTAGGACCAGGAACAGGTGTTGCGCCCATGCGAAGCCTGATTCTGACGCGCCATAACCGAGGAAGCGCATTAGGTCCTCAAATGACTTTGTTTTTCGGCTGCAGATACTCAGACAAGGATTTCATCTTCAAGGACGACTGGGACAAAGTCAAAGAACTAAATGTAATTCCAGCATTCTCTCGAGAAAAGGGCGGTGGATACGTTCAGGCGGTCCTGTACCGAGAACGCCAGCTAGTGGCTGATTCCATTATCAAGCACGATGCTGTGTTTTACGTATGCGGTTCAGCAGGGAAAATGCCTCGAGAAGTGCGTATAACTCTGGTAAGTGTAATTGCCGAAACTCAAGACTGGTCTACAGAAAAGGCTGAACAATATGTCTCTGAAATGGAACGTCAAGGTCGATATTTACAGGAAACATGGTAGGGAAACCGCCTTAGAGATGCATTGATCACGTTACATAATGTTTTACTTATGTTATTAATGATATGGTATAGGGGTTATAAAAAATAAGATGCCAAAATATGTTAAGAGAATAATAATAAGTTACTGTTCATTGTCTGAAGACCAGCATTCCTGGACGAACCGTTCCATTTTGACAGCCTTGGTCTGCTGGTATTTTATCCAAGGATGGGCAAGCATCTGTCTAGGACTGGCCCGCTTGCGGGGGTCTTTCTCAAGACAGCAGCGTAGGAAATGCCGGAATGCCTCTGACCACTTGATACCTTCTGAAGGTTCGTCCTGAAGTTCAGGTGCAGGCATATTCACTATATATGTCAGAAGCTCAATCGGCATTAATGGCACATCTGCATCTGCCACAAATGGAAATCGGTGTTGAGCCACTTCCATTAACGTGAGGCCTAAAGACCAAACATCACAAGTTACAGTGTAAGGATGACCCTGTATCCGTTCGGGGGCCATATAATAAGAAGTACCGGTAAATGTGGTAGCCAATGAATTCACCACTTCACCCGAAACGCCAAAATCGCACAGCTTAACTTGTCCGTGACTGTCAAGTAAAATGTTCTGAGGTTTAATATCACGGTGTATAATATGCTGGTCATGCAAATATGAAAGACCGCTAAGAACACCCTCAGCGACTTTACCAAGAACCTTTTCACCTATGCGACCTCCCCGATTTTTGACATGTTTGTATATAGCGTCCAAACTCCCACCGCCACAGTATTCCATGGCAATGGAGATACTTGCAGATTCCTGGCACAGAAACGTTCCGTAATATTTGACGATATGAGGCGAATTACATGTCCGATTGAATTGTAATTCCCGTAGTATCTGTTTCTGTAGCTCTGGATCAGGATTAGTCGTAATCTCCTTCAATGCAAATACGGTCTTGCCGTTTCGTAGCCGGCATCGCTTGACACTGCCTCCAGCACCCTCGCCTAGTCTACCCAGCTCCAAAATGTCGCCTGCTTGATGAACTTCACTCCAGCCTTCGTCATCCAAGTCCTCAACGTCGCGATATGTATCAGGATACGATGAAGTTGACAAATCACCGACCGATCCTGAAGTGCTACTTCCGCCTGGTGTACAGAATGACACCTCCGTGGCCTGCTGTCGCTCATACGAGTAGTGCCGTTCACCACTGGAAGCTCCGCCTGTAGTCGTCGCAGTCATAGGGTCATGACCGCTGCCCTTGACTGCAGCCAAAATTTCTGCACTGAACAAACTTGACCCAAAATCGCTCACCGCCGATGATGGAGACTCGCTCCTGGCCGAGTGCGCGGATGGAGGCACCAATAACCCATTGGCGTCCCTTCTATTAGCATATTCATCTTCCTTAGGCCTAGGCACAGGCGAGAGCCCTGGAGAAGGCGGAATCGTAAGAGCAGGGAGTTTCAGCCGAGATGAGGGCCGCGAACTTGGAGGCCGTATTAGAGGGGGCGCCGACATTGATTGATATTGGAGCACTGCCGTAAGTACAGTATGAGATATCCAAAATAAATAAATCTAACAATGAAGAACTATTCGCTGTTTGAATAGAATAGAACAAAAACCCGTCTTGTCCAAGGCCTGGTCTAATTGAAAGACGAGATACAAAAAATTTGTGCACTAGTCCAGCCGGATTTGCCGTCTAAAATCAATGCCACCACCACGTTAAACTCAGTGCTAAACACTATTTCAAGCCCAGCTGCAGTATTTAGTCCTGGACTAAAGGGGCGCGAGAACAAATCAGACGACCAACTCCCCACGTACGTCCGGTATCAACTATATATATCCGCCAGGGTTGTTGTCGCGCCAAAAAAGATTGAAAAACTCAAAGAAAAATAGAGTGTGGCACTATGTAATCTTCTTGCCATGGCTTGGGTTGTGTTTGGGTTAAAGCGGTGCCCCTAACTAAGCCCTGCCCTGCTCTGCAGCAGCAAGCAGCACCTCCACTGAAGATTTCTGGGCGAAGCAGACATTCTCCACATCAGAATTTCACACCGCCCATATCCCCATTAGTAGTAGCATTTACATGGCCTCCAAACCCCCGGTACACGCGTCGCCTCAGGACGCGGTAAAGGCTGCAGTGACGGCCCTAAAGCATGTGCTGGACGCAGATGCAGAATGTGTCGTCGGGGAGCTTCAGGTCATGGAGCGGGTGAATCTCAACGCGACAAATAAGTATGCTAACTTGGCGGATGCCGCCAAGGGCCTTGACAATGATCGAGAATTCCTCAGGGACGTGTACTCTGATATCGACCGATACAAGCGCCAGGTGGACGAGATCGCGTCGAGTGTAACGGAGCTTGAACACATTACGCGTGAGCTGGACGAATGGTCTCGGGAGCTAGAGGTCAAGTCTCTGCGGTACGCTCACGCTTCACGGCGCTAAGGATTTTCATGTGAATATTTGTATTATTTTTTGTATATATAATGATGTTCAATGCTATGGCATCTATTTGGCCTTGGATTTTCCTTTAGTCGCGCGAGGCTTGGCTGCTGGTTTGGCTTTGCCCTTCGTTGCTTTAGCCTTTGGCACCTTGATATACTTGTCCTTGGTTATATCAGTGCTATCGTCATCTGCTGCCTTTTCGTCCTCATCGGCAACTTCTACGTCAACTTCAATAACGTCCTCAGAGTCAGGAACAGCGGCTTTTCTGCTTGCAAGCTCTCCGCCAGAACCAGATTTCATGTACGGAACGGGGTGCTCGGCCTGGTTGTACTTCCGAGTAAAAGCTGACTTGACGGCGGTTGGAAGTCCCTTTGCAATGGTTTCGGGGCTCTGCGCGCCAACTCCAAGCTCCATGATAATGTCCCAGTCTTCTTTTGTCAAGTAATAGTCATCCATAATCGAAATAACATCGTCAACGCCTTCAGCTCCATTTGCCGTCAATGGATCCAGTAGTTTATGAATCAGCAATGGCAGATATTGAAGTCGAACCTCGAGTCTATCTCCAGAAATCTTCAACCGAGCATGAGAAGTGACTTCTTGAAGAGCTCGATTGTATTTGCCAGTCTTGGACAAGTTACCAAGATAACTTGTGAAGTTGTATCTTCCCACGCTCTGTCCAGCAACAAATGAACTTGGCCTCACAGAAGATAAAGTTCCATGCAATGGCATTAAACTCCACTGCTGTTGAGATCCGTGAATCATTCGATCTACCAAATCACCGTCAGAGATAGATTCTGCAGCACGAGCAGCAAGTTCCAAATGTCCGCCAAGAACAGTTCCAGCTTTAGAGGGTCGTGTTCCAAGATAATTCTCTTGCACCATGAGAGGTGCAAAATCATGATCGTGAAAATATAGCTCAATTTTATCATTCAATGTCATATTGCTACTAGGTGCAAATGTTCCAGCTGATAATAGCTTGCCAATAATATCAAATGGCTTCAACACAATATGCTTCTCCCACGATTTAGCCACACTTTTACTCGTGTCAAAGTCCAGAGACTTGTTTGTAGTCGAGTACGTAGAGAGCAGATTAATTATCTGACGGATATCAGACCTTGTGCTTTCGACAAGTTGATCCACAACCTGACTAGAGACTTTGATACCCTCCTTGTGACAAATAGACATAATTCTGGCACGAATAGCATTAGCATCCGGGCGTCTAAATGGGATATCCAGAGTCACCCGATCGAACGGTCGCATCTTGGGCAAGTTTCTTTCATTACAGATCAATATGATTGGTACATTTGTGGACCGACAAAGAGCAGCCATTTGTCCTACACCACCTCGGTCACCAGCAGACATACCATCAACCTCATCCATAACCACACAAATATTTTTCTTTGATTCGCTAGCAGACGGGAAATACCCGCTCAAGGATTTGTTGCTCAAAGTACGAGAAACTTGGGCCTGTAACAGTGATTTGCTTCGAGTATCAGAAGCATTAGATTCTATGACATCAAATCCTTGCAAATTGGCTACAAGTTGTGCTGCCGTGGTCTTGCCAATACCTGGAGGTCCATGAAGAATGGCAGCGCGAAATATCCCAGAGCCATCTCTTCCTGGGTTCTTGAATCCACTCTGTGCGTTGGACTTCCAGTTCCGTAGCCAATTACTCAATTTCTCCACTGGACCCTTATTGCCACAAATCTGTTGCAACGATATGGGTGCATACTTGGTAGTCCAAAGCTTTTCATCGTCCGGTATGCCGCCAGATTTTTCAGCCTTCTTAGAAGCCTGTTCCATTTCCTTTGTCATAGATGCGACTGTCTCTTGCACCTTCTGTTCTTCTTTTGCTTTTTTCTCTAGTGCCTTTTGAGCAGCTTCACTGCCTCCTCCGTTAAGGGGCATTTCTCTCAGAAGCTGAAGAAATCCCTCTTCTTCAATAGCCTTCAGTCCCAGGTTCTTGATCGTCTCAATCTTTTTTGGCCCTGCATCATTCCCCAGAACTACACACGTAGTGTTCTTCGATGGCGCACCTGTCACCTTACCGCCATACTTTTGGACAAGTTCTTTTCCTTTATCTCTAGACAAAGTTGGTAAGGTCCCTGTGAATACAAACACCATTCCTGCAAGGCAGTTCTCAGCCGCTTCTGGGATTTCAGTATCTCCAGTAGGCACAGGACCAGCAGCCTGCTTAGCCTTGAGTTCATGGAAATTGAATTTCTTTGTAGGATCAATATCTGGAAGAACCGCATCTGGAATTCGGGCTAGCACTTCAGCTGCACCACCAGCAACAGCGGCACTGCTAGTCTTGCCAGCAGCCCGAGAAGTAGCAGGTTTTGACTTGGGGGCACGTACGCTTTTGGCCGCCTTCATAGGAGCAACTTCTTTCATCTCAAAATCATCATCATCATCATCGTCGTCGTCCTCGTCGACATGGGCCTTCTTGCTGCGAGCTGGAGCTTTCCGGGGAGTTGATTTCTTGACCGGCTTTGGAGGCTCGATCTCTTCTACCTCGAAATCGTCATCGTCGGCACCATCATCGTCATAGTCTTCGTCCTCATCGTCAATTATATGAACTTCTTTTTTAGCTTTTCGCGGTGTCCTTTTCTTAGGAAGTGGCGGCTCAACAATGATCTCCATATCGACATCCGATAGATCTTCCTCAGCGTGCTGCATTTTTTCAGGATGTTTACTAACGGTTTCAACCTTCGGTTTTTTATTTTTTGAGAAATATGAAGAGACCTCGATGTTTTCGAGCTTCTCTTCCTTCTTTTTACTCTTGGCGGTTGGCTTTCTGTATCCAAGCTGTTAGTCCGAGTCTGCTTAGCATAGAAATTATCTTAATCATACAATTCGACTTCCGTTTCTTCATCATCCTCTATTGACTGTTAGCATAACTTGAAACCCAGCAATTCTTGATATCTCATAGCAACTTACCAACAATGCGTCGTTTTTTACCCTGTTTCTTGGGCGGCACTGGTTCTTTCTTTCCAATAAGTTAGAATCAATTCGCTCAAAAGCTACACTCCAAAAAAAGTCTTACCTTTACAGTCCCTCCGCCGAAGAAGTCACGAATGTCTGTAGGCATTGAGATTCCTCAGATAACTCTCTTCGCGCGTTGCGTAAAGCTTGGGCGCCGGCGTGGAGTTGGAAGTTGGGAACACGTTAACTCGTCTCTCCAACGCGCGTCCTAATAGTGCATGACAAGCGCTTCAGATTTTGAAATGACTTTTCTCAGACTAGTACTATGTCCTGAAATAATGGCACTGTACTTATCAGGTTCTTGTAATTGCTCTGTGTGAAGTAGTGGTACTGGCTGTGTGCAAATGATTCGTTTGGCTGTGTGAACTGCAGCAGATCGCAGATGTGTGAGGTACGCGATTGCGAATCAGGGCACACCAGCACAGCCCAAATTTGACAAGCATCAGAAAGAGCTTTTCGCTAGAAGGAAAAGCATGATCGGAGATTTTCTTTGTCAATTTAATTTAATCCAGGAGTGCTCTATTCAATGCCTGAGTCGCTCATATTGTGAGCGGCCACAGCACACAACTCCAGGCACATGCGTTCCTCATGGCTCGTATCTGTCGAACCTGGAGCGATGATTTGTGGTATTAAACTATAGCTTAAGCTGAAATGGGTTTAAGACCGGGTTGTTTAGTGCAAACAGCAGAAATAACACCCCAAATTTAGACAGAGACTGTATCACGTAAGCATGCATATATCAAATAATCACCAAATAATTTGAGATTTTGATTTGTGCACCACTTTATATCTGTACTCATATATCAGTTGATTTTGAATTCCACACTGGAAACAATTCCATCGCGCTTCGTAGTTCGTTTAATAGATCAATATTTGGGATCGGCAAGTATCAACTTTCCGGCCTGTAGATCTATGCATCAAAACTGAAGCCGCTCAAGTTACCTCCCTGGAAAAAAGAACTAGACCCTGAAACTCTCAATATTCCAGGCATCTAACCCATGCCTTCTCGCATCAACGAATTGAAGACCTATTGCTAATGATTAACTCACAGGAGCACAGAAGCAATTTGGATGTGATATCCCTGTGGCATGATCGGGAATATATGAATAAAGAAAGAACAGTAACTAAACGATTCTCAAGATCTGCTGAGACCATCGATATGACTTTCCAGCACATTGAGATAGCTCCGTCCTAGTTGCACAGGGTCTTTGATTTCAGCATCCCGCATCAAATATCTCAACTCAAGCAGAATTGGCAATAGGGGCCTGTAGAACGACTCTTGGCGCTTGCTGTGCGTTCTACAGCGTTTCGTAAACTCATCATCATCGTACTCAAACAGGTAGAGATATTTTAATAGTGCCCAATTTCTACTGCTCTGGTCTAATACATTATCCAGTCTCCAGCGCGGCTTGTACCACGAAACTGCAAAATCGAACAACACCCAGAAAAATGATTCAAGATCATGCCGATAGGCGTGCATGACTCGTGGTTTCGAAAGCAGCTCCCAGGACATATACGCTTTCGTGCCAACTCTAAACTCCAGGCGCTCGCTTGCATCTTTTTCTTTGAAGAACACTGCCATTCCTAGGCCTGCAATAAATCCACCCGATTCATCTTTATATGCAAATATGCTCTCTATCGATACATCCATATGCAGAATACCCTCTCTGTACAGATTCAGATGTCCCACTACTGCATCTCGATATGCCTTGAGCATATGAGGAAGTTCCTCTACCTCATACAGAGGTATTCCAATGCTTTCAAGGATCACGACATCGTTCGTTCGGTCTCCCCGATAAGTTATTTTCAGAGGTTCCGATTTTTTTTCTTTTTTCGCACGGAGCTGTTCCGTAGTTCGAAATTTCTTAGATCTAGGGTTGCTTACCCAAGGACCTGTGATTGGGCCACCGTCTATAAACTTAGCGACTTTATATATCTCGCCGCGGAAAGACTTGTAAATAGCGCTTTCCTCAGAACCCCTTTGTTTGTCACTCCATGAAGTTTTTATGAATAATTTCGGACGAATCTCAGGAGGGAGACCTTTGTCTTTAAATCTATAAGCAGTGTAACCCCTGGTAGTCCAATTAAGAATGTTGCCCGTGGAATGCACAGGGAGTGGTGGGTCTAAAATGTATTTTGTGTTCTTGTAATCGAAAACGATGTCGTCGCATTGTTTGCTGATGCAGGGATCAAAGCCGATCGCGGATGGATGCATATACACAAGAGCTAAGACCCATTTTATAAACTTCGCCGGCTCCGCGTATACATCGATAGGGTTAAACCTAACAATAAAGTTTGATGTTGACATAAAGATTTGAAACGTCGTACCGTAGAGAAGAGCGATAAAAAAGTGAGATCGTCCAGGCTGCGCCAACATGAAAGCATTCCAATATGAGGGGGCAGCGGAGACCAGATCAAACTTTTGAGCCCAGCGAAATTCTAGTGCAATCGCAAAGGCTGGATGGAATCGAGTTCTTTCCCTATGATCAACACGAGATATATCAGTCACACCAGCGTGGCCTTTCGGATCTGCCTCCGAGGCATACAGATAGTCAAGAAGTGTCGCAAGATTCCTTTTCGGCAGCGGTTGTATCTCATGGGTGTTGGCACAGCATAGTACTTCGTCCTCTAGCTCTTTGAGCATGTTGATCTGGCTGTGGTGATTAAACCTTGATAATGGATTCTCAGGCAGGAAAGAGTAGGTATTATCTGATACCATAATGGATTCGATAATATTCACAGCTTGGAGTTCTTCTTCATTGAGAAACGCATCAGGACTGAACTCACCCCCAGATTCGGTATATGGCGAAACCCAGCGAGTCATTATTTCTAAATAAAAAATGGACGAGTCTTATTGTTGCTTTTCGTATGAAGAGTTTCATGATTTCATGTGGTATGTGCGGCGGTTCGCTTATGCGGCTGAACGGCAGTCATTTGGTTTCGACGACACTTTATAGTTGACTCTTTAATGGGCACAATAAATGAGATTCTCATTTGAATTTCTCACTGGAACTGTTCAGGATTCAGTACTATGTGAAGACTACTTACATTTATCTCCTAGTCTATATTTATCTCGTTATTTATGCAGGGAATAGACCACTGCATAGTATACAGATTTCACTTAATTGAATAGAACATTTCAAATATCTGAATCCTTGTAGTCTTGTAGGCACCTTCACATAAATCCCTTGCTTACAGTAGCACTTCATTAAGACCAAATAAATAGGCGAAATCACAAATGTCGCAGGTGCTACGTGTTGATACTAAGGGATTTCTAAACGAAGCAAAGGCATCAATCCTGCGTACTTGAACCAGAAGACGGGAATTCTTCAGAGAAGGAGCAGTCAAAACCCTGGACCATCATTTCTTCTGGTGCACTTACTGCTTATAACTATGCTTCAACAGTGAAATAAATCCAGGTGCGCAAGACATAAAACGGCTTCCTTGAAAATGTCCGATGCACTAAGACTAAGTTTTCTTATGAACCTGATTCAACCTACAGAGAATGATAGCTGGGTACTGGAAGTCAAGAGCTGGAAAACTTCAATAAACTTAGGAGCCTATGGGGTCTCCATGTGCCCTGTATCTAAGATTATGGATATTATACTGATGAAGAATTCACAGAGGGGTAGTAATCTTCGTTGGTCGGCACATATATTCATAGAGAGGGGCCAATACCTGTCTACATACTCGGCACTTAAAAATATCATGATTTCGGCGTATGTCATACGATGTCCGTATTGAGAATATGTGATTAATGGGTGATAGAGGCTATTTCTTTGATATTGCGCCAATATTTCCCGATAGGACTTCAGAACTAAAGAATATCAAGGGCCTGGAGCATTCATTCTGTTTAGCTAGTATAAGATACGAGAAGTTCCAGAATGGCAGAATGAGTTAGCTCTGGCTTTTTTATGTATAAGAGTAGTTGTATTTCACTTACTAGCGGGATCGAGTACCATATCTATTTATATTGCTTCCGAGAAGTACATTGTTTAAACTATCGCACTTCTTAAACAGCAAATGCCTAGTTTTAAGCGGTTCTCTGGTAAATATGGTATTGCCGACGTAATAAACGAGCAGCTCGGAAGGCAGTATTAGTCATGCAGATATGAATCTGGCTTTTGATAACAAACCTCGGCGGGTGCTGAGCTTGAGTTTTCAGATAGACCCTCTTCTAACCAAGGGAGAACAGCAAACGAAAAAACTCATATACCGATGCACTAACCAGACAACATGATCGATCGTGGCACAGAGCTGAAGAAATTGGGTTCGCATTCCAGACAACTGGCTACGCACGACTACTACACGATGCTTCTTGTAGTGGTTCAACACTTGGATAGTCAATATTAGACCTTTACCTGAATATCTCTGCAATCTGACACATTATACATAATGAACGCGCTAAATACAATAATCGAGAGTGGGGAATAAAAATCCAAAATATAGAAATCAAATGATTTCTCATTTATAGTTCAATCTGTCAGGTCCGATATGCGTCCAAAAGTTTATTTTTCCGTTACAACTTCTGCCACACACATTGCACTTGAACACCACGAAAAACACGTCAAGATAGTCACTGGCTAGCATCAAACAGAGATTGAAACTCCCGACTCTGATCGACAGGGGAATATGAGATAGAAGATAGGCCTTGAATTAAAGGAAAAGAACTATATCTTGATAGTTTTCGCGGTATGGCTAAGAAAAACAAAAAATCTAATAATGGCACCAAGCCTAAGCAGAGTAATGGCGGTCCGCAGCAGACAGAACCTAGTGAAAACGACACTGAGCTGATTGATGCAGTCGATGAAGATGGAAGCATTCAAGAACTGAATGGAAATAGAAAGGATACGAATGGATCAGAAAAGGTTGATGAGGTCATGGAAAAGCAGGAGAGCGACGGAAGCGAGATTCGAGCATTAACAGACTCACTCGAGCACCAGAAGCAGGAGATACAACGGCTACAGAGCGCGCTTTCTGAAGAAGTCTCAAAGAGATCCGCCGTTTCGTTGGAAGAAACATCAGATGTGCAGGCTGATACTGGTGCCTATCAAGAGGAAATCAAGAGCCTTAAGGTGCAACTACTAGAAGAGCAAGCTAAAGCGCTGAGGGTGACGGATGTTGAGTCTCGACTGGCTTCTGTAGAAGCAGAGCTCTTAGAAGCAACTCAAAGGGCCGAGAGCCAGAAAGAGGAGACTGCACGGTCGTCAATTAGTCAAAGGGCCGTCGAAAGTGAAGAAATATCTGAACTGAAGGCAGCTCTCGAGAATGCTGAACTTGAGAAGCAGGATGCCGAAGAACAGTATCAAAACCTTCTGGGGAAGATATCACACATCAAGTCTACACTGGGCGAGCGATTGAGGGCGGACACGGAGGAGATATCGAGGTACAAGGAAATAGTAGAGGGCTTAGAATCTGAAAAAGCCAGCTTAACAACTTCAATTCAAACTCTCCAAAGAGAAGTTATTGCGGCCAACAGAGATAATGATAAGCTTGCCCATGAACTTTCGACAACAAGAAATGAGTATCAAGATTCTATTGCCAAATGGGAGATGGAAAGGGACACATTGATCTACAACCAGAGAAAAGCGCTAGAATCTGCTGAAAAGAGCAAGTCTCTTCTGCAGGATATGGAGATAGCCATGTCAGAAGAAAATGCACTAAAAGACAATGCTGGCTTCAAAATATCGGAACTGGAAGAGCAAATTGTGATACAGACGAACTTCGCGGAGCGATTTAGAGCAGAGCGAGACTCTGCGGAGGCGCGTTTAGCTAAAGTGCGGGCAGAGTTGGAAGCACGAATACTTGAGTATTCAAATAAGTTTGGACTGCTGGAAAACGACAATCAAGCTATTCGTGATCAACTAGCAAAGGCAGAAGAAACTCTAAAAACTGTCTCAGATGAACTAGAAGAATTAAGAACACAGAGCTCAAAGCTCCCGCAACTCGAAGGTGAGCTGAAGGAGAAAAATCTGCTAATCGGTAAGCTTAGGCATGAAGCCGTAATATTAAATGAGCATTTGACAAAGGCTCTACGGATGATAAAGAAGGATTCAGAAGGCGAATCAGTAGATAAGCAACTAATAACGAATCTTATGTTGTCCTTTGTTGCGATACCTAGAGGCGATACCAAGAAATTCGAGGTTCTTCAACTTATTTCAAACTTCTTGGGATGGGATGAAGAGCAAAAAGCTCAGGCTGGCTTGACTAGAACCGGCTCAAACAATTACAAAACTGCGAATTCCCCAAAGAGATCGTTCTCAAACAGTAATTTATTAGGGCAAGACGATTCCAGTGCCTCAGGAGGATTTATGGGCCTGTTTGCCGAATTTCTGGAAAGGGAGTCATCGAGAAGAGATACTCACTAAGTGTTAAATGATAAATGTGGAAGCTAATAAAAAATCACTCAAGACTACAAGATTGTATCATATAGTTGAACTGCCCCAAAGGAAGTTCCCGAAAGCAGCAACTGAGATAGCATCTCAGCAGCAGTGATATCAACTAAATCATTATGATGTTTTTTCTTGTAAAATTCATGAAGCTTTACAGATTTTGACTGCGATAGCACAGTCACCTTAAGGGATAGCTGAAGTGAGTATTGTTACATTGGGCCAGACCCAGAATACAATGATCACAGACGCAAGAAGCCTTTTAATCTCAAAGTACAATAGTGTTGTAACGAATATATATGGTTAGCAGCCTACTTTCCTATGCAGAAATTCTTGAAAATCACCCCCAGAATCTCCTCAACTCCGATATTCTGACCAGTAATCTTTCCGATACCAATAGCGGCACGCTCCAATTCAGACATCTGCTGTGCATCATCAGCATACAAATCTTCTGACTCTGCTCTTTGTCTCGCTTCTAAATATTGATTCAAGCCGCTCAGCACGTCACTCTCCAGAATCGTAAGTGTTCTCTGAGAGCCTGCAATAGGTGGACCATTGTCTACAGCAGTCAAAGAACTACAATTCAAAATTATTGTCTCTAAAAGCGCTGAAAGCCCATCTTGCGTTTTACAGGAAATGGCACAGATACGGTCCTTGCTCAGTTCCAAATGCGACGATATGTAGTTAATTTTCTCGGGAACACTGATGCCCGTCTGATTGCAGATATCAATCTTATTCAGGGCGACTATAATACTCTTCCCGGCCGCTGCTAATTGACGAATTTCATTTCCAACCTCTAGCGGTATAAGTTCTGTGCCACTAAACTCAGCGGATATTACAGCTACCACAATATCGCTACCTTGTAATCTGCCTCTTGCTCGTCGCATACCTTCCGCCTCAATCTTAGCCATTGAATCTAGTTCCTGCCCACTGCCCTCTATTGGTAATGATCTCAGTCCAGCTGTATCGCCGAAAAGTACTTTAAATCCACCGATATTGACCCCGACTTCTAAGACATCCCTAGTCGTACCTGCAACCTCACTGACTATGGCTGCCTCTCGCTGAACTATCAAATTGAGAAGAGATGACTTACCTGCATTCGCAGACCCCAGAAAGTCCAGTTTAATACCGGCTGAAATAAGCTCAGCTCTTTTGAGAGACTCAATATGTTCCTCCACCTCCTTGAGCAATTGTGCAATTTCAGCGTCAACCCGAGAATAAACATTATCCGGGATACCATCCTCAGTATCAGCAAAGTCAATTACAGCATTTGTATATGCCAGATTTTTCAGGATACGCTCTCTCCATGCATCATACAGCTCCTTGGTATGCCCACCAGCGGAACCAACGACTGCCAGTCGTTGTTGCTCGGTCTCTGCCTCAATTAAGCCACGGATTCCTTCTATTTGAGTTAAATCCAATCTTTCATGATAGAACGCTCGTCTCGTAAATTCTCCAGCCTCTGCATAACGGATTGGAACAGATGGTTCATTCATCGACTGTATAGCAGTCATGACAGCTTTGACAACAGCAGTTCCACCATGCAGATGGAGCTCAACGAGATCCTCACCAGTGTAAGAACTTGGTCCCTTAAAAAACAATGTCAAAGCCTCATCTAACACAATTCTCGAGTCAACTGGGGAATATAGCGACGAGACCACAGCCATCCTGGGAACAGGTGGGGCCTTGCGCTTAGTCAGACGTTGCAGAACATATTTACTCTGAGAACCCGAAACTCTGACAATGGCAATTGCAGACTTTCCAGGTGCCGTAGAGAGAGCATATATTGTTGGTTGAGAAGAATAAAACCGAAGGTTGGGAAGCCTAGGTTGCGACCTAAGGCCTATGTGTAGACGCATGGATCAGATAAATTTGAGTTCCGCAGCCGGTGCTGCACTCGATGGATCGCCGACAAAAACAGTTTTTCTGAACACACTCAGCACACAAAATGCTCCGTTATATCGCACGGTCTAGTACAAGGACCAGCATGAGACATGCCAGGTTTGTGTCAAATTCAGTCGAGCCGCCTATCATGGCCACCGTGAGACAGAGCTTGAAGGACGCAATGAGAGGTGGTGACTCGGTCACTAAGAACACGATCAAGTCAGTCATGTCAGCAGTTAAAAACGCAGAAATCGCGAAGGCTGGTTCTGTAAACAGCAATTATAAGTTTTATGATCTAGTCAGTGGCATGATCGATCGAAGACTGAAGTCAGCCAAAGAATACGAGGAAGGTAACAGACACGATCTTGCTGAAACTGAGGTGGCAGAGATTGAAATCCTGAAAAAGGTCATATCGTCTGTAGAGATTACCACGGAAGCAGAGCTTGAGGAGAATTTGAAGAATTTGGCACAAACTATTGGAGTAACTCTTAGCGACAAATCCTCAAAGGGCAAAATGTTTTCTAAGATACCCTGGAGCATAGTTGAATCTGAATGGAGAGCATCTCCGAAGATGGTGACTAGCGCAGTCGTACGGCTTACTGGAGGCACCAGAAGTTTCTCAACGAGAGCATATGCGCGTTCTCATGAGAATCCTCTAGTATGTAACTAACGCCTTCTGTTATTTTCGGGGAGATTCCACTGTACATATGTATATACTAATAAGATTCATAAAAGGGTATTCCAAGAGGACGACCGCGGCAATCGCCAATCTCAGGGACGAAAAAGTCAATTCCTAACGTGAAAAAAGTAATAGTTGTCTCCTCAGCTAAGGGAGGAGTCGGGAAATCTACGGTTTCGGTGAATTTAGCTCTCGCAATGTTCAACCAGGGTCTCAAAGTGGGTATACTTGACCTAGACATTTTCGGACCGTCAATTCCCAAGCTGCTCAATCTAGAGGGTGAGCCGAGACTATCAGATAATGATATGTTAATACCACTCGTAAATTACGGAGTGAAGGTCATGTCTATGGGTTTTTTGGTTGAGTCAAACAAGGCAGTTGCATGGCGAGGACTACTTGTTCAGAAAGCATTGGAACAGTTAATGTTTGAGGTAGAATGGAACAGCCTGGACGTTCTGGTACTTGACATGCCTCCGGGTACTGGAGATGTGCAATTGACATTGGCTCAGAAAGTGCAAGTGGACGGAGCTGTTATCGTTTCAACACCGCAAGATATTGCTCTTATTGATGCAGTACGCGGCATTGACATGTTCAATAAAGTCAATATCCCAGTTATTGGCATGGTGCAGAATATGAGTGTATTTATTTGTCCGAACTGCGACCATGAGACACACATTTTCGGCCACGATGGTGCGATAAAAGAAGCAGAAAAGCGTGGAATAGATGTATTAGGGAGTATCCCGTTGCATGCCGAAATCTGCTCTAGTTCGGACTCGGGAAGGCCGATAGTGGTGTCAGATCCGAATGCAGTACACTCGAGGGGCTACTTTCAAGTCTCGGAGAAGGTCCGAAAGAAGCTGGGGATCTAAAGTTATGGAGTAGTAGGCCAAAGCGCTCCCATTTTTCCACGATAAACTCTCACACAAAAGCCACCACCATTCCAAATTTTGATCTGGTCTTCACAATTTTGCTCTTGTTTTTGCCTTTATACTTTTGCTTTCTTTCCCTCTTTGCTTCTCTAATTTTTGCTATTGCACGCCCTTGAGTCTTTTACATTACGGCCGTTGATGATGTTGGGCTATATACTAATACTGGTTTGGATGGCATTGACGCCGGACTTTGGAACTGCACTACCGATAGAACCACAAGTGCATGGACCATCAGATTTGGTAGTACGGTCTTCAGTGGAATCTGATGGAGCAGTGTTTATTACGCCGGCTTCGCTTACACAGTACACTGACGCATGGGACGATAATTATCGCTATTATCAACACTCTTTTACTGTTGGGCCACCGACGCCATCGTCACCCGCACTTGAAAGCCACACAGACAACTCAAGATCTAAACAGATGCTTCCAATGGCTGGAAATCCACCTGCTGGCGCTGAGTCTTCTCAGACTCTACCTGCGATGCTGGCACCATTAATGCGCAGGGACAACGATGCCGAAATTCCAGGCACAGCCAGCTCACGCTCTGGCCGAGCACAGAATTATACGGATTCCAATGGCGGCTCAGATTTGGCAAAGACAGAAGATACGCTGTCATCAGTTCAGATGTCGGACACCGGTCTGGGCAAATATCACACCTCAGCAGCAACAATGGGGGTCACTGTTGCTGTCGCTGCTAGCATCACGATGCTCTGAGAACACAACTCTTCAATCGTGCCAACCCTTATTCTTAGTTTTAGTTTCAGCTTAACTTTCCTTATTTAGTTATAAATTGGATTGAATGGTGCAAAATAAGGTAACATGAGATCATATTATTGAGTTCGTTACTATGGCGAACTGAGTATAGACACGATATGTTTGGAAGAGATACTGCACTCATATTCATGTCCCGAATTCTGCAAGCATTGTCCTTCAGCGACTAACAGGTGGTAAGCATGACTCGTATCTGAGCAGGACCAGGTAATTCCAAGATCATACAGACCGCGGCTCAAAACATATTCTGTTTATACTTGTCGACCTTGGATACAGTGGGGTAACCCCATACATGGATTCCGCTTTCATGATGATATTGAGACCTGGTCTCCAAGGCAAAAGTGAAGGTTGGCAGTTCTTAGCATGCCTAAAACCCAAATCCCCAAGACCGTCTCACATTCCCACCACAAGTACGCCGTCAATTGGATTCAACTCCAAGATTTTAGTACACATGACTTTGTCTCCGATTTGAACCTTGGTACCTGGCAGAAGAGCAATATCAACCTCTGCAGACAACTCTTCGCAATAGGCACGGCCAGTCTCAGGATAACTAGTGTTTTCGGCCACTGTGCATCGAAAAATAAAATAGTTTCCAGTACCTGCCATAGATTTTAAAAGTTCCTGTTCCAATCGTCTATAAGACTCAAAAACCATCATTCGCTTGTGGCAGATTCTAAGAGCCGTATCTGGGCCGCGAATCTTCCTTTCATAGAAAGCAGTTGGGCTAAGTGCACTATCTGCTACAAACTTGACACTCGGGAGATTCACTTCATCTGAAGGAAGCTCAGACCGAGCAAAAAACTTTAGTAGCTGCCACTGCGCTAGGACATTAGACATATTATCGAGAGGACTTGCTACATCAACGTAACCCGATGTCAGCCCAAGGCCCGTATGTGTACCGGGCTCATCGCTTACAACTTCGCTACTATAAAACCGCTTCTCGGCTATGACTCGCTTGTCAGGATCCAGAACACCGTCCTGCTTTCTATCAGACAGGACTTCTTCAAGATCTCTTCGTTCCGAAGGCGACGATATCACCAAACCCTGAAGTAAATATGGCAGACGGATCTTATGCTTTCTACCAAACATTGCACAGATTCTTCCTGCGCATATTTTTGCTTCTGCGACAAGATCCAACGAAGCAAATGCGTGCTTGTTGACGGGAGCAACCGCGTACAACTCAGAGCCAGGCACAATATCATATATAGCATCACGATGGATACGGCTCCAAAATGCTTTCTCCAATACATTGCGTGCTGAAAGGATATGATTACGATCTTGTCGACCTATTTCTTCAGCGTCTGAATAATCTGAATGCGGAATATCGTCAGTATCATTCTCCGCCCACCCGTGTTCCATATCGGTTACAGCAGCGTCAAGCATCGTTATCTTTGACAGGCTAGTCATTCTAACGTCTACATCAACCAAGTTCCAATTCATTGGATTCCACGGACTATATGCCACCGAAAATGTAAAACAGTCTATCGGCTCATCAGAAGCATTAAAAGTAACTTTTTCCCTAAACTGGCGAGGAAACAATGGAAAGGAATGTGTAGCTATTTTGAAGGTCTTGCATCGCTTCAGTAGTATTTTCGTAACCGCATCATCTTTGTGAACTACCCGGGATATGTCTGGAATGTGAACATGAAGAAAATGCCTGTCCCTAATAGTCTGATCAACAGAAATCGCGACGTCCGGCATATCAGAAAATGCAAAGGCAGGGAGCTGCCAATATGATTTCTTCAGTATCGGCCTCCTCTTATACAGAAGAGAATGCTGCAGATGATGATCTATAATGCTCTCAGAAGCGGAATCATCCAGCAGCTGAGCCATAGGATGAATATTTCTTTCAGCGAGCCCGACATTACACAGTAGTTTGTGAACTGTCGAAGGTGCAGTAAGCCAGGGATCATCTAATAATCTTTCCGGGAAAAGAGCTTGCAAGAATGTCCTTATAGCATCTTCTAGCCTTGAGTCGGGAAATACCACATAATGAAGAAGAAATCTCAGGAATGGCCTAAGATTCTCGGGCAGGGAAAGCGAAGAATACTTCTGCTTCTGCAACTGATTAGAAAATAAACTTATGCACTGATCGAATTCCACACTAGTCAGTCGTTGCATCACCTTGACGATGGCATCAAACGAAATTTCAGGTATGGCAGCAAATGACCCAGCTTCTAGGCGACAATACCGCAAATCCTGGACACTGGTGCACATGTATACAGCAAACAAACTCGAAGCGTGCTGTGAAAAGTCCTGGGTGGCGTTGCATGACACTCTGAATACTTGTCGAGCCACTTCCTTCACGTCAACACCAGTTAGAGTACTATACCTTGCGCCATGGGCATAAACAGGTTGCAAATAAGGGGAGACTTTCTTAGCCTTCTCTAAAGCAGTTTTCACAAATTGCTTCAGATGTTGGCATATAAGCTGGGATTCTTCGAGCAGTATTTCCTCCCTATAAACACAGGGAATATGAAATGCGACCTCCTCAATCTTGACCTCGACCGTCGTACTTTGCAAAGCATGCACTACTAGTTTCGCACCAAAGACGGTCAACACTGTCCCAAAAACAGTACCGCCATTCCTTAGGCGGGCTTCAACAAGATCACCTGGACCATAACAAGCTAGATGTAGTTTTTCACTGCCCTGCGGGCTTCGTAAGATATGCTTGAATCTGAGCCTCTCGGCTGTCGAATTATCAAAGCTTGACTCGCCCCCAGTATGATAGGTATAATAAGAAGCCGATGAGTTATATCGCGGTCGTCCTATATATGTCTCATTAGAGACTGAGGGTTTCTTTGGCCAGGTGTTGGGCAATGGACTAAACCGTAAGAACTCAGGCCCGGATAGCTCAAATTCGGGATCAAAAAAATATGAGTTAGAGCCAGGGTACTGGTGCGGTATTAACAAGGGAGCACTTGGACTGCTGGAGACGAATCGATAGATTCTGCCCTGTGGCCGTGCTACTCTCGTCCGGTACATTCATTGACCCGTGTGAACTATTTTCTATGTGTTACAATGTCAATATAAACTTTCAATTTTTCATGGGGTGGACGCGGGAGAGCGTATAAAAACTAATAGTGTCTCAGACTACAAAATGAGCGACTACACTAGAATTTTTAGGTAAGAGAACAAAACTTTTACGGAGAATCGGGATATCAGGATGTAGGGTTGGTATGTGACTGAAGTTGCAAATCGCATAGAGTAAGGATCACAGGTCGTGAGTCCCATAAAGAACGGATGACCTATCCATACACAGAGCCCACCAGCCAGTCGCCCGCACGGCCAAAGACGGCCTCGCATGTCACCCTTCTTTGCTCTTCTTCGGTGGTGGTCCGTTTGATAGTATTTTGAATCCATGATAGGTCTGAGCCGAGCATTCCCAGACTATTGTTCCTTCCTGCCAGCCGTGCTCAATATCAACACCTGGTGCCGTTCTCTCCTCGTGCGATGCTGGCCAGCTTCTCTGTAAACGATGGAGCATCATGAGTCAGGATATCATTCTCACAATTCAAGATATACGCGTGGGTGATATTCGCATGTCCCCAGAAGAGAAGCTCGCAGAAAAGCCAGACGGGTGCAAAGAAGACCTGCTGTAGTTCAGCATGGATCTTATGTCCTGGGCATATGTTTCTAACAAGGCCGATTATATGAGCCCCTTGGTATCCCGTATTTTCGCCGAGCGCACATCGCTGAACTTAAATGGTGTCAGAATTGACAATAACAGGGGTATGAGGTTATGGAGTATTATCTTCAATCGGAGCACATCGCCCTTCTGTGGACGCACTCCCGAACTTGCGAGCGAAGTTAGAATAGCAGAGCCTTCATATCGCGCTGAGGGTTGCCCATTCCACCCCTGAAAGGTGAAGCGACTAAGATGCTAGTCATCATGAGTTCGCTTAGGGCAGTTCTGTTGAGCTTTTATTGCCGCAGGCAAGTTTTACAGATATAAGCGAACATGCCGAAATTGACGATAGCACGGTATGGTGTACTGCTATTTGGTTCGTATTCATAATTCGTATTTGTTGTTTGACAATGCAAGGCTTTATCAAGTGCCTCGAGCTAACAGCTACCACGATACGCTGAGAACGTAGACAGAGGCTGCTCATCTCCTCTCAAACCTATATGGGCTATTGTGAGATACTATAAAGTTCGTACTAAAAACCTATTCAACTCTTCTCTACTGAACTACACATGCCGCAGCTGCCATAGGCATTTTCTAGCTTAGAGCTTAGAAAGACCAGAAATTATCAAAGCGCTTCACAGTAGATCCAGCAGAATCAAATAGATCAAGAGACCTGGGACGCTCTCGCTCTGTATTGTTCCATAAACAGATAGTTTTGACAGTCTGATTTATTTTTGCAAGCTTTGCTTGTGCGGAGCCAGCCAGCCTTCTCCAGTTCCTTCAACAAAATATTTCTGGGAGGCTTTTTGAAACGTTTTAAGTCGTCAGGATTCCATTATCTCGAACGATTATTTAACACGTCAAGTGAAGATTAAGACTTAAATGCCGGAGGTAAGATTATGCCTAGCCTGCTTTAAGTGGCGATGAATTTTAGCTCGATTGGTCTAACCGTATTCCCAGGTTCAGAGAACGGTGAGAGTCACCACCAGACAGGAGATTCTGCCAGATGTTCCATCAGGGACCGAAGGATTTCCAATGCGACAATGGAGCATCGAAATATGTCTTCTTGGAGTCAATGGACAGGAAGTTTCTGCCAATTTATTCGATAAGGTAACCTACAAACTGCATCCAACGTTTCAGAATCCTACGCGAGGTGAGTTATTTCCTCAACTTAACACAGCGCTTGCCTCATTATTTACCTAACTATATAAATAGTTCTGAAAAGACCACCATTTAAAATCGAGGAGCAGGGATGGGGAGAGTTCGATTTAGGCATAGTCTTACATGTGGCTGATAAAGGTGGAGAGCACACGCTCAGCCACGACTTGAACTTCCTGAAGAATAAATATATTGTAGAGCACACGTTGCCATTCTCGATATCAAAGCCAAGTGTTGCAAAGCTTCTTACAGAATCGGGACCCGTGCCGGGTTATAATGCGCCAGGTGCAAGTGGGACTGCAGTCGTTGACGCGGATAGCAAGAGAAAGCTGGAAGACGATGGTTCTAAGGCCAAGAAGAAGAATAAGATCGAGAAGGGTTCTGTTGATTTGGAACGACTTGCTGACGGGCTGCAGAAGCTGAGTGAAGATGATTTGCTTGGTGTGGTCCAGATGGTTACCGATAATAAGACCCCAGAAATGTACATTAAGAATGACGTTGACGAAGGCGAATTTCACATGGATCTCTACACGCTGCCGGATAGTTTGCTTAAGAGTCTATGGGATT
This sequence comes from Diddensiella transvaalensis, assembly GCA_030555955.1. Lineage (NCBI taxonomy): Eukaryota > Fungi > Ascomycota > Dipodascomycetes > Dipodascales > Trichomonascaceae > Diddensiella > Diddensiella transvaalensis. Next base: position 590,022 of record JANIVV010000005.1, on the reverse strand, counting down.
ATGTCAAAAAGAGAGTAGAACTCTAAAGATCAGAAATCCAAAACATAAAAGATCGTTATTATACATTGCTAGCTTCTGATGAGCCATGATCAACGGATTGAGGTAGTCTGTGACATGCATGTATACCTATAACAACCAACAGAGATTAGGAATTAAATTAAGTTATTATACAATTGACCGTGCCTCCATCCAGTAGTTTACAGCATCATTTCGAGATAACAGGTCTTTTGCATCCTGCTCCGTCTCAGCATCGTGAAGCGTCCATTTCTGAAATTTATTTTTTTTCAACTGACCAGACCAGACAAGAGTGCACTTATTGCCTGTGAGGTCCTGTGGAAGTTTTGGAGTACCATTATTATCGTCGTGACGGGGAGGCGCATTTTCTGTCCACCTGATACGCTCCATCAGCAGCTTTGTGTACTTCTTTATTTGTAAATGTCCACCTTCCACAACTATTAGATTGAATTTAGGACTGAAAATGACAATTCCAGTGAAGTGATTCTGGTTGGCATTTGTGTTCACCAGAAACTTATGTTTACCATCTGACAAGTTCTCCACACGAAATACTGCACTGTAGATGCCCTTTTGCTTCTCGCGCTCAATTTTCTCTAAAACCTTGTCATGCTGCTGTTCAGGAGTCAGCATCCGGGCCTGATTTTCTTGCTCATGCTTCACTTTCCTCTGTGCAACCTCCTCTCGAGCCCGCTGTTCCATGAGCGTTGGATCTCTAATTGCCTCATTTGTGTATATGCTCATCACATTCGAAGGCTTGATTTTTGGCGGGGGAGCAGGATCCAGGCCAAGTCTTATTCTATCCTGAGATTCCTTGTGTTTCTCAGCTCTTTCGTTCTTTCGTTTCCTTTTGATTTCTCGTTTCGTCATATGCGTTCGTAACTCCTTAGGTATATGCTTTTCCCATGGAGCGGTTATAGGAACAGGATGCTGTACATAATAGGTCACTATGGAGTCCTGCCCAAAAATCCTTAATGCAGTAGTACTATCGACGTCCCTGTAATCCTCTTTATTCGACAGTAGCCCTTCGTCCCACCACTCGACTCCAGGTGGGGCAGCAGGTTTATATTCGCGTTCACCAGCTAATATATCAGCACTACCAACCGCTGCAGCCTCTCGCTTCTGTTCAATTTTTCTTTTCATCTCTTCTACTAAGTGCTCACGACGAATATTATCAGCCTGCTCGATAAACTTGCCTTGAGGATTAAACTTCAAGCCCCTGGCCCTCCTCCCTCTCAAATTCTTCTCAGAAACTACAGATGGATCGAAGTACGGATTAGAATTTGTGTCTTCAGCTGCAACTGGTGCCAGGTATATTTGATCTTTCTCCTTTGTTGCGCTCTTTGATGTACTTGCCGAGGAGGAGCCTAAGAGCAACGGGTGAACAGGAGCCTTTAGACCAAGAGGAGCAGAAGTCTGATCCAGTACAGAACGAGATGAGATATCTGGAATGGAATCACTTGAGCTTATTGACTTGATTTGCCCCTTCCTCGCCCTTATCCTTGCCAGAAGTTTGGCACGAGTATCCTCAGTAGCTTCCCGATCCAGATCAACACGAGCACTTTCTACCCTAGCTTTTGCCTGAGCGATTCGCTCTCGGGCTGAAAGAATATCGTTTTCATTTACCTTTTGCTTCTTGGCTGAAGGCAATTCTGCGCCATTTTGTTCACGTTTTCGGCCTTCCGCCATCGCAGTTGAAGTTTGAGTTGAATCTCGCTGATTCTTGCAGGTGGGCGAAATTAGTATTCTCCCCATCCGCCATATTTTCCTCACTAAATACTCAAGTTAATAGTGCAAGAACTTGTACGAATACAGTCGACCTCCTGACAATACATATCGGTCATTCCATGTATTTACTGAGTCAGGTCAGATTTGAATGGAACCTGGCTGTATATGAAATTTGGTTACTCTCTGGCAGCAGCGAGCGTACATTCAAGTCAAACAAAAGGTCATAGTCTCAAGTTAATAACGAATCCTGCTTTTCTATTGCAAAGGTATATGGTCACAGTTATGTCTTCTGGTCTGTCTAGTAACTGGAAGCATCTTCAGAAGAAGTTGGACACAGATCGAAAACCGTCCCGAAATGTGGAAGAAACAGCATCAAGACTGAAGCGCCGATTTAAAAGGCCTACAATGGCCAACCCTATTATCCCTAATATAGACAAATCTATCTGCTCGCTAGAGGAGCTGTCAGCAGATCGCTTACTGAAAATGGAAGATGTCGAGCTCGCGAATGCCATAGCTCGCAAGATACCACTAGTTCCCCACGGATTTGAGCTGCCGGCTGGCAAGTTAGCAAATGGAAAATACGTTGCTATCGACTGTGAGTTTGTCGGATGTGGGCCTAAGGGCTGCCGCTCTGCACTTGCTCGTGTCTCAGTCGTTAACTACTATGGCCATGTTCTAATGGATGATTTTGTTAAGCCTCGCGAGAGAGTCACTGACTGGCGAACCTGGGTTAGTGGTATCAGGCCATCAGATATGAGACATGCCATATCGTTTAATGACGCACAGAAAAAGGTCATGGAGCTTTCGCAGGGTCGTGTCATGGTTGGGCATGCTATTAAGAACGACTTGGATGTATTGCTGGTTACACACCCCAGGACTGATATTAGAGATACATCTCTGCATCCAGAATTCAAAAAGCTCGCTATGGGCAAAACTCCGTCCCTGAAGAAGCTTTCGAACGAGCTGCTCAACATAACGATCCAGACTGGGCAGCATTCTTCTGTGGAGGATGCTAGGGCTACAATGCTTCTTTTTAGACTTCATAAGCACGAATTTTGAGATAAATAAGAAGCTCATATTTATTTCTTGTAACATTAATATCGTAACAGACATCAGCTAAAAAAAACAACAAAAAAACAATTAATACGTTAAAAAATAGTAAGATTGGAGTCAATAAGATATTAATGACTTAATAAATCGGATATATGCTGACGCATACTCCGTTCGAATGCCTTTAGGGAGAACTGTAAATGGGTTTTCCTGGGCGAGATTCAGGCCTTCGTCCTCAAATAGAGTACCTCCAAATCCATTTTCAATCAGTAACTGGCTCAGCTCTTCTCTATACACTGGCAACCTTGTGAACTCTTCTTCACTGGTAATAACACCTTTGCCTACTGCCAAAATCGCTCTCATAACCGCATGTGTTGTGCCCTGCTCAAGCAAGCGAAGCATCTTTGATCGGATCATGGAATAAACATAACCCTTGCGCTTAGAAGATTTGAGGCCAACACACCTCAAGCTCTCAAGAAACCTTGTGCTAATAGCATCATATTCGTTGCATGCCCTGAAAAGTTGACCACCCAAGTACAGCGCAAATATGCTGTCATTAGAAGCCTGAGTGATGTATTCTCTCAGCAATACCGGGATCTCGTCGGTGCCTAGGCTGGAATCCATTCTTTCATCAGGATAACCAGCGATCCAGAGCAGATCTTTCATATCATTTTGACTTCGGCAACCCAAAAACAAAAAGTATAGATAACAAAGATACTGAGGATACTGTCTCTTATCGTCTTTCTGCTTCACATGGTTCTTAGCACTTATCTCCAAGAAAGTCTCCAAAGCTTTCAGGGTCTTAGTCCTAGACACAGACTTCTCTAGACCCTTAAGGACTACTGCACTCAGCGCAATATCAAAATATTCCTCAGAGAACTCGACGCTAATTACTCCAACAAGCGACTTCCATTCCTCCTCAAAAGGCTCCCTGCCTGCCATCAAAAAGTCAGCCATACTCCTGGACTTGAAAGCCCCAGCAGCATCCAGTGCTCGTAACGAAGCCTGTAAAAGTTCAATTCCATATCCGAAAAGTGTCAAATTGCTTATTCTGATAATAACGACAGCAAGCCAAAACAATCTCGCATGGTATAATGAGTTCTCAGATAGCCCATCAGTCATTCTGGTCAGACAGAAGACGATACAGGCACAGTAGTCCTCCCGGAGAGCAACGCCTCCCTTTTCATCAGGTTGGGTGCATGACAGAGCCGACTGAAGGACACCAAGAACCTGAGCAACTATGATATCATAGACATCGATTCTGGCAAGACAGCCCAACACCAAAAATGATCGGCATTGAAGCGAAGGTGTAGCAACAGTACTAATTTTGACGACAAACCCACAGAGCCTAGATCTCCATACATTCGCTTCCTGGACAGTTCCAGCAGTTGTGATAGTGTCCAACAGGATAGAACAGCAACTTTCGACGTGATTTACCGTGGAAAGCAAGAATGAGTCATAACTCGTAGCTCTCAGCTCCTCGCTCAAACCAAAAAGTAGCATGCCCTTAGGAGATGTTACCTCTTCCCAAAGTGACATCAGGTGCTCTTTGCGATCCATCGATAGCTTCGGACTGCATGAAAATGAGTGCAAAACATTCACTAAGAGGCTATGCAAAGACAGCCTGAAAGCGTAGGGTCCAGTATATAACAGACAGGAAATCAATAAGAATACATCGGCAAGATACATTTCCGAGACGAGAGAAGACTCAAATGCAAGATATGAAATAAGACGCGTGAGAACAACAATTTCTGACCAGTCCGGATGCATGGTAATCGATCGATCCTCATAACCTAAGGGCTCAACCATATACCCTCTAATCTTTCCGAGAACAGTACCGCAAATTGATACGGTCGGGAAGGAAGTGATTACCGCAAGCATTCTCTCATATTCTTCGCCCTCTGTGATACCTTTATCGATGACAAAATTGAGTACTTCCTCTACCAAAACATCAACAAGTCCATCTTCCAGACACAGAGAGGGCCACATGTTGAGCAATAAACATGTATACTGAGTGGGGTTATTCACTGTAATATCCAACAGATTTCTGACCAGCATTGCCGTCTTTTCCGCTCCGGAATCTTCATCCGCAAGGAAGACATGCTGGTAGATGTTCTTCACCCACGGAGAAGCGTACAAAATGATATTCTGGCGTTGGTTCTCCGGGCATCCATTCAGAGCCGTGAAGAACTCAGACATAAAATCATAAGTGAGCTCTGGATGATTGCTTGCTACTGCATTGCTGAACGACACAGCCAAGGTGACATCCAATTTAGGAATTGCCATTCCTGATCCTGCTCGAAGTTCTCTTCCAAAATTGATATTGAACTTAGATGGCAATGTCGCAAGTAAGTTGTAGGCAGCATGCTGCAATGAGTTGTCACAAAAGCAAAAGTTTGAAAAGCCAACATTAAGAATACAGCCAATTGCATCCTCAACTTTCATAGCCACATTCATGTTCTCTTCCTCTTTTCCAGACATCTCAGGCATTCGACCCTTGGCATTTAATATCGCACGTACAATTTCATGCTTCTTCTTGTTAAGAAGCACAATCTTCGGGAGACCTTCGACCTCTATAACAAACTCATCAGGTCTGACGCCCGACGGTTTCTGAGGAACAACATAGGCAGTGATAATTTCCCTGAGGTGGAAAACATCATTACAAAAACCAGGAGAGTTCTTCACATAATTGAAGGGCCTCTCGCCATGGATTTGCAAAAATTCATTACCAAGTTTGACAGATACAGGAATATGTAGAGCGGCCTTTCCAGCCCCAACTACCACCTTCTGAACCTTGGGGAAAATAAGTCGAACGTCATTTATGGCTTTTAGCGATCTTGGTTCAAGATTGAGACTCTGCACATTGAAATGCTCAGATATATCCGTCGAAGTTAGGAAAACGTATCTAGTCCTTAAAGGGTTTAGATAAAGTCCAGTCTGATATTGGCGTATGATGGCCTTCAATATCGGTAGAAACGAGGTACTAACATTATAGTAGAAGACAATTGAACAGTTGTGAACCATTTCCTCAGGAATTGTAATATCACTGATGACCCCAGACAAGGCTGCGCTCTGAGGATTATATCCAGTGCAGTCCCAAAACAGACCGAATGTCTCAGACCACATTTTGCTGGCCACCTGGAAAAAGCGATAAACAACCAGTTCAGTATCAACTAGACCCTTTTTGTAATTGCGGTTGTTCACAACCAGTATCGGCGTACCATTCTTTCCGACACCCTCGTGAACTATGCGCCTGTCAATAACCGAACTGATATCCCTCTGAGCATTTCTAGCCATGAATTCCTGCACCTGATGAGGAGTATTCAGTCGCAAGGCGTTTGAGATTGCATTTGGAGTCGCAGCAGGAGGCCTTCCTAGTGCTTTTACCAATGTCAAAAATCTTTTGTCCACGTCCGCCTCATAGGAGTCAAAATTTTGCCCGGCAATAGCAGCGATTGCATTACTGTGACTTTTATCATGCACATATGACGCGTAGCTGAATTTTTGATTTTGAACAGCATTACCGTAGTTTCCACCGTTCTGTCTGAAATTCTGCTGCAGCTGCTGTTGCTGAGGATACAATCCGTTACTATTAACAGGATGGAGGCTCTTCAAACTTTGATGACTATTCTGCCGTGCTAGTGAAACTGCGTTGCCAGAGTTGACGCTTGGGGCCAACAAACTAGCTGTCTCGCTGTTTTTGGTATCAGTGGAACTCTCATCCCCGTTTGCAAGTAATCTCATTTTCCTACGCTCCAGCAAAATATGCTCATGAATCTCTTCCCAATGCGAGTACAGGAATCGATGGATTGTACTTGCGTATGGGAAATCTGAAGTCTTGGGATTATTCGAAGTTTGCGAGCTGGCATCATCATCAATCACTCTCTCTTCCAACTGACTGACGTTTCGAAGATATGATATCAGTAGTTCATATTTTGGTTCGAGTACGACAACAACCTCCTGTGACTTTTTCAACGACGACATTGGAATAACACAATTCTGAATAGTCTTAGCCAATAGCAGCAAAGAACGTCTCACAGATTTGGAAGGCGCTTTGTCTAGCAGGCCTTCCTGTTCAGGAGCAACAATCGCGGGACATAGGAACCTCAGAAATATAAAACCACTTACAGCCGTCATCTCAGCATCCGGAAATTTTGATGCAGTAGTCTTTCTGATTGTATCACAAATTTCTCTAAATGAATTCGGTATTGTTTGCTCTGTCTTTTTCAATGAGCCTACAAGCTCATTTAAGCACTTCTCGAAGCGATCGATATTATCCTTATAGTCCTGAAAATCCTTGCATTTGGCTAGGTCTATCTCAAAGCAGTATTCACTTGGACTTGAAGTAATATTGTGCAGAAAGCCACCAAGTGTATTCTGCAAGTACTGCAGACCCCTCGAACGGGCAAACAGCGAAAGCACCTTAGTTGCCACACAATTACGTCTCAATATATCGGCAGGATAATCGGTATTAACTATCTCTTGTTTCACAACATTTTTCACTAGGTGAATGGCCCTATTGCGCGCTTCAAAAATTCCTAGAAAAGATGCAGAAAAATCGTCAACATCGACCGCTGGACAGATATCACACATCACCATAGCAACATCAATATTGCTCATTAGAAACTCTAGCATTTCCTCGAACGCCTTTTTCTGGTTTAGTTCCCGGCTACCTTGGCTCAAGATATTTCTGAAGATCTCTAGAAATGCTAGCCGTAAGTTCAAATCCTCATGGTAACCCAAGCTCAGAGCAGTTCTTAGCCCGACATCAACGTTAGCGCTCAGCAAATGCGAAATCGCCAGGATAGTATTTGAACGGACAAATGATACTCTATCCAACACACCGGGACCACCAGATCCATTTCTTGCATCTTCTGCTTCCGCTTTGCACCTGTGCAAGACACGCAAGAATAATGCGAAGAAGTTATTGAATCTGCTAGTTTTCTGCGCAAGGTCGTTGTTTGGCACATCAATAACCAAACCATCCCACAATCGGGTCAACGCTTTAACTGAAGCAACAGTTTTTTCCCTCATGAGGCGTTCTTTCTCAGCTTCCATTTTACTAGGATTTGAAGAAACTGAATCGGAAGATGGAGCTATGCTATGAGTAGGATATGAAGAGGATTTTTCCAGCCACTCTGCTAACACAACCACGAATTCGTTCCTAACATGCACTTCATGCTTCATATTCAGCGAGTCGTTTGTCTTGCCAATAACTTCCAAGAGGTGGCAGACTCTTATTGTAAGCTTTGTTAATTCTTCCGTGCATGGAGCATTGCGAAGATATCGAACAATTTTCAAGGCAAGAGCCCCAATATCTACAGGAACATATACATCCTCACCATCAAGCCTTTCGATTATCGATCTAATTAGCCCTGTGATTTCATTTAGCAGTCTTATTTCCGAGCCATCCTGCTTCTCCAGATAGTTGTCAATCATTGCTGAGAGCTGACCGAGGACATTGTAGTAAACCAACGGGCTAACATCATTAGCCAAGATTTCCCGGCTTGTTTCTCGCAAAAAAGCCGAATCCGAGACCAAAAACTTAACAGTCTCAAGTAAAAACTGCAATGCTTTGAAATGTACATTATCTGGAATCTTCAGCTCACCATCGCGGTTTAACAGAGGAACTAGCAATGAGCTCAAAACCCCACTGAAACATCTCCACAGCTTTTGTTTATCAGTTGCATCAGCATTTTTATCGATCAAGTTCACATTCAGTAATGTCCACCTATCATAAATCAGGGTCCATAGTCGGATCAGAGCTGGAGACGGAACCTGAACTGTCTGCAAAAGTTTGGTCATTCGTTTGTGGACCGCAACTGCAGTAAAATAGAAAGATGGCGACGAGAGTTCCGAGTAGACTCTGAAGTTCATCATCAGGGACCAGACCGATTCCTCTGCCTTGTCAAAATCTTCCAGTGTTAAAGCTTCCTGGACGACATACTGAAGATTGGCCATCGCCAATTTGCAGACCTCCATGCTAGAAGAGCACAAAGAGTACAGCATTCCAACTTCCATAGCCTCACTTAATGCTCGCCGATCATCCAGAGGTTCCAACCGACCAAGATCATTTCCTGCAATCTGCTTAAACTTGAAGGAATCTATGATAAACACGCGTGTTTTCAGGTACTGCGATAGAGCAAAAAGCTGACGCTCCACCTCATGAACATTGCACAAGCTCAAGGTAGTAATGTCCTCTGCCCGCTTCTTCAGATTAGCTCCGACACCCTGGAAAATCTGGAAGACTAATTGCTGTGGGTTCGACTCAAGTTCTTCATACGGCACACCACGAGGACCAGCCCCAGTAATGGCAAAATCATGCATAGCAGTTGCAGTTGCTAGTTGCAACGAAATATCCTTACTAATTGAGCATTTTACCAGGGCTCTTGCACAAACAGGGTCCATCCGACGTTCACCAGTCGAAATGGTTTCGCCATTATGCGGCCGGATAAGATAAAATGTGATTTTTATGGTCTTGATACACTGCTGGTAATCAAACGCTTCATCCTGCAAGGCGCCATTTTCATAATCATAGACAGCATCTGTCATCCTACCAAGGAATACACTAAGCTGATGGATGTTTTCATCCAACAACTGCGTGAGCTTCTCTCTCCCACCAGGCGTCGACCCTATCTCCAAGAAGCCCTGTAGGATATTATACTGATACTCAATCGCAATCTCAGGCCTCTCTAACAACACTAGAACATCATTTTTTGCATCTTCATACCTCAGGATCGAAAAACTCGCAACAAAACCCATTTGGAGCGCTGCCAAGTTTCGAAACGTCCCATTCGTATAATTAGATTCGAATAGGACCAAGAGTAAGGGCTCGTACAGACCCTGGGCAAAACGTACAACGTTCTGGCCAGAGTCCTCGTGATATATACTCGTAGCAGCATTTACAATGTTCATGTAACATTCCGTTGCATGTGAGATATCATGCTGATGATTAGACTTAAATAGATCCTCGATACTTATTAAGAAAAGCGACCGACGTTTTATCTTGCTCTTTCTCTGATGCTTGTGAGATTCCGCTATATTGTGCTGTAAGTTCTCACCCCCTAACACTAGAAGTAGTGTCAGAAAAAATGCAACGTCTGGTGGCCTGTAGTCGACTGTCTCTTTATAAATGTAATCAAACAAGTAATTGGACTCGGCGGCGAGAACTGACTCAGGAGTTGTGATAGCCGCCAGAACATCAGGACCATTGCCCACGATCCACCTCATAATACTCTCGTGTAGAAAATAGTAGACCAAGTACTGGTGTACAGGTCGACGGATATGAGGAATTACTGGCCGGAATTCCTGCAACAGATGCACCAGTCTTCTAGCATCGAAATGCAGCACGGACAGAACCTCCAAACCAGGAAATATATCAGAGTCAGCAGAGGTTTCGTGGCGGAGAGACCTAATCCGCGCAAGGGTATAAGACAGCGTCTCGTTCCAATTAGATGCACTTATGAATGAGACAACAATGTCAATATATGTGTCTATCTCATGTATTATGCTGTGATCCAGCGCAGCGATTCGCATTGTGGTGATTCTTTTGACAGCATTCCGAAGTGCCGATGGAGACCGCAGACGCATGAGGAACTCCAGAGCTCTAATAGCAAGTTCAGGTTGGATACTAGGGGGAACATTGCAGTAAAGTTTCGGCCTACCATCATATGGGTCTTCCTGGTTTCGTCCAAATCCTCCCAGCACCGGTAATCGATCGTCCAAGTCAGGATTCCATGAATCCCACTCCTTGACCGCAATCTCGCTCAGTAGTCGCATCATCACCAAGATTGATTGTAGTCTTGGTGGTGACAACTTTTCTAATTGAACACGAGGCCCAGACTACAAGCCGCAATTATGGTTAGCAAACATCCCACTTATGTGTTTCTACTCGATAGTGAATCGTCAAGAAATTCAAACTTACTCCAAGGACGTCGTCCATACAACCGAGAAACCCAGTTAATGTTTCACCAAACAGCTTATTGCCAGCTATATGAAGCAAAAAGTCTCGGACAGCCATAAAAGATTCATCTGTCTCAGTCTCTTCAGCATTCATCCCCGTCCTATGTGGAAGCTACAACATTAAGCGCGGTTAGACAACAAAGTCATTAACAGACTTCGGCGCTGCGTTTTTACTCAGAGGCATACCTGGCGACTCAGCTTCCGTAGTATAAGAGGTACCAGAGTACCGGTCAAGACCTCCTTCTCCTGGTTCATTTTTGCGTGAACAACTACCAGAGATCTATAGACGACACGAAGACGACTATATAGTTCTTATCCGTTTAATTTAATTATTGGTCGCTTAATGTTCGAAAGGGCGGGCGGGACGTTAGACAGCTGAGGTAGGTGTTTTGAGGGCTGCTAGAGGGCTAAGGAGTTGTTGCGGCAGTAACATTAAGCACCAGACCCCCGCCGCAGCAGCTGCCTATCATGCAGCCACCCACAACGGTTTTTTTGGACGATGAGTGGCCATCGTGGCATGCTCAGTCAAAATATCTGAATCGATCCACTTTGATCCACTTTGGGCTTTCATAAGCTAGATAATCATACGAAATATTTAGAAATGGTTCCTAAGGTATCTGGAAATGGGGTTTTTTACGATACTGGCACTAGCTTCTGCGCCGAAGTCTGCGCCGAAGCTATATTGCACGAGTGTGCTTCCGAATCCACACTCAAACTGAACTAATAACCCTTTACCTCAATTGAAATATTCCTGCATTTCCATAGAAATTATGTCTAAAATGTGAAGCTAGAAACAGACTGGCCCATTTCACATGTGCACCCTATATTTGATTGATAAGCTATCGCTTTGCTGTGGACTTACGTAATCCCGCTACATAGCAATGGCACCATGGCGCCATTTATATTCTAAATCACCAGGAGCCGACTAATATTTGGATCATTCAAACAGGATAACACAGAGACTATGTCTTATCTATAATCATGCTTCGTTCTTTGTGTACTTGACCTGCTGAACGTCTAAAATCTTTCCCACCAATTCAGCGGAGATTACAGTGCAGTGCAGCCTGCTGGGCCCTACGCGCTTAGCGCCGCTTCTGAATTGGCCAACTCGATCTATAGCGCTAGCCTGAAGAACTATTATTCACGTCGAATATGTACCATGAAACCTAAGCCGGATAATGCTAGAAAAGTCAAGAAACGCATTCATGTATCGAGTAGTTCGGGGCTAGGCCTTTCGGGGCAACTAAACCTGCTGAAACAGAAGTTTGAATCTGAAAGGGAAACGAAAGGCGCTCAGATCCCAGCTCTTGGTAAACCTATTAAACCAGTGGTAAGCTTGAAGCGTCATGACCCGTGTGATTTAGCGTCTGACGTTATAGAAATCAAATAAAGGAGTGAAGCAGAGGAACGAGAAGGACCTGCAAGCTCGAATTGATGATGTGGATTACGACATTTCGTATAATGCCTTGACAGCCAAGGCAAAATTATACCAGATGGCCAAGGCTGGAACATTACAGGACGATTCTAATGGGGTGGGTGAAGGAATAGGGGGTCTGATATTGCCCAGGATGTCTTCTGACGACGAAGATGGTGGCAGAAGCGCCTCCTCCGGGGACGACAGCGAGCTTCACGATGATGAACTGATCGAGATTGTCGATTCGTTTGGACGTTCCCGAAAAGTACCAGCATCACAGGCTAGATATTACGCAGTTGGCGAGAGTAGTGGCCAGACCGATGCGAAGCTGGAAAGGCCCGCCGTTGTTCTCCACGGCGACTTGATTCAACATGAAGCATTCAATCAGACTGAAGCCCATTATGCTGAGACAACGAAGGATCGCTCTGAAGGTATTGAAAGCCATTTTGATGCTGACTGGGAGGTACGAGACCATGGCGCTGCCTTCTATAAGTTCTCCAAAGATAATCTCACTCGGAATGAACAAATGAATAGTCTGAAGACGATGAGAAACGACGGCAAAAAAGCGAGAGATGCAAACTAATGAGTTTATGGGCGCATCAATTCGATGCATTATTGAACATCCGTGGTATCCCGAGGTCACGAGTACGATATGATATGATATGGATGCAAACCTGCAGGTAGGCAACAGCAGAGTTTTCACCCTCATTTATATATATGTGTTGTATTATCTGTAAAAGGTGATAAACTATAGAGATGTGAGTAATGTGAGTAATGATAATGTTAAAAAATAAAGCAATAAAAATAAAAAGATGAAAAAATAAAATAATAGAAACGACTGCTCGACAAGAGAACATCATCATGCAAATCCAAATCCTTCTCTTCCCTCCGTTATAGCCATGAGCAACGAACCTCGTAGAGTCTCGTAAGAATCATATTCAGGTAAATCAATTTGATTAAAGCATGTGTGAGACGAAGGTAAGCGTTCCTTGCTACCGTAGTCTCGATGGATATTGAATTTGGATATGCCATTCATGCCTTCCAACTTTTCAAATCCGTTGAGGGGAACCTTTGAAGTTCCAGTGGCAAACTGCAGCAGCTTTGCTCGCTCCTCGGCATCGAAAGATCTTACAGCCCGCCAAAACCACTTGATCTGAGGAGATGAAGCTGTATAATTATGATACTCTGTGTTGTTGCGCCAGTCATCGATATCAATATCAGGCATTCCAGAAATTAACAACTCCAGTTCCTGCTCATCAAATATAGCCACGACGTCCTTAGGAATAATGTCATGAAAGCCTTGCAAGAAATTGTTCATTTGGTCCTGAACACTCTTCAGGAGTCTGTAGTCCACAACTAGACGAACATACTCATGCTTATTCTCTTCAGTAACAGGAACATTGCGACCCTCAGGCTTAAGGTCAATAACCTTCTGCATACCATAGTCGTCTGCTTCAATAGAGAAAGTCTCTGTTATGATATCAGTAATGTCATTTTCCAACATCCAAACTAGCGATTTGTAATAATCCAAATCTAAAGTCTCCATGTCTTTGATGGAAACGGCTTTTCCAAGGATCTTCTTGTATACCGCACGACTGAAATGACAATCCAAAAGTTTGAAATCATAGATAGCTTTCCCAATAATTCGACCAATAAACTTGAAAAAAGACAAGTGCTCTGGGTTCACCCAAGAAGTACGATTGGGATGAAATGTCGTACTATCAGATGCCACTGGCGTAAATAAAGCATAGTCAGGATTAAACATTTGTCGAGACAAGACCTGGTACCACTCCCTAGTCACACCTCCTGCATCAACTCCTTCTTCACCCTGGAATCTGATATTCAGCCTCCCAGACTTTATCTCATCTGCAGACTTGTAGTATAGAGTTTTATAGGAGTCCAAGAACACCTGCTCCCGACGAACATTAAGAGAGATATTTCCAGATGCATGACCAGCACCCGGATATATCTTCCGGTAGAAGTACCTCCTCTTATTGTCGAATTCCAACGCCTTGGGATTCTTAATAAGAATGGAGAAAGAGCCGCTCATTAACTTCGGGTTATTGCGCACCATCTGATTTAAAATCTTACGATGCTCGTCAGTGAAGGAAAAGAAAAGGCTCTCTAACGGTTCCGAAGCAATATCATACTTCTTAGCCTCATACTTCATAGTATCCCTAAGCTGAACATCTTTGACTTTGCTGTGCTTACAAATAACCATCAGCGCCTCAATCAATGGCAATAGAGCAGTGGCAACATGTATCATATCCTGACGATCCTGTATAAGTCTGAGGCAATCACTCAAGGCACCCCAAAGCGGACCAAACGTCATCTTTTCGTACAAAGACTTGAGATAACCGGACAATTCTTCCGCATCAGCACTTGTGGATGACTTTTCTAACTTCGCTTTAGCTTTGCCCTTATCCTTTTCCTTGAAATCTTTTGAAATTCTCGCAGGGTCAAACAAATAGTCAATGGCAGTTAGAACCCGCAACAGCTTTGCTTGGTCCGAGCTTGCCGAAGAAAAGCGAGATAGCGCATCACCCTGCAGATCAGATCCTTCGTCAACCAATTCTATTTGGCTGAGGAGATCCTTTAAATCAGTAATAATCCTCGGCCCGACTGAAACAGCTTGTTCCAAAAGTTCTGCACCGAAAAGGTCCTTCACAGAAGGAATGGCACAAAGATTATTCATCACGGCTAAAGTTTGCTGAAAAGTACGGCTACTGCATTCCTTTGCAGTCAGGATATCCGAGACCTTCCTTAAGCTTTTCTCAGGAATAACCGGGGGGTCGATAACTTTATGACTAGGCTTTTCTTTCTTCTCATCCTTCGAGCTTGCTGGCTTCACATTACCTTTTCGTTCATCCAGTTCTGACTCAACTACCTCTCCTGAAGGCCCGGCAGGATTTTCCTTAGATTCACTCGGATCCCGAAGGACTAAAGGTAGGGGTCGAGTAACCTCTTGAATCATAGAGGAAAGCATCTCTAACGTGAGATTATTTTCGTAGACCACAGGTCTATCAAGCATACTGAGCATGAGATTAATTGGATACCTATGATCCTTGCTAATTTCTTTGCTCTTGCCCTTGTTTTTAGTACGCTTAGCACCAATTGCAAACTCATGCTCGCATAAGAAAAAATATTTAACGCTGCCGCTATATCTCACCAAATACTCTAGAGCCTCTAGGACTTGCTGGGTAACAGTAACCGGAGAAATGCTCTCGCTTAACGACATCGAACTCAGTGAAGCCTTCGACGGCGTCAGGACCGGTGTTTTGGGAGTCAGTCCACTACTAGCACTCTTTGAAGGAGTAGCAGAGGTGTTGAACTGTGCTCTAGCTCGGTTAGATGTTTGTATGAAGCCTTTTTCTAGAGACTGCCGATCATAAGAGCTATCCTGCAAAACATGCAACATCGTATTAAGAATATCAAGACGACTCTGCTTGTTGCTACACAAGTTCAGCAACAAATCATGTAGAGAAGTTCTCTGATTGACACCCTGTGGTAAGTATAACAGTCTCACCAAGGAAACAATCCCAGCTCGATCTACTAGATGTAAAGCAGCGGCTGAGAGAACTTTCTTTGTAATCTTTCGTTCTTCATTTTCCAGAGTTTCTTCATCAACCACTTCAATGTCAAACGCAGGATCATCTTCCGATTCAAACCCATGAAATATACGCCGCCGTAAATGATTGTAAATCGCAGGATCACCATCTCCAACACGATTAACCGATGGGATTTGCCTTCCAGAAGATCCAGATCTTTGAGACCAATCCTCGCCCCCAGAAAACCCTGCAACTGCACGGCTTCGAAGCTCTCGGGCCTCTTCCGCAATCTCTGGTGGAAGATTATCAAGAGCCTCATCGTCTTGCTCCAGCAGCAACGTTTGACGCAAAGGAGGATCCAAGGTAGCAAGAAAACTGGCCAAGTCCATATCTACAGCTTGGCCACTACTACCCATATTAGTGGGGTTCGCAGCAGCAGTCCTGCTCCGACGGTCTATAGCCTCCTGCGCCAACAGTTCCTGACGGACGGACTCTGGCAGTGCCTCTAAGAATTCTGGTTCAAGTTCTCTAGACGAGCGATCTCCAGTTCCAGCAGGAGAACGAAGCTCTCTCAAATGTTGAGTGAAAGCCTCCTCACGAATATCTGCTGGAAGAGCCTCAAGAAACGTCGGATCAATACCAAGTCCAGTGATATCGACCTCAGAACCGCCTATAGACACGAATATACGCTCGCCAGTAGCTGACGGACCTTCATTCGGGCGGTCCTCCTGATCAACATCCATACCAGAGGTTTCCACGCCAGTAGCAGGCTGCGCACCCGATAGTACCGCCCTCTCAGCAGCAGCGGCCGCTGCGGCCGCAGCCTCTTGTTCTTCTTGGCGTCGTTTCTGCTCTTCTTCTTCTTTACGATTTCTCTCCTTTGCTTCCCGCTTGAGGCGGTTCTGTTCTTCTTTAGCCCGGATTTCCTGTTCCATTTCTAATGCTTTCTTGGCTTCAGAGATTGTATAAGGCACAATGTTGTTGTATATCGAATTTAGGACCCTACCAGAAACCTCAGTTCGATTGAAAACACCAAACATAAGCGCAGCTTCCTGCCAGCGACCATTAGTTGACATCGGGCTTGCTTTTTGAAGACCTGATAATCCATCATCATGGCGAGGGCGATATAGCTCCTGTCGCACAATGCTTGCTAACCGATCCAAATCATTGTTCTCAAGATGGGACTCCGGGTCAACAAACTGTCCAAAAACATCAGAGAGGAAAGATCGCCTTGCACGTAGGCTAAGGACCTCAGTACCATCATGACTACTCTCCATAGGAACTATTCGAATATTACTCTGCCTTGAGATCGGGCGCCCAAATGGGTTAGAGTGTGCTTCATGAGAACGATTAATTCGAGGATTGGACAAAAGGGGATTCGAGACCACTCCTCCTTGAACCCGGTTATTAGATGATCTATCAATACGTATGCCGCCGAACCGCGAAAATCCAATATTTTCGAACTCCTCGGCATAGTCAATTTCTGAGGGTTCAAGGTCGTCTGCATCTTCCTCATCGGTTTCGTCATCTTCCTCGTCATCTTCTTCACTGGAATACATGCGACCAATATCTATTGCAGCACCTTGCCGGGAAGCAAAATAAGTAATATCGTCCGCATCATCTGGAATCATAAGTCCAGGACGAGGGGCCTGACCGGAAAGTTCTTGGAGTGCATTGACAGCTTCGTCTTCAACCGAAGCACCGGCCGCATCAGCTGAGAACTCTTCGTCTTCCTCTTCAAAAGATTCCCAGTCTGTATCATCGTTTTCATACTCATCTTCGATGTCCATCTCGTGCATTTCATCATGATCTCTAACAAACACAACGTCCATGTCCATTCCATCATCACCGTCATCCTCGCTATCAACAGATTCATCGTCGTCATCATCATCATCGTCAGCTCTCTCGTCTTCAAAGCCCAAGACATCGCTGTCATCGTCGACATCAGAAAGAGCCTCGTCATTAACTTCGTCGTAGTCCATTTCGTGCTCCTCATCAGAAAGCATATCCTCTTCGACTTCGTCATCAACCTCTTCTTCGTCTCCATATTCCGAATCGGCAATTTCATACATGCCAAGGGTGGAGTTTCGAAACAAGTCAGGGGTTTCTTCTCTGTATTCAAGCTCGCTACCAAGATCTTCGTCATTATCATCCTGCTCACTCTGATTATCTTGATTCAAGTCCTCAGATATATCCAACGCGAGCCTAGACAGCTTGTTCAAGTACCTTACCACCCATCGAACAACTTTCTTGGCTTCAGGGAAGTTTAGGTCTAACTCGCCCAAACTGGAAGTAAAGAAGCTAGCAAACTTTTTATCGTACATGATGCGGGCAATAGCAGCACCATCGGCGACACCTTCTCCATTACCCAGTGCAACACCAGACCTACTCGATAACAATCGATAACAAAGTTCTGCCAAATATGCAAGCGTGCCATATTTTGTATCCAGGCCAACTTGAACAGAGTGCAGGTCACGAAGGTTTCTACAGCAGGCATCCAAGACAAGCTTTCTCACGAATATTAAAGTGGAATCTCCTTGAATCTCACTGTTTGAGGAGAACTTTCCTTTTTCACTGGTGGAAGATAACAAGCTTATCATGACAGAATTGACAAGTTCAGAAATGCATTCCAGTTCTTGAATCCAAGGTTTTCCGCTAGCGGCGCCTGACATTGGATAAACAGGCAGGAACTCATTCAATATGTAATTTATTGCAAAAGGTCTACCCTTGACCAGTAAAGCACTAGGAGAAGGCAAGGATCTCTTCGAAAAATTGATCATTTCCAATTTGCATATTGTATAGGCACCAACCAATTCATTCAAAGAATGAAGCAAAAAGCAGCAATAGACAAAATGAGGATGTTCAGATGGCTTGAACTCGGGCTTGGACTTGACTTCGTTATTAGATCCATCTTCAGGTGGCTTGTCAAAGTCAGTATAAATATCCTGCTTTTTTAATCCAAAAAGTTCCAGAAGCAATACATTTACAACTCCAGACCCCACTTGACCTGTTCCTTTTGCCAATAATTGCAATTCTGCAGCTGAACCAGATGCGTCTAGCATTGGAGTATCCTCCTTAACAGTCTCCTCTTTG
Organism: Diddensiella transvaalensis; assembly: GCA_030555955.1. Classification (NCBI taxonomy): domain Eukaryota; kingdom Fungi; phylum Ascomycota; class Dipodascomycetes; order Dipodascales; family Trichomonascaceae; genus Diddensiella; species Diddensiella transvaalensis. The sequence goes on along the minus strand of JANIVV010000005.1, from coordinate 571,215 downwards.
GCTGATTCAGGTGGAACTGCATCATCAACTTCATCATCCTCAGAAAGATCCTTAGGCATTTGCAAAGTCTTCTGTCTTCGCTTTTCCAAATACTCCTTCAGACATATATTACTGTTGGTCAAGGTAGAATCATGGAAAGTGCACATTTCGCTGACCACCTCGATAAATATTTCCGGTGACCGTGCAACTAGGTGGTAGTGTGATTTGACAAAAATCGCTGAATCAGCTACTTTGGTCAGGGAAAACCAGGATTTGATTTCATTGACCATAGCTGATCGAATCATCTCCGGCGTTTCTACAGTATGACGCAAAATAAGCATAATCGCAGTCTGAAGACGATCAAGATTTGATGACTTAGCGAAGGTATGGGCGGACGTCAATATATTCAAGGTGGACCCGTTGCTCAACAGTAACGCAGCTTTTTCAGGCCTTTTACTATAGTGAACGTAGAGCCTCGCTACAGCCAAGGCATGCGCATCATCCTTAAATGTACAAGGCTGGGCGATTGCATTGAATATTTCATCCTGAATATTATCCGCGACAACAGGGAGGATTCCAGCGAAGTTATCAGGAAAGGATGACTCAAAATCTCGACCCACATACTGAGGAACGTCGACATTTGTTATAATGCGCTCAACAATCATCAGAACACTTGGATACCAATCCTGATTCGAGGCGCCCTCAAGCATTATCAGACTAGAGAAGAGTTGAATAGAATCTACCAAATCTGGAAAACAGTTTTGAAAGAAGGTCTGATCTTTGATGACTAGCCCAAGGAAATGAGCAATAGCAGTTATGGCTTTGGCCTGGTCCCTGTATTGGCCGTCAAATGAAGATAATGCCTGCAAAATGGTTGTAACAAGGTCCTTATGAACCACAGCTAATATCTGCTTTTGTTTTTCGGTTCTGGCCCCTCCAGTGTAGGAAAAAGCTCGATTAATTAAATGGCTGGCCGCATAAACAATCTCCTGGTGTGATTGGATCAAGTTTAGACACCTGTCAATTAATCTCATTTTCACGGTCTCTCTCAAGTCAGTGAGATCGTTGATGTTCACTAGTCTTACTCCAGAAGCTGAAAGAGGCGCGACACCAATCTCTGGGCCCTTTGAAACATAGTCAAGAGGTCGCTGCTGCTCATCCTCTGGAGATAATGACCGCCGTAACTTTTCATATGCCGCTTCTATACTATTATTAGTCGACTGCAGGGCGCTTCTAGCCTTATCTGGACGAAACCCAGCCTTCACCAACGCCTCAACCTTATCCTCCGAGGGGGTGATGTTTCTCCAAGACAACTGCCGAGGAAGCAATTTTTCAGATTTGCTTGCACAGCCTTCTTCTCCTGTCATAGAGAAAAGAGCAGAAAGAATATCAACAAACAGCTTTGAAAGCTGGAAAGGCTTTCGCTCTAGAGTATCAGACTCCCATAATTCTATTAGAGAATTCAATACAATGATGCGACATTCAACAAAGAACTGGTTTGGATTAAAGTATTCTGGCTTATCCTTGTCAGCATCACGACTGGCAAGTGGTGTGACTATGCGATTGTTCTCCAAGATAGACTTTGAAGACACGGTGTAAGTCAACAATACCAGTATCAAATTCTGAGAGAAGACTAGAAGTGACTCTGTGTCAGCACCCTGCTTTTTATCTGACTCCGAACTCGCCACCTGGGGAGATAATTCCCACAACGCCTTCAGTACTCCTAAAAGCTTTTGCAGCCCACTCCTCTGCTTGAACATTACAAATACGCCCAAATAAACACTCTGAGTATTGTTCCACGGCTTGAACATGACTTTCTGCAGAGTAACAAGCAGATTTATCAGTGTTTGTGTCTTGGCCTGAGTGTACTTCTCCTCATCTAGTTCCCGGATTGGCTGAAAGTCCAAATGCTCCACCATGGTATTTGCAATCAAATCTGCCATTTTCAGCCCATTTTTTCTCCGAGTCGAAATAGCTCTGTCATTTGTACAGATTCCACCAAACGAGCCATAGATCTGAGAAGTAATAACAGAGTTTGCATTGGCCAGGGACCTGAATACTTTCACCCTCTTAAAAAATATCGATGAAGAGTCTTCGAGCTTAGACTCAGCTTCTTTGACTTTTCTGTATTCTTCGCTGTCTGGCCTATCAGGCTCAAGTGAGAGCGGCGTTGATGCCTCAATGAATAAGTCGGATAGACCGTCCAAAGTCCTAGAATCTTGCCAGATACACCATCTCTGAATTACACCAAGCTTGGAAATTAGGTCCACAGGAATGTTCTCTTGTACCAACTTGTCAAGGATGAACATGACCCTATAACCAGTACCATAATCATGGAAAACCATTTGAAAAAAAGCCTGAAGGGATGCATTTAAATCAGATAAAGACCGTAAAACCTGGTCAAGATTGATATCATCGCGCACGATCTGTGAGTCACACGCCTTTTCAACTATATCCCAATTAATCTTCGACAGGCTTCTTGATATCTTTCCTATGATCTGCTCTTGGATCTTAGCACTTTCTATATCCAGAGTGAACAGAGATCTCAATATATTTCCAAGAGCATAGCCAGCGTGGCTAAAGGCAAAATCATACGGCAAATTAGGAATTGACAGAATACCAAGTAGATCACCCACACCCTCTTGTTTGATGAACTCTACTCTGGTAAGATGATTTTTCAGAAAAGACCCAAAAAAGCTGATCACCGAATTTAAAACTGTAACCATCTTGGATTCCTCCGTAGATTTAGACTTAACATCAATTTGACCCTTTTCCAGAGAAAAGCTGTTTTGAGATTCGAAGAAAAAGTCATCTGGCTTTGAAATCCATGCAATGCTTATCGGAAGCTTTCTGAGTAAACCCACGAACTCAGTGATCACTTCCACGCGCAGAGCAGGATGATCAGAGGTCATACTTTCGAAGACAGTCCCGAGAGCAGCGACATCTATGTCGTCAATATGTACAATGTTAGCGGAGAGGCCAGTGATAAGCTTCGACAACAGCTTCTTTTCGCGCACGAGAGCGAGACCGCCTTCGCTTTGAGATAGTGCCCCAATAAATTTTGCAATAGGTGTGAAATAAAAGTTAGAGGTTGTCAGAAGCCTTGATATGTTGTCCACGATAGCTGACACTAATTTTGCCTCGTGCATAATCTGGAATGATGACGGCTCGTTCTCAAGCATTGACGAGATTATTTGGAGAGCCAATGAAGTTATCTTGCCCCCAAATATGGTAGAGTTGGAAATAACCGATTTGAAAGCTGTCAAAAGCGGAGAATCAACTAGGTTATGGATGCTTTCCGATGTCCTTGTATGCGTGATGATATTAGAGACAACAACAAATAGAGAGCGAATCCACTGTGCACGAATTGGACTCAATTTATAGTCAACGACGAAAAAATCTGGCAACTTTTGCTCACCTAAACCAGCTGGTGAGAGATTGTAATTGACCTCTCGTACAATCACTTCTATCAATGCCTTAATACCTCTTGTTTGACTAAATATTGTGAACGTTGACGAAACATCAATGATAATATGATCGAGAAGCTCCATTGCTGTTGTGAGAATTCGAATTTTCGGAGTATCAATCTGAATCAGTTCCACCAAAAGTTGAATTAAACCTGCCGTTACTAGCATAGTACCCAGACTTTGGGAATATGATAACTGCAGGACAACAGCAAAAAGATTACGTGCGAAAGACTCATTAACGTCTTCACCGGCCCTGATGGCTTTAATGAGATTCCTTAGGACAGTCATGAGGGTGCCATGGCTAACATTCGCAGACAATGCAGCCAGAACATCAGGCCGCCTAAGCGGTTGGTGGCAAATGTTTTCCAAACATTCAAGAGACAGAATAGATATATCAACAGGGACACACTTAGCATCTGGTGAAATTAGACTCCCAATCTGTCTCAGTAAGTTAGGCGCTCTATTCAATATTTTTGATTCGACTGTGTTCTCGCTGAATGTACAAGCAGCGAATCCGAGTGCGAAAAACTGGATCGCACAAAGATCTTTGCGAAGTGCCAGGCCCTCTGCACTATTATTGCAAGCTTTAGCCACCCTGAGTTTGTTAAGAACATCGTAGCGATATTCCTTCGGTACAGCAGCATAAGCTCCCTTAAGTAAATCTTCCATTGACAGATTATTCACTTCTTGGGCATTAATCTTAAGTGTACTGAGGCCGTCCTTGATACTTGAAGTAACTGCAGCAGAAGATGGCTCAGAACTTACGGGTGTGTCTTTCAAACGCTGTGACTCAGGAATCCGCGAAGGGGTATCTTGAAGAGAGGTCTTTGGAATAGGCATTGGAGTCGTATTTAGTTTTGAAGCTGCACCCTTTGCTGTAGGAGAACCTGTTTGAGGTCCGACACTGGCTGAGGCAGATCGCACATAGAACTGCAAGGTGACAGAGGACCAATCTGTCGACCATTCATGTTCGGGATCCACGTAATCTTGAAGTCGAATATCTGACCTGTTTGGCGTTTCCCAATGTGAAGTTGGCAAGCATGTTGCCAGTTTGAATACCTTCTCTGGCTCAATGTATGTAACACTAGATTTTCCTGATCGGGACTGAGCAAATCTATGAGCAAGCCTGACACACACCTGAAGTGATGCTGCTACTATAGAAGATGAAACAGCATTCAGTAGACTCGAGAGATGATTTGCACTGCCGTAGATGCCTCTGTTGGAACATTTGTCCAGTAAAAATGCTGAGAAATCGAGGACAGCAATGAGAAGTCTTTCATCAGACGCGTTCACCAGCGATGGCTCAGGATACTCCACATCAAGACCATATTTCGAAACAGCAGACTCTAGGATTTTATCAAATCTATTCAAGACATCGACCCAAGCGCATAAATCACCGCGTGGCCTGTCCCAGCTTTTCGCAAATGAGTGAAGCTCAACAACCAGCTCGTCCTCTGGGCATGTCGCAAGCTTTGTAACGAAATCTTTCAAAGATTGAGGCTATTAAATAATATTAGGAGATGTTACACCGGCATTAATAATAAAGAGACAAGTTTTCTTACCACTTCAGCAAAACGCCTGGCTATATTTGAAGTCTTTTTGATCTGCATAATACTGAACTTGTTGCTGGATTTGAGCAATCAGCCTGAAAATGTCAGCGATCAGTTTCATACAATATTGAGAGCACCAATCTTGATATAACCACGTACCGTTTGCTTATGCAACGCTATAAGTTCCCGTTCCTCTCTACCTGCTATTCGTGACACACTGAAACGGATTCTTACTAAAAATTCGATCCTCAGAAAAAAAATAAGACCTAACGTCTTAGCAGGAAAAGATTTCGAATAAGTGACAACCGCAGTCGTCAAACTACAGAAAGATCAGAGCTGTCAATTGTGCTGGCTAGTTCTGGTTCTGAACTTAAATGTGTTAGGTTGTGGCGGCAAGGAATCAATCAATCCATAAAAGCTAACTGAAAAGACCGCCCAACCGATGAGTGACGAGATCCAGAGGAATCCCAACTTCGGCGCTTAGAAACCATAGAATATAGTCAACCGAATTACGGGTCAACAGAATATATTTTATATACAGGCTAAAGACATATCAGGCCTAGTTGGCAATAATGAATTCTTCATCATCCATCCATTTTCGTAGGACGGCAGGAATCTCGACGCGGTTCGCTATCGGATCATAGTTGTTCTCAATAATAGCAATTATAACTCGAGGAACTGCGAGAGCGGTTCCATTCAATGTCTGCGCAAATTTTGGCTTCCCATCCAGAGTAAGACATTTCGTGTGTAGCCGACGGGACTGATAATCTAAGCAATTTGAGGCTGAAGTGACCTCCCCCCAGTCTCCTCGGCCTGGCATCCATGCTTCAATGTCGTATTTCTTATATGCTGATGCACCCAAGTCGTCTGGTGGCATGTTAAGGACTCGCGCACAGAGTCCAAGATCCGATATAATCTCTTTCTGCAGCGAGAGAATCTCATCATGGAGCTGAACTGCGTGTTCATCGGTATCTGTCCATGCGAACAACTCGACCTTTGTGAACTCATGCACTCTGTATAAGCCACGCGTATCTTTACCTCTAGATCCTGCCTCTGCCCTATAGCTTCTACTAACACCGACTTTTTTCAGAGGTCCAGGTTGCAGATTGAGCGTTCTGTGCACTGCAGACGCAGCTAGAGGAATCTCTGCAGTCCCAGTCAAACACAGCGATTCATCCAGTAGATACACTTGCTGTTCATTGTTCTGATCGCGAGGTTTAAACCCGCATGCATTCGTAAACTCTTGACGAACTATAGAAGGAGGTAGTGTAAGTTGCCATCCGTGTCTTCGGGCCTTGGAAACTGCAAACTGGACTAGGGCCAGTTCTAGCAATGCTCCCTGACCCTGCAAGAAATAAGAAGATGTGCCAGATACCCTCGAAGCAGTTTCTAAATCCAGTATTCCCAGGTTGACCCCGATCTTTTGATGGTCGAGTTTTGAATCCGTCTTTCTCTGCTTGTCCTTATGGATATACCCTAGTACTACCTCCTCTGAAGTCATAGCATCAGGGCTGACCAGGTTTGGGATCGATTCAAGCAGTGGCATGACCACATTCTGCAAATTGTCAGCATCAGCGTCCTTTTCTTTGATAACTTCTTTCAATTTTATGAGCTCCCGCTTGATTTCAGCGGTTCCTTCTGTCGCACCATTCTTTACCTGCGTCTCTATCTGTTTCTGCAGACGGTTTCTAGATGTGACCAGTTCATCTCGATTCCTACAAGTGCTAATATAGTTTTCGTAGAGGGAAACAATCTCTCTTACTGATATTTCTTGCAGCAGCTTGGCCTTTCTTACATCAACACTTTCTTGGTATAGTTCCGGATTATCGCGTATCGCGGCAACATTTAACTGCGGCTTTTTAAGAGAAGTAGTGCTTTGGAAGACTGAGGACGTATTTTTCGAGTATAACCTCCGTGTTACAGCATCTAGCAAGCGTGGGTACCTGGTCGTGCAACGGCCCATAATACTGGCTCAAGAATGCATACACGCAGTCAGGTCACACACCCTACATACAACCTGAGATTGCTCGAGCAGAGCAGTGAAAATCTACAAATTACAGAAATGCCATAGGAAGCAGCTGATGATGGATCATAGTAATATCTTAAAGATTTTTTTTTACATGTACATTACATTAGAGGTGAAACTTCCAAACAACCAAGTTTTCTTTTTCTTTTTTACTTCGTATAAATATTAAGCCATTTAGAATTGAAGCTTAGTGAAAAACCATTGGTTCTTTCCAGCCTGGTGTCTCTCCTCGAAAACTTTCTTAATCTCCTTCTTTGCCTCTTCTCTTTGTGTAGGCTCCTTGAAAGTTTCAGTTGAAATGACAGTCTTAAGAGATTCCAGCTCGAGAGTGTAACGAGTGGGCATGAGGTGGTTGTAGTTGATGACCTTGATAAAGGGCTTAATTCTCACTCGCTTTGCGATTTTCTTAGCACTGTGCTTTTTGGTGACCTTCAGGGGGTATCGCTCAATACCGGCCACAAGAGCATGACCGAAAGGATGAGACTTGGAGCCCTCGTCATGTGGCTTGACGATGACAACCTTTTTACCGGCGTATCGACCACGAGTGATAAGAGCTAAGAGCAGTTAGTATATCCGACTCAGCTTCAGAGATCGTAAATCAGTGTTGATAAAATTCCAGCAGATCTGCCGTTTTTCTCATAATTCTTCTTCGAGCGCTTTCAGTCTCAGGATTAAAGCACTTGAACACAGGATCTGAAACAAGAACGAGCAAACCTTCTGTGTATTTAACAGGGGAGCTGATTTATAGTAAACAACAAGAGCAGCAGCTACATACCAACTTTTCCTGGCTTTAAGAATTTGGCGGCCATTTGTCGATGTATTGAATGCTGAAATTGATGGTGAAATAAAACCAGGAGTTGGTGTTACTGATCTCCAGTGTGTGTTGGGACTTGGTAAATTTCAGTACGATCAGGGGTGTGACTGCGTTTTCTGAATGCGGATGCGCCATGCCGCATGTTATACAGACTGCGGGGCTTGACGATTAATGCTCCTGACTGGTCAAAACCACTGAATGATCAGCCCAGTCGATGGTATTTTTTCAAGCTCACTCTGAAAACATGATTTGTGCGATTCTTATATTATCTTATAGTTATCTATTTCATTATCAAACTCGGTGCTAGGATTCTGGTGCTCCATATCCTCCACCTCCCGGGGTCATAATTACGATTCGATCTCCAGGCGCAATTTGCACGGTGCCTTTTCCTCCAAGCGAGGATATATGATAGCCAGTTTCAGACTTTCTCTTCCAAAGATTTAGGCCCTTTAACCCTGGCATACCGCCACGCATTCCATATGGATGTGTAGTTCGCCTTTCTGATAATATTGAGACTTGCAATGGAACTCGAAATTCAATGTCTCGTATAACGCCATCACCGCCGCGATATTGTCCCTTGCCACCTGAGTCTTTCCTTAGAGAGAAATTCCTAAGGATACAGGGATATCTCTTTTCTAGCACTTCTGGGTCAGTGGCACGCGTATTTGTCATGTGAACTTGAACGCCGGACTGACCATGCCACGAAGGACCGGCACCAGCTCCTCCTGCGATCGTCTCGTAATACCCAAATCCAGCTCTTTTTTTACCATTATCAGTGGTCTCGCCTCCAAATCCAAACGTAAAGTTGTTACATGTACCTTGTGATGCACCCATGACCCGTAAAGCTTTCAGAATAACATCAGTAATCCGCTGAGAGGTCTCCACGTTACCACCGACAGTTGCAACCTCGGGACCAGGCGATAACAAAGTCATTTCAGGTATAACAACTTTGATAGGCTTCAGACATCCTTGATTTAGAGGGATCTCATCCGATATCAAAGACCGTAAGACATACAGAATAGCCGAGGATGTAATTGCTCTGGGTGCGTTGAGATTACCATAGACCTGGGAACCAGTTCCATTGAAATCGAAAACAGCATCACCGGTACTACTGATTGTCACTTTCAGGCAAATGTCGGTACCATCATCCATCTGGTCTGACGCAGAGAGAGTGGCTGTTCCTAGATCTCTTGACAAGCGCTTCAATAAACCTCTGACAGTGCTTTCGGCATTCTCCTGGATTGCAAACATGTACTTTTGAACCACGGCAAGCGAATATTCAACTATTAGCATATTGATTAAATTAATACCCTTGTTATTGGCCGCAATCTGAGCTTTGAGGTCAGAAATACTGTCACCCAGGCTCCGTGATCCGGTACAGCCAGGAAATCTTGCCGGCTCAGTGTACAATAGATTCACCAGGCCATCCTCATCAAAAATGCCATCTCTGACGATTTTAAAAGCCTTAATTTGTGCACCCTCTTCCCATAAATACTTAGAAAATGGCGGCATGGACCCTGCAGATATTCCGCCAATATCAGAATGATGCCCACGCGAAGCTGCCCAGAATATAATATCACCAGAATCCGAAAAAACAGGAGTAACAACAGTAATATCAGGAAGATGGGAACCACCATATGCAGGATGGTTACAAACAAGAACATCACCTTTTTGCAGGTCATGTTTCCAGAATCTCTTCTGGTATTCCACGGCAGATGACATCGAACCAAGATGGACAGGAATATGAGGCGCATTTGCGACAAGGCCTCCATCTGGCGAAAATATTGCACATGAGAAATCTAGTCTTTCTTTTATATTGGTTGAGATAGATGTCTTTTGTAGAGTCTCACCCATCTGTTCAGCAATACTCATAAAACGGTGTCCAAAAACAGAAAGCTGAATGGGGTCCACAGATTGGGTTACAGTAACTAAGCACTGAATGTCTCGAGTACTATCAAGCCTCTCTAGAATAATATGCTGAGGAAGAACGGCGGCTTCCCAGCCGGGTTCAACAATTATAGTCTGTGTATCGTCGATAATCATAGCAGGACCTGGTACCCGCTGACCGGGACTTAAGGTCTCAATAGGATATATTCCAGAGTCACAGCTGCCTAACTTGTCGAAGTATATGGATCTAATCGAGGCAGGCTCTGGGTGTTCGGGTCTTTTGAACTTAACCAACTGAGCCGAAATATCATTGGTAGCAGATGACTCTCCTTTACCAATAGCGCGTGCACGAATATCTCCAACGACTATTGCGCGATCCTGGATGAAACCAAACTCGCGCCGATGTGACGATATAAAGCTCTCAGCAAAAGTTTCAGTCTTGGATTCACGAATCATAATAAAACTCTCAGTTCCCTTATACCGCAGATTAAGGTACTTTTCAATCACCACGTTATCTCTTCTAATTCCCTGTTCGAGAACATCAGTCAGCGCCTCCTTGCCGAGCTTTTCTAGCCGATCTTGGAGACCAGGAAGCGAACCATCGTTAAGCTCCGTCGATTCAGGACGCTGAACTTCAGAGACGATATTAGCAAGGGAAATTCCGTAAGCAGACAATATTGACGAAAACTTGTGGATGATTACCCTTGATATTGCAAGATTACTAGCCACCGAGCACGCATGCTGCCCAGCAGCACCCCCAAAACTTGCCAAATGGTGTGAAGCAACACTGTATCCTTTGCCTTCTGTGAGAGACCTAATCGGTCTACACATTGACTCGTTGGCTACTGTAAGGAATCCAATAGCTACTTCTTCAGCCGTCAAGGGCTTACTTTTGCCAACTAGGTCTTTATTTATTTTCTCAGTAAGTTCGGAAAATAGCATCTGTACTATCGTAATATCCAGAGGCTGATCTTCGTACCGACCGAAAATTCTTGGAAAATATTCCGGTGCGATCCTTCCAAGGAATAGATTTGCATCAGTTACAGTTAATGGACCACCTTTCCGGTAACAAGCAGGGCCAGGGTGGGCTCCTGCACTCTCAGGGCCGACATTGAACAATCCGTTCTTCCAAGAGAGAATAGAGCCGCCCCCAGCAGCAACAGTACTTATGTCAAGCTGAGGAGATTGAATAGTGACTTCAGCAGTAACAGTTTCAAATACATGTTCAAGATGTCCATTAAATCGACTCACGTCAGTGGAAGTGCCGCCCATATCAAAACCTAAAATCGGAGTTCTTTCAGATTGATTAAACGACGTCTCAGAATATCCGACAACTCCTCCTGCTGGACCTGATAGAATCGCTCTCAATCCGGAGAATTTAGACCACAAGGTGAGACCTCCGTCAGACTGCATGAAGAGCAATCTTGGCCCAATCGCCTCAAGGCCACCAAGAAATCCCTTCCCAAACTCATAAACGTACCTTGCTGTGATTGGAGAGAGGTAAGCATCAGCTGTTGCAGAATTTCCCCTCGATACTAGCTTGATCATAGGCTGAAGCTCAGATGAAACGGACACCTCAAACCCCATATCTCTAGCCATTTTTGCAATAATTGCTTCATGAGCAGGATAAACATAGGAATGCATCAAAGTAATTGCCAGGCTTCGAATTCCAGAACTCCAAATATTTTCGAGCATCAGTCTGACCTCTTCCACTTCCAGCTTCTTTAGAATCCTCAGAGTTTCACCGCTGGTTCCATCTACCAATTCAGGGTCGGATAAATCAACGAAATCTTCCTCGGGATTTTCGCTGTAACCCTCGATAGTTACTCGCTCGTCGACTTCGTATACTGCCTCGTAGAGAGTATTCAGCTTGGAGACTTCAAGATCGAAAATATTTGGACGAGATTGCTGCCCAATCTTCAGTATGTCCTTGAAGCCCTTTGTAACAATGAACGCTACACGGTCGCCTTTCCGTTCAAGCAAGGCATTCGTAGCTACGGTCGTTCCCATACGAATTGATTCTATAGCGGAAGCATCAATTGGCTTTCCCTTAGGGATACGCTGATCTAATGCCAGCTCTAGAGCTCGCCGAATACCTTCAGTAGGAGCATCTGGATAATTCGCAGGATCAACTGACAACAATTTCAAGACTATATGCCTATCTTGATCTTCCAAGAAGGCGCATACATCTGTGAAAGTTCCACCGCGGTCTAGCAAAATGTTAGCAATTACATCGTTACTTAGAACGAGCTCTAACTTACCTATTGAAATACGAATTCCAGTCATACTTGTTTCAAAAATGTAGAAGACTCAACAGTCAATAGTGCTAGCGAGAAGCTATGCCAGCATTAGCTTCACTCATCTATCTTTTAAACTCGTAACAGCCATAATGAGGAGCTCCACCATGTGCGGAGTAATGAGGACAAAGTGCTGTTGCATCATCATCAATGACTTTGAGAGAAGCTGGGGGAGCTCCGCACTATTCGATTCTTCAGCCAAAGATGAGGAGCTCCTCATGATCTGTTCTCCAGTAACCGGGAAATGGCAAGGCCTTGGCTTACTTTGATATTCCCCGCTCTTTTCTTATCTATGAGCTTAGAGAGATGATATCTTTGGGCTAGAAGATAAAACAGGCCGATATCTTCTTTGAAAACTTCGTAATATTGAATTTTTTTATTGAACAAAAAATGCTTGAGAAGGATCAAATCCGGGAGTCGGTCGAGATGACCTCAGAATATAAGGAAACTGAAACAGAGGTAACATTGGATAAACATTCCAACCGTTTGCTTCTTCATCAGATGGATAGAGTGATTTTACCTATTGTGTCTCTCCTTTACCTTTTGGCTTTTTTGGATAGATCCAATATAGGAAATGCAGCCACTGCGGGCATGACCGAAGACCTGAACTTACAGGGGAGCCAACTGAACGTTGCGATAAGTGTCTTCTATGTCATATATGTTCTTGTGGAAACGCCTGCGACAGTGCTTGTGAAAATGATAGGACCATCGAGAATGCTGGCTGTTATTATGACATGCTGGTCACTGGTGGTTATCTTTTCTGGGTTCATCACCAGTTTCGCTGGCTTAGTAGTTACTAGATTACTCTTGGGAATGTTCGAAGGCTGTCTTTTCCCCTCGGTGACTATTTATTTGGCCACCATTTACTTGAAAGATGAGCTTAATACTAGGCTCGCATACTTCTTCGGTGCCTCTGCTTTATCCGGTGCATTCGGTGGGCTTCTTGCGTTTGGCATCTTACAGATGGACGGTGTTGCTGGAAAAAAGGGATGGCAATGGTTGTATATTATTGAGGGTATTGTATCGTTTGTGGGTGTCGTTGTAGTCTACTTTGGCCTCCCGGACAGAATCGAAGAGGCTTGGTTTCTAAATGAAAACGACAGACAGCTCGTCCTAAAGCGAGCCGAGTTGAACAGGCTTTATCATGGGCAGCAAGAATTTCACTGGAGAGAAGTCAAAAGAGCATTCAGAGATCCAAAATTGTACATTTCAGCTGTTGGTCAATTCTGCAGTGATATTGTTCTCTATGGTTTCTCTACATTTCTTCCGGCAATTATCAAGACTTTAGGGTACACTAGTCTCTCAGTCCAGTATATGACAATTCCAGTGTATATTGTGGGTGCTGTTGTCTTCTTGAGCGTTGCCATGTTGGCGGATCATACCAATAAGCGAGTTGTGTTTCTGATCCCTTCAGCCCTCGTTATTATAGTTGGGTATGCCTTACTCCTTTCAGTTGAATCGCATCATGTACAATATTTTGCTACATTCCTTGTTGCTATGGGTCTTTATACTTGCGTTGGACTTAATATCGGATGGCTAAACAACAATATGGCACCCCACTACAAGAGAGCAACTGCGCTTGGATTCCAACAGACAATAGGTAACCTTTCCGGTATTGTTGCAGGGCAAATTTATATTGCCAAATCAGCCCCCAGGTATAAGCTGGGTCATTTTTTCTCGATGTTCTCCATGGTTGTCGGTCTTTGCTGCTATATTGCTATGACATTATATTTAAGATTTAGAAACGCACAGAAGGAACAGAGAAGGCTCAGTATGACGTCCGATCCCAATGCAGACGGGGATGATTCCGATGAATTCATATATGTGTATTAGATGACGATTTAGTATAATGTAAGTTGTTTAAATAGCAAAATGCGGACCCGCACAAGCAACCAGATCGATATCCACTAAAGGAAGTACTCGATTTAATAGAATATCGTCCACAAGGCTAAGCAGTTGGAATTGGCATCCCATAGGCTTTCTCATTGTGGCTAAGAAATATGCATATTACGTAAGCGTCGGTGCGGCCTGGCTAACCTGAGCTGCGTGTCAAATATTAAAATAGACTACTGCTGCCATATCCTGTTACTCATTATCTATGCTCCCAGGTTCATATAATCATATTTCAGAGCCTGGCGTTGAATCTTGGACTTGGATCTACGAAAATTCGAAGCTTTTCCATGTAAACGTCAAGTTGAGTTCACAATCCATCTTCACAAATTGATCCACACAGTCAAGTTTTCGAGTTTCCTATGAAATTCTCAAAGCCTAGCGACTTAAGTTATAGACTCATTGAGAAACACTATTTCTTATGATAGGAATTATACACTACTATAAAGAATATGAAAGTTTACCTTATTTGTGATGACCGGTAGTGATTCAGGCACGGACGACAGGGGTGGTGTAACAGTAGATAGACGAGTGTTCTTATGCCCTCAATGCAACTCGAAGTTCACTCGCTATGAAAATCTCAAAAGGCATATACACACCGGACATGGAGAAAGCCTAGTTATATGTGGGTACTGCCCTAAAAGCTTTAAGAGGAAAGATCTGTTGAAAAGACACGTCAGGCTCGTCCACAAAGACCGGTATGCAGCGGACTATGGCGACAACAAAGAGACAAAAGCAGGGCATGCAGATAAACGACTATATCTCCCTAGCTTCCAGGCACTAGATATTCCAAAGACGTACACGGCAAAGCTACACAAGTACTACTCGGACCTACCGTTCTTGCCTCCACAGTTTTTGACACACTATAAGGAGGTATACTTCGATTCTTTCCATGATCACTTCCCAATTGTGAACCAGGCAAATTTCAATGAAGAGGAAGTTGCAGCATCTTTCCTGCGTGCAGTTGTATCCATTGGGTGTCTAATAACGGGCTTATCGACTGATCTTCGGTTGGGATCCGAACTATGGGATAGCGGCAGCACGATTATCAGTGTCTTCCTCGCCAATAAAGAGAATAATCGAGGTACACGGATATCCTGGGTAATGGCAGCAATATCTCTGTTTTTACTCCCCAAACGGTTCTGTTATCTTTCTGGGGTCAGCGACGAGCATTACGAGCTCTTTCGGCAGACGATTTTCGACTGTTTTAAATGCCAAAGAGAAGAAGAACTCTATGAGAAGGAAGACTTTGTCAGAGCTATAACGTCCTTCTATATTGTGGATTGCTTATCAGGGATTGTATATGGCCGGGACTCTTACGGGCTCAGCTTTTCAGACCTACTTGTAAGAATTCCCTCTACTTCGACAGAAAAGGTGACCGAGAAACTCACAGTGGCATCAATATTGCAGATACTCGCTACAGACTCCATAATCTTAGATGAAACGAAAATCACTGGAATCGCGCTGATGTGTAGTATCCACGAGCTATTAGAAAATGTTGCTCGGCAGCATCTCGTTCTGAGGACGACAGAGTTGGAAAGATCGGCTAGAATTGATACAATATTAGAGAGAACTGCTTATGCTGTCAGTAATGGTTTCGCGACTGTCACCGAAAGCTCAAGACGTGAAGAACAGGAATTATTTTGGAGTTTGTGGCACTTGGCTAAAGTAAGATCTCAGCTTCCATTTGTTTGGTGCTCGTCAACGAGGCGAGCACCAGGGACTAATGTTTTTGAAAGCTTGAGGTGTGACCTCTCGGACATGGAAACTGAAATAGAAGCACTGACAATCGAAGAGCTGATCGAAGTATACGAAACGGTTCTGCCATCATTAACATGGTGCGCAGAACAAGTATCACTAATATCGTCAAAGTCTTCTGACCTTCCAATGTCGCGACTGGCACTTGCACGCATAGCGTCTTTGAACATCATGATCCTGGAGCGTCTAGAAGACGAGGCGAGGAGTAGTAGTCACACAGTATTGGTCAATTCTGTAATCTCTCGTGCTATTTCTGCAATTGAGCAGTTTCTACCTAGAACTAGGAAGAAATTTGGAGAAGCAATGGGCAGATTTTCTATCAAAACGCTGGGAATGGAAGGTGCATGGCATGTGGGCAAAAGGATCTCCACAATTCTCGAAGCCCAATTTCCAGAGCTTAATTAAGATACTCTCAAATGAATTAGTATCAGCATTAAAATACCTTGTATCCTTGTAGATGAATAGTATGGTAGTTACGAAGTTGTGTTTGACGTCAAGCGGATGATGACTGCAGATCATTTGCCGCAAAAAGTTGCTAGCTTGAACCCACTAACTTATTGCCGCAGCCTCAACAAACCAATAGAGACGGGGATTAAATCTATGGCGACCGTCTGCTCAGGGAAGATATTTAAGTGCGTGATATAGGGCCATTAGACAAATAATGAATGGAAATGAGGACGATATCCAGGGAATGAGGAAGCTGCTAGTGGACGAGCTGATTAAAGCACTTCATAATCAGTCGCCCCAGATTTCAGAATCACAGTTACGTGCTATTTCGGTTAGCTTTGACAGGAAGATATATGAACAGGCAGGGTCAATAGACCAGTACTTGACCGCATTCAGTCAAAAATTACAGTCGTTTGGCCATCCAGTACCTAACCTCACTCCTTATCAAAAGCGTTGGGCGACGCCTGACCCAAAACTATGGTCATATTCTGAAGTCATGGACGAAGATTTCTTTAAGATGCTTGATATGGACTTTATTAATAACCTAACACCTGACTCTCTTGGTCTTGGAGAATGGGACCCATCAGAAGGACACACAGGGTATGCTTCGGACGTCCACAATGGAAATGGCCGTACGACTTGATTTCTTAGATTCTACAGAAGTCGGAGCAATTTTATGAATTTAGGTCCATTCAATCACGCGCTCTCTCAGTTCTGATGGCTGGCTTTATTTAAGTATTTTAAGCGTCCTCATCTGCACGTTGCTTTTGAATATCAGTTGTCAAGACCTTGCGAAATGACATTGATAACTTCATCAGGATCGCTAGGGCCGGGAGATGTTTTCCTGATAGCAATTACGCTTGTGTGTGGGAAATTGTTAACGCAAATTGAGTGCAAGGAAGTATGCAAATACGATAGCTATGTCCATTTCAGTAAATTTAAGCCACTGATGGTCTTGCATTTTAACAACCTACGGCCGAGAAGCAGATATACTCAATAAGCTCAACTATACATAATTATTAATGGTATTGCGGTGTCTAAGCAAAGAGACTATTTTCATCGATATCAGTAACCAGCATAAAACCAGGTCTATGAGAGTAGATTTCCTCAGGTATACCGGACTCCATGACTGCGACTTGAGTAGTGACTCCACAACCCCAAAACACGGGAACTTCGCCAGGAAGAACTGCTACCGCGTCCCCAAAGTCTGGGTCATTAATGTCTCTAATCCCAAGCATTTTGGCTTGATCCCAACCCCAAGCAATGGGTTCACCATGACAGGTCATGTATTTAGATGACAGGCTTCGAACCTGATCGATATTCTCTATCCTATATGGTCTCATCGAAACCACATATGTCCCCTTAAAGATTCCTGAGGGGTTTAAACGTATGTTTGTCTTGTACATAGGAACGGCCGAATTTGTCTCCAAATGGCGAGGTATAAGTCCATGCTTAATAAGCTCACCTTCAAAGGAGTAGGAACAACCGATCAGAAATCCTATGTAGTCCTCTTTCCATAATGACGCAATCTCTGGTACAATTTTCGCCGGCCTCCCTCCGTTGTACACCTTATACCAAGGAATATCAGTCGCTACGTTCACGTCTCCGTGGCCTTCATAGCCGACTAGCTTGGTGGGGTCCCCTGGAACAGTTTCCGCAATAAGCGGACAGGGAACAGGATTTCTAGAGCAGAGACCTATGAAGTCTTGCCTGTACTTCTTGGGGAGCACTATCATGTTCACTTGAATGAACCCATCAGCATATCCCGATGTGGCTTCAGTGATATCTCTCTTTCTTATGCGACTTCTCACTTCCACAGGAGTCATCTGAGATTTGATTCTAATAGTATCATCCAGCACTGTCATATTTGGATCTGTTTCAAGTCTAAATACCTTCTGGGGGTGTTATCTTCATGTCTTAAATAATACAGTTGAACTTGTGAGGAGCTCCTCACTATTTGAAACGCGACTCGCGGTATATTGGCTCCTTGTGCAATTATGATATAGTCGCACTGTGACTTATATCAGTCGGGCAGGCAATCAACCTGAGTCTTATGAATTGTTTATCAAGAAAGGTTTATGAAAATCTTGAAGATAGCGAGGTATCAAGATAGATGAGATCTAGCGGAAACCGAAAGCCGACAGAGGAAAACCAATCGCAACCGATTCAGCGGTCCCGGATCCGCTCCTAACTAGAATAAGTGTAAGTAAAAGTTAGAGTTTATAATCGCCAGTAAGCCTATAGCCAGAGAAATAAGTCGACTGGATCTCAAGATGAATTCTTTAGTGGTCTCCGTAGGTGCATTTAATGAGAGTTCAGGAAGTGGGCCGCAGAAGCCGCACCTGCAGAAGGCACGTTGTGGGTAAGGGTGATCTGTTGCCTGGCCGTGTGGATTGCATTTGTTTGTTTACAATCTGTGAAAATACACATCATTCACCGCGCGATCAGTTGCAAAGCGCGTGACAACACTTCTTTCAGATTCGAAATACGAGTCTAATTCAATTTTTTTGATTAGCGCACTGAGGTGTGTCATGAGTCAGCATAGCTTACGAAGAACCGAGTCTACGACTACTCTACAGGAGAGAAAGATCCCGCTCTGGGATTCATCTGATCCGACTCGAAATCCACCTCCAATGCCTCTACACCCAGACTCTCCAAATATTCCCAATTCCGGGAGCTCTATACGTGGTAATGTCAGCCCTGTGCGATTGAACTTTGCGGCTCGAAACCTGCCATCGAGCTCGTCTATCGCTACAGATGATCGAATAAACGAGCTCCTTGAAATTTCAAAGTATATAAAGTCGGGTCAAATTAAAGTTGAAGATTCGATCAAGGAAGCCCTGATTGAGTTTGGAGGACTGGCATATCGTTCAAAAGACAATGCAGTTGCGCTAGGACATCTTAAAGACAGAGCAAAACGAACAGAAGAGCATGTATCTGCTACCCAAGCCTCAGTCGAAGACACTCTGTTCCAACTTCGTAGCACTTTCGAGAACCAGCGGGAATCTCAGCGTGCCCTCGCAACAGTGGCTGATTCTCTTCTGGAGTCAACCCGTGAAGTTTATCGGCAGCTGGAGGGACATGAATCATACCTTAAGGAATTGCTTAATCGACCTAAAACAGGTAGTACCGGGGCAGCAGATAAAGAAATTATCGGTATTACACATCAACTGAGATTACAGCATTCAGAGCTGCTAAAGGCAATTTCAGGGATTCAGAAGTTACTTCCTCAAGTGAATATTAAAGCAGAATTTGACTCGCTAATCAGGACAATTGAAAGTCTTTCTGCTGGCAACTCAGAAAGATTTGGTGATATAACATCGAAAATGGAAATGCATGATAAGCGCAATACAACAGAAATGAATGTGCTGGCCACTAATATCACCGAAGGGTTGGATAAGACTATCCGTGACCAGGCTGAATTGCTTGATCCAATCCGAGAGAAGCTCAATGAGATTATGGATTCCAAAGAAAGGCCCTCTAATTCTGGTAAAGAAGAAGTTGCATTGCTTAGGCAGAGTCTTAGAGATATTCAGGCTCACTCAGAGAGCAAATTGGATGGCTTGCTGTCGGCCCTCAAGGATATCTCTGAAAAGCTTCCTCCTGAAGACTTGACTACACAAATCCTCAAAAGATTGGAAAAGCAGCCCGAGAATGCAGATGCATCAGCTCACTCACTCAAAGATATATCTGCCAAGCTAAGCGAACTCCAAAATTTAGTTGCAGCTATTAAAGACGAAAATGTTTCTGATAAGCAACTCAGTATCCGTTTGGGCGAATCATCGAACAGTGAGGCAATTGCAAGTCTAACGGAAAAATTGGAATACCTCTCTAATATAAGTGAAACTAAATTAGATGGCATCGGTTCCAAGATAAATCTTCAACGAATCGAAAAAGACCTGAAGGATCTCTCAGAAAAACTAGGTAGCGACCAGAATGAAAATTCTAAGAAATTTGACTCCATTCTTGAGAGCTTAACTGGCAAGCTGGGTGAGATACAGCACAAGGAAAGTACTAAGGACTTGATCAGGAGCTTCTCGGCGTTCAAGGAAGAGCATTTAAAACGCATGAATATCCTGCTCTCTGAATCTAATTCCCGTGACTCAGTGCTTTCCAAGGAGCTTATATCAAGCGTCGATTCACTAAAGAATAGCCAACTATCGAAGGAAGACGTCAAAAAGGAACTGGACGAGGCTCACAACCGAGATTCAAACAGTTTCAGCATAATCCAAGAAAAGATCGACGCGGTTGGAAAGGATATCCAGTCATCGAACAAGCAGAAGCTTGAGAACGTAGTGGAACAAATCACGAATAAAATTAACGCGGCTAATGACCGTCTTTCCAATGATAGGAGCCTGAATGAACTGAGAAAAGCCATTGATTATCTCAAGGAAAGAGAAAGTTCCTCTGAACTAAAATCTGGACTGGATTCCGTTTCCCTAAAAATCGACGAGATACAGAAGAATCACATTCCTCCCATCCAAGATATCCGTTCTGATGTTAGAACTTTGATAGACTTCCAGTATAGCGATTTGGCAAACTATGGCAAGAAGCTGGATCAGATTGTATTGAGGATGGAAGACTTGCGTACTCCAGATCATACCCTCGAGCAACGGGCCAAGTCAGCCGAAATAAAGCTAGAAGAGCAGACCGAAAAGCTAAAGATGGCTGAGGACCGTATCAGAAAACTGGAACACGATCAGCAGCAGTATCAATCAAATTCTGGTGTTTTAGTGGAATTCGATAAGACTCTATCGGCCAAGACAAAAATGATCTCGGACCTCGAAGCGAAGATCACGGAGCTTCAGAAAAGTAAGTACTCACTGAGCGAAGAGACTTCTTCAATGAAAACAGAGCTGGCTCTCAAAGTTGGAGAATTCATGAAGCTAGAGGACCGTGTCAGGCAGTTCGAGGAAAGAGTGCATCAGAGCATATTGGAGCGCTCAAAGGGGATTTTGGGCTCGACTACGATGGCTATTATCAACTCACATGGCCCTGGTGAAAGAATTAGTAAGACCTCGCCAACTAAACGAAATCTTTCGTTTGCTCCTCAGGATTTTGTGCCAGAAGATGGTGAGATGACTGCGTCGGTGGGAAAAGAAAACGAGCTTTCGCTTCCAAAGCGAGGCAGCCCTTTCAGCAAGAAGGGACGCAGCGTTAGTCTCTTTGTTGATCATTGATAGATAGCGTTTTTGTATTGAATCGCATAGTCCTTTTGAAAGTTAATTTATTTATCAGTTATTTGTGCATACCGACAGGTCAAATACTATGATGCCTCACACTATAAACAAGGCTACTTTATACCTAAGCAAACCAAGCTCTCTCTATATCAGACAACGTCCATATTGAATATTATGTGATTTCGGGCTGTATGGCCATCCACCTAGCGCTAGCAAGTGTCCGCAGCATCGTTTCGTTGATATTGGGAATTGCGGTTGATTTTCCGCGAAACATCTCACTTGAGCTGCATTCCACCATGTCAGGAGAACTACGCCCCTATTATAATCCGGAGACATTCAACTCTCCTGTTAAGGGATATGGTGGTATTGTATATGGGACGACTCCGTATAGTACAGGAAACTTTACACATCGTGGTGCTTCATCGGGTGGTACCACTGGGTCAGGCAATTTTGTTTACCTCGACATCGAACTCAGTGGCAGCAATACAGATACAATAGGCGGGATTGGAATGTCTATGGCTCGGATATATAGCAAAGTCTTTGTTTCACAACCTTTTGAAGTGAGTCGGCTGCTGTTGCAGGTCGGAAACTGGAAGCATATTGATAAGCAGGCGCGTGATCTTGAACCTTCTACCAACGACCCGGCGATAACGGAAGGAGAAGATTCAGAAGATGAATCAGATGATGAGGTTAAATACTTCACAGCGGTGGCTGGTGACTATCAGTTAAATTCGTACAGAAAGAGTTCCCGACGGAGCGAAATTCCGCGAGATCAGGGCGAATCTTCTGGGTCAGAAAGAGTGCCGCGAAACACTGAACATATTGACCCCAAATCGATAAAAGTATTTGATATAATAAGTGCTCTGAATGAGAAAGATGGGATGAAGGGACTATGGAGGGGCATACAAACTTCGTTTATTCTTGAGGTTTCGGGTTCTATGGTGGAGGCATGGCTATCTGGGTTTTTCTCATCATTAGCTGGAATACCTGATCCGCAGTTTGTAGAGGTATTGCATTCTTCTAGCCCGTTATCATCGCTGATTACGGCTGTTGCTGCAACTATGTGTGCTGCTATCTTAGTATCACCACTCGACATAATCAGAACTCGACTGGTAACAACAACTTTTAAAACACAACCAAGGTCTTTCCGGACGTCTGTGCTTGGACTGAAATCATATTTTAGCCCTATTTCGGTTCTTATACCGACTATTCTAAACACTGGGCTCACATCAATTATCCGTCTATCAACACCTTTTTTCTTGCATTCTCGTTTTGGAATTGATAGCTTCAGTACACCGGCTCTTTATAACTTATTATCTCTCACTTCAAAAGTGGTTGAAGTGACAGTTAAGCTTCCGCTGGAAACTTTGACACGCCGAGCTCAACTTTCCTTGATTATGACGCAAGTACCTGCCAAAGATCTTATTATCCAACCAGCTCCTTATAATGGCATCGTTGGGACTATATGGGATATCATTACAGGTCAAGACCACCCCGAATCTCTGTTTAGGGGCTGGCGTGTTTCCTTGATAGGAGCGATAGGTGAATGGGGCGTGAAAGCTATACACACGGACGACAGGCAAAAAGAGCGCTTCTAATGAAGTTTTGATATCTGTCGCGATTGATTAGAAAATTTAAATTCGATGTGATATCAAAGCTTGACCTGAAATGAATCAATTGTATATAATTAAGCCATACGAATAATGAAATATAACATAATATCTAAATGGGAATATGTCCTGCTCTTCATTTTGCTGAGATTTTCTATCGCAACAACATTTACAAGGGTGTCTCATGCATGTTAAAAATAATTTGATTTGATATTACATATCATAAAGCCCTGCTTCAAGCTCATTGGGCGAGAATCATCAAGAAGCGAGCCGTCACACAGGAGGTGAAAATTTTGCATCCTAGATTATATTTCTGAAGTTGCACTCTTACTTGGCTCGAATTATATCAATTTGAGAAGGCTTATTTCTGTTCAGGCTAATTTTTGTTTTCTTTTACATATTGAAGATACATGTTAGACTCAGTTCAGGCTCTAAGTACCACATCGTCCACGATGTATCTTTTTGAGAACTATTGGCGGATCTTACCCCTAGAATACTACGACGAGTGCTACATGTGGTACATGCAAGCTAGATTTGGTAATTTCACGTTGAATTCCAGGGCATTTTACAGCATCCAGGAAAACATCTTTGAGCATGATCTTGAACCACCTAGCGAGGCTGTATGTGCTTCGTGGAAGAAAATGCAGGGAACCAAGCGTGTATATGCAGATCATCGACTTTATCTTAGTATGCTGGTAGCTATGTCCTTTTCTCCTTTTAGCATGTTCTTTGTCAAATGGGGCTATAACAGTCCCGTTAATCTGGACAGTGGAGCTTCCGCTCCATTCTGGAGCGATCATGATTCAATGAGTTCAGAAACAACAAGCTTCAGCGTATCTGATGACGAGCTCGCTGAGCTTGAATCCAAGCTCTTTTTCGAGTTTTATGTATAGCTCAGTCTAGTTAGCGTAAGACTCATAATACAACAAGTGAAATGTGGCCCACTCTCAGTCTCACTGAAAGTTCATCCCAGTATTTTAATTGTATCTGAATATCGCAAAATTATACATCAATTGGCCCTGCAGTGACCAAGTACATAGCTACTTTCCGTATTGAGAGAGGCTACCAAGGGTGTAAGAGCTTTCCAGACTTGCTAAACGATGACCCGCTTTTGCGGAGGTGCAGAGGAATTCGACCTCCGATTCTTGATCTCGACCAATCTCACATCAAGTTGAGTTTATTCCCTTGATGATAGCACGTTGGGACTTGCCGTATTTCGCCCTCTGTATTGCAGATTTGTCGCTGAATTCGCGTAGACTTCGTGTTGCATCGGTTAGCGGACATTACGATATCCCGTGAGTTGGTGATCTTCAATGCATATTGATGCTTATCTCTATCGCTCAAAGAGGCAACTAATCTAATCGAACCCTCCCCGGTGATGTTGCGCCCTCATCATTTCAGAACTCTCCGATACAAGTGACGAGATATAAAGGCTAGCTTGCCTTTTGGTCACCCACACATCCAACTGATAAGATAGAAGGAAAGAAGGCATTAATGACTCAAGAAGAGAAATTTGCAAAGTTATACAAGACCGCCAGAGATAGGCGAGAAAGACAGCTTCCTGAAAAGTATCGGATCCCCAAAGACAAGCTTCCTGACAGCTCAGTCAAGGATGTCACCAAATTTGTTGAGGCTTCAGGACTTCTGGGCTGTGATGAATTAATGATCACTGAAGGTTCTGCTCCGGAGATATTGGAGTCGATAAAGGAAGGAAAGTACTCTAGCTTGGAAGTGACACGGGCCTTTGTGAAGCGAGCAGCATATGCGCACCAGTTGACGAATTGTCTCACAGAGATGTTCTTTGACCAGGCATTAGAGCGTGCTAAATTTCTAGACGATTACTACAGGATAGAAGGGAAGCCTTTTGGCCCTTTACATGGGTTGCCGGTTTCCATCAAAGACCACTTGCAACTCAAAGGTACCACAGCTAGCGTAGGATTCGCACAATGGAGTACGGAAATGTCTGAAGTTAATGCATCGATAGTTCAAATGCTACATGATCTGGGCGCAGTTTTATACTGCAAGACCATGGTCCCCGTTGCCATGATGATGCCAGATACTGACAGCCATTTATTTGGACCAACATCAAATCCCCACAACAGAGACCATTCTGCTGGCGGAAGCAGTGGTGGTGAAGGAGCTCTTCTAGCAATGAAGGGTTCTCCAGTGGGAATTGGCTCCGATGTTGGAGGTAGTATTCGAATTCCTTCTCATTACAATGGTATTTACGGGTTGAAACCCACCGCTTCCAGATTTCCACTTAGTGGTGCAAGATCAGGTTTAAAGGGCCAGCATTCTATCAAGTCTGTTCTTGGACCTATGGGAGCTTCACTGGATTCTGTTGAGCTCATGGCTAAAATCATTTTTAACTCTCAACCCGAGAAGTTTGATCCATTTACTATCCCAATGCCATGGAGAGAACCGTCATTACCTTCGAAGTTGAATTTCGGTGTCATCAAAACTGATAATTATGTAGAACCGACACCAGCTGTTAAGCGGGCACTGCAAAAGACTGTGGATGCTCTTATTGCGCAGGGTCACGAGGTCGTCGACTGGGAGCCTTATGAGCATGGAGTTGTGGATAACCTTCTTGACAATTTTTTTGTCGCAGATGGTGGCAAAGGTGTTGCGGCTGCTCGAGGAGATGAGCCTTTGTTTCCGTACATGTTGAATTATGGCAAAGCTCCAGATCTGACAGGTAGTGAAATATGGAAGATGTACGCTACCAAGGAACAGATTGAGCTTGAGTACTTCAAAAGATGGAATGAGTCCGGCAAGCTTACGAGTAATGGAAGACCCATTGACGGTCTGATTGTTCCAGCCAGTCCTGTATCCTCACACCCTTCGCATCATTTCACCTACGTCGGATACACCAGTATATTTAGTGCTCTAGATTACCCGAGTGTTGTATATCCAGTGCTGAAGTCAAGTGAAATTGATGGCAAGCCTCATCATGAGCCTTACTCTGAGAAAGACCGTAAACTTTGGGATGCATACGATCCTGAAGTGTATGCAAATGGGTGTGTAGGCCTTCAAATTGTCTGTCGAAGATTCGAAGATGAGAAGGCGCTGAAACTAGCTCGAGTAATTAGCAATGCCATAGGTAACACCCAGTAGTTGTAAAGTTGAATTTAATACGTGCTAAACTTCAAAGACCACTCTTATATGATCTTTAATCAACCAAGGCGACTTTGTGAACTGAAACTTAAAAGTAAGTAAAAACCATCATAATATAATTCATCTGAGCTAAGCTAAATAAAGAGAGATTTAATGTCTAACAATTTGAGATTCGGCCAAATCCCAATATCTGTTCTTGGACATGGATCTTAAAAGTTTTCCTTTCCAGATTATAGGAAGGAATGTAAGACCAGTGACCAAACACAACACAGCAGCGACAATAAAAGTGTTCTGGAGTCCAGAATGATTTATCCAGGGCGTAATACCGTAGTTGAATCCAAAAGCAATGGTATTTCTAGCAAGAATCATGGATACAAGAGATTCACCAGAGATATCCTTGTAACAGTCAACACTATAGGACAGGGAGTACGAGCCTCCAAGGACATTACAGACACCAGTGATAGCAGCTGCGATAAGCAGACCAATCCAGTGAACTTGGTGATAAGCACCTACTCCCCATAGAATCAAACCTCCGGGCATAAGAATATTATAAAGAACAAGACCCCATAGACGTTGCTCAGGCTCTCGAACACCCTTGTTTCGTCTTGCCAACCTGATCATGAACCAATCAGAAAAAGGACCAGAATAAAGACCACCGATAATTGCACCAATCAAGGGTGCAATATATGCAAGACCCACACCAGAGCTCGAGAAATTATAAGGAGGAGCAGACAGAATTGCTGAAGAGGTAGCATTGTAGACATTGTACCATGCCAGACTGATCCCGTAAAAGCATCCACACCAGGCAATAATTGGGAAGGCGAAGAAGATATAGATTGGTCGCCAAGCCATTGTGAAAAACATCTTTGGGGTAACGTCATGATTTACTCTCCAAAGCTTTAGCTTCTGGAGATATGTGAGCTTGTTGGAATAATCAAAAACACGCTCAGTGCTAGTCTTGAGAACCTGCTTCTCGTCACTTTCAACCACGTCAGCTTCAACAGTGTGTCGCTGATACATCGTGTCCTCGTAAAAGAAAAATGCTAAAACAAAATTCAACGCCAGACACAGAGCAGCCCAGTGCTGGACCCATTGCCAGCCGAATCTATCATTCATAAAACCGGCGATCAATGGAGCAATAAAGTTAGAGGCAGCAAGCACCAACATATATAGACCCATGAATGTACCTCGCTCGTGTGCATAAAATATTTCAGCGACGCAAAGTTCTGGCAGAACTTCGACTGGTGCGGTCCAAAAGCCATAAAGGCATCTGCAGGCAGCCCAAGCGCCGTAGCTATCAATATGGGCAGCCCATTCACTCATAGCAAGACAACCCAAGATACTGAGTAAAAACGTGGGTCTTCGACCAAAAGTCAAAGCAAATGGTTGCCAGATCAGATTTGACCAACCTGCCAGTAAGAAGAGGTACCCAGTACCATTATTAAGCTGGTCGAGGGTCAGGCCAGTAGACTCGGAGATAGGCACCAAAATCGAGTAAGTACTGGTTCCACCAATACCGGTGGAAAAGGCATAAAATAGAACCAAACAGATGTTCAGATACTTTCGTTTCTGGGACCAGTTCAGAGGGTCATCAGGGTCATTAGAGGGTTGTGGAAATAGAACAATGTTATCAGTGCTCGAGAAGCCCGATGCCGGTATCTCACCGCTATAATCAGAGTTCAGATCCACCAGATGAACAGTTCCAGGAACTACATCATTCACATAAACCTCAACGGTACCCACAGCATGAGCCACCATCTTTGAGCCACTTCGATCCATATCTACCTTGTAATAGGTTATAAAAATATCCCGCTGCGAAGATATGTGTTGTGGTTGTCTCTGTAAGGGAAAAGCGGGACTTATATATAATCAGCAAACACTGATTAGGAGGAGTATACGATATACATAATTCTCCGTTATCTCTGGAGAGGGGATACAAGGTCGTTTTTCCTGCAAATAATTGTGGGGAATCTAAAACGGATCTTGTCAAACGTTGCGCTGAAAAACTATGATAGGTTCCTTTCCTAATTAGGTACCAGATTTCTGTAGTGGCGGTTCCACTCCGACTACCGATGATCCACCATAATAAGCTTTTCTGTGTCACAGAGATAACAACAGCAAAGAAAGAGTGGGGAAAAATTAGATTGATTACCCAACTGGGGAATTTGGCTATCGATCAATTATTTTCAATATTTCACACTATCTATCAAGATGCTGTTCTTTTTGTTGGCCATGCGTCATATATTAACCAGGGGGCCTCTTGTTCTAATATTTACTTTTTGGTAAGGACTCGAGAGCCATAGCGGCACTCTGTTAAACCCGCTACTGGATATCTGGCGGGTATATGTCTGAAGCTATTAGAGATATTGCCTACAGGTGCGTTAACTAAGGATAAGGACCTTCAGGTTAGACCTCAGCGCATATCCAGAACAGTTAATTGATTTCATGAGCTTCAGGCTATAATGGGATTTCTAGCGTCTTCATTCAGTTGTGATCTCAAGGACATTTTTACTCTTGAAAAGTACCCCCAAGCCCCCATTCTAATAGATGTAGATGTTGGGAACAACTTCCCCTCTTAGCTGGATACACATATGAAAAGGAGACATGTCTGTGGGATGATGTTCGGATAGGATTCTACTTCGTTCAAGGCATAGAAGCTTATCAGCACTTGATTTTTTGGTGCTATATGCTATAGGTGAATAGAAGTCCACTGGGGGTATGTAAGCTAGAGGAGGGCTGTGGAGAGAACCCGACCTAATGTAATCCTTGCGGAAAACGATAAGAGATAAACAAACTGCGAGCACAAGCTAGTATCAGCTGCTGAGACGTTGCCTCACAGGACTTGAATAACAGGTTAAACAAGTCTGAAGAGCAATATGGAGGGGGCCATATATATCGAAGACCTGCATATCGCTTTACCGAAACTGGAAAGCTTATCGTCGATCAGATCAACCAAGTATTTGCTTATCTGGTTGAATGCCTTCCATACTGGGCATATTGTTTGAACGGAGTCCTCTAGACCTCACAAGTTCGTGATCTTGATTTTCGCCAACTATCGATCTAGTTATATTGTTATCGCAGATAGCTGGATTCCTATCAAATGATAAGGAGTTAATTAGATAAGCGCGCCAGAGCTACGGCCAATTGGCATGTTTTGGTGAAATTAGCTTGTGATTTTATGATATGTTCGCCAACCTCATGACCACCGTAGATTAGAAAACCTATTTGAGGAGTTATCTACGGACTAGCTAGTCTAAAACAATATAGCCGCCCATAACTGAGCCGCCATCATAGAAGTCTCTGTCAATGCCGCTCAGACTCATTCTCAAAAGCGTGTCACAACAAGCTCAGCTCCTCTTTGACAGAGGCATGATATGCCGGAGGTACTTTCTGATACATTGGTCTGCGATTTGGTCTTGCCCTATTACTGCTATGATCCTTCTATTGATCTGGCAATTGATCACGATACCTGAATGGCGTCGTACAGCACCTGAACGATATCATGAGCCTGCCGCTTAGCTGCTACCTGCGGTGGTCAGTTGACTATAGTCATAGGATGATATCAGAGCATACAAGATCATAGTCACCATGCTGTTCATCGATGTAATGGTATTACAAACGCATCTCAAGGGTTACT
Source organism: Diddensiella transvaalensis (assembly GCA_030555955.1). Taxonomy (NCBI): domain Eukaryota; kingdom Fungi; phylum Ascomycota; class Dipodascomycetes; order Dipodascales; family Trichomonascaceae; genus Diddensiella; species Diddensiella transvaalensis. The sequence continues at coordinate 541,556 of JANIVV010000005.1, read as the reverse complement.
GCCGAAAAGATGATGTGTTCATGCTATAACTATTATTCAAACTGCCACTGAGCCTCGATGTGTTGAATTGACTCACATTGTAGAGACCACTCAGTTTGCTCATGGAGGATTTATGCAGGGTAGTACTGTGTTAGAACTGCTTCGTTGAATCGAGTCAGGAATTTAAAAGCCCTGCGCTCACTTCGCACAAATGCTCTATTCATGCATCTAAGAATCGTTTTGTTCGGGATATTTGTGTTCTTAGTTTTGCCAATGATAGAACTTATGTGGAATGTCTGACATTGTCAAGAGCTCAATTGTCAATATCGCTCAACGAGAGCGAAGATACTAGAAGCTCTATGCGAGATGAGATATCTCACATGCCAATAGCTGAAAAAGCTTGACATGACTTCGAATGACTCCGGCTAGCGTAATGCCCGCTAGTAATGTCTCATGAGATATCGTACAACCCCAAACCTCGAGTTTAATTGTCTTGGGACGACAGGGAAGGCACGTCAACCGGATGGGGTCGCCTGAATTCGGGAAAGAAAAGATCGGCGAGTGCAGCCAAACCCTAATCAAGCCCCCTGCAGAAGCATTATGGCGGGCAGCTGGAGACTGTTACAATATCGTACAATCATAAGCCGACAACAAATTAGTATTCTCACTGATTAGTTCTATCTATTAAGAAAACTTGACAAGGATGAGAGGGATCGGGAAGATACTATAGATCGAGAAGACAGGGGTCCTCTGATCGCTAGCTGCAGCATGCGGCGTTGGATGATCTGTGCATGTAACACTCGCCACAAAAACTTAGTGTGCTGCACAACCTCTTCGAAAGCTTGCAGCCTCAAAAATAGCTATTCATCACTTGCCTATTTCCCATACTTTTCAACGATGAGCGGAGGCAGCTCGAAGCTGATATATACCGATCAATTGAATACTGAATGCGAGACTAGTCCAGTCCAGTGCTTTCAGAAATACTATCGAGAGCTTTACGATCGCCAGATGTGCGAGTGCTATGGGATGTATTTGCAGATAATGTTTGGAGATATCTGTAATGAGGATTTCACTCAACGCCAGTCTCTGCAACAGCATATACGGGAGAAGAGACTCCCACCGTTGCGGGACCCTATGGTGTTTGAGTGGAAGAAGCTAAAGGGGCTCAAGAGCACCCAGGGATTGAGGGTATTCACTAAGAAGCTCAAGAACGAGCTTAAGATAGCATCAGCCATATCTCAGCGCACAGAGTGACATGCCCTTATCGCTAGATATGCTCAAAAATGAAGCCGAACGAGCAGGTCATGCAATAAAACAAACAAAGACGACTAGTCTTGTACTCTTTCTGGATGGACACAGCTTGTAAGCTCATGCCAATAATTTATTTTCCATAAAAGTCGGGTGTAGATAGATAAACAAAAAGACAATAAACTACACAATAGACAACACCCGTTTTGGTATACTCTATGAGGGACGCTCGGAGCCTGTCGATTGAGAGTTCTTTTCTGAGTATTCTATTAGAAAATTCCCCAATGCATGCACAGGATTTGCGGGTCTAGACAAGGCTACTGTTAGTTAAGAGGTTCATAGACATTCTTCGCCGTCTGAACCGCGACTGCTACTTACCTTTCAGCCACCAGCCATCGCATAGCTTCGAACAATGCGGGCGTGACCTCTTCATTCAGCCATCGTCTAGAGCCGGCCCCTAGGTTCTGGCCTGCTACCGGCGTGGCAGGATTAGCATTGGTCTCTGGAACATCCGCCATGGTCTGATCTTCCCGCTCCTGCTTTACCTCAGATGCCAGCTGGTGCTGAGACCCCGAGCTCACATCCTTGGTTAATGTCTCATTTGTTAGTGATGTCGCGTCAGGCCGTGATAATGGGAGTTGTATTGATGATTCTTGTGGTACAGGAGGTATCGGAGGAGTCTGAACCGCGTCGCCTACCGACACGGCAACTGCAGGTGCAGAAGCCATTTTGGAAGGTGCAGCAGCTGTGTCTACTTGTTGTTTCAGCGGTTCTTGGCCCTGTTGCGCGTGTTCCATGTTTCGTGAAGCCCTAAACTTTTCACGGAGCCCGAGGAGCGTTCTGGTCGGTTGCCGAACACACACTCACACACACACATATATATATATATATATACATACACATATAGCCCCAAACTCATGCCAACTGCGGAACACTTGATACTGGAGATTTTTTTTTCTTTCCTCCTTTCATTTCGCTTTACTTCACTTTCTCAATTAAGATAGAAAATAACAGATAAGAACGAAAGATGTCTCTACCGATTGATTTAGATGTAAGTTGTCAACGAATTTTCTATTGGAGAAGAGAGTCTCTAACCGGGGCGTGAACTATATAGCTGGATGTGCTGGACAAGCAAGAAGAAGAATGCATTCTGCCGTTGTTCAATTCCAACGTGGCTTGGGAACTAGGGACCCGACTACGAGAAAAGGCGATTCTTGCCCATAAGCAGCCTGTTTTGATCAGTATCACTGCTGGTAACGGACTGCTTTATTTCCAGGCCGCAAGTGCCCCGGGAGTTATTCTCGATAACCAGTCTTGGGTGGATCGAAAGCGACGAACAGTGGTCAATTTTGACCGCTCGAGTTTCTACATCGGCTGCAAACTCCGTAAACAGGGCCGGACACTGTCTTCAGCGTTTGGAAAGTCTGAGACCGAGTACGCAGCGCACGGTGGAGGGTTTCCCATCCGGGTGGGTGGTACTGAAGGGATTGTAGGCGTGATAGTTGTAAGTGGTCTCCGTCAGGACGAGGACCACATGCTGATTGTGGATACGATCAAGGAGTATCTGGCGAAGTTGTAGAGGCAATTTAGTTAGTAATAAAAAAATCTGTTTTGGTTTTTTGTCACTAAGTAGAGCTCGTAGCCAAAATGAGAAGACGGGGGGGCAGTACTTCTTCCCATTATCATCATATACATCTACACATACATATTCTCTACCTCTTACAAATGGACCCGTTCAACCAGGTCTATGCGGATGCAGAATCCCAGCTCACGCATACACAACAGCTGCTCTCGCAGTACGAGCGGAACCCTACAAATAACCATCTGCTGGACCTCAACAACGCGGCGCAGGAACTGGTTGAAACGATCCATGATCTGTCCCAGAGCATAGGCGCGGTCCAGGCAAAACCCAACCAGTTTGGCCTCAGCGAGCATGAAATCACCGACCGCATATCCAAGGTAGGCCAGCTGAACAACCATCTCTCCGACATCCAGGCTGCGATCCCCAGCGTCAAGTCCACGCACCCCGACGCGGCCACTTGGAACGACGGCGGAAACGAATCTGCTGCTGCTGCTGCTGCTGCTGCGGGAGGCCCCACAACCACAACCATGGGCGAAGCGACCTCTAACCTGCTCTACCAGGACATGATACAGGAGCAGGACACAGTGCTCGACTCCGTATACACGACCGTCAACTCGCTCCGGGAGCAGGCGAACGTAATGTCCCGCGAGCTAGAGGACCAGTCGTATCTGATCGAGGACTTTGATAGACAAGTAGACACCGCGGGCGACAAACTACGACGGGGAATCAAGCGCGTGGACTGGGTGGTGCGAAATAACCGCGAGACTCTAAGTTCATGCTGCATCACCCTACTAATATTAGTTCTAGTCATACTGCTGGTATTAGTGATAGTGCTGTAGCAGCGGGTAAATATCAGTCCGGCTCTTGTGGCCCCCGGCCCCTTTGCCTCTAGCGCCATGCTCTTTCCCCCCCCAGCAGCAGCAGCGCAACCGCTGCTGGCCACGCAATGTCCCAATCACCCCATTAAAACAAGTTCGGCGGGAAATCATGCGTTTCAACCACTCCTGGGCCATTTATTACCAGCGTCCCTTAGGTTACTACATAACCTAACACTAGCCGCCAGTTTCATTTAAGTCTGTTCCTTACACTCTTTTTCGCTTAACTTCAACAACAACGACGACATTTAATTCCTGCTGGCAGCAACAGAATAGAACAACACACACCGCACCACTACTAATACAGAGGAAACAGAAAGAGAAAGAAGAAGAAGCGCCCAGAAAGACGCACCATCATCCTGCTGAAGTCATGACCAAGGGGAAAAAGGAGATTGTTATTGTCGGTAAGTGCCATGGGACGATTTAAATCACCCGTTTTTTTTGTGGGGCTGGGGTGTTTGACGTAGTTGAAGCTAACCAGAACAACCACATCTCAGGAGCGGGCATCATTGGCGTCTGCAGCGCGTACTACCTGACGAAGCATCCGAAATTCGACCCAGATCAATACCATATCACGATTCTCGAGGCGCGGCGGCCCGCGAGTGGAGCGTCCGGCAAGGCTGGTGGGCTGTTGGCGCTATGGGCGTTCCCAGCACAGATCGTCCCGCTATCGTTTAAGCTACATGAGGAACTGGCAGAGGAATACGACGGCGAAAACGAATGGGGCTACAGACGCGTGACGACAATAAACCTGGAGGGAAACGTCTCGGGGGCCACCAAACTCGCCAAGGGCAACAGCGGCGGTAATAATAATGCGCTTCCCCCAGACCTGAATTGGATCCGACCCGAGATCGTAGACCACTGGAACAGTCTCGGTGGCTCCGACACAACCGCACAGGTGCACCCGTTCAGGTTCACGCAGTTCATACTGCGGCGTGTGCTGGAGTCTGGGGCGGCCGATCTGGTCATCGGGAAGGTGACTGGCTTGCGGACGGATGAGAACGGCGATGTCATCGGGGTTAAGTACACCCCTTCGAAGGTATCTACTGCCGATGCGGGATATATGAATAATGGCAGTAGCAGGAATGGAAGCACAGCCAATAGTGTGGGCGCTGCAGGTGGGGGTGGTAGCACCACCACCACCACCGTCGACCTCGATGCTGACAAGGTTCTGCTCACGGTTGGACCATGGACTTCGAAAATCTTGCCTTCTTGTCCCATTTCAGGCCTGAGAGCGCACTCTATCACTATACAGCCTACAGAGCAGGTTTCTGCTTATGCATTGTTCGCAGAACTTCGGCTGCAAAAGGGCCGCTACGTCTCCCCCGAGATATACCCAAGGAAAGACGAGGTCTATGTATGCGGGGAGGGAGAGAGCTCAGTGCCAGTGCCCGATAGCACGGATGACGTTGAGGTGATTAAAAGTCGATGCGATGATTTATTCAAGTTTGCCGGTGAGATTTCTCCTCAGCTGAAGAATGGTAGAATACTCAGAAGGCAGGCGTGCTATCTGCCTGTTGTAGACGTTGCATCATGCTCGGGGCCATTCATAGGCCCGACTAATGTCAAGAACCTGCTACTAGCCAGTGGTCATAGCTGTTGGGGCATAAATAATGCTCCTGCGACTGGAAAACTCATGTCTGAGATAATACTGGATGGTAAGGCAATTAGTGCTAATTTGGACGGTCTAGAGCCACATAGTATTTTCGATGCCAGTAGTTAGATCTAGTTCGACCACTAAATTATTTTTTTTTATTCATTAATGGGGTTCTATATAGTTCAGTCGAATAGATTTTATGAGGATCGGATACGTGTGTTTATCTGCTGCTGGATTGGGAACTAAGGGAACATCTCATTCAAACAGACATCTTCAAGAGAACTTCTTTAGCGCTCCTTTACGGGTTAACTATGAAAATATGGGGCTAGACAAGTATGCCTTAGAAGTTTGAATATCATTTGCTATTATCTGGACAACGAATCTAATCCGTATTTCCTATAGACTCTGGTCAGATTTTGACGACGAGCCAACAAGTATGTCTTCGCGCCGCGAGTGTTAATAAACTACTGATCTGACGAAATTGTGGACTAGACCTCAAAGAGTTCGTCACAAAGTTCTATAAAGATAATGACAGACATCCAAGAATTGCAGTGGATGGATATCAATGGATATACCACTTTCAAGAAATTGCTAGGGTGCAGAAAATGAATTGGAGGTTCCCACTAATAGCATTGGAACGACTTCTGGCATATATCAGCATAGGAATTGACATTATAATGGTAGTGGATGGGAAGAATAGGCCGCTTGTAAAGCGGAATAAGCTTCGAATGTTCACCGACCCTGTGAATGAGAACCAGTTGCGAGATATATGTCAGATGCTCAAGATTCCATTTGTATGCGCGGCTGGAGAAGGCGAGGCCGAATGCGCTCTTCTGCAACTTCATAATCATGCTGATTATGTATTCTCAAATGATGCTGATGTGCTTGCATTTGGTGCTACTAGAATCATAATGTACTGCGGCAATAGCAATGGGTCGAAAAGAAGCAAAACTCTGCCAGAAATTAGCATTCGCAAATCAAACCAAATGCATGAAATAGACGAAGATGGAGGTGGAGCTATGGATCTGGAATTTCTTACAGCCACCGAAAGATCTTCTATTGAACCACCAGAAATTGTGACAAATGCTACAGTATCCCCTAGCGGCGGGTCCGCTGTGGACCGTCTGATACGGGTTATTGACCTCAAGAGAAAGAAGGATTTCCCATATGCAAGACCAGAATTTATTCTGCGAGCACTACTACAAGGTGGTGATTATGATATGAAGGGTGTTTCAAGGATTGGGTACGAGTTAGCGAAGGAAATCGCCCATCCCAAGACTGGGTTTGCAAAGGAGCTAGTCGAGATTCTGGGGTACAGTGACAACATAGGTAGATCTTCACCTGGAGCTAAAACTGATGGGGCAAAGTATCGCGGGAAGAGTGCTGAGTGCGAAAGGCGAAAGGAACAGTGGAGAGAACGACTCAATCACGAATTATCAACAAACGAATCAAAATATTTCAGCACAAAGCACAATGCCGCTAAAATCGATTCAAATTTCCCAGATGACGAGATAGCAGATATGTATATTTCTCCGTTGGTTCTAGAGTGCACACCAGTGATTCACTACAATGTGAAGCTCCCTGATATTTTAGAATTGTATCATGCATTTTTGCAATTCTCAAATCTCACTCCATCATCTGTGGAGCCAAGACGATTGGTGAACTTTCTCAATATTGTGACTCCAGCCATACTTGCATTAAAGTTACGGCACTCAAAAGATTCAAGTGACCTACAGTGGATAAAGCATGTGAAAGAGAAACAATATACTCGAGATGTTCCTCCTGGATATCGGGATTTCAATGTGACTCTAGAGAGGACAGGGCATTTGAAAAGATTGGGATTTGGGCCAGATGCTCTGCAGCGGGAGATGCGTGCTCTGGAAGACGCTGACAGTGTAATAGCAAAGCCGAAAACAAAATTCCCTGTTTTGGGGTTTATTCTTGAACAATGTCCAGGAGCTTTGGACGGCACAACTAAAGTTGAGCAGCAGAAATTCGCTGATATTGTTGACTGGGTAGCTCGAGAAAATGGAACACAGACTACAAGCACTATAGCGGCTACTGCTGTTCTTGATGTGAGTAGAAAGAAAAAGACGACTACCGCTGGAAAAGGTGTGCGGTATCAATCAATCAAGAAACAGCAAGAACGGGCGCTCGTCACAAACCACAAGATTACGAGTTTTTTCCGATCTGTGTCAAAGGCAACTGCATCTTCGCCCTCTCCAGATGAAGAGCCAAAACTGTTCAGTTCGCCATTAGCATCGTCACCCGCATCTTCAGATGTGTCTCCAAACAAGTCGGATATTTTAAATGGCCGCACTGATCCTGCGGTGTTCGATATCTACGAAAAGTTGGCTTTGGGCTCACAGCCGACTCGCAGGACAAGGGAGACTGAAGAGCATTCAATGCCCGCCAGAAAAAGATCAAGAATTAGTTGATATTTTAAAAACGGATCAATTACGAAGATGTATGCATTTTAATTATTATATTCATTCAATAGCAGGGAAACGTTAGTATTTAATTAATAAATAAAAAATTTAGCGATAAAGACCTTCACGACTTTCCTCGCCTAACACTCCGCCTTGCTTCGCTTTTTTGCAAAAATGTCGAGTTACTGGAATCTACCAGTCGTGGAGCAGGTGCAGACTGCTGTTGCTGATCCAATAACTGAGACGAAGAGGCAGCACGGTGAGGCAACGGCCGTCCAGTCACTGCAATTGCAGCTGCAGTCGCAGCATTAAATGCATTAGCAGCCGATATAGCAGTTGCCTGAGCATAATATTCTCGTGCTTTCGTTATGGCATTAACCCAATCTTGTGTGCCATTAGGATCTTCAATTGTGAAAATCTTATTATATGTTTCCACAGTCAATGCCCCCGTACCACTACGTTTGTTGTACGGGAATTCTCGGATGACAACCTGAGGCGTGCCAAATGGTACATCCATTCGTAGCTTGCGGTCATCTCCAATTAGCAGCAACCTCGCAGCAGTCGTAATAAACATAATTCGTTTCTTTCGTCTTGTCCCGGCAAAGAAGGTCTTTAACCTGCTGGGCTCCTTATCTTCGCTTTCTTCTTCACTTGCCGGTAATGTCGCCAGTACATTTACCCAGCCGAGTTTCAATATTCGTTCTTCATGGCTTACCAAAATATGCGCCCAGTCAGAGTCTACTTTCGTAAGAGGTGGAAGTTCAAGTCGACCACCACTGCCCGATGTCGGGGAAGTGATCGTCGTCTGCTGCTCAATTCCACTTGGAACTGGAGGAACTGGTGGCACAGCGGCAATTCTAGCTTCGATCGGTGAACTACCACCATTAGAAACAGCTTTCGTTGGCGATGGTTGACCCAGGGATGTATTGGACTTTTTCTTCACCACAGACGTAACCACAGGTGGCAGTCTGGGCTTAACCTCTGTCCTTGATACTCCAGGAGACACTGGGCTCTGAGGAGTAGGACGAACCACTTGAGATGCTGGTGGCTGTGATTGCGAAGTAGATGACGCAGATGATTGTTGAGCTTGTGATTGATGAGTCGATTCTTGATAATGATTATGATGATATGGCTGAATCTTCGACACAGGTTTCGCCAATGCAGCAGCAGCGGCCGTAGCAGATGTAGTTGTAGGAGGCGCAGAAGATGGTACAGGGCCTGCGCTCTTGTGAGCGGTGCTTACATTTGAGGAAGAAAGATTTCGACTCGCGACAGCATTTGAATTTGGCAGGGCACCATTACTCCTGTTAAACGGCAAGCCCAGTTTAGAAGTGGAGACACTTGGGTTCGACAGCGATCTCGCATTGGCCTTGTAAGGCTGTAGCCGTGGAGGCGACTTCTTCCACAAGGATTTGCGATCCCAATCAACATCAGCAAAGAACTCATGCTGCTTGATCTTGCCAAGAGTGGCCCGGTGTTTTGGGTTCAAAATCAGAACCCGCTTGATCAAGTCTCGTACCAAGAATGGGAATCCCGGAGGGTACGAGAACTGCAACTTCATAATCTTCTGGAACGTTAAAAACTCATTTGCGGCCTTGAAAGGTGGTCGACCAGCAATCAGCTGGAATATAATGCATCCGAAAGCCCATACATCAGAGCCAGTACCAGCAGCCTTATCTGCCAGTAGCTCCGGACACACATATTCGGCAGTACCCACAAATGAATTAGCTCTCACATCTTCAGGGTATATGTCATGGCCATATTCGTCTTTACCCACGCTATCGAGAAGCTTAGCGGTTCCAAAATCTGTGATTTTGATTCTCATCTTGTAGTCTAAAAGGATATTTTCAGGCTTGAGGTCTCGGTGTATAACACCCTTTGAGTGCATGAACTCAACTGCATCCAGCAGCTGGCTGGCGTAGTACTTTGTACATTCTTCGTCCAATGTTCCCATGCGTTTAATCAGTGACAGCAGTTCACCATTTGCTGCGAAATCCAACACAAAGTAAAGGCTGCGCTCGTCCTGAAATGTATAATAAAGCCGAATGATGCCGGGATGATCCCCTAATCGGTTCAGGGTATTCTTTTCTATGTTGACGTATTTGACTTTCTTTTCCTTGATAATATGTCGCTTGTCTAGAATCTTGATGGCGTAGTCTCGTAGTGTCTGGCGATCAGAGGCAGCAACCACGGTAGAGTACGAGCCCTCGCCGAGGTTCTTGCCAAACGAGAAATCCTTCACGCCCTTTTTGATGACCTTAGTCGTAGTATGCCCATGCTCATCGACTTCCGACTTGACCACAGTGGCAGCTCCTCGGTCCTTCCACTCTTCGCTCGACGACCTGTACGGCGGCGATGTCCCCGCGACACTACCACCACTGCCCGGCGAAGCAAAGTATGGGTTCGTATTGCCATGCGACCGTGGATCCAGCGTCAGCGGCATATCTGTCATAGTTATACAAGGACCTGTGGAAACGGCGGTCACTTAATATGTAGGTAGGTGAGAAAAAAATAGTACTACACCAAAACTATAATTCTTAGTTAGTGTACATGGCAACTTCATGCATAATAACAACAAGAAAATCTCCCCTCCACGCGAGCGCCTGCTACATTATACAGCAGGGTTCTTCTTCCTGTTCTGAAGCGATAAACCCGTCTCACTTACCTAAACCTCCTTTATAAACCAGAAGTCGCAAAATCCGTTGCTGTTCGAAGCCGTTCTAGTCCACCCGTCGACAAGGTCTTGTTCTCTCGAAGTGGTTGGTCGCTGGTATATATCTATCAGTAGATAATGCGCAACAACAAAATGCCCTCCAGCAAGTCTAATGGCTTTTCTGAACCCGATCTAAGTGATCCTTTTGTTGGAAATCAAGATACCCCAACTTCTAAATAGATTCCCCCAGTGGAATACAAACCCAACCCGTACAATTGAGTAGTTAGCGTTTTTCTTTGGAATGTTTAGTTTAAGCGGAGAGAAGAAGTAAAGAAGGAATATGCGTCGTTGTAGGGTCAGGGTATGGGGCCTGCTTACCCCCCCACCTACGCCCGCGGTTAATCCTCTCTCCAACATTTAATTACCTTTGCTGCTGCTGCTGTTGCTGCTGTTGCTGCTGGTGGTGGTGATGATCATTCTCTTCTTGCTGCTTGCTTAAGCCACTTATCCTGCATTGGAAGATACGTGGATGATGAAACCTCTTTCGTTAGCTGACTATCTGACTATATGCTGTAAAGTACTATGTGTTTGCTGGAACTCGGGACAGACGGACTGGTGCGGATACCGTAAGCCGGATAACCAGCTGGTGGGATGCCGGTTTCAGTTGTTGTGACTGGGGGGTTGAGTCGGTTTGAACGGGTGCCGTTACGTCTCGTGAACAGCTAGAAGGCCAGCCAGTTCTGCAGGTTAGCGTGGGCCAATAGGAGATTACGTGCGTGAGACCTTGCGTTACGGTTACGCATGGGTATTATGGGCCCTGCCTCGCGTCCCTTGAATAGAAGATCGCGACCAAAGTTTCTGCAAGGATGTTCACCGTAGAAGTATTGTGTGTCCCATCATAACTTAGGCCGTTGCGTAAAAATTCTGCGGGGTACACCAATACCGATTATGCATAGATCTCAAGATTATGGGACAGAAATGCCTATAAAACCCCACAAAACCAGCATCAAGAATGTAGCCATTGACGAATATACAAATGATCCAATTGAAACCCACGATGATTATGCTTGATAGCACTGATTTCAAGCGCTTTTCTAATGGTCGCCTCAGTCGGGATGACATTTTTAATGACTATACTCCAGCGGCCACGCCAACACCGCTATTTGAGATTCGTCAAGCACTTTTGGATATTGATTCGGATATGGCTGGCACTGAATTAGAACAGTGCGGCCATTCACCAGTTTTGACTGACACAGATGATGATTCAGACCTGATAATGAACAAGACAAGGGATTACTCCTACGAAGAAGAAGACGAAGGAGCCGAGTACCACCACGCTGAAACCAGTACGAGACGCTTGAGGCATTCGAGATCAGCCGTACGCCTAGGACGTAGCCTCAGCAAAAAGATGAAGAGAGTCATGAGATACTTCCGAAATAAATAATAAATAAATATAAAAAACAAGGAACACAAATATTAGCGTTTATACATCTTCAGTCTTGTTCTTTGACAGAACCTCAATAATACAATCTAAAATCATTTCATGTTAGCGTTCTGTACCCCGAATTGATCCCCAATTGAATAATAAACAAACTAACAAACAAACTTACCTTTAAGGGAGGCAAACTCCACTGGTTTGGAGATGTACCTCGTGAATCCAACCTCCTTACACTTCTCCAGTACGTCTGACTGAACATAGGCACTGAGGGCAAGAATCGGCATTTCTTTGCACTTCTGTTCTCGCTCCCACTGTCTGATTTCCCGGCATGCCTCAAAGCCATTTTTGCGCGGCATGTCTAGATCACACAGAATCAAGTCATAATGGCCTGGTCCCATTGAAAAAAGCTTCTTAGTACACACTTCCCCATCTGCTGCGACATCGCATGAAAGCCCAGCCTTGGCCAGAAATTTAGACATGACCTTTTGGTTTACCAAATTATCTTCTGCCAAAAGAATCCTGAAGTTAGATCCATGCGCGAACCGCTTCAAGTCATCAAACAAGCTCTTCTGGTTTTGGAGGGCCTGTTGAGCATTTTGCATTTTGGAATCTTGGCTCTGCTCTCTTGAACGCGAGGGATCAAAAACAACACTGTACCGACTCGGTTTTAGAGGTTTAGGCAGAAAAACAATACCAGAAGCGGCCTTGATACCTGATAGACGCGAAACTAATGTTTGGCGCTGAATCGGACTAGTCAATACAATTAATCGCGTTTCCCTAAGACTATCATCATCTAAAAGGTATTCCAGCACTTTGACAACATGGTTGACATCATTGACATTTATCACTACATGTGTCCAATCATGTGACTCTTCCAAGGCCCGTACAAGCGTATCATATTCGTCAACAGACTTTATCTCACAATCATTCGGGTCGTTAAGAGTAGCGCGAATATGATGCTCGATACTCTGACAAGTAAATTTCCATGGACATACAACAAGAATTCGCAATTTAGCAGAGATATTCCTTTTGATCGGCTCGCCACTACCATTGGCCGTTGACGAAACCCCATGTTTATTAACCTGTTTCTGGGTAGGCATGTCTTCGTCCGTAGGAAGTTTAACTTTGCATGTGAATGTAAAAGTACTACCTTGGTCCTTGATTCCTTCGCACGTCAGAGTGCCTCCATGCAGCTCAATCAGCTGTCGAGAAATAACCAGACCAAGACCCGTGCCACTGGCATTACCTGGCAAAGAAGTTGAAGACGGGTATCCATGCACTTGTGAGAAGGGCTTAAACATGCGCTTAGCATCCTCTGCAGTAAATCCTCGACCCGTATCATGAACTTCAAATTTCAGCATCATACAGTTGTGATCTTCATCAAACGTACCAACACTACAGTATGTGTATATTTCGCCCTTGTCTGTAAACTTGATGGCATTTCCAATAAGATTCAACATCACCTGACGTAATCGAACCCGATCTCCCATCACCCACGGCGGAACTTCGCTCGAAATGATATAATTCAACTCAAGATTCTTGGAAATCGCCATAGAGCTAAGCAGCTCGTTCACTTCTTCAACAAGTCGTCGCACATAGAACCACGAATATGTCAATGTCATCTTGCCAGATTCAACTTTGGATAGATCAAGAATGTCATTTATGACCATAAGAAGGGCCTCGGAACTACTAGAAATTGTGTGGCAATAGTCCAGCTGCTCCTCTGACAATGGCGTATCTAATAAGAAACCAACCATTCCAGAGATACCAATAAGTGGAGTGCGAATCTCGTGAGACATGTTTGACAAAAACCTAGATTTCGATTCAATTGTCTTCTGAGCAGCATCCTTAGCCTCCTCCAACTTTTCCTGTATCAACTTCTGATCATGTATGTCTGTACAAGTGCCAAACCATGTAGAAGTGGTAGGATTCTCTAAATCAGCACTCGTAAACATTGCCAAATGCCAGCGATATTCACCTTCTCTGTTCATTAGACGCAGCTCAACAGAGAAAGTGCCATCTCGGTACTCTTTACCACCGAGAAGCAGTAGCTTCTTGTCAGGATCCCCAGTCATAGTAACTGGTAGTATACCCGCTTCACGATCGTCGGGATGAATAGCGTTGACGTATTGAAATCCATAAGTCTCAGCAGGAGAGAGTCCGGAATAGTCAAACCACTTGTTATTTGCATATGACATTCCCTGAGTTGGATGTGTAGTAAAGACAATAATTGGACTAGACTCAGCCAGGATCTTATACTTATGGTCACCCGCAGTCTCGTGCGCCAATTTGATTGCTGCAAGCTCTGATTGATGCTGGTTATGAATATCCATCATTGTACAGAACCAATGTGTAATAGAACCCTTCTCATCGCGTAATGGTACAGCCCTCATGAAAAATGCACGGTAAGATCCATCAAAACGCTGAACTTGGACCATTCTCCCCAATGGAACACCATTTCGAAGAGCCTCATTCCAGGCCTCAAGATAATCTACCTGGTCATCGGGATTCAATGCCGACCAAGGATTCAAGCAAAACTCCTCTGCAGTCTGGCCCCGATACGCCAAAGTTCGGTTGCTGACCCAGGTTATCTCACCCGTCATAGGCTCAGCAGTGTACACGTGAACTGGAATCGCATCGATTATAGTTCGCAAAAGTCGATTAGACGGCCTCGCCATTTCAAACCCATTACTGCCACTGTTTACTGCACCATAACGGCGTCTTTCCAAGGAAGGATATCGAGCATGAGACGAGTCCTCCTTGATAGGTGAAGGTGCCTTGGATGCAGACACTGCTGCAGGCGCCTTTTCAGGCTCATTCATGAAAGAAGCACCATAAGAATAGAGAAACTTACGAATTCGCGGTCGCACTTTATTGTGTCTGAGAGTGAACCTTCGGTACAAGTGATGAGGAGGCGGAGAAGACTGTTGCTGTAGAGCTACATCTTGAAGGGTAGAAGCAGCAGCAGCAGCAGCGGCAGCGGCAGCGGCAGCGGCAGATGCCAGAGATGATCTCGAAACAGCCGTGGTCGAAGCAGAGCGTGCGATATCAGGTGCATGCCGATCATTGTTCTTTCTGGGGATCTCCTCCGAATGCCGCTCGTCATCAGCAAGAATTTCTAACGATTTCGTAAATGACTGGTCGACTCTGTCTTCTTTTAAAGACGAATAGAATTTGTTCAACTTCTCCAGCTTGTATAGACCCTCTCTTGTATTAGCAAAGCTATTGTTTGTAGTATTTGAACTCAAGCTGTCGTTTCGATTCTGTCGAACTCCTGGTGGAAACATTGTTGATACCGGAGAGATCGACTCATAAGGAGATCTGGTACCACGCGAAGACGAAGGATGCAACCGATTTGGCACGTGATGATGGTGATGATTGTGGTGGTAATATGGACTTCTCTTGTTATAATAGTCTCTAGACATTTGAAGCTGAGTTGTCAAGTTTGAATGAGCTCTAGCATGCAAAAATGACGTGGCGATATGAGGCGCAAATCGCTGAATCAACGCTCGAAGCTTAGTTGGAAAAGGAATTATAGATGACATTATCGACATTATACCAATTGGAGCAGATTTTTCAAACGAGTCAATTGTTGAATTTGTAGGCACCACTATTACCAAGTGAATTATTGAAAACGTATCCTCAAAGCCTATCGCATCAATCGGATCTGAAGTACCTAGCTTCATATCATCCGGGTCGGGATCATCAAATGCTCTTTCCATTTCCTCTTGCCTACCCTGCTTCCCGGCAGAGGAATTGTTAAGAGATGTGAAAAACGGACTCTCTGTATATTCGCGAACTGCCGGCGAAGGTGCTGGTGAGCGAGACCATGGTGAGGTAGGTACCTGCTCACTGTCATAATAGTGTAATGAATCAGCTTCATGAAATTCGTTCGGTCTGATATATTTTCTCTGCAACATAACCAATTGATCATGATCCAAAACATTCATGACCCCTTGGTTATCAAGTAGAGGGTCCTGCTCCCACTCTAAAGTTCGCACTTGATCAAAAACTAGCATATTTGGATTTCCACTGATATCCGATATTGATCCAGCCATCTCGCTGGCGCTCGTAGCGGCAGAAATGGGCCGACGGGACGGCGAAGACCTTCTTGAGGCTCCTGTACTATCCTGAGCTTCCATCATTAGTGGTTCAGAGGGCACCTGTGACTTCCAATTCTTGGGAAGTTTTCGCCCAGAAAAGAATTTTTTACGAAACGAGCTAGTATGACTCAAGTTTGGACGAGGAGTCGATGAGCCATCATCCTCATCAGCTTGATCTTCCTTCAGAGTGTCACACTTGATACCACTAGATGCGACGCGATTCGAAGTGCTATGAAATGAAGACTCATCCTCTAGGTCAGTGTCCCAATTATCGTCGTCGTCATTCTCATCTTTAAATGCACCACGCCGTGACTCTCGCTCTACTGCAGCAGAAGACACAGAGCCTGGATGATGATGGTGATAATTGTGATTCCCCTTTGAAGAGAACTGTGGGTTTACAGGCAATGGCTTCTTCTTGTTCCACAACGCCTTCAGGCCCCATGGGATATTAACAATGTCGGTAGGATCTGTAGGTAGAGATATTGATACGCGTTCAGCGCCAAAGTGCGTCTCGAATATTGCAACCAGATTCTTGAAGAACGCATCGAACCCACAGTCGCAGTTTATTGTTAATATTAAATCGTACAGGTCTGGGACTGCATCCGCCTCCGAAATGCTTCCGTGGTGCTTGCCGCCGGCGTGGCGTAGTACGCTTCCGGAAGAGAGTAGAGAATCCCGAGACAACTGAGACGTTTCCAATGACGAGGTAGAATAGATACTCGAGTTCAGCATATCCCATTTCACGGAATGGTGAGGTTTCCCTACTGGCCCCAGAGACATCGGCTTGGTCGGGCTGCCACGATGAGACTGTGGCGACACTGATTCTCTCCCAGTGGTAATAACTGTGGAAGAAACAGGGCTCTGTGAGTTTGTTTCAGCTCTTATAATAGGAACATGAGGCAATGAATCCTGGTCCATTTGTAGCCAGTCAAGTTCAGCAGACTTGAAACAAACTACTGAAACGAAACAGTTCTCAATTCAGAATATAATCTGGCAATACTGATCCAGATATTCATTGAAGGACCCCAAAGCAAGAATTAAAACCTAACAACGAATAGAAGCCCACCCTTAGCTGACCCCAGCAGTTGGAGACGCTTCAAGCCTGCTTCAAGCCTGTGTTTCTCTAAATCACCGCACAAGATGCGGAGTGTCGGTCTCAAGAAGCTACTTGGACAAAACAAGACAGTTAGTAAATAAGCTCTCTTTCATAAGAGTCTTTTTGCATAAGCTCCATTGCATACCAAAATCCCCGATACTCAGAATCAGATGAAAAAAGGCTCTGGTTGAGGAAGAATTAGAGCGCTTAGCAAAGAAAGTAACGGGGTCAACTTTAATAAACTGCGCTATGACGATGGGCAATAAAACGCACTCACAACACACACCTAAAGTAACGCCTCGCCATTTATTTGCTTCAGGCCGGGGCCGGTGTGCCCTAATCCCATGGCAGCATCACCGCAAAAATCGCGCGCGTCTAGGCAGGCCATATCAGATATTACTTCATGATTAAATAAGGATTCGATTATTACGGGACTAAATCTAGATTAATACTTATTTGGCCTTTTTGGCTTGCTTCTTAAGCCTTTCTTTCTCAGCAGAACGCACCAGTACCAGTCCGAAGAACGATCCAATCACGCAAATGCCCAGCAGTAACAGAATCACCGGTATTCTAATAGCCCATTCACGTGGAGGAAAGATAGAGTACAGGACGTTTGGCTTTTCGACAAATGGCTGGGATAGAAGTTGTTAGCTTTGCAATGTTTTTCACGCGCACTATGATGAGATGTTGAAGAGCTTCTTACCAGGACGAACGTCCATGTCGTGTAGTACACAAAAACGATGGTGGCCACCACTAACATGCCAATACCAACCAAAGTATCCAAGGACTATATGAATTGTTAGACTTTCAAGCTCGTTTGCTATTGTTCCGCGCGTTCTTTGGCCATACCATTCTGATATCCTCCTTCTACACGATCGCGTACTAGATGGAAGCGCTGCTCCACCAGTACAACGCTGTTCAATTTCAACAAAAACAGCACGCTTCCGGGTAAATCTTATATAAATCTCAATATATATTCGCATACTAGAGAAGCTTGAAGGTCGGTATATGAAAATATTGGATGAAAATATTAAACTAAGTAATATGTGAAATACATTAATATATCTATGAACTTTGTTCAATTTGAGCTTCAGAGCTTTCATGACCCTTCTCAATATCCTCGTGGTCTTGTATGCCAGGGTGAGGCCTTCGAGGAAGCTCATGCGCCACTTTTACAATTGTGAATATACTATCACATTCAATGAAGATCATATCCATCTCTTCCAAAGACCTATTGGCAGTCTCTGGGTACAGGAAGTAGACAGAAGGCAGAATAAGCACAAAGTTGATCACCGCAAAAATAATGTAGTACTTGTAGCCAATACTAACAAATGCCACCGGAGTGATTTCAGCCACAAGGAAGTTGAAGCACCATGCGCTTCCAGTGGAAATGGCATTAATAGGCACACGGTATGCAAGAGGAGCAACCTCAGTGGCATATAGAAATGGAAGGCCCAGGAATCCAATAGGGAAAAACAAACTGAATAAGAAAACAAACACACTAGCAGCAATGGCAGATCCTCTAACCTTACTGTCAGAAACAGTTCCTGCGAGGCAGGCCATCACAACACCCATACCAACTGCAGAAATAAGCATCAGCTTACGTCTTCCAACCTTATCAATAGTATAAAATGGAATCAGAGAGCAAAACACCTGCCACGTAAAGTCACTTCCTGACAAAACCCTGGCAATAATAGGAGTAAGCCCAAGATACTGCTCAAAGATTGTTGAAGCATAGTACCCAATGACATTAATTCCGCCCATTTGTTGGAACAGTTGACCACAAGCGGCCAGCACTGTTCGATGCAGGATACGATTAGGCCCATTTTTGAAAAGACCACTAAAGTTGGCTTTGCCAGTTTCTTCAAGCGAAAGTTCAATATCTTGTAGCTCGATTGTAATCTCAACACTTTCGGGCTCGAGGTCACCCAATGCCCCAAGTACAAGTCTTGCTTCCTGAATCCTATTCTTCTTTACAAGCCATCTTGGCGATTCTGGAAACTGCAAAACAAGCGAGACGACAATAATTCCAAACACAATAGGGAACGCTAAGGGGAATCTCCAAGCCACTGATGTCTTTGTAAAGTAAAGTCCCAGGTTAACCCACTGCGAGATGGAAAGACCGCAGCTAATGAAAACACCCTCGAGAACGACAAACGAACCTCTATGGGCAGCCTTGGAGCACTCAGCTTGCCATACCGGCACGGTGGCAGTGACCATACCAAATCCCAAGCCTGCTACGATTCTTCCGGTCACAAACTGGCCCAAGGAAAACGATGTACATTGCAAAATGGCACCCACAATAGCAATGCAGGAGCCCACAAGAACCGTTCTAAGTCGGCCAAGACGGTCTCCTATTACAATACAGGAAAGAGAGCCAAACATACAGCAGAGGGTATACAGAGCGACTACAGTACCTTGTACAGTAGCATTATGAGACTTTGTATGACCAGTAGTATGAACAGTATCGATCGTAGGAAATACCTCGACAAACGATTCCAGAGTCAACAACCCTCCGGCAACACCATTATTATAACCAAACCATAGGTATACAGGTAACACGATCGCATAGAGCATCACAGATAGGAGGCCAGGGCCCCTATACCCAAAGTAAGCAGATTTAGCCATCAGTAATTCTCTGGAGTAGTAGATCCGAACGATGTAAGTTTCCTGCACTTATATATACCCATATTGACCCCGCAGTTGTCTCACGCTGCGAAATGTTGCGAGTCTATCCAGGGCTATTTTGTTGTTTGGTATTACCTGTGTATGCTTCTTTCTCGGTGATAGTCACTCTGAAAAGAAAATAAGAAAGGGCACCCAGAGCCCGCAGCAGCTGGGAGACGGCGTCTTCACAAACAACCCGTTGATGAACCCCGCGTTTTTGTGAGCCAAACCGCCCCTCGTCAAGCTAGCTTACGGTATTTGAATCCCGGATTTGCTTCGGTATTTCGAGGCAACGAGAACCCCAGCTGCTCTCTTACCATTGCGATCATTGGATCTGAAGTTATAAGTAAACCCGCGGGGAGTTATGGTTCCATAGGTTCATTGGGCTGGCTCTGTAGTGATGACTGCTTCACTTGCTGCTCAGAAAGGACTTGATTTCAGCATCAAGCGAACTCCGCTGTATGCTCTGCCATCAGATAACCGATTCTCGTTTTGCCAGTTTGTTCCTAGTTCATACTCTCCTCGACAGTCATATCCATTACTTGTACTTGTTCATGATTCTTACCGGGATGCTGCAAGTCTTCGAGACCAGTGGGCGGATTTCTGTGAGGAGCATGAGATGGTTGCAGTAGCACCTCTCTTTCCTGCCGGCATGGGGGTCGACACCTTGACGACCCAGACCTATCAGACAATATACCATGGCGGAATCCGGTATGATGAGGTATTATTTGAAATAGTGCATGAAGCAGGTCGGCGGTATCCGGGCACCCAAACGGAGAAATTCTACATGGTAGGCTTTTCTGGCGGGGGCCAGTTCATTCATAGATTTGCTTACCTACACCCGGAGCGTCTTATTGCTGTTTCAATTGGTGCCCCCAGTACACTGACTGTTCCTAACCCGGAGCTGGAGTGGCCTGCAGGAATCTCAAATGTTCATAAACTGTTTAGCAGACGATTTTCTGCTGATGCTATGAAAGCTATTGGTGTCCAGTTCCTAGTTGGAGAAGATGATACACAGAAAGCAACTTCTCCGGGGGTCACTCTGTACCCAGATCTTTCGCGTCTGGAGAAGACTAGACTTGTTGCGGGGATGTGGAATGACATGGGGGTATCAAGTTCGGTGGTCATTGTGCCAGATGTTGCACATGATAGTACAGGTCTAGCCCAGCATGCAAAGAAGTTTATTGCTCAATTTTTGAGTCGTCAGCGCGTGAAGAATATTTAGATCTCGAATGTTAAGCCAGCTTTTGCTGACTAGACATATACAAACAATTACGAAGAACCTCTAAATTTATTATTATTTAACAATATTATTTTCTCAATTAGCAAGAGAAGAATATTCTTCAATTTGAAGAGAATCCTCTCATCAAAATAACTGATCATGTTTGCAAACCTTTTCCAACATGACTCGGGAGTTTTTGCATGTCGTTTCAGCCTGTGCCCCACTCCTGTCACCCGCCCACTACAGCCCGAACTGTGGTCAATATCATTCAAATGACAAATTCGACTGCTGACTGCAAATCGCCATTTGCATATTCAGTTAGGTCGGAATGCATCGGGCATAGCGGTGGTCGGTATCATGCCGCTCGCAATGTTCGGTTATTTTGTAGAGTGTCAGATCGTTTATATTCGACCCCTCTGCCCCGCATTTTGAAAATAAACTCCTTCACTCAGAACACAAATCAACATGGTAGAACAAGAAGTCACCAAAACGTTGGTCAAGTGGATAAGGCAGTTGAGCTATGAGCAAATCCCTCCGTCGGTCATTCAGGATGCTAAACGGACCTTTTACAATTGGATGGGGTGTGCAATTGGTGGAAGCCGGCATGAGGCGGTTTCTTTAGCAATTGATGCCCTTGACGATCTATCTGGTCCCCGCGTGGCTTCTATCTATGGGCGGAGTGAAATGTTTGATATTTCAAATGCAGCATTAATCAATGGAATCTCGTCTCATGTATTTGACTTTGACGATACACATCTGAAGACAATTATTCACCCCGCGTAAGTAAGGTTGCTATAATTGCTCAGGAGATAATGATAACACTAACAATATGAATAAATAGAGGTCCTGTTGCAGCAGCACTTTTAGCATTTGCACAAAAGCAACACCTGACTGGGAAGCAGTTCATTACTGCACTAGTTGCAGGCATCGAGAGCGAGTGCAGGATCGGGAATGCCGTCTACCCTGATCATTATGATCGAGGATGGCATATTACAGGCACTTGTGGCGTTTTCGGGGCCGCAATCGCAATTGGAAAAGCCCTGAATCTGGATGAAATAAGACTGACATATGCCTTGGGACTAGCAGGGTCTCAGCCGGTGGGCCTTAGAGAGCAGTTCGGTACAATGACAAAGTCATTTCACCCCGGTCGTGCAGCTCAAAATGGTCTTTTGGCAGCAATGCTGGCGTCAAAGGGATACACATCCTCCCTGCAAATTCTCGAAAGCAAGCGAGGGTGGGCGAATGTACTAAGTACTAAACAGGCATATCATGAAATTACTGATAACCTCGGAAGTACATGGGAGGTCTCACTGAATTCATTTAAACCTTTTGCATGTGGAATTGTTCTCCATCCCATTATTGATGGTTGCGTTCAAGTTCGGGCTGCGAGTGGACTCCAGAACCCGGATTCGTGGGCAAATATTGAAAGCATTGATGTTACTGTCAATCCGTTAGTTCTTGAGCTGACAGGAAAAACAAGACCCAGGGATGGTCTCGAGGGTAAATTCTCCTACACTCATGCATGTGCTGCTGCGATTGTTGCGGGCAAATGCGGTGAACGTCAGTTTGCTGATGAATTTGTAAATAGTGTAACAGTTCTGGCACTCCGTGAGAAGGTCAGAGCCACTGCAGATAAAAACATGCCTTCGGATTCTGCTATTGTAAGAGTCACCCTCAAGGGCCAAGAGGAAGTGGTTATCAAAACAATTGATCATGCCATTGGTAGCGCAACAGTCCCACTATCCAATAGCCAACTAGAGGCAAAGTTCTATGATCAAGTCGAAGTCGTACTTGGTACTGGTCCCGCAGAAAACGTAACAAAAGCATGCTGGAGTCTTGAAAAATGTGAGGATATCACACAAATAATAGATTTGACTACCGCCAGCTAAGTTATCCAGTTCTGAAGATCAAAGCCATAGCTTGTATCGACCGCTAAAAGAGGCCCATCGGTTCCAAATATATCCGTAAGGTTTGTAGCTTCAGATAGAAAATCCTGAGAATCTTGTACCATAGGCGATTCGGCTTTTAACGGCGACACTTGCTGCTGCTGTGATAGATCGGGAGTACTGTCATTTGAAACTGTCGCAGCCGCCTCCATGTGTCTACGTAGAAAATCAAGCGAGTGCTTTATACCAGGCGTTTTTCCAGATTCTGACTCCAAAACCTTGAGAGAGAGCATCAAACGGTCTTTTGCCTCTTGTGATACCTTAGTGTCGTTGCTCTTGCTCATGACAAGATTGACTGTCGTTGCAGTATACATACAGTACGACACCAAGTACGTCACTAGCTGGAATCCGAATGACTGAACATAAAGAACAAATATCTCATCAATTCGTCTCGCACTCTGTACGCACACCTCTTGTGCCCGACTTTCCAATGCTGTGTTGGCTTCCAGTCGCAAAAAAGGACGGTACAGCAAAATATATAACATGTGATAGTAAAGGCTAGACAGGGTTAGAATATGAAACTTCTACTGCTCCCATTCTTTAGATTATACATACTTTAGACAAACAACGTTTGGTGGAGGGGACTGGCTTAATCGCAGAGTATCAACAATCTTAAGCATAGGCGGAATTTTTTCCAGATATTCGTCAATATCAGCGTGGCTTCGAAGAATCCTTTCGTAATGAATCTTTTGCTTAAGTCCTCCACTGTATATCGTCTCGTAGATATTGCAAGAGATCTATACTTGTTAGATAGTGAACGAAGGAACAGATATGATTAAGGCATACTTTGGCGAGATTGAATATGTGAATAAAACATGTAGTAGGATAGGATTTGCAAGGTGAATATGCCTGATATGAATCATCCAGAGAGGAAGGTGACCACAGATCGTCATCATCAGATCTATCGACTATAGTTTAGTTAGAATAATCATTTTTCAATATATCCGCATTTAGACCTACCAAGTTTGTCAACATCCGGAGGTGCCGACTTTAGGGCCGGCGTACGCCCAAGAGTTAATGAGAGTGTCCTAACAAGTTAGAGGCCAATGACAAGAGCCAAAGAATGGATTAAATGGCATACTTATCCCAAACGTACGCTGACATGAAAAGTCGTCGAAGACATTCTTTATCAGCCAGCTGGAGGCATCCACTGAAATCTATGCTCTCTGTCGTTATACCAATGTCTTCCATCATGCGAAATGCCTAAAATATTAGAAAACAGAATCTCTCAAACAGCACAAGCCCTTAACCATACCAATCCTGTATATGCCCAACCTTCTGAGCACTTCCCTATAGCACACTGTCTCCCACCAAGTATAAGCAGCCCCTGAATCGTGGGGATCTTGGGTTTTCCCTGTGACATTTCGTACATGAGCAGGAGCTTAGCTTTCGCAACAAACCGCTCGCCCTTCTTGAGTCCCGGGAATCTAGGGTCATCTTCTCTAATACGCCGCGATGCATGTGCGTATATTGTGTTTTGCAGGAACTGCGAAAAGTACGATCCTCCTAGTCTCTTGTCTCTCAAGAAGCAGTACTTGTAAAGCCACATATGTACAGAGTATTGCCAATTCCAATATAGCTTGAGAAGGGTCTCAGCCAGCATGGGATCCACAGGATCATCGATGAATGTGAACATTTCATCCGTGAGTCTGGAAGTAAAGGGGGTTCCAGGCATAGACAATAGCGAACTATTGGACGGCTGAAACGAAGTTTCCCCCACAAACCGTGATTCGTCAGGCAAAACCGGAGTTAGCACTAGAATAGAGCGTACTGTGCATGTGAATCAATAACTTACTGTGACTCCCGTTTCGAATCCATCCTGAGCACGAGATCCATCCTCACCGTTACTGAGTTCATGCTGTGATACCTCAAACTGTTTAAGAAGCTCAAGCTTCTCGTTGTCAGAAGCAGCAGCGCTAAGCGTCCGAAACAGTCCCTCTAACTTCTGGAAACGCGGTTCAATGAAGGAAAGTTTCCTGGTAGTGTCCTTACTTCGAAAGAGTGTTAGCGCCAGTGGGATCTCTTCACGTGCAAAGCATCATACCTTGAATATTCGCACTGGCGCCCAGCCTTGGAACAATTCAAGCACTGAGGCTTCAGCAGATCGCATTTCACTTTTCTTCGACGGCATTCCGTACACGACAATCCATATCCTCTGGTAGAACTATCGGCACTAGCCTGTCTTTTCCTGTTCATACTGCAACCGCGGAGCGAGATGTATGGTGTTCAGCGTTTAGTCGGGTGTCCCCCGCCAGATTCACTCACAAACACACGGCGGGAATTCATAAAGGGTTCGTTCGTAGTTTTCTTCGTAGTGCCGGCTCCGCTGTTTTCCTTCTGCTGTGACCCTGCTTTGGCTGCAGTTTTATGCCTCCCTGGGTGACACGTGACTTCCGGCCGAGTTGTGGCCGGATCAGGAGCGAATGACCGGTCGGGAACACTTTATGGCTGACATATGCGCCATCGCTATAAAGCAGCAACTGAACATTGACTCTTTGCATCTCCATCCCTAAACATGTCAATTGCACGGAATTCGTTGAGAAGAACTCTTCCTAGAGTATCTGCCTTTTCCACAGTGTTTGTTCGAACCAAGGTAACACTTCCTGAACTCGACTATGACTTTGGTGCTCTCGAGCCCTTCATCTCTGGTCAAATCAATGAGGTAAGTTCGTGACTCAATTGAGTCATTCCAACGATTCATATGAGAGCTTGAAGAAGTCTAATATTGCTAGTTACATTATACCAAGCACCATCAGACTTATGTGAACTCTTATAATGCTGCTACCGAGAAGCTTGCTCAGGCCCAGCATGACGGCGACGTCAAAGCGCAGATTGAGCTTGGTCCCTTGATCAACTTCCATGGCGGCGGTCATATCAACCATTCGCTGTTCTGGAAGAACTTGGCTCCTACTTCTCAGGGTGGCGGTGAGCCTCCTGCCAGTGGTAGTGCGTTGGACAAGGCCATCACCGAGCACTACGGATCTCTTGACAAGCTCACTGCTCTGGTTAACACCAAGCTTGCGGGAGTTCAAGGCTCCGGATGGGCCTGGATTGTTAAGAATAAAGAAAATGGCGCTTTGGATGTGATAACGAAGCCCAATCAGGACCCTGTTACTGGTCCGTATATTCCAATCGTTGGTATCGATGCATGGGAACATGCCTACTACTTGCAGTACCAGAACGTCAAGGCAGATTACTTCAAGGCAATCTGGAATGTCGTCAACTGGAAGGAAGCTGAGCGACGATTCAGTGCCTAGTGTCTCTACTTTACTATTGTTGTATATAACAAGTCATTCGCTTTTATAAACTCGGTCACTATCTCCTGATAACACTCAGCAGACTCATCAATAGCCAATATATCATATTCCAGTTAAACCAATTACCAAAGAATAGAGCTGCTGCGCTATGTTAGATTTTCTCATTATCATGGTAGCCGGTCTTGAGAGCAGATCTCCCCGCTCCCACCCAACTTCTACGTTAGCTCTATTTTTCAGTCTCCAAACGGCCCCAAAATAAAAAAAGACTCGAACCGACTATGGCTGAAGAACTTACGGAATCAGTTGAAGATATCCAGCTGAATGGGGAACAGAAAGTGACTCCCTGGGAAGTTGAGGGCGCTGTCGTCGATGGCAAGGCTGTCGGAATCGATTACGACAGACTAATTGAGTCATTTGGTACTAAGAAGATTACTCCAGAGGTTCTGGAAAGATTTGAAAGGGTCACTGGACATAAACCCCATAGATTTCTCCGACGAGGCATGTTCTTCAGTGCAAGAGACTTAGATCTGATTCTGGATCGATACGAGCATGGAGAACCCTTTTTCCTGTACACTGGTCGGGGACCATCCAGCGATAGTGTCCATATGGGGCATATGATTCCATTTATATTCACAAAGTGGCTGCAAGAAGTATTTGATGTACAGCTTGTAATTGAGATGACTGATGATGAGAAGTTTCTGTTCAAGCAGAACTTGACTATTGAGCAGGTCAAGTCATTCTACATCAACAATGCAAAGGATATCATTGCCGTGGGCTTTGATCCCAAAAAGACCTTTATATTCTCCGATTTGAACTACATGGGCAAGGCCTTGTACGAAAATGTTGTTAGAGTGTCTCGACAGATCACTTTATCAACAGGCAAGGCCGTTTTTGGGTTCAAAGATAGCGATAATATTGGCAGGATCCACTTTGCGTCTATCCAGATTGCCACGAGTTTCAGCAACTCGTTCCCACATTTATTTGGGACACAATCAAATATCCCCTCTCTTATTCCCTGCGCTATAGATCAGGACCCATACTTCCGAGTCAGTCGGGATGTGGCCACAAAGCTCAAGTATCCTAAGCCATGTCTGATACATGCAAAGTTTTTCCCTGCCCTCCAAGGTTCTTCCTCAAAGATGTCTGCATCTGACGATACCAGTGCCATCTTCATGACAGATACTCCCAAGCAGGTTCAGAAGAAGATCAACAAGTATGCATTTTCAGGTGGCCAGGTGACAATGGAAGACCAACGGAAATATGGCGGTGACCCAGATGTTGATGTCGCATATCAATATCTACGCTTCTTCGTCGAAGATGATACTGAAATTGAGCAGATCTACAATGACTACAAGTCTGGAAAACTGTTAACTGGAGAATTGAAACAAATCTGTATCAAGGTGCTGCAGAAGTTTTTGGTTGAGTTCCAGGAGAGTCGAGCCAAGGTCACCGATGAACAGGTGCAGCATTTCGCAGATACTACTAGAAAGTACGAATGGGGTACTAGTGAACGTCGAGTACCAATTAAGGTGCGAGAGCCAAAGTCAAAAAAGCAGCCAAAGAAATGATTAATAACATTAATTAATTAACAATAAATACGGCATTTATACCTATAGTGTCTCTTTTTGTACATGCTTGACCAGATCGTCAATAGTAATTGCCTTTAAATTATGTCTTGCGGCAAACGCAAGACAGTCATCTCGGCGAGCCATTAGTCCATCTTCATCCCGTACTATTTCACAAATAACAGAGGCAGGCTGCAAGCCCGACAACTTTGCAAGCTCCACGCCAGCTTCAGTGTGGCCTCTACGGGCCAAAACACCCCCATCGACCGCTCGCAACGGCAGCAGATGTCCTGGCTTGAGGAAATCGCCCGGCCCCGTGCTAGGATCAGCCAATTTCCGAGCCGTCAACGCTCTGTCGTGAGCCGAGATACCAGTTGTAGTACCGTCGGCAAAGTCAATCGATATGGTGTATGCGGTTCCATGTCTGTCGGATCTCGTGGCACTCATCAGGGGCAGTTCCAGCCGATCTGCTATACTATTTGTCACCGGCGCACAGACGTAACCTGACGAGTATCGAACCAAGAAAGCCATCTTCTCCGTCGTGATTTTCTCTGCAGCAATGATCAAATCACCCTCGTTTTCTCTGCTTTCGTCGTCCAGAACCACCAGAAACTCTCCATTGTCTATGTTCGCACCGTTAGATCGTCCTCGGACCACCACCAGCAAGAGAGGAGGACATCACTTACGAAACGCTTCAATCGCCTCGGGAATCGAGTTGAATTCAGCACTCATAGCTTTACAAGTGATGCGCCAAAAGTAGTAGTATGATTATATCCTATTATATATCCTCAGGGCAGTAAAATGCGCGCACCAATACCCGGCGCTTATATATATATATATGTATATATATGTACAACTGAGTGGTTAATCAAACCCAAAAAAATGCACCACGGCCGCACTGGGATTTTCGCCTCAGCAGCACTCTCCGGCGGCGGGATGACCAAGCAGTTAGTAACTTTATTATAAAATGAAGATTCACATCGTCAAGACATTTATAATATTAATAACGGCGTCAGCCTTGGCTTCGAAATGTAGGCCATCCCAACATTGCAGAAAAGTCCGATATGCCCTTGAGCCATGATATGACGGTCTGGGTTTTGGGTTTTGGGTTTTGGGTTTTGACGTTCGGCGTCTAAAATGCATCCTGGATCTGACTCAGTTTCAGGTTCAGGTTCAGGTTCAGGTCCATGTTCAGAGAATACTGAGCGCTAGTTGGCTCTAATTAGAGTGGTGGTGTTGGGTAGTTTTGGTGTTCCCGGCGGCCGGGCGTCTAATGATTATTACCATCATCATCAGAAGTGTATATAGATGAATCGCTTGTTTGGTGCGAAATCAACAGCGCCAAAGCCATCTCTAACAGATGCAGTAAATAGCGTAGGTCGTTTGTTTGCAGTCTTTTTTGGAGTTGCTGCCCGTTTGTGTGGGGGGGTGTTTGTGCCTGTTCTAACGAAGAAACCCGTGTAGATTGATACAAGAGTGGCGACGCTTGATGTGAAGCTCACAAAGCTCAATGCTGAGCTATCGACATACCAGCAGAAGATGTCGCGCATGAGGGATGGCCCGGGAAAGAACGCATTGAAGCAGAAGGCTCTTAAGATCCTCAAGCAGAGAAAGCAGATCGAGGCCCAGAAAGACGCGCTGCAGAGCCAGAGCTGGAACATGGAACAGGCCGCAATGACCACGGATAATCTGCGGAATACCATGGCCACCATGGACGCTATGAAAAGCGCTAACAAGGAGCTGAAGCGGCAGTACGGGAAGATCAATATCGATAAGCTGGAGGCTCTGCAAGACGAGATGGCCGACCTTATGGACATGTCGCAGGAACTGCAAGATACAATGTCGCGGAACTATGCTGTTCCTGATGACATCGACGAGGGCGAGCTGGACGCGGAACTGGAGGCCCTGGGAGAAGAGATGGAATTCGAGTCGCAGATGGAAGAGTCAGCGCAGCCGAGCTACCTGGCCGAAGACTCGATGCCGGCTTTTGTGGACGAACCCGTTGATAAATCTAAAGAAGAAGTGGCTGCAACATAAGAGAGAGCGCTGTGTTTATTATTATTATATTTCATAAGAGAAAGAATAACGAAATTATTACGAGTCGTTTTTGCGTGCAGCCAGAAAGTAGTTGCCAATATTTGGCTGGCCCGTCAGTTTCCAGCCACACCCAGGCACATAGAGACAACCGTCACTGCGGACGAACTGCCAATCTGACTGTTTGTCAAACCACTCTCGAAGCTCATATTCATTGATATATTTTGACCATGTGTGTGTTCCTTTCGGAACTATTTTCAAGACCTGCTCGCCCATGAATATTGTCGTAAAATATGAGACTGGAGTACGGCTGATTGTAGACAGAAACACCCATCCACCAGGCCGGACCCTATCTAATGCTGCTTTAAGCACGTCTGAAGGCTTGGGAACATGTTCTAGGATCTCAAACAATGTAAGAATATCGTACTGCTCGTCTGATCCGAGATCCTCGATGCCTGCCAGCCTGTACCGCAGTTTAGCAGTAAGTAGGGGATCCTGTTTCATATGCTGCTTCGCAGCTTCAACAACATCCTTGGTCAGATCAATTCCGTCTACACTTTTCACTTCCTTCAGACGTGCAAGGCTCTCGGCTAAGAGCCCACCACCGCAGCCGACATCAAGGACCTCTAGCTCGTTCCCGATTCCATTCTCATTTTGAGACGCAAGCAGCTTTATTCTTTCAGCCCCTGGAAGTATATCTAGCGAGTAGCCCGGCAGCTTTGTCTTGGGTGAATATTTCGTCAACGTCTCCCGAATGTAGTCCAGTCGAAGTAAATTCATCTTCTGTAGAATTCTCTGTGGCCCCTCGGCATTCCACCATGAGTTTGCCAATCGAGAGAAATGCAAAAGCTCATCTGCATCAGCTGATGAGGATCCGGGCGCCTTAGTGCTTAATGTTCTCACAAAAGGTCGGGCTATTCGACTGCTTGTTTTCCACATGACAATCGTACTTGAATGGACGATGGTACAACGAGAAATTGCCCGCGCTCGGGACCTTTGCATTCACTCCATCAACAACAACCAACATCCTCAATGTCGTCGTCCTCTAGCAGGTCGCAGTCTCCAGATCTCGAGGAGAGTATAATAGCTACTCGAGAACGGCGTCCAAATGCTGGTAATAGACTACGCGTTCTGCTCGACGCAGAAGAGCCACTAGAAGATGACGAGGACGGGATTTTCATGGAATTCGAGGACGATGTGGAGTTCGAAGTAGAAGATGAAGACGAGGATGAGGGCGAGTCGGATAATGATGAAACTGAAGAGAAAGCTGCTGCGGATCAAGATGAACCAGTCGCGACGGGAAAGAAACGAACGGTGGACGAGTCAGGTTTGGAAGATGACGAAAATTTCAGTGAATCTGATGAGAGTTCAGTAGAAGCCGGTAGCGACGAAGAAGAAGATGCAGGCGAGAAGCAGCTTCTCAAAGAACAAAAGGAGGTTAAAAGGGCTCAGGAACGACAAAAGAAGAAAAAGATACTCCAGCTGCCGGATCTCACAAGGTCAAAACCGACTAGGAAGTCTGAATCATCGGGCACTCAGAAAAAGGTAATCTCATATAACGCAGAGACGTTCATTTCAGAAGAGAGGCGGGCATCCAAACGAGCTGCTACCGTGAAAAATAAACAAGCTGTCTTTGAAAGATTAAAAGAATCAGAGGCCAGAAGAGCAAACTATGTGGCTCCGGTAGTCAAACAGACGCACAAAATGACGCAGGCCGAACGACTAGAAGAAGCTAAAATTACTGAGGCCAGAAATGTGGCCTCACTTAACCACTTCTTTGAAATGGAAGATCAGCGTAAGCAGAGGCAGCGTGCTGCTATGCTAGCAAAGAGAGTGCCAATGACTTCTGTCATTCGGTATGTAAGCACCACGAGATTAGTACCTCCACGGCGAATGTTTATGCGCCGGCCGATCGAAGTTATAAACTCGAAATTCACTGCTGTGGTGCAGGATACCACTGAAAATAATGAAACTAAATCGGAACCTGAAGGTCCAGGAACAAATGAAAAAGATGGTGCAGAACTGCCATCACAAGAAAAGTCCATGTCTGAGGCCAAGGAAATCAAGGTTGAGGATAACATAGATGAGACTGAAGCCACTCGAACACAGATCGAAATACCAGCTCCAGAAGCCGCTGTAGAACCAACCCCTACCTCTGAGCCTGTTGCTGAGCCTGTTGCTGAGCCAATTCCTGAATCTGTTCCTGAAGAAAAACGGGATGATGAAGATGTGGGAATGGAAGAGCCAGCAGGTAATGAAGAAATTGTACAGATCGATGAGGGGGAAGTTAAAAACGAAGCAACGGCTGAGACAACCGAAATCAAGGCTGAGCCCTCTACCGATCCTTCTGCAGAGGACGATACGGCAAAACACAATGATAACGATAAAGAGAGCGAGGACGTCGTTGAAGTCGAACGGACTAGTATCACTGCCGTCCAGGGTCCTTATTCAATCCGTGCTCGTAACACGGTAACTCTCGTTGAATTTCCGGAAGATTTTGATTACAATCGAATACAGGTCAAATCAATATTGCTCGGACCACGCTCTTTGAAGGCTCCTCGTGCACCAAAGTCTAACAGGATATGTGTTATATCTGGCAAGTTGGCCCGATTCATTGATCCACAGACTGGGGTTCCATACGCTAATATGGAAGCATACAAGATTCTAAGTCTTGCTAAGGGAGGATTTCTGAACTGGAACTGCGAGCTTGGTGGTCTGTTTACAGGACTACGAGAGAATCAACGACATGCGTCAGGTGTGCCTTCTCAGTTTAATGATTAAACTTATATTTATATTTACAGCGCAAGCAACTTAATAATTTATGATCTTTTTTTTGTCCTATTGATTTTGTCAGTCATATAGTCTACAAGACTGTACCATATCCGAAAGTAAGCTTAATTGAGCGCACGTAGTATTCTTCGAAGTTGGATTGAACCACTTCGTCTTGTCCAACTGGGATACCAGTCCAGGTTACCTTCATGACCGTTTCGCCTGCACCCTGGTTGAAAGCCAGGGTCTGGTGAGCCAAGTGACCGGCTTTCCACTCTCTTAACCGCCAAGTTAAGTCTATCTGCTTGGCAGGCTGAAGCTTTTCAATCTCTCCGGAAATATTTCCGCCAAAGAGAGAGTATTTTCCGGTTTGCCCAAATGCGGGGAAATCAGGCTTAGATCGGGACCAAGCAGCTATCATCTCAGGCTTAAGAAGAGCATCATATAGCTGGTCAGCTGGAGCAGTAAAAGTGTATTCCAAAGCCAGAGAAGTAGTATTGTATGCCGCAGTTCCAACAACAGGAGCAGGTGTGCTTGAGCTGGTTGCACTAGCACTACTGGTAGTAGACCCATCTTCCTTCAAAGGATTCTTGACATCCGGGTGCTGGATATCCTTGCCATGCGTGGAAATAAGGTCCGGGCCAAAATTGGCCAACAATGTTCGAAGCTGAGGCACGAGCTCCTTTCGGACCAAAGTCTTGACTGGCTCCTTATCGAGCTTTGCGTCATTCACAGAGATATTAAACACGTAGTCATCCGCTTCGGAGTCGTACGAAATCTCTGGGATAGATATTTGGCCAGTGACGTCAATCTTTTCTCCATTGTCTCCAGTAGTTGATCCAGAGTAAAGTAGAACCATATTCAGGTCAAAAAGACTGATAACTTTACCCTTCCGCTGAGAAACATCGACATCGCCTTCAAGACTCTTCATAGAGGTAACTTCAGCACTGGTCTTGCCATCTTTGGACTCGGCCTTGGTGCCAATAATCTTCCCTTCAAAGTACGTCCTAGACCAGGCGATACAGTTCTTGTCTACCCAATGCCTATATATTATAGTAATAGAGTTAGAAAAGATTCATAACTGCTGCAATTAACAAATTCTACTGCTTACCAGTTGTTGGGGTTATGAAGGACCATCGTTGACGTAGGCAAAGTTTACTTGACAAGGTAAAGAGAGGTGGTTCCGTATGTGCTTATATATTAATTTTGGTGATGGAATTCTCCAGAAATCCAGCCCGGTTTCTAACGGTCGGATCAACAGTGTCAACGGCAACAACTGGAGTAGAAAGCTTTTATGTTTTATACAGTTAAATACACAATAAATAAGGCCATTCCTAATTGATTTTTAGTCGTCTTTGGTGTACAAATCACTAAAAGACTCTAATTCAGCTGCCATGTCGTCGTATACAAAGTCTCCGCCATTCTTTGAGAAATCCGCTGCAACTATACTGGCATCAAAGGAGTCCATTATATTCTCCAACGTTACATTGACAGGAAGCGCCGAGGTTATGAATCCCAGACCACCAAATTCAGAATCCATGTCAATTGGCAATACTTTCGCAACCCCTTCGAGGAACCAAACAGTCTCCTTCTTCTCTGCCGTGAATGATCTCACGAGCTTGTAATATACACGGATGATCTTTTTTGCCCACTCATCCCCCTTTATGAGAAGCTCCAGCAGGTTTCTATCAAGTAGAGCCGGGAATGAGAAGACGCGCAGAATAAAGTCCGACTTGTATCTTTGGTGGAAAAGCTTGTCGATATATACTAGCGTCCGGAAATATGGCGATGAGGTGTGCACTGGGTATAGATCCTTTAGATCATCGTCAAAACAAGTCAAGCTGGAGACTCCGACTAATTGCAGACCAGTCTGAACGGGTGAAGAATCGGCAAGATCACTTAGATCAAAGTTCACAAGTCTATAAAACTTGCTTTCCGGGGGTAGTGGTCCCACTGCCAGCAAAATCGTGGCAGCACCCCGAACATGGTGGATCCATGCGGATGCTGGCAACGAAGTGGCAGAGGATTCGTCTGGCAGCGAGGCATTGGCAAGCGAGTCCAGGATTAACAGGATCGACGCCGCAACCAGTGCATCCAAGTTCTGAGGCGTTACATTTTGCACTTCTTCGCCCAGCAACCGAAGTGCATCTCCACGATGAAGAGTGACGACATTCTCAGGGATACCCTTATGTGTCCTCAGAAGATGAGTCGCCGAAAATGTCAGGATAGAATGCATCAGGAAGGGGTAGTCGAAAGAGAGCATCGGAACATGCTCACCCCATACATCATCGTTTGATATTCCTGCTGCGGTTATAGTCTTCCACACCACAGTATTGTAATGGTAGAATAACCGCAAATCAATCATATTTAGGCCACCCTGAAAGCGAGACGCGACATTGAACGAGCATTCCAAAGCAAGGTGCTCGCAATTTTTACATACTGGGTGTGTCTCATCGCACTTTTTCACAGACAAAGAGTTAGCAGACAAAAAATCTGGGGTACGCAAATCACGACATATTTACCTTCACTCGGCGCCGCTTACATGTCGCACAACCGCGCCGTGATTTTGAATGAGGACGTCTCTTGCTTCCTTTCATCTTCGACTGCTGTAGGCTAGACGCAGTAGCCTTTGAGTCCGGATCTTCCTGCTTTACAGTTATCCTCGGAGAATCATCTTCGGATCCATCTGCACCACCACCGCCAGGCGAGCCAGAAATACTTGAGCTTGCAG
Source organism: Diddensiella transvaalensis (assembly GCA_030555955.1). Lineage (NCBI taxonomy): Eukaryota > Fungi > Ascomycota > Dipodascomycetes > Dipodascales > Trichomonascaceae > Diddensiella > Diddensiella transvaalensis. The sequence continues at coordinate 506,365 of JANIVV010000005.1, read as the reverse complement.
ATTTTCTTCGCATTGAGGGAGAAGGCACACCAAGCAATGATCTCGTTTTACCCTCATAAGCACTGCCCATGTCCACATCCTTTCCAGTTGATGGAGAAGACGCTTTGGCCCTAGACGCCATCTCCACCATCGCCTTGTAAGGGTAAGATTAAAAAGATTACTTTGTTCAAGTATACAGTCGATATGCAAGATAAGGCTTACACTACATAAACGAGAGCATAATTAGTCCTGTTGAAGGCTAAAATTGGCGTCTGTTTTTGAGTAGAATTAACAAATCCGGCTTGGATTACTCTCAACACAAATAACGGCTAAGTACGGGTCGTGTGAATGAGTTTCGTATTGGTCGTTTTGATATATATAGGTCCCAAAGTGCGACTCTTGCGGGTTAATATTATTTTTGCATGTGAACCCATTCTAGAGCATCTAGTGACAGTGCTCCGAGCAAAATTCAATTGCGCGTAACCAACTCTGTTGAAAACAGTACTTGCATACGATATATAGGCTTAAAACTACTTAGATGACTCTAAGACCTTCGTGGTCTCTCTGATTTAGTAAAAGAATGTCAATGGCATCGAGTTGGCAAGAACGCAGTGGTCGCCCAGAGGATCTTGATATTGTGAATGCGACTTTTTCAGCGGAAAGGAGAATGGAATTACTCTCTTAATTCAACTCAACCTTCAGATTATGGATCGATGGTATATCACATATTGATAGCTTGGATCTGTCCGCATTTTTCTATGATCTGCCGCAGAAGTTTCGAATGCTTCTCGTCGAAGACAATCACGCAAAACGAAGCATGATCGATTCATTATCTAATTTAGATTTACTCTTGCGCGAGGAAGAATCAGCATCTGTACCGCGTGGCGATGCACGTATTCCACCTCTTCATCATCAGCAGTATCAGTATCCTTATCCTGCAGAAGAAGTCCCGCCATGGGCAGCCAATAGGCCCCCGCCTGGCTCTGGGATCTAAGGAAAATGATTAATTTATTTGTATGATTCATTTGTATTTATTGTATATACATATATATCTGCTTTGTCGGCTGTGTCGGCGAAGAAAGACTTATTTACAAGTAACGAGTGTAAACTTATCGACATGGTATATCTTTTATTAATCTATTAACATACGCGTAGCTATTTTTTTTTTGGATAATTATAGTTACGCCTAATGGTCATGTCCGTCATCTTGCTTTTGTTCAGGGTCAACCTTAATCATAGTGTCAATTCGTAGAATAGCAATGCAGGCTTCCACGGCGCTCTTTAGAGACTTGATCTTGCTCATGGTGGGCTCCAGAACTCCAGCTTTGATTTCATCAATGATCTTGCCATTCAATAGGTCTAATCCATTGTTCTTGTATCCTCGTCTCTTGGTATCCTTTGGAACTGCTCGCTGGGCAGCGGAATGATATGAGCGTAGCTTGGCAACTAAGTCAGATGAGTCCTTTGCAGCATTGACAGCCAATGTCTTGGGAATAATAAGTAATGAGTTTGCAAACTCAGCAATGGCTAGTTGCTCCCGGGACCCCAGAGATGTGGCAAAGTTTTCTAGGTAGATGTTAAGAGCAGTCTCAACAGCACCACCGCCAGGGACTACTGCGCCAGATTCCAAAGTTCGCTTGACAACAGACAGAGAATCGTGAACAGACCTCTCCATCTCATCGAGCTGGTACTCGTTAGAGCCTCGCAAGATGATAGAACTGGAGGAGTGAACCTTGGTGCCCTTGACAAGAATGCATTCATCGTCTGAGATTCTCTCCTGACTGACTTCCTCGGCATTGCCAAGGTATGAAGGCTCAAAGACCTCCTCACCTTCAAGGTTGGATAGAGTCGAAATAAAGGTGGCACCAGTGGCACGGGCAATTCTTCGCAGGTCTTCACGCTTGCATCTACGGACAGCCATTACACCAGCCTCAATGAATAGCTTGAGACAGAGATCATCAATACCTTTGGTTGTGAGCACAACATTGGCTCCTGCATTGATGATTTTTTGGATTTTTTCTTGGATGATATCATATTCTCTCTTTCGAATAGCCTCCAGTTGTTCTGGATCATCGATAGTAACATTGACTCCGAGGGCCATCTTGGCCTTCTGCAAGTTCATATCCAGTACTGCTATTTTGGCGCCAGCGATATGTGTTTTCATGGCCTGGCTGGCAACGGTACAATTCAATGCATAGCCCTTAATAAGAACTGACTCTGTGGCGGATTTGCCATGAGCTTTGAGGATATTTACAGCCTTGACGGGATACTTTGTTTCGCCTTTGGCATTTGTGGTTTTGACAGCCAGGATGGCATCAACAACCATCTTGGAGAAAAAGTCCGAGTCAGCACCAATGATCTTACTTGACATACTGGTCTTGGCAATATTGATCAGAGTGTCCTTGCCGAGAGTCTCGACGGGTTGACTCAGCACATCGCTAATATATTTGATAGCCTCTCTTTGAGCCAGTCTGTATCCAGTAATAATCGTAGTAGGATGGATTCTGTTCTTGACCAGTTCGTTGGCCCGTCTCAGAAGTTCTGCAGCAATGATCACAACAGACGTAGTACCATCACCAACTTCACGATCCTGCTGCTGTGCGAGCTCTACCAAGATCTTTCCAGCTGGATGTTCAACGTCCAAAAGACTTAGGATCGTAGCACCGTCATTTGTAATCGTGACGTCTCCAATGTCGTCCACCAGCATCTTGTCTAAACCCACAGGTCCGAGAGACGACTTCACTACATTTGCTATAGCCTGGCATGCCAGTACTACTCCAATTAGCAATCAAAGCCACGATAAACTCGAGGGAGGATGTGCATCTTCATACCATTCTGGTTTCTAATATCGTCGCCGCTGATTTTCTCACCACTCAAAACTGAACGCATTCAATATTAGCTTTTGGCTTCTCAGAAGACCTATACAAATCTAACTTACAAAGCGTGTCTGATCTTGGAGCTGAATAGACTTGCGACATTGTTTCTACTCCTTTCTAACGTGCTGGCGCTTGTATGCGTTTGGAAAGTTCGCGATCAATATATTCACTCTACAGTTCTCATAATTACTCGTGTCACCGAGCAGGACCATTATCCTCAGCAGTATCAAAAAAACGGGAATCATATCATGTAAAATAAAAAAATAAAAAGCAGTAGTAAATAAAAAATAATAATGTAAAACGGGTAGGCGTGCATGCTTATAGTATTATGCACTTCTTACTCTTCTTGATGACAGGAGGCTCTAGTGCTGCTACAATCGCCTCATCAAACACGTTCTTGAGGCCCTTTTGAGTCAATGCTGAACACTCCACGTATTTGATGGCGCCAACTTCGCGAGCCAGTCGTTCTCCACTCTCATAAGCCACTGGCCGGAGCTTCTGTCTTGCAAGCTTCTGAATAACTAATGGGTCGTCTCGCAGATCGATCTGGGTTCCGACAATCAGACATGGGACGCCTGGACAATGGTGGTGGACCTCTGGCAGCCACTTTTCTCTTACATTCTCGAAACTTGCAGGAGATGTGACTGCAAAGCAGACCAGAAACACATCTGTCTGGGGATAACTTAGAGGTCTTAGACGGTCATAATCTTCTTGTCCAGCCGTGTCAAACAGTCCCAGGGTATAAGGCTCATCACCGATCATGACCGTGACAGCGTAATTGTCGAATACGGTAGGGACATATTCGGAAGGAAACTTGTTTGTCGTATATGAGATCAACAAGCAGGTCTTTGAATTATTCACATGTTAGCGCGCTGCCGATATCATCAAGCATAATCTTAAATAATAGCTCCACGGATTTACTCACCTTACCAACAGCACCATCACCGACCACTACACATTTTATCGTCTGCATGATATTCAAATCCTCCACTTAGAAAAGAAGGGATGACTCGCGTTCTTTTAACTGTAAACAAAAGTTAGTTTTCCCCATTATCCATGGCTTGAAGAGAACACGTCCAATCAAGGGACCAACCCTCTCAGGTTGTTGAACTGTTCCAGATCCTCGGAATCCATTAATGGTACATACATGAAGAATATATATATTTATCTCCTCAGAGTTTAATAGAGAAAACAAACCAAAATAGCTTTTATCAGTTGCTGGACACACTACTATTCCAAGGTATAATAATAATAAACGATCGAAAGATAAAACAGTACAATCCTCAAATCACTGCAACAAACAAGGTCGATGGGAAAAAAAGTTCTGCACACAACTGGAAAAGGTCCTTAGTCGATATATACTTCACAATCGAACCGGGTTGGTTTCAATATAAAACTAATAATAATATGCCTTCTTTGGGGTTTTGGAAAATCAAGGAGGTGTGGTGGAATTGCCCCTGGCAAACCAAATTAACCGCCCATAACTGAATTAATATTAAAATTCTCTGCAGCACAGCATTTTCGGCTGGTTCTCCATCAGTATTCGGTATTACACTGCCATACCCAGAACTCGTGAGGTTCCCCACTACGTTTTGCCGTTCCAGCGGACATTTCCGCGTTTGCCCTCTTTGATTTTGAGAGGAGCGTGTCCGCGGCCATTCTGCTGGATGCCCATCATTAAGTTATCCCGCCGCGCTTATTGGTCAATGCTTATCAGGCATAGGTTCCACAGGCACAAACTGCCAAACCAATCATCAAACAACGCTAACTCGGCTCCGGAACCCTGTTGGAGCAGGCTCCTTTGGGTGGAAGAGATCGGACATGCCCAATTCTTATCAGTTTACACGCCGGCGGTCAAAATCAAACATATTGATCCACTTTTACTTTCCTGTATTCTTGATTCTTTCCCCTTCATCACCATTATCATTATCATTATCATTTCCTTCTTGTTCTCTTTTGAAATCCCACTTATTATTGTTGTTTTGTGAATATATTAAAGGTTCTCGTGGTGTAAGTTAGTTTTTCTTCTCGAGGGAGACCATCATCATCGGCGCTAACACGTTTTATCATGCAGATTTAAATGATCGGGTGGACAATAAACCAATGGAAGAGCCATCAAACGGCTGCATCTTCCAAGGACGGTCTCCAGTCACTGATAGACTTGGTAGCTAGTTATGACCGAAATGATCCCGCCTTTATTGCGATTGCTACCCCGGAACAGATCCGAACCCAGTGGGACGTGATCTCCAGCCGAGACAAATCAGCCATGCCTCTGTATGGTGTTCCATTTGCGGTCAAGGATAATATTGACGTGGAGGGATTCCCTACTACAGCCGCTTGCCCGGCGTACAAGTATACACCTGAAGCTGATGCGGTGATTGTGGGTCTTCTGAAACAAGCAGGCGCTATAGTCATTGCAAAGACAAATCTGGATCAGTTTGCTACGGGTCTGGTAGGAACACGATCTCCATACGGGAAGCCCAGCTCCACATTCTCAAAGGACCATGTTAGTGGCGGATCCAGCTCCGGATCAGCGGTTGTTGTCTCGCGAGGTTGGGCTGCATTCTCACTCGGAACTGATACCGCGGGTAGTGGCAGAGTCCCAGCAGCTCTAAACAATCTCGTGGGATTGAAGCCTACAGTGGGTGTATTCAGTGCTACAGGTGTTGTACCAGCTTGTAAATCTCTGGATTGTGTCTCAATTTTCTCCCTTAGTATCCCAGATGCTCAGTTGGTATTTTCTATTGCCGCACAAGAGGATACAAAATATGGTTATTCTCGGAAGCTTCCCGCAAAGCCACTCACGAGCTTTGGCAAGCGGCCAGTATTTGCATATCCAAGCAACCCGAAGTGGTTTGGAGAGGAGAAGAATAAGAAACTCTTCGCCAATTGTCTTGAGGGATTCAAAGAGATTGGCGTTGAGATTGTGGCTGTTGATTTCACAGTTCTTTACGACCTGGCCAACTTGTTGTATGAAGGACCATGGGTTGCAGAACGATATTCTGCGATTCGAGATATAATAGTAAACAACCCCAGCGCTGTTGATCCGGTTGTTTATGGGATTATTAAGAAGGCTGAGAACTTTTCTGCTGCAGACTTTTTTGATGCTGAATACAAGCGCCGTGATTTTGTCAAGTTGATTGAAGCACAATTTGACGAATATGACGGTCTGATTGTGCCTACCTGTCCTTTGAATCCCACCTTTGCCGAGCTTGAGGCTGAGCCCGTGCTTGTTAATTCTAGACAGGGTACCTACACAAATTTTGTCAACCTTTCAGATATGTCTGCTCTGGCCATTCCTGGTGGATTTAGAGATGACGGTCTCCCGAATGGTGTGACTTTAATTTCCAAGAAATTTAATGACTACGCATTGCTGGAATTAGCACAAAGATTCTTGTCTTCATATACTCCTGGCCGTCTACTAGGAAATACTGGCATCAAGGCAGACATTGGTACCGACACTCTTCATTTGGGAATTCCTAATGGCGGTCCTAGGTCTATTCCTCTAGCTGTTGTGGGTGGTCACTTGTCTGGCATGGCATTGAACTGGCAGCTACAGAAAGTTGATGCTCATCTTGCATATCGAAGCTCCACTTCACCAAACTATCGACTATTTGCATTGCCAAACACAACTCCTCCTAAACCGGGCTTAAAGCGAGTCAGCGGTGGCAAGAACGAGGAAAGAGGAGAGTCTATTGCTGTCGAAGTGTGGAATGTTCCTATTAAGAACTTTGGCCAGTTTATTTCCATGGTACCACATCCCTTGGGTATCGGAACTATTGAGCTTTCTGATGGAAAATGGGTGAAGGGATTTATTTGTGAGCATGCTGGTTACGCGTCTGACGCTGCTGTTGATATCACAAAGTATGGTGGCTGGCGAAAGTACATCTCTGAGACTAGCAAGGCCAAGCCATTCAATACTGTGTTGGTGGCTAATCGAGGAGAGATTGCTGTGAGAATTATTAGGACTCTCAAGAAACTGGGAATATTCGCCATCGCAGTTTACTCTGATCCTGATCGCTATGCTCAGCATGTTCTTGAAGCTGATGATGCTGTCGCATTAAATGGTACCAGCTCAGCGGAATCTTATTTGTCAATTCGCAAGATTTTAGGTGCTGCACGCGCTAAATCTTGCCAGGCAATTATTCCTGGCTACGGCTTTCTTTCTGAGAATGCTGATTTTGCGGATGCGTGTCAAGAAGAAGGAATTGTATTTGTGGGTCCTACTGGTGATGCCATTCGCAAGCTTGGCTTGAAGCACTCAGCTAGGGAGATTGCAAATGCTGCTAATGTTCCTTTGGTTCCTGGTACAGGTCTTGTGGAAGATATTGACACAGCTGTCAAACTTGCTGAGAAGCTAGAGTACCCTTTGATGATTAAGAGTACGGCTGGAGGTGGTGGTATTGGGTTGCAGAAGGTGGATAATGAAGCTGAATTGCGCAAAGCATTTGTTACTGTCAAGCACCAAGGACAGGCTTATTTCAATGATTCTGGTGTATTCTTGGAGCGATTTGTGGAGAACGCACGACATGTCGAAGTCCAGGTGTTTGGTGATGGTAAAGGTAATGCTATTTCTCTTGGCGAACGTGACTGCTCTCTGCAGAGAAGAAACCAGAAAATCATTGAAGAGACTCCGGCACCAAACTTTCCAAGCGAGACTCGTGCACGGATGCTGAAGGCTGCAGAAGGATTGGTTGGCAGCATGAATTACAAGTGTGCAGGAACTGTTGAGTTTATCTATGATGAGCGCAGAGATCTTTTCTACTTTCTGGAGGTTAATGCAAGACTGCAAGTGGAGCACCCTATCACTGAGATGGTCACTGGTCTGGATTTGGTTGAGCTGATGCTTAATGTCGCTGCTGACAGGCCACTACCAGATATCAAGACACTTAACATGCCTGGTGGCGCTGCTATGGAAGCTCGACTGTACGCCGAAAACCCTGTCAAGGATTTCCAGCCTTCACCTGGTCAGCTGACTGATGTTAAATTCTCTGAGCTTGCTCGTGTGGATACATGGGTCCAGCGTGGCACCAAGATCTCGTCTGAATATGATCCTACACTAGCCAAAATTATTGTCCATGGCACAGATCGTGCAGATGCACTGAAGAAATTGAGAGCGGCACTGGAGCAGACTGTGGTTAGTGGCGTAACTACAAATTTGGACTATCTGAGGTCAATTGCTGAGTCAGATATGTTTGGCAAGGCACGAGTAGCGACAAAGATTCTTGACTCGTTCAATTACTCTGCTAATGCCATTGAGATTACTAGCCCTGGTAGCTATACCACAATTCAGGATTACCCTGGTCGTACATTGCTGTGGCATATTGGTGTCCCTCCTTCTGGTCCGATGGACGACTATGCATTCCGAATTGCAAACCAGATTGTTGGAAATGATTCGAAAGCACCTGCAATTGAGGCTACATTGGTAGGACCCAGTATTTTGTTTCATCATGATACAGTTGTAGCTCTCACTGGTGGTGAGTCTCCTGCTACTCTGGATGGCGATCCTGTCCCATTCTGGATGCCAATCACAGTCAAAGGTGGTCAGAAGCTTGTTGTTGGCAAGCTCAGTACTGGATGTCGTTCATATATTGCGATCCGCGGCGGTATTGATGTGCCGGAGTATTTGGGTAGCCGCTCTACATTTGCCTTGGGCAATCTTGGTGGATACAATGGTAGAGTCTTGAAGTTTGGAGATGTTCTCTTTTTGGGTCAGTCAAAGCCAGTTTCTGAGCCAGTTGCAGCACCAGCTGAAATTGTGCCAAAATATGGTAATATCTGGCAAGTTGGTGTCACATGTGGTCCTCACGGCGCACCAGATTTCTTTACTCAGAAATCTCTTGAGACCTTTTTCAGCAGTGACTGGAAGGTCCACTACAATTCGAATCGATTCGGTGTGCGATTGATTGGGCCTAAGCCAGAATGGGCACGTCCCGATGGTGGTGAGGCAGGATTGCATCCTTCCAACACACATGACTATGTATATTCTCTTGGTGCTGTGAACTTTACTGGTGATGAGCCAGTCATTCTGACCTGTGACGGTCCAAGTCTTGGTGGCTTTGTTTGTGCCGCAGTCGTTATTGAATCTGAATTGTGGAAAATTGGCCAAGTAAAGCCTGGTGACAAGATTCGGTTTGTGCCTGTTTCAATTGGCGATGCTATTGCTTTAAAGCGAATACAGGACGATCGGGTAAAGTTTAAGACCACAAAGAGTCTGGATATTGTCTCTGCTGGTATTGAGTCGCCTGTTTTATATCATCACGAAGCGACAGCTCAGATCCCCAAGGTTGTATATCGTCAAGCAGGCGACAGATACATACTTGTCGAATATGGCGAGAACAATATGGATCTGAATTACTCGTATAGAGTATACAAGCTTGGAGAGTCAGTCAAGAGTAAAGCAGTTACGGGCGTTCTGGAAATGTCACCTGGAGTTCGATCCGTTCTTATTCAGTATGACGGGTATAAGACGACTCAGAAACAACTGGTACAAGCATTAACACAAATCGAGGAGAGTATGCAGTTTGTTGACCGATGGCAAGTGCCTTCTCGAATCATTCGTTTACCACTTGCATTTGAAGACAAGAAGACATTGGGTGCTGTGCAGCGATATAGTGAGACTATCCGATCTACTGCACCTTGGTTGCCTAACAATGTTGATTTCATTAAAGAAGTGAATGGATTTGAAGATCGAAATGATGTGCGAGATATCTTGTATCAAGCACGATTCCTAGTATTGGGTCTTGGTGATGTATTTTTAGGTGCTCCATGTGCAGTGCCATTGGATCCTCGCCATAGACTTCTTGGAACCAAATACAACCCTTCGCGAGTGTTTACTCCTAATGGTACAGTTGGTATTGGTGGCATGTACATGTGTATCTACACGATGGAGTCGCCTGGTGGGTATCAGCTTGTTGGCCGTACAATTCCAATTTGGGATAAACTTGCACTAAACACTCAGCGGGAAAGGCCATGGCTACTTTCGCAGTTTGATCAGATCGAATACTATCCTGTGACTGAAGAGGAGCTCGACCGTCAGTGTGAGAAAGTTGAGCATGGACAGTACCTTGTGGACATTGTTGACAGCATCTTTGACTATGGTGAGTATTCAGAATGGCTCAAGACCAATCAAAAGTCAATTGATACCTTCAGAGCTAAGCAGGCAGAGGGAACTGAAGAGATTTCGCGCCTGATTCAGATTTCTAATGCAGAACTTCAGTCGTCAGTGCCTGAAAAAGAGGTTGTTACTGCCGACCAGTTTTCAGAGTCTGCTGTGATGGTATATGCAGAGGTTGCAGGCAAATTCTGGAAGAATTGCGTTGCTGCTGGAGATGAGATATCTAAAGGCCAGGGAGTGGTCATTCTGGAAGCAATGAAGACTGAAATGGTTGTAAATGCTCCTGGTAGTGGTAAAGTCGTCAAAATCTTGGTTGGCAGCGGAGACATGGTTGAATCTGGGGACCTTGTGGCGGTTATTGAACCATGAAGTATTTTAGTTAATGAATGAAATAATAATAATAATGATGATAAAAATGATGAGATAGGTTGCTTTTATTTCTTGTTATCTAAAACTAGTAGTATGTCGAAGTTTATTTTCATTAGCTTGCTCCTTTTCCTCCTCGTCCTCATCATCCTCTTCATCTTCGTCTTCATCCTCATCACCCCGGCCTCCTTCTTCATCCTCATCGTCGTCGGTGTCGTCAGGAGGAGGACCGCCTAGTCGTTTGACGAGAATCTCAACAACATCAGACCATTCACGCATTCCACCCATGCCAATATCTCCACACACAAGTACCTTTTCAACCGGCTTCAGAGTTTCAATCCAGGGACACTCTTCTTTGATTGATTGGAGATGCTTTTTTGTCATGGGGTTAATATACATGTGAGTGTTCATTGCCGGCGCAACCAATATTGGTACGGCAGGGTTCCATGCCCGAATGACCGACGTGATCAGATTATTACATATTCCATTGGCAATCTTAGCCAACGTGTTGGCCGACAACGGTGCAATCAGTAAGATATGTGCCCACCGGCGTAATCTTACGTGCAACACGCTCTCAGCCCTACCTCTTCGCGATGTCCATTCATCATCGTCATGCCATACTTTGACATCGCTGGGGATTTTCAGTCCTGTCATGAAATGCTTTGCGGATTCAGTCAATATAAGCTGAATCTCAGCGGCATCTCGGTACACCTCTTTCAGCTTCGCAATGATGAGCGGGATCTTGATTGTCGCAACCGAACCGGTTGCGGCCAGTAGTATATGCATCTTGGGATTAGCTTCGGCATCTGAGGATACACCCGAGCTCCCTTTGCTGTCTAGAGCCGATGCCAACGATGCTGTGGTGGCCAACGGACCTGTTACAAATCCTCCGATATGGCCAACACCGGTTGTGCCATTGGCGCCGGGCCCTTTTCCACCCATGCCGGCCCCTGGCGATATGGGTCGCTCATCAAGATGGTGGTTATGATGATGATGACCGTGATGGTGGTGGTGGTGGTGATGATTATGCACTTGACGTAAATTTGCAGCGATATTATGGTCAAGTTGAGACGGACCACGTTCCTCGTTAAATGAAACCACACTAGGAGCCCTGGTGACGGGTTTGAGAGTCGTGGGCCGTTCTCCTCCTGCATGATTCATAGCCTGGGACGCTGCTGGCATTTTCTTGAGGCCGACAAGTTAGCACATGTAATTCTTTTACTCTTCGGTTTCTGCTTCTGCGTCCTATTCTGTATCATCTGCTTACTTTGAAACCACTGGCCCGTGTGTTTTTTGTTTCTAAAAGACACTTGGAATACACGCGTTACGGAGCAAAGGATCTAGGCTGCGCGATAACTGATGTATCAAGAAAAATATGATGCTAACCTTATTGGCCCGTCTGTTACCTTCTTTCTCCCCTTACAAAAACCAATGCCAGACCTTTGATGAGAAGTATACAGGCGTATCGCCCTTTATTTCAACCTCTACCTTGTGCGGGTCGTTGGGCTATAAAACGAGTCCCTGGATATGCTTACAAAGAGGTGTAGCGAAGGGTAGTTTCGCGAATTCAAAATGGAAGGAAGGGAACGTTGAACTCCGAGAGCCTTCACTGTTTTTAGTAACTACTGAACAAGACCTTATGCAGATTCAGCATCACGTGACTGTTGTCCAAGCAACCGCCGACTCTATTTTTTTTCCTTGGCCTGTCGCAGAACGTCAATAACACTTTGTCTATTATAACCTATCCCGGTTGTGGACAAATCTTTATGGTGTGGTAATGGATCTATGGGAGTGGGGTCGAGCTGGTTTATCTAGCTTGATAGCTAACTTTAGATTAAAGTGGCGCAGAGAAGTTTTTGCTATTGCATTGAGGTGTTACTCTAACCGAGGTCGACGGAAATAAGAGGAGGCTTACCACTGGCTGAGCCATTGTAAGTGGGTTCAGTTAGTTAGTGTTTCTGTGAATTTAGCCGTGTCGTATTGCGATGAGTTTGTCCCCCGGCGCTAAGACGAGATAGATCGACATGTCAAATTTGCGGGACCCTGCATAAGCCGCGGCCACTGCGAAATAGCTGACAGATCAAATTACAACACGCACTAACTGGCTCTTAGAGTACGGGTCCCGAAGTCTTATAGCAGCTGCAAGGATTACCGGCTACAATATGATGCTGAGCTAACTGGTTCATTTTATATATGCGAAATTCTTATCTAGGTTGCAGGTTGCAGTGCATAAGCTCAAAGTTAACGTTAACTTTTAGTCTTGGAGTACAATCCACTTATGTAAAGCCATAGATCCTAGGGCAGTAGTGAATTAACCAATGGAATCCATCCCAAACGCAAAAATCTCTACAGCAACTGGACGAGGGATTGGTGAATAATTTTTCAAAACAAACTTAATAACTAATTCTACATAGTCAAACCAAAAAAAGGGCTAATTCTCTTGGATTCAACAAAAACTTTAGATTAACAAGATTCAGTAAGACGAAGGAAGAGACAAAAAATTTCTTTTTCAAACTTTGAAAAATCTATATATGTACCAAGGGAAAGATTGATGCGGGGAATTGTTTATTTGAATTTCTTTCCAAACAAAAGCAATTGAAGTTGGTCATACATGGAAATGACACCAGCACCGGCAACACCACGGAGGATGTTAGCACCGCAACCCTTGAAGAGAGAGGTGACACCTTCAGCAGCGACGATCTTGGTGAAAGCATCGAAAGACGACTTGTACTTGACGGCCTGGCCAGAAGTCATCATCATACGACGACGGACGGTATCAAGAGGATAAGAAGCAGTGGAAGCACCAGTGGTAACAGTCCATCCCAACAAGAAAGAGGCAAGGAAGCTACCGTCAAGAGAACCAACGAGGACAACAGGCTTAAGAGAGTCGTAGAGACCGAAGTACAGACCTCTGTAGACAATGATTCCGACAACAGAAGGACCGAAACCACGGTACAGACCAGCAAGACCATCCGACTTAAGAGTCTTCTTGTAGACATCGATCAGACCGTTGAATTCACGGTCACCGCCGCCCTTGGCAGCCTTAGCATCGTTAGCAAGACGGGTACGGGCATAGTCCAACGAGTACACAAACAACAGGGAAGTGGCACCAGCAAGACCACCAGAGGCCAGGTTACCGGCGAACCAAGGCCAGTAGCCCTCGCTCTTCTTGAAACCAAACATGGCCTTGAACTTGTCCTTGAAAGCAAAGTTCAATGCCTGGGTAGGGAAGTAACGGATGACGTTGGCGGTGTTTCCTCTCCAGAAGGCAACGATACCCTCATCGGCAGCGGTACGCTTGAAACAGTCGACGATACCGTTGTACTTGTGGGAAAGACGGCCTTGCTTCAGCATCTCGTCCTGGTTCTGGATAAGAAGCTTGACACGCTCGATAGGAGCAGCGGCGGTCTTAGCGACGGCGGCTGAGACACCGCCCATCAAAAAGTCGACCATAAAACTCTACACAGGCACGATGTTAGTATTCACCCATAGTGACATTGTCCCCGACAAAACATGACAGGCCACGCTGTGGTTGTGAGGCAGGAGAAGCCGCTGGTCATTGCTGTTGTGTCGGGCGCTTAATTTTCACCAAGTGTGTGTGTGTGTGTGTGGGTGGAAAAAGCGCTTTGGACCAATCAGAACCGCTCGGGACGATAGGAAAAAAAAAATTGCCCAAAATCCAAGCGATAGCCGGAGAAAGGTCCAAACCATCAGATCAAGGCCAACCACTTTCGACGGCTATCGACCGAAAACAAGACCAACCCCCCATCAGATCAAAGCACAACCGTAATTGCAAACTTGATTCCCCGATAGAAAGAGTCTTTCTTGGGGCCTCACCCCAAAACCACCGCTCCTACTACACGCTTTGCACTCCTCCACAACAAGACACACGCAGGCAAGGGAATCGAAACCAAACAGAAGCACAACTTACACTTTCAGACATCTTGTACTAAGATCCGTTGTTCTCTTTTCTTTAGATGTTTATAATAATCGGCCGAATTGGCACTTGGATAGGAAAACAAGTAAAGGGGGATTGAGTGAAAAAGTAGACTAAAGAAGGGAAGTGGAAGAGAAGTTTTGCGCCGGGAGGTTTTATAAAAAAAAATTTTTGGCTGTTACCTGGGTTACGTAATCGTTCCGCGCAGAGGTTGCCCGGCAGTTAAAGTTGGCCAACGGTTAGTTCCGGCTCGGAACCAGCATGAGGGCTAAGCGCGGAACACCGGCGCTTAGGGGAACAGAGCAGTAGGAGTAATATTGATCATTAGTGGAATAAATTATAGGACACAGGGACTAACGAGGGGTCGTAGAGCGGCGTGCGAGGCTTTTGAGGTTGGGTGATGAGTATGCAGCGATCCGGGTGAGTCGACTACTGGCGGGTAGACGTTTCATGGCAGGCGCTGAGGGAGTAGTTGTTGGTGGTCGAGGGGGGTGTGCTTGTGGTCGAGGGGGGTGTGGCGGTTGCTGCTGCTGCTGCTGCTGGTTGCGCATGGTGAGACGAAGGTTCATGGATGTGGATTTATGCAATTGGTGCCGGGGAATTAGTGTTCGCAGCATGGCCTCTGTCCTGCGCGGTTCCGTGTGTTGGCCTGGGGGAGGTGCAAGAGTTTTCAATGCTGCGGCAACTGCCGCAGGTCCACGAGGAGGAGGCCCACGAGGAGAAGCAGGAGGAGGAATAGGCGTACGCGCTTTGACGCTCGACCCTTCCCTCTGATGCTCGGGATCCTTGCGACGCCGTTTAGTGGGGCTTTGCTCCGATGCGGTGCAATCCGTCGCCCTCTTGCCTCCTGTTGAAGAAGAAGGTGCATTCGGCGGCTGCCAAATGGAGTTGTCTTGCTTTGCTACTGATGCCATGGCACGGGGCTGGAGTGGTGTTGCGGTTGACTTCACAGTATAATGAGAATCAATCGAGTCCATCTTGGCAAATTGGCGCCGATGAATCGAGGAATACCGGTTGTGTCGTCCTCGTCGAGAGTTTCTCGGTGACGTTCTAGCGGCCGCGGCGGCTGCCATGGAAGCCATGTCATTATTGGTAGTTCTGCTTGGCTGTCGTTGATGCGGATGTGCTGTTCGCAGGGAGGGAGGACTCATGACTGAGGGTGGGTCAGTCTGCTGCTGCTGCTGCTGCTGCTGCTGCTGTTGTCGACGAATAAGCTTGGAACGCTCGTTCATCTCTCGAAGGACCTTGTCGTTGACAGTTTCAAACCCTCCGAAAGTGAAAGTACTGGCCTCCGAGTGCTTGAGTCTGTCGCGAGGAGGCGACATGCTGAAGGGAAAAAAACAACAACAGCTTGTTGCTTCTCACTCTGCGATGAACTCCTTGAAACTGAGTGAAGGGGGGTGATGATAAGTCAACAAAGTAATCTGCCGGCTGTTTGAACGCCAAACTAACGTATTTACCACCGCCGAATTTGGAACTTTATAAACAACCATAAAGGCCCCCCAAGACCCCTCCAAAACCTTTTGCTTGGAGGGGCTAGTCACGTGATCCGAAGAATAATTATTGCCTAGGAATGCCGTGAACTACACTCCAATTACGGACTGCTTTTTGAGAAAAAATAGCCTTTATCATTCTCATTGAAGGAGAAATCCAAATGTCCACCATCATCAGGTCCTAAAGGATCCCCTCCCCTGCTTGAGTTCGGACCTTTGGCCCTTGGCCCTCTGGTATTCCCAAAAGTTCCCTAGTTCGGGGGGGGGGGGGCCTGTTAACTCCCATTAAAACAAGTTTACCTTCCCCTGCTGTTCTTTTAGTACACATAAAGTTGTTTTTTAACAGTTCCTTTACTCGAGAAGATTTTTTCTTTTGTACACCTTGATTTTGACTTTTTTTGGGATACTTTGCGTTGTCGTCGTCGACTAATTTCAAGAGTACATTCATCTTCTCTATTGGAAACCAGTCTCTTGGGGAGCCGTATTGCAGAGATTATAATATTGGAGAATTGTTGTGTATTGGTTCTTGGTGTTTGAATCTCGAAAGAATTATAAAGGAGGGGGGCTAGTTATCCAACAGAACCCATTCCTTCTTCTCTCAACACTCTTGTTCTTTCTTTCACGCTTCTCTTTCTATCACCTTACAGTCTCGTTGGTGCCGCTTATCTTGACAGTCTTGGTCCTACACAATGAGTGAATCTGAGAATCGCAATGGCGCCAGCGATTCGCTGTTTGAATCAAACTTCTCTGATCAGCAACAAGGTCCTTCGTCGCCGCCACAGAGTCAACAACAACAACAACAGCAGCAGCAACAGCAACAGCAACAGCAACAGCCACTGTCAGACGAGGCTCTGAGCAAGACTTCAATTACAATCCGGTCTCTGGTGACATCCAAGGAGGCGGGCGCCATCATCGGCCAGGCAGGAAAGAATGTAGCAGACCTGCGGGAGAGAACAGGTGTCAAGGCCGGAGTCTCGAAACCAGTTCCTGGCGTTCAGGATCGTGTACTTACTATCAGTGGATTACTCGACGGAGTCGCTCAGGCCTATGCCATTGCTGCTCAGACTCTGGTGGAAACACCCCCTCCAGGACACTCGATCCATGCGCTATCAACCCCTGCCCCACCAGGAATCGCTACTATCCGACTATTAATACCCCATCAGCAAATGGGAACTGTCATTGGAAGACAAGGATCACGAATTCGAAGCATCCAGGAATCTGCAAAGGTCCGAATGGTGACATCAAAAGAAATGCTCCCCCAGTCTACTGAACGGGTCGTCGAAATACAGGGCATTCCGACTGCAGTTGAAACTGCAGTGTGGGAAGTTGGCAAGTGTCTGCTGCAAGACTGGGAACGTGCTATTGGAAGTATACTATATACTCCTCAATCATCAAGAACTGGTGCTAGCAGCTCCTACAACGGTGGTAGTAATAGTGGTGGTGGTGGTGGACCATCGTTACGGTCAAATAGCAATGGCGATAAGAATGGTGATGAATCGTATAACGAGCTGTCCGTGGCCTCCGATATGGTTGGCTGTCTTATTGGCAAAGGAGGTACAAAGATTCAAGAAATTCGACGGGCTAGTGGTGCTCGGATCTCTATTGCCAAACAGGCCCATGATGAAACTGGCGATCGGTTATTTACTGTTTCTGGTTCCCAGGAGGCAACTGACACTGCTGTACGTATGATTTATGAACAGATTGATATGGAAAGGAATCGTCGGGCTGAAGAAGCTCAAAATGCTTCTTAGCCCCCCTACACTTTTTCTTACTTCTTCTCCTCCCCTCTTTAATTGGTTTTATGTCCGACTCTGATTCTACTTCTTTCCACTCTTAACCCTCTCTCATTACTCGTCCACGTCTTTTTTGAAGGCTCTTTTTGTTGTTTTTTTTCTAATTTAATGGTCAAACTTATTTAATTATTAATTTTAATAACATAACACCTTATATAAACAATGATTATTATATCGGTAGAACTAAGACTAACAGAGTGTATGCTACGAGAATTGTTAATGTAATGGTCAACAGACAATATTGGACAATCAGATAGGCCGCAAGACAATCCAATTCGATATGATCCTCTCCAGGAGGAGTGTTCATTGCTGTTAGGTATACCTGCGATGTTGCAGTTGGTGTTCCTGCAGTAATTACCATTACAAAGACGGCCATGTAGTCTGAGCGATCGATCCAGCCGATATCTTGTAGTTTTTTTATCCACAGTATGGCTATTATTGGCAAAACAACCAATTTCAGAATTGACATTAATATAGTCGATTTCCAGAATCCGGGCGGCAGTTTATTGAATTTCAAACGGGCAATTGTCGCTCCTAACATGCAAAGCCCTAGAGGAACGGTAGCATTACCAATGAATTGACAGGTATCCATCACAAACCCCAGAACCGGTAGCCCATCTGGAGCATTTGGAATGCCCTTGTACCCATTATCAAAAAATAACCTCCGCACCGGTGGAATCATTGTAACTGCAATTGCAATAATCAATACCGCTGATTGGGGCCTAAGAAAGTTTTTGCCGAAATTTACTAAGAATCTCCACATGCCTTTTCTGAACTTCCGTAGTAGTTCTTTTTCTCGAAGATGACTTCGTACCTCCTTTATTTCGTGCGACGGTATGCTCTTAAGCTCTCTGCTGTTGTTCCGGTTATTATAAGACTCGACCATGTCCTGGATTGTTTCTTGGACCATTAATGGTTCCGGCTCGGCTACAAAGTCTTCGCGGCAGTTGTTGGAAACCGTTCTCTCAGCCACACTGGCAGTTGTCGATGCGATCACAGGACTTATAACAAGATTGGATGCATCCAATCTGTCACTTGCATGCTCATCTCCCTCGTCTGCATCGTCGTGAGCCAGTCCGTCTTCCACGGAGAGCCTTAGCCACTTCATGCTGAAATTCTGGATTCGAAACGGTCGTGTAACAGCATTAGGATCTGTGATTCGGTACTTGGGTTTGAAGTCTCTGGATATCAGATTTAGCCCCCCACAGTTGAAGAGCGTGAACATCAGAGCCACGGTAAAAATTACCGAGTAGGCCACACCCTTTGAGTATGCGTCTGCCGGAAACAACGTGCCCCCCGCCAGCGTGGTCACGTACGCAATAGGCAAATCAGACGTATTACTGAAGATGGCCGCCATGAGGACTCCTCCCAGCCATGATCTGGGATTTGGAGTCGTGAACCATACAATGGCGCCGATACCGACGCCTATGCCCTGGTACAGAAACGAGGTCAGACATATTACCCCGATACTTTTTATATCCGACCCACTAAGCGAGCTGACGACATTGTAGAAAATAAGAGTCGGCAGGAAATACGTTATAATAATTATCGAAATATGCTGACACGTTTCCACAGTCAAGATGTCTATTGTTTGGCATCTTATTAGTATCACGGCATCACCACGGAGAGCGATAAAAAGAGTCACTTACTTCTTTTCGCCAGCAGGAACCCAAGCGCGCTGTTGAGAAGAATCTTTATTATCGGTTTAATGGCAATATATATTGCACCGCCTACCGATATACTAGCATCATCTGCCATTGTTGTTGCTAGCAAACAAGTGGGTTGCACAACTGAGCCTGGCCCAGATCTTTGGCTGCTCTTTCAATCAGCGCTGGTGGTGGGTGGAGCATCCCGGTATCGGCGATCTACAGCGCAACGTCGATCCCATCGATAGCCGTTTACAACTGCTGCGTGTGAAGAGATCGTGATAGAGTGATCCAGAGGTGCGTGTGTTTGATATAACTGTGTGCAATAAGAACAAAGCACTAGCAGAGATAGTTTTATCGAATCTGCATGAACATCGGTGCTGTTATGTGTGCAAGAGACACTGCTTTTTAGGGGGTCTGATGCTATCAGCATACAGGCTTTATCCTCAATCTGCCCATACGCATCGTGCTCCAAAGCATATCTGAGCTGAGTTTCTGTTGATTTAAATCAATATCTGTGGCCAGGCAGCTTGAAACCATTCAGCCGAGCTATTCACAGACGCCCAAGATGGAAAACATGAAATCAACTTAAAAGCCCCCCAGTCTTGTTTTTAATCTTGTTTTTAATCTTGTTTTCAATCTTATTTCCAGTACAGTTAGCATCAGCCTGGAACTGGCCTTCAATCGTTAGACTAACGACCGCGTATCGCAGATTTCATCATTTTGGGTGCCAAAAACACCGTTGGCAAAGTGGACGTAAAATCCCAACTGCACTTTGGTTGTCCCGAACATTATTCAACTAATCAATATCCACACTGTCTCAGTTAACGAGAGTCTTTCGTCGACCACGTCGACTAATCTCTCGATTTTTCAGAGAACGGTATTATACAGATAATACGCGCTGGTATTTGCGTCGGTGGCAAAACGTACTAGCAGGACGATTCCGGCGTTCTTTGGCATCGGCAGCTGCACAACCGCAGCAGCAAAACCAGCAACAGCGACCTCCTAGAAAAAGAAGGTATCGTATGAGTCTAAGCAAGGCCCTCATCAATGATGCCTCCTGGACCGCTCGACGACAGCGCGTGGTGGCATACATCAAATCGAAGCGTGGGGAATACACCACGTCAGGATACGATTCTGATGAAGGAGCAACAGACGGGGCCGCTGGCATGGCGGTGGCACTGAACGAACCCTTCAAGGATGAAAGCCTTTTGCTGTATCCGTCGTACTGTCGACATGTAACTTACAATGAATACGAAATCGACGTTCGCGGGTGGCTCTTTGTACCAGGCCTACCGAATAGAAAAGGAAGGATCATCACTAGTTTAGCGAAACAAATTGCCGGCATTGGAGGCTCGCAAGGCGCAGCGGCTGCCGCCACAGCTGAGGAGGCAGAAGAGCAGCTGATAAATATTTTGGACGAGGAAGAGACAAAGCCTCCACCCATGGTGCATCGATCATCGACGGCATCTTCATTTGCATCATCGACCTCATCGACTTCGTCGTCATCTGCAGGCAGTTTAAGCAAGGATGAGACGACTTTGAGAGAGCGAATGTCTGCATTTTTGGCTAGGCCAGCGCCTAATAGAAAACTATTTATTGAGATTGGTGGCAAAATAGAGGATGGCGATCGCAGCACTGTGCATGAAGTGATTACAAGTGCGAATGGACGCTTCAACACAAGGATTAAAGTGCCATATCAGCCGACACTCATACATGTTGAAGCATCACCAGAGCTGAACCTGGTACAGGACATTAAATTGGTAGCAAAGCCCCAGGGGATTAGTATAATCACAGATGTGGACGATACAATTAAGCATACAGGAGTCACTGGCGAAAAGCGTGAAATCTTTCGAAACGTGTTTGTGCGTGAATTCCGGGATATTAAAATCGAGGGAGTTTCCAGTTGGTATCAGAAGCTACATAATAAGGGAGTACATTTCCATTATGTATCGAACTCACCGTGGCAGCTATTTCAGGTCATTTACGATTTCATTACTCAAACTCAACTGCCTCCAGGCTCGATCCATCTGAAGCAGTATTCCGGCTGGCTAAACGGAATCCTGGAGCCAGCCGCGGAGCGCAAGAGATTCACTCTTCACAAGATCATGTCTGATTTCCCTAGCCGCAAGTTCATTCTAATAGGTGATTCTGGTGAGAGAGATCTCGAGGCCTACGCCGATCTGGCCCGTCAGTTTCCATCTCAGGTACTTGCTATCTACATTAGAGATATCACACTCCCTGCACATGACAAGACTTCTTTGGTTATTGAAGACGACTTGATCACTGGCCAAACTACAATCAGATCAGTGACGCCGGGGAATGTAAGCGATGACCTGATTGATCTGAGTGAGCTGGCACCAGCGTTACCTCCTAGACCTTCATCATCAACATCATCGTCTCCGCACGGCAAACCATCTCCTCCGCCAGTGCCTCGTAAACCTGTTCATCTTCGTGGCAGCGGTGGTGGTGGCGGTGGTGGTGATGGCAGTGCAGGTCTTGTCAGACCACCCCCACTTCCTCAACGGCCAATGAGCTCTTCACCGAGAGTCAGTGCAGATGAAACACCGCCTATAGTCCTTGCTTCGTGCCAGAATGACTATGGCGTTTATCAGGATGTCTTGGATAAAAAAGTCGAAAGCTGGAAAGCACGCGTGGCTAAGGCTCGGGCAGAACTGCCCCAGTCTGTAGTACTAAAGACTTGGAGAACTGGATATGATCTCCAGCAGGAAAGTCTAGCGCTGGTCGATAAATTTTCCCGCAATAGTTAGAATGTGTATATATAACCCTAGCGCATTGAATATATCATATTGTTGTATGAAGCCCCGCACGACCCTTTCCCGAAGCCTCTCCGCATTTCACATCAACCCACATACTTTACCGAGGAAATAAGAAGTATACCATGAGCGCGGTAATTAAAGCATCAGCATCACTGATAGTTGTTGCGCCAAGCAGGCGTGTTCTCTTCATGTTGAGACCCTCACGGGGCACGTTTCCTAGTACCCATGTCTTTCCAGGCGGGGCTCGGGATCCAACTGACCCCTCGCTAGAGTACTGTGCTTTGCGTGAGACTTACGAAGAGACAGGTCTTTTGATAGTTCCAGGTGCTGATAGAGTGATTGTGCACCGTGATAATCATACAGACTACGCAAAGGCCATAATGGATCTAACGGTATCACTATCAACGCCGGCGAGACTTCATCGGCTATCAGAATGGACCACACCAGCATTTGAAAAGCGAAGGTTCACTACACAATTTTATATATACGAAGCGCCGGAAGAAATCGACCTCACCCAACCGACAGATGCCCACACGGGAGAGGTTGTGAAGCTAGAATGGCTGACTCCTTCTCAAGCTTTAGATGGATTCCGAGGAGGCAAAATCCTACTCATGCCTCCCCAGTTTTATATAATGACCTCACTTCTAGAGAATGGTATTCAAAAGTCAGTCTCGCTTCTAAACGATCGTGTGTTTACACCTCAGTTAAAGCGGAAATATCCTGATGGTAGACTGGAACTGGACTGGGGCCGGGGTGAGTCTGGAATATTAACTTATGGCCGTCCAAGAGTCATAACTGGAATCGAGATAGTGCGCTCTGAGAGAGCAGAGGGAATAAAGCCATCGAAGCTATAGTTATAGTGGTGGCATGTCTTGAAGCACGTCGTCACCAGCAGCATAATGCCTAGAGATCTCATATGACAGTATGCACCCATCAGAATATAATAAGTAAAGATGGAATTTGCGTGCACTTTCTTCACTGATTTTATCTGCAGGAGCAGTCTGGCTTGGCCTTGTTTGCCATGCAGGAACTACTGCCAAACCAACCAGAGACCTAAAGTTTCCATTCCCATCCAGCTCAAAATATTCAAACCGCGGTAGCATATACTCTTGTCGTAGACAGTAAACACCACGATATGTGACCATTCGGAAAATAGATACTAGTCCCACACTAGAGACCGCAATAACTGCCGATAATGCGGGAATCACTTGTATTATGCCCAGCCGGTCAAAATGCGAGATCGATGAAGAAGCTTCAGGCAATGCAAACTCAAAAACATCGTCCTGGGCTGCGTTACAGAAAAAGTCCTCACTACGACATAAATAAATACCCTTTTTAGACGTGCAGATTAGAAATTCTTGGTCCAGATTCGCCTCTTGACTGTGATCGCGGTAGAAATCAAACATATAGCCTCTTTCGTTATTTGGCGGCTCCTGTCGAAGAAATGTCGACTCCCGAGAAAACACCTGACGTGTCTTTATAGTCTCAATATGATGTGTTGAGAACCTCTGGGCTGCATACGGCACGTCTTTTACATGATCATCCCGAGCTTTCAAGTTGGCGCTGATGGAGTCATAACTTCTAAACACTGCACCTGAAACGATCCAAGTGTTTCCAGTAGCTTCATAGAGAGACTTGACCTGCTTGAAATCACGAGCTCGAACAGTATTAATGCTCCATCCCTCACCTTTGATAACTGCTTCTGACTTGTACCGCCATCTGCCGTCTCTAAATCTCACCATCCACTTAGCATTATAGATTTTATGAGTTCTAGCTTCCACCAGTTGAGAGGAACCCCGATTTTCATAATAGTGAAGGTCATTCGAAGCCTCTTCGCCATCATCATAATTGAACAGATGCCCCTCGATATCGCCCCGAAGTGCAGCTAGAGACTCGTGATGCGAGCGAATTTTAGTGCCATAATAGAATTCCCATAGTACCACCTCACCTCCTATCGAGATACATGCAACGTATAGTGTCTCGGGTTCTGGTTCGTTATAGAGCTTCACAAACTTCACGTCTGGAATATTGTGTTTCAGTCGTGGGCTTTTCATAGCCAATGTGTACGAGTCAATGGCACTATCATATTCAAAAATACTCACGCAATGACTATTCTCAGAGACAGCAATGTATCCTGTATCCGGATCAATGTCAATTCCCCATGCTGACATGTCTACTTTCAAAGTGTAGGAGGGCACCACTGTGACGGGTGCGCCATCTTCCCGTGGCATGCTAAACCTGTCGACCAGGACATCCACCGCATAAATAAAAACATACCCACTATCTGTACAGAATTGTACTACCTCTCGACCTCGAAGAGTGCCAATTTTGATAAGATTCGCACTGAACTCGTTGTGGGTCCAGTTAGCTCCCAGCACAGTATTAGGACTGGTATCATATAGCTTGAGATTTAGGGTATACGAGGGCTCGCTACAAGGCATATTATTCACACCATTGACCTCAAACACATGCACGCACTCGTCTCCACAAATAAACATTATATTCTGCGTCGAGCTCGCCGCCATCAGGTTTGATCTGTACATCTGTAGGTCTCGCACCGGCAGCAGCTTATATCCCTGATACTCCACCTTCAGGGAGTCAGCATAGTTCGGCGCTAGCTGTAGTTCCTGAGGTAAGGCATATTCAGATTCGCTCCAGACACGCGGTCCGCCCACTATGTATGGCTGTAAACGAAATGTTGGGCTGAACATTTACACAGCTCGTGATGGCTGATAAAGTGGTGATGTTATCCCCGCCAACTTCGAAAACTCGGCCAATGCAAGCACTTCAACCATATTTTGTATTTAGAGTATATTTAAAGCGAATTGGGCCTTAGCAGCACACTATCAGCTATCAATACCATGTATGCATTTGGATAATTATCAGGTGA
Source organism: Diddensiella transvaalensis (assembly GCA_030555955.1). Lineage (NCBI taxonomy): Eukaryota > Fungi > Ascomycota > Dipodascomycetes > Dipodascales > Trichomonascaceae > Diddensiella > Diddensiella transvaalensis. The sequence goes on along the minus strand of JANIVV010000005.1, from coordinate 481,488 downwards.
AAATAATTAAGCCCAAGAAAGAGGCTTCAACAGTACCATAACTACTTGTTTCTATGATTCTATATTCTCTGACTTCCTCTGGCTTAGGAGGACTCCTATAAGCATCATTACCGTGCCAGGTAATTATGCTCACAGGGTAGTCTCACGGCCTGTCTGGGTTCTCGTCTCATAAAACTGAGACCTCAATGCCGGTCTAAATCTGCAATACAGGGCATGCATTTCCCTATTAATGAGAATGGTAAGAAGCCTTTCAACGCAGCCTATTCGGGTCAGCCCTTATATAATTCTACCGGATTGCTTCAGTTCAACCATACGTTTCATATAAGAATACTCAAGGTACGAGTGATTCAGGCTGTCAGACAGACCGGGTAGACTGCGTTCGCAGATATACCATGCGTCAGGATCTTTCAGTTCCGCCTGCGCCAACTCTTCGTCCTCAATCAACTCAAAGTACATGTAATTGAATGTTATGCCACGATTAGTCACCGCACCAATATCCTCAATTTCAATATCAACAGGCCGCAGAGTCCCAGGCTCACCGGCGACTCTGAATATACCAAAGCACATCTCGAACGGGCGCAGTTTCAGATATTGTTCCGACGGCCCGTCGCTGCCACGCACTCGAAGTTGAGAGTACGGCGGGAAATCCGAAGTCAATTGCTCCACATAGGCATCATCGGGCGCGGTATGGAAGCGAATCGGGATCAAACTGACGTGGTTCACCAGCGTCACGCACATCTTGCCATAGTAGACGCCCGGGAAGAGAAACAGCTGGTGCCTCAAATGAAGCGAAAATACATTCGCGGCATACAAGCTTGAGCCCCAAGCATTAATTCTCATCTGATTCCATGCACCCTCGGGAATCCTATAATCAACCGGGCTCATATAATGCGAAACAGGGCACACTTCATGGTTTGTAACACTAGCGCTGGTGAAATCAGCCCAGTCGTACTTCATCATCCGCAGCAGCGACCAGTAGCTAGGCTTCATAGCACTCTCGCCGCCACATACAAAACGGACCACCTGCTTACTTTGCGCAAGCTCGTCTGCTATTTCAACGCCACCACTGCCATACCGAGCCAGGATCCTTCTGCGCGCAAACCACTCGCCAAGTAGATACAATCGTTTACACGCCAGCCGTAGGCAGTTCTCCGGGCCGATCAATAGAACCAGCACGTCATCAGGGAGATCCAGAAATGGCATTGAGTCCCTGCTGCCGAGAACACACTCTACCTCGTCGTCCTGCCTGCACAAGTAATCTTATCTCTTAGACGCTGGCTATGGGGGGAGCTAAATATATTCCTGTGGGACTATAAAGCGGAGTTTTGTTTTATATTTCGTTCAAAGAAGACTGACAAACTTGTCTTTTCACGCAACCACCACCACCAGAAGAAGAATTGCTGCACTCACCTCCTCCTAGGTTAGAAGAAATAATAAAGCAACAACTCCAGCGACAACGCACATAAATTAGAGCAATGTTCATTCCGGAAAGTAAGTGGAGCAGAAAGATCTTGGCTGGCAAGATTGTGTTTGAGGACAACATGCTAACCGCTGGCGCTGTTAACTAGTTTTGTGGGCTCAGCGATCTAATGAGAACGATGCTGAGAAGAATATCATCTATCTGACAGTGAACCTTCAGGATATTGTTCACCCGAGCATCGAGCTGACGTCGACGTCGTTGCACTTCAAGGGCGAATCCGATGACGACGATAACAAGTACGAGGTGACAATTGAGTTCTTCGATGAAATCGACGTCGAAAATTCTAGAAGACACACTACGGGAATGGGTCTTTTCTTTGTACTTCGCAAGAAAAACGCTCAGACCGAGTACTGGCCACGATTGACCAAGGAAAAGAAGAAGTACCACTACATCAAGACGGACTTTGACAAGTGGGTCGACGAGGACGAGCAGGAGGATGCTGTTGAGCCTGCGAACCCAGATCTGGGCGCCGGGTTTGATCTATCGTCTCTGACTGGTGGTGCTGGCGGTATGCCTGGCATGCCTGGCATGCCTGCTGGATTCCCCGGCGGTGCTGGAGGGCTCGGGGATCTTGACTTCAGTTCGTTGGCCGCTGGTGCAGGTGGCGAGGGTCCTGTCGACGAGGAGGACGAGGACGAGGAGGACGACGAAGACGACCAAGAAGAACCTGAAGCAGCGCAGCAGCAACAAGAGAGCTCCAAGCCAGCAGCAGCTATCGAGGAACTCAATTAAAAGTGCTCTACGAGAGAATATACTATAAAAATGATTTGTAGAAAAAAGTAATAGATAGCAACGAGAAATTATACGCTTTCTTTTACATAATCTAATCGTGAAGTGTTTCGTTATCCAGGTCGTAGGCAGCACTGTCGCCGCCGTTTTCGTCGTCGTCCTCCTCCTCCCCGTCGTCGTCACTATCAACTCGCCGTCGTAGCTGTTCGAGATCCCATGCACCGTGATCTTCATTGTCACTATCCTCCTCTTCTTCAGCCACGAATTTACCCGAGTCCATGAGCTGCTTACCACTGAGGTTCTTTGCCTTCAGTTTCTTGAGCTCGGCCTCTGCTTCGGCCTGCTTCTTATCCATGCGCTCCTTCTTCCACTTTGTAAACGAGTCTAGTGTGACTGGAGTCAGCTCCTTCGGCAGCCTTAGACGCTCTGTCTCCAGGAAGTCTTCTAGAGTGATCTCCTGTTTATTTGCATTGGCCAGCTTCTCAAGCCGCTGCTCCTCCTTGGTCTTGAGTTTGAATCCTGGCGGCAGAGAATGTCTATATTTACAAGTGTCACCGCCATTTGGACACACCCACATCCAGCCATACTTCATGTTCTCCACAGCCTCGATAAAGTACCTGCACACGATATCTGTAGTGGTCTGCGGGTTGCCATGCTTCGAGACAACTACACTACGCAGCTTCTCTTCATCCCATGTATCCATGGTATCTTTTTCCTTCTCTTCATCACGCCCATCCTCATACAGGTTCTTCTTCTCGGTCTTCCTCTCCACATTCATATCATGGCTGAATTTGCACTTCTTGCCCTTCGTACAGGTGCCCTGCTTGAAGAAGACGCATAACACGCTTTTTGGATCGACTCCAAAGGGCACTTTCTGAATCTGAGCCACGGGATTAAATAGTTTCTGTGTTTCTAGCCGAGCCTGCTCAGCAGCCTTCTTCTCTGCCGCGCGACGAGCAGCGTCAGCCTCCTTCTTTTTCTGTAATGCTGATGCGTTTGCGGTTTGAGTCTCCACTTGCTTGACGTATGCCTGGACCTTGGACGACTTATTTTTGTTTTTCAGACCAAATGTCTTGTCCGATGCATTCTGTGCTCGCTTGGCCTGCTTCGACTTTTGTTCTCCCTGGTTCTTTTTCGGGGGCATACTTCTTCTCGGCGTGTAGTTCTAATAGTTGAGAGTTGTGTGTGTTCTGAAAAAAAACCAAAAAAAAAAAGTTTTGGTGATGTTCTGTGACGAAGTGGCTTCTCTTCTAACATCATCTCTCACCTCAACGTAGAATTAGTGGGGAATAAGGGAATCTACAACATGATCTGTATTAGAACACGACCATGGAGGAGTGTCAGCCTGGCGATAATGTCGGCATCCACTGTATTTATAGCAAGCAGCTACTTTCGAAGGCCTCTGATCAACGATAGCCGCAGTAAACAGAGTATCTCTATGCTCAGCCCTGTGCAGGTATCAAGCTGGTTACGCGATAACGAAGAGAGTTATCTGGTAGAGAGGGGGAAAGGTGTATTACGATATGATATATCTCAATTGGCCAGTAATAATCCAATTGAGGATGACCGATCAGAGAAGATAATCCAAGTCCCGATTGTGACTGCGGATGAGAGCCGGTACTCGAGCGACTGGATGTTCTGGGGCGTCTACGATGGTCATGGCGGCTGGACCACTAGCCATAAGCTCAATGAAGAGCTGATCCCCACAGTACTGAACGAGTTGGACAAGATATATACAAAACCATCGCCAAATTCTATATACAGACTGGTCCCCCAACAGAATGCGATCGATCTCGCTATCAAGAAGGGATTTCTGCGACTTGACGACGAAATTGTAAATAAAAGCATTGAGAGGCTAATTTCTTCCGATTCGCCTTCGATCAAGGCTGCAGCGGCAGAGAAGCTTGCGCCTGCACTATCTGGCTCGTGCGGGTTACTCGCGTTCTATGATTCATACTCCAGTATTCTTAAAGTTGCTGTAGCAGGAGATTCACGAGCAGTGCTGGGGTCGAGAGACCCCAAGACTGGCAAATGGACTGCGCGGGCCCTTAGTACAGATCTGACAGGAAGCAACGATGATGAGGCAAATAGGATCCGCAAGGAGCACCCCGGTGAAGAGAGTACTGCGATCCGAAACGGACGTATATTGGGAGGTCTTGAGCCAAGTAGAGCATTCGGTGACGCGAGGTACAAGTGGTCGAGGGAGATCCAGCATCAAGTCGCAGCAAAGTTCTTTGGCAGAAGCACGCCTAATGAGCTCAAGACCCCTCCTTATGTCACCGCTGAGCCTGTCGTTACAAGTACCAAGATACGACCTGAGAATGGCGATTTCCTTGTGATGGGTTCTGACGGCCTGTTTGAGATGCTGTCTAACGAGGAAGTGGTTGGTCTTGTCGCGCAATGGATTAATGTAAAGCATCCTGAATTAAATGCTCCCATTGCTCAGAAACAGAGTCAGAAGTCAATTTGGAACAAGCTCTGGAATGGAGGTAGCAGCAGTTCACAGTCAGCAGTGGCATCATTGAGCAATACTATGGTGGCCGTGGAGGATGTATCCAGCAATAAGGAGGCTCAGAAACAGCCTATTCGGCGTCGTAACGGCGTCCCACTACAATATACAGTAGAGGACGAAAATGTCTCTACTCATCTGATTCGTAATGCTCTGGGTGGCCGAGACCAGGAGCAGGTATCGATGTTGGTGAGCATTCCAGCACCGCTGTCAAGACGATATCGGGACGACCTGACAGTGACTGTGGTATTTTTTGGACACAATGATGAACTCGAGTCAAATGATTCGGGATTGATTAAAGTCAATCAGGCAGGTACCAAGAGCGTACTACCTGGTAAGGCATCTAAACTATAAATGGCTTTTAATTACTTGAGAAGCTTCCCATATCTTGCCAGGGGCAATAGAAGTGTATGTAGAAACTGAACCTGCTTCAACACATACCATTGTTTTGTAGCCTTCCTTAGGATAGAAATCGCCTAGGCCATTGGCCTTCTCGATCCAAGGGTTCCATACCACGAGATTTTTGATATTTGGGCCTGTCGAGATCGTGAATCGGGGCTTGTTATTACTGACAATTGTAACTACTTCATCACCAGTCATTTTGTCGTATACCCGATCGACCTCACCCGCAATTGCAATAGATTTTGACTGCTCGACGTAATTTGATACCAGGACTTTATCTGTGACATGCGATCCCTCTAATCCATCGACCACAGTAGTGGCAATATCCGGGATGCGGAAGTACGTGTGGAACAGGACATGGAATTTCCACTCTACCTTGTCTGTATTCTCGACCGAGATGGATGTAGTGAGTGATCCATCTCCATCATTCACTTTGACAGTGTAGATGAGTGTGAAGTCATGGTCACCCCATTGCTTCCTAGCAGTCTCCGAGACATTCTCAGGGCCCAACCCGAACTGCACAGTATTGTCATCCACCTGTCCTAGCAACTCCCACTCGTGATTACGTGCGAATCCATGCTGGGGCAATTCAGAATCTTCCGGCTTACCAAACACTGGGAATACAAGAGGGATGCCTCCTCGGACTGCCTTGGTTCCATCCAGGATCGCCTTCTCGCTGAGCCAGAGCTGCTCGACTCCGTCCAATTTCCATGAGAGCACCGTCGCGCCATACTTGAGGATACGCACCACCGAGCGTTTCGATCTCAATTCCACTTCCTTTTCGGTTTCGTCTACTGGCATGTTTGAGTCGTCGCAGAAAGTGAGTAGTAGTGTGGGTTGCGGAAATCACTGCACCGATCCATCATATGCCATATAGAGATGTACACTTAATATTAACTACGTTTAAATAAGAAAAAAATTTAATTTCGACGAATAAATAAATCTGCTGGGTCTTGATCAGGCTCGACCCATTCGAAGGTAGTGCCGCCGCCTAGGCGCCAGTAGTCTCGATAAACATGGCCCTGGGGTGACTCGCAGAATGCCATGCCCCGCATTCGTAGCTGGGCTCTCACCACCGGCAGCCATTGTGTATTATGGTCAATTGCAGTCTGATGCGAATGGTGGTAGTTACCCACATTGAGATCCATCAGTTCTTCGCATCCGGTGACAATCCGATTCACCATGACTAGTTCCTCATGCCTGGAGGCGCGGTCCAGGTACGACGTAGACTTTCGCCAGCGTACTCTGTCTGGCTGTTGTTTCGTAGAGATTATGCCCATTGCTAGAGGAAGCAGTTGGAGCATGAAGCCGCCGCCAACAACTGATGTACCCAAGGCAGCTGACGACACGGTAGATACTGTTATAGCGGCCGCAAGTGTCGATGCAGCCTGGACCAGGAGCTGGCGCCGTGATTCTACCGCATGCTGCGATTCAGAGCCCACTGTAGAATCCACTATTGAGAACGCAGTGTGCAAGTCCCTCTCAGACACTGCTGCTCGCAGCAATATGTAGAAACAGGCAATCTCGTTGCGGTTCAGGGCTCGTTGGCAGAGCGCAGTGTACTCTTGGATCAGGTTCAGACACTCCAGAGTATCAGCAGGGGGTCTAGCAGCAAACAAAACCCTCAGAACTGAAACATCATGCACAAGGGCGTATCTCACTTTGGGATCCTTCAGAAGCTTTGCTAGTAGTGCGGTGGCATGGATCTCATCCGGAATATGAGAGTGCATGTTTCTAAACTGATTTGGCAATGTGCGAGACCGGCTCTTTGGCTCATTATCGCGAAGCAGGAGCAGGCAACTCTGAATAGCTTCAATTACTCTCCATCGCGGGACACTTTTAGCCTGGAACACCGCCCTTCTGAGTCTAGCAGCCAAGGTAGCTGTATTGAAGGGCTTATCGGTGAAGTGAAAGAACATGCGGACAACTCCTCAGACATACAACATATATATATATATATAAAACATGAAGATATGTTCATGAAAACATAAAAAAAGCTACAAATAATAAAAACATAACCAACAGAAGAATAAACGAATCACTCTAGCCACACCAGTTAACAATTGCATGCACTGCTACCGGACGAATTGTGCGCGGGAGCACCAAGATCGATACGATCACCGTCTCGGCCTCCAACACCAGATAGAGCACCGCCACGCTGCGAGCTACTGTTACGCTTAGCGGCAGAATCCTCTGGGATCTTGTTTGCAATTGCCATGAACACCTGTCGGACATTGAAGCCGGATTTGGCGGATGTTTCGAAAAACAGTAAGCCTTCGTCGTCAGCCAGCTTCTGGCCCTCTTCAACGGCGACTTTCCGGATCGACTCTCGCTCCTGGTCCTGGGCGTCCTCATCCGAGCCAGCACCTGCAGTGGCACCGCCGGCGTCTTCGTCTTCAACCAAATCAAGCTTGTTGCCGACAAGCGCAATCACAATGCCGGGGCTGGCCTGCGCCTTGAGCTCGTTGACCCAGTGCCGCGCCTTGATGAACGACGTAGGCTTGGTGATATCATAAACTACCAGTGCGCTCTGGGCATTACGATAGTACATGGGTGCCAGAGACGCAAACCGCTCCTGTCCAGCGGTATCCCTGCGTACTCATGTTAGACCTAAAAAACGAACCACAATTTCTCCTGTAACCAACAAACAAACATACCATATTTCGAATTTGATCGTTCGGTTTGGCAGTGAGCATTTCTGTGTCAGGAAAGCAGCACCAATCGTAGGTTCTAAAATTCAAGCATTTATCATCAGTTGTCTGGTTCCATTTTATTCCGGATGGGCTATTCATAGAACTCACCTTTGTTTTCCTGGAAGTCATCGCTCACGAATCTTAGCACCAAAGAAGACTTGCCTACAGCCGCTTCGCCCAGCAGCACCAGCTTGACACTGGTCGTGGGCTTGGAAACCGGAGGTGTAGGATCCATTTATGATAAGAGGTGGTTGAACGGGATATGTCAAGGGGGGCAAGAAATTAAGAGTGGGAAGCACACACATCCGCGCTGCTTTGGGTGGCTTCCCAGGCGCCAGCGTCTATTTTCCTGCTAAGGACCTAGTTACCGCTCACGTGCGAGTTTATCGACATTATGGCCACTTATGAGGAGGAGCACAATATTGCGCAGCTGCACCAGCAGCAACCCAGCCGGCCTGCTAGGAGGACTGTAGGCGATGAACACCTAACGGCATTCTTCGCACAGGACTCTTCGCCACGGGCACCTGAGGCAGGCGACTTCCGCACGCTGGCAGAGGCCTTCCAGCATTTGAATGACTCGCCGCTGGTGCAGCAGATGATTTCGCAGTTGAATCAGGAAGCAGAGGGGGATCTAGTGGTGCCGGATTTCATGGGAGGTGGAAACAAAGGGGTGGAGGGTGTATCTCAGCGGTACTTGGACTCATTAGATCGAATGCCACGCAAGAAGATAAAGTCGGGAGACCAGTGTGCGATATGTGCCACAAACTACCTGGACGATGAGTATCCGCTTGTGGTTACGCTGCCATGTAATCCTCTGCATCATTTTGATCTCGAATGTATAGGGCCCTGGCTGAAACTGCACGCCACATGCCCATTATGCAGAAAGGACCTCACCAAGAAGAAAGAGCCGATCGTGGTGGATGATGAGGAGGAGGAGGAAGAATGGGATGATACGTTTGCTTAGCGAGCAGAGATTTCTGTATATTGTGTACTATAGAAGAAGATTTACATTGCTTTATGAACGGGCGCCAGTAAGCGGGCGCCTGTGAGCGGACGCCTATAGACTTGTTTTTTAGCGTATGCCTGAGTGACTCGGACCGTAATTTGGCCAAGTGGTAGATATGTTCGTGATGCTGGTTTGCTGGATATGCTGAGGCGGGCTCTAATATGTGGCTCTGACTAGATGAGCACTCTACATGCATTGCTAGACTTGATATTCTAAATACAGTCTGACAGTCGTGCATCTCAAGCACTACACATCGTTGGCGTATCATACTATTCAAATCAGAAAAATCTAAAGTCAAAAGTTGCATGCAGTTCTGACACTCTATTGATCAGCGGACCCTGCATGGGAGGAATTTTCCATTCAATATATGCATATGCAACAGAAGGCGTATTATCTATCTTCTCAGACCGTAGTCAAATGTTCTCAAATACTTCTATTGAAGATGCAGATCAAAACGGGAGTTCAGCTGATGTCTTGCAGAAATTATCAGACCCCAAATATTCTGAACTTCTGATCCCATGCGGGATGGGATGACTCTTTCGCAACTATGTCACAGTTACTCAGCTATTTGAGCATATATATTACAAGTATTAGTATTAGAGTCCAATTTAGCAGATATGATACGTGCAAGAGAGATTGAATTCGCATTATACCAGAATGATATGCGTGATGAATTTTTGCAAGAATACTCTCAACGACAGCGTAACCTGGTAATGTGTCAGCCATTATGGAGACATAAAAAGCTGTTTGATCATGCAGAGGCCGTGAATACTAGTCCAATTGAAGTGTTTGACAAGATGCAGGAACAGCAGCATGCAAAGTTCTATTCAAGCATTGCAACGGACCCTTGCCTACCGTATGGATACTTCAACAGACTCGAGCGGCTAAAAATGCAAGGCCGGATATTCCCAATTATGGTCATACTCCCGTGTTGCAGTAATGTCGTGCAGCTAAGGCCCGTCATAGAATATATTACAAGACACGGTCGGTGTCCAGCATGTTGTTTACGACTCGATGGCACGAATCTTTTTTGTCGACTTTAATGACTTTTTAATAATTGCACCCAGACGTGTATTCTGAGCATAGGTTGTACCAAGAGACTTTGGTTTGCCCCAAACGACTTTGAGCTTACACCCATCAAGCACCAATCGGTCAGATGGTAACTCCAGGATATCCTTAGCAGCGGCCTCAGCGTGACGACGTTCGTCAAAAGTGACAAACGCACAGCGGGCCCGGTGGACACAGATAAGAGACTTTATAGTGCCGTATTGTTTGAAATAGTTACGCAAGGTATATTCAGGCACATCGTCCTCAATACCCATAATAAATAAGGAAGTCACGCTAGTATCTTTGGGTGGCACTTTAAGTGATCCGTTTATTGGCAGTGCTTGAGCCAATTTGCGAACTTCTTGGTCAAGAGCGGCTGCTGATGCTGGTTCCTGTTGTTTCTGTTGATCATTCTGACGCCTCGACCCGCCGCCACCACCCTGCTTATAATAAGGCATAGCATTTGCCAGGTTTCTAAGCAAAGCTCGAGCAGCTTCTGTATTCGGGTCTTGGGCATTTGCGGGGATATCGCTATTTTCAAAGTTCTGTGCAATGTATTGCTTTGTAATTTCATTTGTAGCCAGCGCCACATCAGACGACGATGATGACATCGAGCCAGACATCCGAAGAGCTGCATCACGAATAGCCAACGGTAGTCCATAGGTAAGATCCATCATACAGGACTGGCAGCAGTTGCGTTGACGAGCACATGTTAGACAGATCGCTGTCCGTTTTGGCCGTGATCCCTTCTCGGGTGACCAGCGAAAGACCGTGAACGGTCTTGTACATAGCTTACATTCCTCACCATGACGCTCTCGAGTCATTCGAACATATGGATTTGGGCCCAGACAGTTTTCGCATATGGCTGGCACGTCACTGTCTTCCCACGACGTTTTATTCACGTCTGCTTTAGACATTTGTGTGGTTGGGAGTCGGATCAAGTTGAAAACTTCGCTTACACAAAATAAACACCATTTAATATAGATAGCTATGTCAAACCATGTAAAACTACAGTTAGAGAAGAAAATCATACTGGCCAAGCAAGCATTCACTCATAAAACCTTGCATCCATACAGAGAAAAAGAATCCTTCATACAAAAACTATAAAGACAAACAGATATCCCATCAGCATGAAATCAGCGACCCACTCGATATAACAGCAAAGGCAAAGCATTCCAACAATTCGCTTGCAATCTGTTCTGTTCCGCATTTCAGTGTTCAACATTTCACGTACCACGCAAGCAAGCACGGGACTACATCGTACCAGGAAAAAAATTTCACCCCTTGGTCAGGGCCAAATAGGGGCCGTAGTGCACTTTCCACATGCAGGAAATTTGTGGTGAACGACATTCACGTCGAACACTCAAATTTTGCTCTCAGAAAACACTCACACTGCTGCCAGAACTAGATCAGAAATATCAGCAGGTGGTCAACTGCGGTCTTTACTTCTGGTTCACCCACATTAGCCACTATTTGTTTCACGATTCAAGACACGGAGCCTTCATAACAATGCGACACCTCCTTCAAGTCCCAGGCTATAGAACTCTCCGCGGCACCGAGACCTCTTCCTTTAACGAGAGACCCCAAAAGGCCAACACTTAGAAGAAACATCTGCCCTTCAGTGATAATAGAGTCTCTAGTCAATTCCGTTGGAAACAAAAAAGATTCTATAACTATCTCCAGGCGTGCAACGCCTTTAGCTTATAGCTTTCCAACTTCGACAGAGCAAAAGTGTTATTATCTGTTACGGTCAAAGCCAAAGAGTATACCAATAGTACACCAGGACATCCTTAATAAGCCCAAGTAAACAAATCGATTCTATATCCCAGTATCTCTCAGAATATCGAAGAGGACAACTGAATGTTTGACCGGGCAGTATGATTTCCTTTTCAGCCTAGCCTAACTAACGAGTGGTAATGCATTATTGGTATTATGGATACAAACTTGTACACAAAAAGGTATTGTCAAGAAGACAGGTCCTGAACTTTCAAGGTGACTGCTTTAGGTTTGTTCTGTACGGTAGTTCTGAGAATTACCGGCGCTGGGAACTCTAATATAAATGTATATGAACACATTTTCTTCTGATTTTATACTTTTAAAGTCCAAGTGATGAGGAATAAGAATTTCTTCACCTGAATAAAATCATGTGGAATAAACACTTACAGAGCTTTTTAACCCTGATGGACGAGCATTCTAGACGTAGTTGAAGTAGAAGTTGTTGATTTTAGGAAAAATTAATAAACGGTCATGTGACTTTAGTTTCTAGCGGGTAGCCGGGTAACTCGGAGGTTTTTTTTTTTATTGTTTTGTCGGTGTTTTATTTTTGTTTTTCTGTTTTTTCTGTCGATTTTTGTTTTGCCTCGTTTTGAGCCTTCCTACTCCTTTCTTCTCAGGAACTTGGATTTGGCACTGACAGCTGTTCTCGGTTCGTGCCGATTTCCCAAGGGTTTACTAGTCCCTGCAGCTCCTCCTAACCCTGCGTAACCAGTTGCAACATTTAGCATTCTTTACTTTCTGTTGATTATTAACTAAATAATAAGAAGAATTACAATACAACGGGGTGTTAATTAATGAGAAAAAAAAGACTGAGTAGACGTTGGTTAAATAATTCAGATACTAATAACCCGTGCACGGCCCTGGTGTATTATTTATTTAGAAACAAAGATAAAGCAAACAAAAAGCATTCGCCCACCCTGTGATTGGCTCCGTGGACCCTTATTAAGGGATATCTTACGCATCATCTCCCCCCAAATACTTTTTTCCTTGTGTTAAACCCCCTTCCCTCTCAACCAACTCAACAAAATAAAAAAAACTATGCGGCTTGCAACCCAAAAAAAAAACTTTGCGCGACGAATCTCTAACCCAAAATGACCAATCAGGCCAACTACATAAACATATCGTGTACTTGCACACAAAACCTTTCATTTACTCCTATATTTCTCAAGTTTATTATTCAAAACTGCCAGAAGTGACTGACAGTGGAAGATTAACCTTTTTTCTATATATCGGCCGCCGAAGAAAACAAAAAATAAATGACCAGGATCTTTCGATTTGGTGCATACGATAGTCTTGATGCGCTGCTCAAACGTAATGTAGAGTGGGCATCTCGCTTGAATATTGCAAACCCTCAATTATTTCCTACTAATGGTCAAGGCCAATCTCCTCAGATCTTATGGATTGGATGTGGAGATTCTCGCACTGGAGAGTCCTGTGTTGATCTATTACCAGGCGAAGTTTTCACTTATCGGAATGTCGCAAATCTCATAAATGATAAGGATCTTAGTAGCCAAGGAGTATTACATTTTGCAGTTCAAGTTCTCCAAGTTAGACAAGTGATTGTATGTGGACATACAGATTGTGGAGGAGTTAAAGCTACTTTACAGCATTTAATGATGGGAGGTGAGGTAGACGATTGGCTTGAACCGGTTAGAGGACTCTATGAGTCAAATAAAGTTGAGCTCAATGGAATCGATAACTTTGATTTACGAGCTAAACGATTGGTGGAGATTAACTTGGCGAATTCAGTGAACAATGTCAAGGGTAATAAATGGGTTCAAAAGGCAGTTAAAGAACGAGGCCTTGAAGTTCATGGACTGGTGTATGATGTTGGCACTGGGCTATTATCAAAGTTGATATAGTTTCAATCCCGTCTATGGAACTGCCATTCACAGGTCCCCCTAACCCTTTTATTCCAGAAGGAATCTCCACCGGAAATGAATCTCCATTTTTGATATATGCATAGATATAATATATAGAACTTGAGATATAGAATTGTAATGATAATAATATTTGTTTTAGCCCAGAGACCACGACAATATGCACACAATTGAAAATAGATTTACCCTGATATATCAACTTGTTCAAATATAAAGAGAGATTTGGTTATTGTACGGCTATTCCATTAATGCCCATGATTTGGGGTGTCTGACCCCCAAATATTAAAGCCGTCTTGATAAAGTAATAATCGCCAATAATTTATTTTTCACTTTGAACCAAATTCAATAAAAGCAAATACATATTAAAAGCAAGTTCCACCACCAGATGCATACAAAAGAAAATTTGGCACTAAGTTTTTTCTGAACAAAAAAAACAAAAAACGTAGCGAGAAAAAAACAAAACTTACCAAATGTATTGTCCGGGGGGGAATGGTGTACCGGCGGTTTTCTTTCATTTCCATATAAACCCACATCCCTTTTATTGGGTCCCTGTTCCTCTTCCCATCTTCACCACCTTCACCATGCCCTTCCAGTTAATAACAAATGAAGGCAAGACTGTGTCTTTATTGAACGATGAGTCAAACAACTCCTCCACAGTTCATCATCATCATCAGCATCATCAACAGCAGCAGCAGCAGCAGCAGCAGCAGCAACAACAACAAATAAAACGTGAAGAAGTCCAGGCACCACCACTACCTCCTCCTACTCTGCTGCCTCAGGTACACCATCACCAACATGAACAAGAACAACAACAACAAGAACAGCATATTCAGATCCAAATGCAACCGCTGCCGTTGCCACAGCCAATTCTAATTCATCCTCCTCCTCATCATCTGATTGGAATCATGCCGAGTCAAATGGTGCCTCCCCCTCCTCCTCATCCTGGAGCTGCCATTTATCAAATTCACCCACCAACACCTCCTGGAACTGCTCAGGGTTATTATCCTGCTCCAAATATTTATTATACACCTTACTTTCCTCCTCCCCCTCCGCCTGCCCCTCAGTCAAACAGCTCAACCCCTATGGTTGCACCACCTACTCAACAACCTACTCCTACATCGGATTCTCCAGCATCGTCACCGCCAGGACTCATTCTCAACCATGGAATGCCTCCTACCTCTGCTGCTGCGGCCGCTGCAGCGGCCGCAGCTCAGGTTGTGATTGCAACCTCGGGAGGGGTTGAGAAACAAAAGCCCCTGAAGAAATATACATGCCATTGTCTCCGGTCATTCACAACTTCAGGACATCTGGCAAGGCATATGCGGATTCATACTGGGGAACGCAATTATCTGTGCCCTAAACAGGGCTGTGGAGCAAGATTCTCCCGTCAGGATAATTGTATGCAACATTTCCGAACTCATTTAGGTGGTAAGACTAGAAACGGTGGTAAACGAAAAATATCTTCTTCTTCTTCTTCTTCTTCCTCTTCGATCATCACAGATTCGACTAGTAATACCACTTCTCCAATAACTCCTCCAGAGTTGGTTGTGTCGAGTGTTCCAACTGCTTTGCCTCATCCTCCTCCTCCTCCTCCTCCTCCTCCACAGACTACAAATGGGCCTCCAACAGATAACCTAAGTCTTTTTGCTAATGTAGCTATCATTGTATAATGCTCTCTGTGTTTTATTATTATTATTATTTTTGACGAAAATTTATTTAATTACAAATCTGAATGCTCCTTGGTTCCTCCTGTATTGGCCTGTTTAAACACTTTCAAGATATTCAGCTTTGTTTGAATCTCGTCCAGCTTTTCTGGAGATGACTTTGACTTGACTAGTCGTCCTAAACGTTCCAATTCTTTTGTAATATACTCACTGCCTCGGATCTTGATTTGAGATTGAATTCGCAGGTATAATGCAGTGGTGGCATTACCACTAGTCTCTTCAGTACCACTGATATCCAAGCCCTTGAGGATCTTCTCATCAAATTCTGCGATTCTCCCTGCTAAGTCACTTAGAGTTCCATCGACATTACGATGGGAGGCACCCTTTCGGCTTAGAAACTCTGTAAATGCCTCAACAGCTCGATCACCTCCGTATGCTTCATAGTCGTCCTCTGCAGATTTATCCGGAGAAAAGTACAGAATCGTCGGGTAGCCACGTACCTCGTATCGAGCACATAACTCACTAGTGCCCCCGCCAGTGCAGTCCACATTAGCAATCACTACATCCTTATCTCGAGCGTAGACCTTGGCCACA
Organism: Diddensiella transvaalensis; assembly: GCA_030555955.1. Taxonomy (NCBI): domain Eukaryota; kingdom Fungi; phylum Ascomycota; class Dipodascomycetes; order Dipodascales; family Trichomonascaceae; genus Diddensiella; species Diddensiella transvaalensis. The sequence goes on along the minus strand of JANIVV010000005.1, from coordinate 465,708 downwards.
TTCTCATAGTCAGGTTTGAGGTTCTTGCAATGCCCACACCAATCGGCAGTGAAACTAACCACTGCATGTTTCCCAGCAATCTGTTTATCAAATGTTGAGTCGTCCAAGAACTCTACTGCGCTCCCTTCATAACGATCTGAACCACTACCAGAGCCTGAGCCAGAGGACGAAGATACCTTCACGCCTGTCTTGTCTGTGACGATCGTGACGAGTCCTTCTACATTACTAACTACCTCCAACTCTTCATGCTCCTCGCCGTTACCAGGAATATACAACACGGTTGGGAAATACTCAATATTGTACTTCTTTCCCGCCTTTCGGTTAATATCACCATCGATAGTCAGAAACTGCACCTTGGAATTATCAAATTTCAAAGACACTTCCTCGAATATCGGCGCTAGTCTCTTACAGTGGCTACACCAACTAGCATATACATCAAGGATCGTGGGTATGCCCTTACTAAGATACGTGTCCAGATCCTTATCACTGACTTCAATCACTTCCGCGAGGCCCACCCATGCCAACGCACTAGCCGCAACCCAGTATCCTAACTTCATAGTTTTGCCAAACGGGTTTTAGTCGATGGTCGCTAATTAATAATAATGAAAAGGAGTGGGAGTTCTATAGGAAAAAACGGCCCTGACACCTGTCCGACTTAGGTCCCAACGCCAACATCAGAAACCCTATATTAATAGATTCATGTCTACAGTTCTAGTACATCTGTCTTTACAGTCTAATTTATTGGCATATCGTAGAATCCCAGGAAATACCTTGTGCTAGAGAATTGCCTGTTCTACAATATTGTGCACATGCAGAGGATTTACCCTGGCGTTCCAAAAGTCTTGTGTTAATAGACACATCTCTGTCTACCAGTCTAGTTTATTGGCATATCGTAGAAGTTCAGGAAACACCTTGTGCTGGAGAATTGTCTGCTCGACAATATTGCGCACATGCTGAGGGTTGACCCTGGCCATCCAAATAATCTCTCCAGTACGTAGATATATTATGACATTGGCATTGAACTTATGACCTCCGACATGGTTGGTATACATGACTTTGACGCCATCCGGCCGGTCGTCACTAACATCTCGATAGAGATCATGATGCCGTAATTCAATTTCAAACTGCTTTTTCAAAATCGGCGCTGTGATGCCGCATCGTTTATCCCGTGTTCGATGCGAACACAGTAGAATGTATCCAATATGGTTATCCGGCTCATAGTTATCTGACTCTCCATTCACAACACTAAGGATATCATCAGCGATGCTTGTGGGTTTCGGCTGCTTGATTGTCTTGAAATGCGGCAAAAGTACCACATCGCCTTCGTGCGATGAGGTGGCGTTAATTTTGACTCCTCCATCGGGCCCAAACTTGAGCTGGGTCTCCATGCGATCCTTCGATTTGCTTACTGCTTTGACCAGCTCATTCTCATCGCCCGCATCATGCATCCAGTCCGTTTTGTTTGACGCCACCAGCACATGCAACCCTATAGGCCCGGCAGTGGCCCATAGAGGCGTTTCGTTATCGACTTTGAGTGATTTGGGGAAATGCACTTCGCACGATGCACAGTCCTCGGCTTCGCATTCGGCTGCCTCGAATCCTATGCTGTCCAGAGGCGGTTCTCGACCGGACCCCCGTCGAAATATCTGTAGCAGTCCCATCTGCGTTGGTTGTAGTGGGGGACACGCTCAAGGTGCAAGATCCTCTGGTATTTATCTCAGGGGAGTGTTTCCAGAGCGGGCAATTTTTTATCAGATGCGGAGTTAACATCCGGCATCGGATCGACCCCGTTGGCTCCTCCATAATGATCGTTCTATCCAGGTATGGCGTGAAACAGGCAAGACAGGAGTATTCGGACTTTAAGATATTTATTATTGAACACGCGTCGCTCTGGGATGTTTTGCTTTAAGATATATGACGCATCGTTAATCTGAATGTCTATCAGATCCAAATATTGCACGGGTTTACCAGTGGTAGAATGCCTAATGTGATGCATCGACTACACTTGCAGGTATATACCAAGTGTTAGCAGCACAAATGCATATATCAGCTTGTATTAGACAGGAGATCCACGACATCAGGGGTTAGCGTGCCTGGCAGCTATATTGGGAACCCCATTTATTACCTAAATCATCAAGAACATTGAAATATTTCTACATCAAGGAGGATACCAACGAACTTGAGTACAATTAAAACAACCAACAGCTTATAACCATTCAAGGACACAGGCTAGGCCCCTTCAGACCTGGATGAAGGCTTCGAATTTAATGCATGATGGCGGAAAGGGTCCCACCTTCATGCATAATCATAAAGCTTCTTTTTTTCCCCACATGTTGATGCATTTTCTTCACAAAGCTGAGAGAGTCGAAGGAGAAAATTATGATAAAAAATAGTTGTTGGTTGCAGGAATCATGGTTCTTAAAGGGAAGACAATGATATATATAATAAAGTCAAAGAGGAATAATGTTTATTCTCTATAATGTCGGCGACGGATCTGCCGAATGATATTGTCGACGTTTACTTTGAATCTGAACGGTATGCTCAGGAAGAAGATGATGTGGGTACTAAAATCAGGATGGAGCAGCAATCGGTCATGGTTGGTCCTAATTTGTTTTACGAGTATTCACCTACAATCAGTAGTAGCAGCACTGCTGCCGGCAACAATGGAGGAGAGGGAGCCGGAGGGGCTGCCGATCTGATTTATAACCTGGAAATATCCTCACAACTATTTAATGGATTTGATGCTGATATGTTTGCGGCAGTAGGCGCGGTAAGTGCAGTGAGCAGTGGGATTGATGGGAATGGACCAGCTGTATATCAAGGTCACGATTACCTAGGTAGAGAGTTTGAGCTGGCAATTGCAGACCCGGTGATTCCTAGTGTGATGCCATACATTACAAACCCCACTCAGCCATACCGTACTCTTGCACCAATATCACCCGATGCGGATACTGCATCTGTTATGCGCAATTCCCTAGTATGTCTGACTGAGAGCGAGAATGGTGGATTTGGTGATGAAACCACACCAATTGTCCAGGTCAGTCGCGAGGTGACTCCTCCTCTATTTTCTCCAAATAGTAGACTGCAATCGTCTATTAGTGGCACTAGCACTACAAAGAAAAATCTATTTCGACCACAGTTGTCGAATACGTCGACAAGAGCATTTCATCGCAATCTTGCCGAGATGAACAATAGATCGTCTTCAGCATCTCCATCTCATAACACAAATAATAGCAACAACAACAATAATATCAACAACAGCATGCATCTTGTCCATTACAACAATAATCACCGCTTACATCAACAGCATATCGAGGAGGAAGATGGCCGCAAGCTCATGACATCAGCATCGTTAACGCAGCAATGCATTGATTGTATCATGGAGGCAGTATCACCAGATGGAGGAATTGAGCATTTGACATCACTTGATGTTGCACATCCATTCCAGGAGGGAGAAATACCCGTGAGCAAGAGCGGGATCCCTGTGGAGCGCCGGATCGACGTAAGTTTGTCGGTAGTTGGTGATAGCATTGTCAATATTGATAAACAGATGCGAGAGGTGATTGAGCAATGGACTCCACGACGGAATCGAATAGATACGTTTTTCCGAATGGAAAATCGTAAGGGTCAATGCTTTAATCTGGAGGAACTCCGTGAGGCAATCAAGATCTTGTCTAGTCGACCTCCAAGACGTATCAACTATTACTCTGCATATCAGCTTTGTACGAATGTCGAGTATGGCAATGGTCAGACCGTGAGAGACCTGAACCCTGGTACTGCCGGTATACTCCATGCGTCGTCAAGCGAGACTCGGCAAGAAAAGAAACGGCCGCCCATTCCATTCAATACTCTGTCGTCACTATCTACAAGCTCATTATCGTCGTCATCAGGCTGTTCGCCGTATGATGACGACTCACAACCAGTTCCAAACACAAAGAAACGGCCGGATAACATCTATGATCCGACTTGGGTACGACGTTCCGGCAAACAAAAAGAAGGCTGGTGTGATCACTGCGAGAATGGAGGTTACTACTTGATGAAAAACTCGGGTTACCTCTACCACAAAAACCATGAACATGGCATATTCCCCAATGGTCACATATTCGAAGATCCGCTTGTGATTCGACGCAAATTGGAACGTGAGGGCAAATGGGAGGGGCTTTGTGGTATTTGCTACTATTGGATTGATCTTGATCATACTGATAAAAAATATTGGGGGACTTGGTACCGACATTACAAGCAATGTGCAAATGAGTACGAAGAGTTTAAAAAAGTCCTCTATGCCACTGCTGCTCCAGTACGTTTAATTGAACTTGAATATCGACGTTTAGATGTATGAAAGCCTTGACCAGATTCCAGCCAAAGCAAAACGTTCTTTTAAGGTCTTAAAGAGAAAAATACACAAAATAAAAGTTAAACCCCATAACTATAAGTGAAAAAAAAAGCTGGAAGATTACATCAATCTTCCAAAGAGAATCGAAGAAAAAAAACGTCGAGCTGAATTCATACTCAAAGTCCTGCCTTATAAAACCACCCCGCCGTTATAGAAGCTTTTTTGTTGATTAATTGTACAATACAAATTTGGCCTGTCCTCCAGATACGGCCGCAGTGCATCCATTGGCGCCTCCGTTGTAGGAGCCATTCTCATAGACACAGTCACCATTGACTGAAGCTCCTCCAACAGCTTCGATTCGCACATTGAAGTTGGCAGGCGATTGATTGTTAGGGTTGGGGATTAATGACAGGTAAGTGATGGACCCAGTAGTTCCAGCACCAAAGTTAAGAGGGGCCCAGTTACCCACACCGCTACCGGGAGAACCCCAGACACAACCGTCTTCATAGCTGACGCCAGCGTTGTTGACGTAGAATTGCAGGGAAGTGGGCTTACCCTGCCACATGTAGTAGTTTGCTTCATTTACAACAGAGAGGATCGACTGGCCGCCAGCCTCAACAATAGTGGGGATAACCATGTTTTCAGTTCCAGGGTAGTCAGTCTGGCAAATGGCCACTGATTCGCTAAGTTCACTGACAACAACAGCAGTGCCGGTTCCCCATTCACAAAGAGTATCCGAACCAGGGTTGGATCGCGTCAAAAAGCCATTTTGACACAAAAGACCACCCACAGACACACCGTTTGCGGGTTGAGACGAAGGCCATTGAGTCTTGGACATGCCCGGCTGGCATGCATATGAGCAGTAAGCGCCCTCATCACAAGAGCCGCCGGTCGAAGCGTCACTAAGATGCTCAATACCGGACCAGCCACCAAACCCAAGCCAGTTCAGGGCAATCACACCTTGACCAGCAGGGAATTGAGAGCAGGGGATGACGCCATCTTCAAAAGGTTGAGGCGACGCGAAGCTGGCCAAATCACCGGCAATTCCGCCAGAAGAAGAAGACGACGAAGATTGAGTGGTTGACTTGCCTTGGTTACTACCAGCCGAGCTGACAGAAGAGGTAGCAGGAGCAGCCGAGGACGTAGCAGGCGCAGCGGCGGGCGAAGAACTTGAAACAGGGGCCACAACAACAACTGAGCTTGAGGAAGGAGGAGCAACAGCAACAGGAGTTGAACTAGACGCGACGACAGCAGGAGCAGCAGGAGTACTTGAAGAAACAGGTGCTGCGACGGGAGGAGCAGCAGCAGAAGAAGTCGCGGCAGGGGCAGCAGGGGCTTGAGTGGGTTGGTCGACGGGCTCACCATTGCCATCGACAGTCAAAGTCACGTACACGTACTTAATATCGATAGCACGCTTGTTATGCTGATGATGCTGTTGAGGAGCAGCCACCACGGAGCCAGCCAGGGCAGCAGTTGTGAGAGCCGAGATGAGAGAGTATTTCATTTTAAAAGGAGTGCGAGTTCACGTCGAAAAGGAGTGTCTTTAAGAGGAATTGTTAGTATTACCAAGCTAATCAAAAAAGAGGGTCCAGAGAGAAACAAAACACCAGAAGGATTTTTAAATGTTTGGAAAAAGACCCAGAAGATAGAGAAATGTTGTGTTTAAGGAACGAATTGGTATCTTTTTCTGCTAATAAAAAAATCCTTTAGCCGATATTTTTTTCCTTTCACGATGATCGAATAAAGGGTTGTTTGGTAGCTTGAGAGAAAAGGAGTGTGTGTATATTAAGAATATTATTAAGGGGGGGTTGGTAGAGTGACTGTTTTCGCCTTGAATTTTAAAGGGGTAAAGGGGGAATGTTGATACGCATATTTCTGACACACCACAATAACAATATCCGGGAAATACAACACACACATCGAGGAGGGAAGAGAGAGACAGAATAGAGTTTTCTAGAACTTACGTTGAATATAAACTTTTTGGTTTTTGTCGTCTTAAGGAATGAACGAGAATAAAGGAATGTAGTCGATTTACGCGGTTGATTGTGAAACTTTAAGAAATGAATGGCCCACAGTGCACTGTTATATATAAAATAATGGCTGGCAAAGCCAGCAGTAAAATTTTCCAAACTGCACCTCTCCCCCCGGCACCGGTCGGGAGGGCTGGCTAATGCCGTGGGCTGAAGTTTTATTTTTCCCATTCAATTTAGGGCTACTGGTGCAGTTATAGTACTTTACGACGAAGGTTCCAAATGTTAGTGGTTGACCCCCCCTCCTCCCCGCCATTTTTTATCATGAGGCCCAGCCTCGCCTCGCCCGTCCCTTCACGTAATTTCAAGAACAAGAACACGCGTCAAAACATTCAAAGTTTATCCCAGAAATAGGTCATTTTAATCTATGAAACCATGAGAGGTTCGATCCGGCTCTGCTTAGTTAATCACTTGAACAGGCGGCTCTGTAAAATACGTCCGTGCATTTCGTCCATGCACTGGGATTGTCCTGCACGCGCGTTTCGAGACCGCCGATCCTTATCCAGAATAGGAACGTGTCACAACCGGTTTTAGTGCCGATTAGGGCCCTTCCCACTGCCGATCATTTGAATAGAGTCGACGTTAGCAGTTGGGGCCGCGGCGGCGCCCAGCACACACACATACACACACGAAATTAGGGCTTAGCCCTAACCGTCGTCTCAACCCCTCCCAATTGTTCTCGCACAACCTTCATCAGGGGAACTAAAGCTTAACAACAACAGTTTGTATCAAGAAGACATATACGCAATGACTGACGAGAGAATTACTGAAATCGTGGATGAGGAAGAACATCATCACGTTCATGAGCATGACCATGAGCATGACCACGACCATGACCACGACCATGACCACGACCACGACCATGACGACGAGGAAATCGAATCGGGAGCCGGGGTCTCTGTGCACTCGCGAGGCGAAAAGAAGGCCCGTAAGCTCATTGCTAAACTGGGGCTCAAGAAGGTCGAGGGAATCTCCAGAGTCACCATCAAGCGGACTCGTAATGTTGTGTTTGTGATCCAGGACCCCGATGTCTACAAGAACCCCTCCACAAACACATACATTGTGTTTGGTGAGGCCAATATCGACAACCAATCAGCAAACATTGCCCAGCAACTGGCCCAGCTCAGTGGAGCCGGGGGTCAGCAGCCCCCGGCTGACGCTGCCGCCGCTGCTGCTGCTGCCACTGCTGGTGGAGCTGCTGCTAAGGACCCAGCATCCATCACGGCGGATTTGGAGGCAGCCGTGGCCAATGCATCTCTCAAGGATGACGCTAGTGCTGCTGCTGCTTCGGCAGAGGAGGAGATCCCTGAGGACCAGGTGGATACCTCCGGATTATCGGAATCGGACATCAAGATCATTCAAGATCAGGCAAACACCTCCAAGGCCAAGGCTGTTGCAGCTTTAAGACGAAACAATGGAGACATTGTCAATACCATCATGGAGCTCACCACTTAGAGATGGATTAGCTATTATTATTATTATTATTATAGTTATTATAGTTATAGTAGTACTAGGAAGTTTTTACATTATTATATGACACAGTGCAGCAGCCCTAGGTACCACAGGGTAATAAAGGACCCTTGCAACAAGATTACTGTACAGGTGCAAAGTAATTATGCATTAAATCGGCACGAATGACGCGGCCCCTCACCCGGCTGATGCATCCAATGCATCGGATCACAAAACCGCGTGCAGCAAGGGTCCAGCCTTGTCACGCCCCCGTCGTCCCCTTAGTAATTAGTTTTTCGTCAATTTGACCCGATGCAATGTCGATCAGTCTTGTACTGCATCAGTTAGTTCCGGTGGAACCAAGGGCCCTTCTCTATTGGGGGTCTGCATTTGGAACAGAGGGTTAAGGGTTAAGGGTTAATTTCAGGGTCAGGTCTAGGGTTAAGTTAAGGGTTTGAAAATAATCGTGATACATTACACAAGCTATACAGCGTACTTCTCGGTCCACTCTTTGGCAGTGGCAATCGCCGCCTGTTCGTCTTCCTTCCAACTTGCGGCCACGTCGTTTGCCAGTGGATCGTCTGGGTTAGGGGCCCCTAGCAATGCCTGAATGCTTAGTAGTATAGTACGAATCTGTAGCGCCGGTGACCAATTAGCTAGTTATTATTCCAGTTAGTATTGATGCCCTCAACAACTAGTGCAACTCACAATCAAAAGCACTTACACTTGAGAACATCAAGACAAATACGACCTAATCGGTCAATATTAGGATGATAGATCTTTGTTAGAAACCGTATTTTAGGTGCTTCCACTACCCGCGCGGTCCAAGTTAGTCGCAATCTTCTTCACAGTATACGATGTGATTCAAAGGAAAGTGCATACTAGGATAGTCTTCCGGTAAGAACAGCTCCAGCTTGAATATACCCTTCTCATAAGGGCTTGAGGCCGGGCCGTCTATAGTCACATCAAAGTATCGTAGGTTATCATCATGAGGTTTTGCCGAGATCCCCGTCACAGGATCGGAAATCAGGCGCTCAGTTTCCTAACGATTCATCCATGTCAGAGCTACACTGGATCCAATACTGCAGAATGAAATCATACCTTGATGATTCGTTTAGGCAAAGTAGCCATGTTTATTAGTGATTCTGATGCTGGGAGAGGGAGAAGGAGGAGCGGGCTGTATATAACCTTGTGATGGTAGAGTGCGGATTTTTCTGTTTCACCACCACCACCACCAAATGTCCCAGCATTCAACGTTCAGAGGACGATTTATCGCTACGGGCTTAGGTCTAGTCCTAGGTATGGGATGCACTCTATACGTGTATTCAGATTACCAGATAGTACGTGTAGCCAGTGATGTTTTGTAAGTTTGCCAGTATATTCTAATCGGGGGTCTGTGAAGATTAAAAGAGAATCGAAACCAATACCATCTGCTCCAGCAGAGTCAGGTCTAGCATCAAAATTTAAAGTCTCTTTTAAACCAAACTCTGGGCTTGAGTTAAAACCTGAAGCAAAAATACGGCATGATGAGTATAAACAATTAAATGATAAATAGACATAATCAAATGGGTAGTGTGTGTTGCGGCATTGACATATATGTATATATATATAAAACTAAAAAGAAACCTTGCACTTTATAAAAAATTTATTATTTTTAATTCTCAGCTGGAGTCTCGTCCTTCTGAGCATCCAAATACTGCTTGTAAGCACTAAGCGCCTCATCAATTCGAACCTTAAGTGCAGCATCATCTTCCGCCAATCCTAACAACTCAGAGTTATCCATATCAAGCAACATTCCAGTGATCTTTCCTGCGAGTTCCGGATCTTGGACTTCTTCATGTCCAATGACCTTGGGGTATAGGGCCTCACCAATGATCTGCTTCTGTGCCTCTTCAGGAGCATTGGCAACTACGGCTGCAAGTCCCTCTTCCTTACGACGAGGTCCACCTCGAGGTGGGTATCGACCGCCAGGGCCGCCCCGCTGCTGTTGCTGCTGTGGTGGTGGTACTCCTCCCTGAGGTGGTGGGGGAGGCTGTTGAGGCGGGTATCCATTGTAAGCTGGTGCATATTGGCCTCCAGGTTGTTGGCCTTGTTGTTGGCCTTGTTGACCCTGTTGGCCATTAGCTCCTCCTCGTCCTTGAGGTGGGGGTGGGGGTGGTGCCCATTGACCCTGAGGTGGCCGAGGGGGTTGCATCATCATTTGAGGTGGGTTGCCGCCTCCAGGGAAGGGAACTCGACCTGGAACTGGAGGAATAAATCCTCCCTGTTGGCCATTGCCATAAAACATCGGGTTAGGCATGTACTGTCCAGGCATTCCAGCTCCGCCTGCAGCAGCTGCTGCTGCTGCGGCGGCCTGCTGTTGGAGTCGCAAGTGGTTCTTAGCCTGGATCTGTTGTTGGAGTTGAGATCGTCGGACATCCTTACGTTGAGCCAATGCAACATACAATGGCTTGTTGGCAATCATCTTTTGATTCATCTCAGTCACGGCCTTAGTGGCCTCTTCGGGTGAAGAGAAACAAACAAATCCAAATCCCTTGGACTTGCCACTCTCCTCAGTCATAACCTTGGCACTGGTAATAGTACCATGGACGGCAAATGCCTCCCGAAGCTTCTCATCATCAATAGAATCATCCAGATTCTTGATGTAAAGATTCACTCCTTGGTACTTGTTGAGTTTCTCGAGTCTAGCAGCCTCATATTGCTTCTTCAACTCCTCCTCTCGCTCATACTTCTTTTGAGCTCTTCCAACATACAACTTCTTGCCGTCAGAAAGCTCCTTCTCATTCAACTCCGCAACGGCCTTTGCAGCGGTATCATGAGTTTCATAATTGACAAATCCAAAGCCTTTAGACTTGCCCTCCTCGTCGACAGCCAAAGAAGCAGAAGTGATAGGTCCAAATGCCTTGAACATCTCCTCAAACTTCTCTTGAGTCATGTCAGACTCCAAGTTCTTAACATAGACATTGGTAAACTCGGCTCTCATCTGCTCAGCCTTTGATTGACGGTCTTGCTTGGCAATGTGCATTCCCACAAATACCTTCTTGTCGTTCAACAACATACCATCAACATGCTTAATAGCACTCTCTGCAGATTCAGGGCTCTCGTAGTGCACAAAGCCGTATCCCTTGGACAACCCGAAATCGTCAGTGGCGATCTTGCACGACAAGATATTTCCAAACGCCGAAAAGGTATCGTGCAAAGCCTTGTTATCAATAGCAGGATCCAAGTTCTTGATGAAAATGTTGCCGGCTCCATTTCGTCGCAATGAGGGGTCTCTCTGAGACCACATGATTCGGCATGCTCGTCCCTTGATTGGCGCGTAGTTCAATTCCTCAAGAGCACGCTCACCATCCGCAGTATTGTGGAAGTTGATGTAGGCATATCCCAGAGATCGTCGAGTAACTGCATCTCTGCAAACTCGAATAGAGGCAACAGGTCCGATTTGGTTGAAAAGCTCAAACAACATGGCCTCAGTCACAGATGGATCAAGCTCTCCAACATACAACGAAGCGCTATTGGCAGCTGCGGCATTACTGGCAGCTGCTGCTCCAGCAGCAGTAGCAGCGGCAGCGGCCTCCTCATTGCTGAGAGTAGCAGCAGCTGGTGCAGAAGCGTCAGACGACTTTTCAGCGCTAACGGCAGTCTCAGCGGCAGCAGTAGCTTCAGCGCTAGGTGCAGCTCCACCTTCGGGGGCATCCAAAGTCAGCTTCTCCAAAGCCTTCTCGGCAGCAGTAACAGAAGCATCAGCAGACATGGTGATTGTTGTGTTTTTGGATCTTTTTTAATCTGAGTGGGCTTATCTCACACACACAAGATTTTTTGATGAAACTATTAGAACAAACTAATAATTCCTTTAAAAACAAATGAAGTTATATATACAAACAAAGTATATATAGATTTGCTTCTTTAAGGGGTTTTAATATGGGTTTTTTGATTTTTTTTGGGGTTTTTTTGGCCTTTAAAAAAATTAATAACTTGAAAGAAAAGTTTCAACAATCAGAAATTTTTTTTTATTCTTTGCGTCTATCCCCTCTCGAGAGGTGTTGGTGGTTAAAAAACGTTGGTCCATTTAAAGCTCCGCATAGATTGGGACAAAACGAAATATTAAAATATATTAAAGAGACAATTAAAACTACTGGCCTTCAAGCTTCTTCTTTTTATAATACATGGCCATGATTTTGGCAGAGGGAACCCTGACGGGCCAGAAATAGCTGGCAAACGCCCATAAATGCTTGCGAAGCTTCTCTTTCCGAAGAAAGTCCTTTTCTTTCTTTAGCTCCGAATCAATGAAATCTCCTACTGTAAAGAGCTCTTTCTTTAGTAGACCAGCAAATGCTGCCCTGTCCAGACCTTGATTACCCTTTTTCAAACGTCTCAGTGAATGTCGAATAGGATGCAGAGTCGCCTTGCATGAAGACTCATCCATACTCGAGTACTCGCTGTATTCATCTTCCTCCTGAGTCTTGCTCGCAACCCCAGGTGGAGAGTGACCATGATAATGAGGGTCATGGTGCGATTTACTGCCATTCACTTGAGGACTGCTTGACCGCGCCGTACCAGTAGGTGCTGGAGAGCCTTTTAGGGCAGTGTTTGTGGGCTCCATCTTGATTTGCTTGGAAGGAGCCTTCTTGGGAATCTTCCGTTTGACTGCTGCTGGTCCCCCTGATGATGCCGCTGAAGCTACTGCTGGGCCAGACGAAGCAATTGCTTGTGGTGGTGTTTCATCGCGAGTCTGCTCATCAGGCTCATCCCGAAGAACTGTAATTAGATAGTCGATGCGACGACACAAGTGCACAGCACCAGGCATTTTAGGCCCAATTCGTTCTTTCTTTGCTGCTGCAGCAGACGCCTCTGACGCTGCAGTAGACGTAGCAATGGGTGGTACCGGAGTAGCACTGACTGCGGGGGGTGCATCTGGTCCAGCAGGTGTATCATCAGTATCCTGGGCTGCTGCTGCACGTTCTTGTTTTTTCTCAACTCTATGCTCTTCCAAAAACATTTTGTCACCCATGCCCAAAATAGGATCATCTCGAATTGAAACCCATGCTCCATAGCCATATTTACGAACTCCAACCAATAGTTTGGCATCTTCTTCTTCATTCCAAATACAATTCCATCCGTGTACACCTTTAATCGGTTTCGCAATACGATATTCCAATACTTTATCTTCAGGAACATTGTCTCGAATAAGTTTCATGTCAAGAGGACGCTGCAAGATAAGTTCAGCATTAATACTCTTAACGCCTTTATATTCAAATAGAATAGCCTTCTTTTCTTTGCGTTTCAACAAATAATTGCTAACTTTCTTGTCATCATTATTTGTTGCCTTTTGTAATTTTTCTTCTTGTTCCTCCTTTACGGCTATTGCTGCACGACGTTCCATTTCTTTTTTGGTCTCCTGCTCGCTAATTGACACTAAGTCATTATATGCATTTTTGATTAGCTCTGGTTTCCGATTCGATAATGTACCATCGCTAAATAGTTTATCCCACATTGACGATACATCCCCGTACCTTAGAATTGCCTTATAAAGTCCACGCACCTCGCGTTCAGAAATCTCATTAGGATTCATGCCATTGGACTCGTCTTTCTTTGTCTTTCGAGCACCTGCTGCACCACCTGCAGGACGCTTCTTACGAGAAACAGCAGATGCGCCTCCATCATCGTCATCATCCTCAGTATTACTAATACCCTGCTCGGCTTTAAGTACAGCACGACGTTTACTAAACATACTGATTTGCTCTTGCAAAAACTCTTCATCTTGTCGCTTCTTTTCCTCAGCCTTGATTTTCTCAAGCTCCTCAGCAGGGATAATATCATCCCAAGTCGCATCAGCCTTGTAATCAGTAACTTCAAATTGCTTCAAGAATTCTTCACCTCCCAGGTGTGATTCACCCAGGTCGGGCGTAGTGACATGGTTTTCCGCATGGTCAAGAACATCGTCAAGATTCATATCCTCAAGTTTCTTCTGATTATTGGTCGCTTTAAACATATTGCCAGCACCAAACTTGAGAATCTCGCTTAATTCTGATGTGGACGGATCAGCCTTTTTTGACGAGCCCTTTTCTGTAATACCAAGCGAAATGATTGCATACTCCAAAATCATCTTTTTGCGAGCCCGTTCCAGTACCTGTTCTTCAACTGTATCCTTAGACACAAATCGATACACCATGACATGGTTCTTTTGACCAATTCGATGTGCACGAGCCATGGCTTGCAGATCCGCTTGGGGGTTCCAATCACTATCGAAAATAATCACTGTATCTGCAGTCATGAGATTAATACCCAAACCTCCCGCACGAGTACTTAGCAGAAACACAAAATCTGGTGATTCAGGTGCATTGAAATGGTCAATTGCAACACGACGTGTGGCAGCAGGTACTGTGCCATCCAAGCGCTGGAATGGTAATCCCTTGATTGATAGATAGTCGCCCAGTATATCAAGCATCTTGACCATCTGGCTGAAAATAAGTACTCGATGACCATCCTTTCGTAATCGACCAAGAAGCTTGTCCAGCAATACCATCTTGCCGCTATTCATAATCATTCCTCTCAGCAAGTTTTCTCTGCTCTCCATAGCAGTAGGCCCTAGAGTTGTCATGTATTGGTTCTCTGCATTGGGGAATAAATAAGGATGGTTACTGGCCTTTTTCAGCTCCACCATAACATTCAATAGGCTCATCTGCGTCGAGCTTGTACCACCAGCATTCAACGCCGAGTAGTTTCTGGCAATGATATTCTTGTAATAGTCTGTCTGCATATCAGACAACTCGACCCGAAGAATACGTTCAGTCTTGGACGGCAATGACTTTTCGACATCTTTTTTCAGTCGTCGCAGAATAAACGGCTGTAATCGTTTATGCAATCCACGAATATATTCTTCCTGCACTTCATCAGGTTGCTCAAAGTCAATCTCCTGGTCAATACTAAATTGACCCGGCATCAAGAAATCCACCAATGCCGCCAGCTCTTTAATATTATTCTGCAGTGGTGTACCAGTAATTAAAAGTCTATTACTGACCTTGAATTCTCGTAATGACTCATAAAGCGCAGACTCGGCATTCTTAAGACGATGTGCTTCATCAACTGCTAAGAACTGCCACCTGATTGAGCCCAAATCAGATTTATCCTTCAAAATATATTCATATGTTGTGAGCAAAATATTAAATTTGGGCTTCTTGTTGCTAGCAGCATTATTGGCATAAAACTCAAAGTTTCGTATTGTCTGACGAGCTTTCGTATTACCCAAATACACAATATAGTTCAGGTCTGGTGCCCACAGATCCAAAGTCTCTTGCCAAGCAGGTACAGTCGATAATGGAACCACCACCAGGAATGGACCATTCTGCTTGCGAGCATAGATAAGCCATGACAGAAACGCCACAGTTTGAACTGTTTTGCCGAGTCCCATTTCATCAGCAAGAATTCCATTTTCATTTCGTGACCACAAGAAAGCCATCCAGTTCAAACCAGTGAGTTGGAAGTCGCGCAGCTCGCCGCCCTTCACAAATGATGGTTGCTCACTAAGCTTTTCAAATCTAGGCCTATTATTCCCCGCATAATGAACACTATATGTTGGTGATATCTTGCTGGAAACTCGGTTCTGGAATGCATCAACTTGTTTACTAGCAAGAGTGGCAATCTCTTCAGCATCCTCCCATGTGCACTCATCATAGTATAGTCGCTTCCATTTCACCAGGTACTGGAGCTTAGTCTTGCCATCCTCTGCAGATACTCTTTCTGAAGTGATGATTCTCTCGACATTCTTGAATTCTTCATATTCATCTCGACGTCGTTCACGCTCAATATCCATGGCTTCAATGTCTTCTTGAGTGGTGGATGAATCGGCTCTAATCTCCTGGTCCAGCAGTACAAATTGCTTAATATAATTATCCAAACGCTTGAACCCCCTGTACTGTTTCAGGAAATCATAGGTCTCCCATGTATTATGCAAATGCGAGTATCCGACCCACTTGACATGGTAACGCAAACCAGTCCAAGGATTACGCTTGTCAGTGTCATTAGCAGCACTTTGGTGGTGTTCGTCATCATCAGGAATTATCTCATGATCCAGAATAGCATCGATGGCATCCACAGGCTCATTGGATACAGCTGCTTGAGACTCGTAGTACCCAGCATCAGTAGGCTTATAGATAACTTGGTCTTCAAAATCTTCATCGTCAACATCAATATTATAATTCACAACCTTGGAGTTTCGAGTTGAGAATCGCATCTGAGCAGCATAAGCACTCATATTGCCTTCGTCCTCATCCTCTTCTCCACCACCAGCACCACCACCAGCAGAAGCAGAAGCAGATTTTTTTATTTTGCGCCGCTTGCTGGCAATTGATTTTTCCTTTGCCCGTGCCCGCTTCGAGGTCGAGTAGAAGTCATCCTCTTCTTCGTCGTCATCTTCTTCCTCATCGTCGTCGTCATCCTCGTCTGCATCCCCCATATCGTGATCGCCTTCATCATCATCATAATCACGTTTGGGACGGCCTCGAGACTTCTTCTTTGACCGGGATCTGTACCCACTATCTTCATCATCACTACTCTCAGCATACTTTGATCTTCTTTGACGGCGTCGCTCCTCCTCCTCTTCAATTGAGAACCGTTCTGGTGCAACATGTGCACGACGACTACGTCGTAATCCATAGAGCTCGGGATCATCGTCAAAGTCGATATTCAGTCGACCAGCATGAATCGATGATGGGTTCGCGGCTGGAGTCTGAGTACCCGAGACAGTTTCACCGTTGAGACCCGTATCACCAGTACTGCCATTACTACCATTACCGATAACCCTGTTATCCGTCTCCATATCCAGGTTAGGATAGCTAGTGGTCGAGCTCTCCACTACCGAAGACATTTAATCTCCCCTGGACCTTAGATATCTGTTAGATTGGATGTAACCATGCACAGAGTCCCCACATAATAGACTTACGCAAATTCTCAACCTCCTAAACCAAAACAAAGGCACCTGCCCAAGTATATATATAATTCCAGCTCCTATCCGTCACAGGAGGATATTCCACAAAGCTTGGGGGGTTTCTATAGATATTTGGAGTGATGTGTTATGAACCCTGTAAATCTGTTAGAGAGATACACCCGAATGAAAAGGAATGAATGAAAAAATCATAACTCACCTCCAAATACAAAACAAGGAATAAATATAAACGAGTAGATAAACAATAAGAACTCAATATATAATCCCAGAGCTTCCGGGATAGTTTATTCTCAAGTGAGGGCGTGGTTGTGTTTTTTTCTCTCCTCTCCCCTGTGATTATGAGAAATTTGTTAAAAAAATAGTGACAGAAGCAGCCAATGATAATGGGAAATAGGAAACGACGACTACAATTTATTATGAACAAAAGCCGCTGCTAGCTGATACCATGAATAAACTTTCTTAGAACAATATCAATATACAAACAAACACCTAATTTATCAAATAACTCGCACGTCTTCAGCCAGACAGTTCACTGGCAACAACCGAAGCAGTGGTGGTGGTGGTCATGGATGAATCGTGGCCTCATAGCAATCTCAAGATGGGTATATACAAAGGTATCAATTTCGTTCCAAGATCAAAATCAATCAGCACATTAAACTGATGAATCGTCACAGAACAGCGGTAGCCAAACAGTGAAGCAAACCGCTCCATCACTCAAGCTCACTAAGAACACATGGTAGTAGACTAGGCAAAGAACAGTGATACAGTCGAAAACAATAATCAATCGATCAAAAGACAATGCCAGCCAATAGCCAAAGCGCCAGATTCAGCATCTCGAAAAAAAAATTGATCCGATAAGATAAACCTTCGGTAGCTCACACGATGATCCGCAAAGCGTTGAACAATCAGCCAAAAAAAAAAAATCTAAAGGAGAAATTCTACTTAGCAGAACTGCGGGGGCATTCGACGTTTATATAGGAAAATCTCGCAGATTACCCGGCCGGCAACAAATAAATTCCTCCAAATAAGGTGCTGACAGCTTAAACAGGCTTCTTCCACTGATGCAATAATAAGATATCGGTAATGAGAAATAAATAAATTTTATATAAAATGCTAACATATACTTAAATAATCGAAAGCCGCGTCCGTCGTACAGTCGGCTGGGATCTGACCTCTTGAATCTCGAAATCTGAGTCGTCGTCCTCGTGGACGTCGTAGTCGTCATCGTGAGTCGATAAGTCCACTTCGGATGATTTATTCTTCGTCTTCTCCTCAGGTGCTTCCACTACTGCGTTTTCCCAATGCACAATTTTCTTCACATAATCCTCTAGCCTAGAACGCTTTCCTGGCAAATCTCTGGGCTGCCAGAGTGCACTAAGCTGCTTGGCCGAAGCGGCACTCGAGCCGAGAAACAGCTCCACAAACTTGGCAGGGTCCGTAAGGAACCTATCGACGTAGTGCAATATAAAGATCCCGCAGTCAGTCCAGTTCTTCTGCTTTGGTGTCTTGATAAAGCGATCGCGGATGCTTACTGCTGGCAGGTCAATTCCTGCTTCTTTGGCTTGCTCATGGATATATTCCTTCAGTTCAGAGATGTCAGTATTTGCACTGCTCATCAATGAATCCAGGACAAATATAGTGGGCTGATCTTCATATCTCAGTCTTCGGCTCGTTTCGCGAGTCCTGGTACCGGTCAGTGCTGATGGCAGATTGTAAATGATTGCTAAATTCCAATGTTGTGTGCCGTATCGATGCATAGGCACAATGATGTAGCTGGTTTCAAACATGTTCACGGGGGGTCTGACATTCTGCGAGTTATGGCTTGACAGTCTTGTGAACATGTAAGTATTAAATATAAAGACATCCTTCGTGATTTCGGGAGACACACGTGTCGCATCCTGGTAAGCCAACTTCAAACAAAAGTTTACCAACTGATCATTCAGCATCTCGCCTTTCTTGAATCTTGCCATATCACTGCTGTGCAGAGTCACAAGCTTATTATCATCAAATTTATAGGTCATAGTGAGAGCCCGGTCATCTTCTGACATCGCTGTTGCTGGTGGTGGATCCACCACCTGCGGCACCTTGACCTGCGCTTCGACAGGAATACCTTTGTCCTCAGTTGCACTGCTCAGAAGCTGCTTCTTGACCTTTGTGGAATAGGTTTTCTCAAGCGTTGGCGTTCCAGTCCATATTCGTCTCGTCGGGAGAGGAGTAGTCTTGGGCACTTCATGTGTCGGCGTCTGAATGCTCTCCAGAATCCTCCGTGATCGATTCAGTAGAGGCGAGAATAGATCTCCTCGAGAGTTTTCGAGTATGGATCTAATCTCCTGCCGGCTGTCATCATTAAAGTTATAATGGCCGTTTGTTACAAGCTCATTCGATATTGCAGGGATCCTTTTCATCATTCGGACCTTCTCATTTTCTATTACATAATCCGCAACTTTTGCCAGCTCGCAGTGTGCAGGCATTCTTTCTTTAATGCCTGTCATAACAGACGTAAGCACCTGTTTTGACATAATCCTTAGCTGGTATATCGTGTAGACAGAATCCTGGGCCGGCGCTGTGCTTGCGACAAATACACTTCGCGACTCCGTATATTTCACACGTCTGAAATGCAATTCACAGATTTCAAAATCTTTGAGTTCCTGAGACCCCTCATATACCTGCCAGACATTCCTTTCTGTATTGATTTTCAATGTGAGCTGCGGTCCGTCCTTTCTCTTGTCATTCCTTTGGACAGCATCCAAAGAAATGATCTTTGGCATAGACGCAGAAGTCGCGAGTCGCACGTTGAAGGTATTAATATTCCCGAATGTTGACTCAGTCTTACTGATAATGTCACTACGGGTGCTGTCAAATGCTGATCGAAGCAAAGTCACTCCACCGCCACCACTGCCGCCGCCAATATCAATCTCGCTGCTCCTTTGTGGGACAACAGGGACAACAGGCAATCGGCCTATTCTATCCATAGGGGTATACCCATGACCCTGGAGTCCCCTTTGCTTCTTGTAACTCCGCTTGGTCCCTGCCTGTTGTAGCGAGTTGAATGAAGTTCTGGACTTGACCGTAAACCTATTTGGAATCTATAGAATCAGATTCCCTTGTCAGTCTGATGGTCCTCTCGCATATCAGTCTTGCCCACGTTATACTTACACTAGGCGCCACGTGAATTAACCTATCTGTGTCGTCCATCCCTATTGCTTGGTTCAAATCCTGAAAATGCCGGCGCTTGTCATAACCATATGGTCATCTCCTTATTTATTCCAATGATGCCTATCTTAAATGGACACCGCGCGATTTGGATCCTGCGTTGCAGAGAATCAGCTGTTGGTAGTGTTTTACGTCCTCAGTCTACACAACTTTTTGTACTGCTCTATACAACGCGCAAGTACGAGTCCACTGCACGAATCTACTGGTTTGGTGTGCGGAGCTGCAAATGAGTACCGGGACGGGAAAGAACAATTTTTTTTTCAACCATTCTTATACCACCTACACACACAGACTCGTCGGTGGCACTAACCGCTGCATTATCCAGAGAAGTCGGGAATTAAAATAATACGAATCTTTCTGGATCAGAGTCTGATCCGCTGCATTTTGCATTATCTTGTACAATTTTTATTCATACGGAGAGGACTTATACTGAGTCATGTTGAGATTGGCCCGCCGAAGAGCAGTCCCCGGATCAGTACTGATTCGATCCAGTAGGACCCTGGAAAGTAGAGTGGTACAATCGAGTTTGTTCCATTCGAACCGGATTCTGGGTAACAGGAATCCTGACAAGACGCCCTTCCAGGTATTCGTAGATACCTTCAAACAGGAATGGTCGAAGAGTAAAGAGCTCCAGAGTAACATCAAGGCACTACAGGATGAGACGGGCCGAATGGCTGAAAGTGGTGCATACAAAAGAGCCAAGGAGGCGCTGGAAAAGGCTAGAAGTGGCACCTCCACGGCTTCGTCGGCCACTGGAAGAGGTTTGAAAAAGGCCGGAAAGGTAGTTGGAGAAGCAGCTTCACAGGCGTGGGATTCGACAATTGTTAAGAACACGCGGGAGGCTGTCCACAAGACTGCCGAATCAGTTGACAAGGCGACGGAGCCTATTAGAAAAACTGAGTTGTATAAAAATGTGAAAGAGGTGATTGATGACGGAAGCAGCTCAAGATACGGAGGGTTTGAGGAAAAAGAGGCTAGACGAAAGCGACGGGAGCTGGAGGAGAAAAAGAGAGG
This sequence comes from Diddensiella transvaalensis, assembly GCA_030555955.1. Lineage (NCBI taxonomy): Eukaryota > Fungi > Ascomycota > Dipodascomycetes > Dipodascales > Trichomonascaceae > Diddensiella > Diddensiella transvaalensis. The sequence goes on along the minus strand of JANIVV010000005.1, from coordinate 444,725 downwards.
CAGTGTCAAATATGTAAAGTCAGACCCGGAAGCTGGCCAGAATGTCGTAGTCCACGATACTGCGAAGCCCGACAAGAACTGGTCCAAGGACTTTGAGAAGAGCGCCCTGGGTAAACGACTATCGGATCTAAGACTCATGTATGACGAGTCTGAGAATGGACTCATCTCATCAGTACGATCAGTGACTGAGAAGATTGGATCCTTTTTCGACGAGACGGAGAGCGCACGAGTCGTCAGAATGTTCAAGGATATGGATCCTAACTTTAACCAAGAGGAATTTTTAAGAGAGATCAGGCAGTACATCTTGCCTGAAGTTTTGGACGCCTATGTGAAGGGGGACTCTGCTGTTCTGAAGCACTGGCTCTCCGAGGCTCCGTATAACATCTGGGCACAGTCTGCCAAGCAGTACCAAGACCAGGGACTCTACTCTGCAGGTAGGGTCCTCGATATCCGTGGAGTGGATATTCTAAGCTCTAAGCTGCTTTCACCTTCGGACGTCCCAGTGTTTGTCATTGGATGTCGAGCGCAGGAGGTCCACCTGTATCGAAAACTCAAGACAGATGAGATAGCCGCCGGTATGGAAGACCACATTCAGATGAGCACTTACGCAATGGTCATTACCCGTATCCCTGAAGAAATGGACAATGATGAGACGCACGGCTGGAAGTTACTTGAGCTTGTTCGTGGTCAAAGTCGGGAATACACATAAATAATAATGTCCACGGCTTTTTTTCCTTCTGTTTTATGATTTTTATTATTTTTCTGTTTGCATCCGTGATGATCTAAGTTATTTTCTCAAACCTCCTTTATTGTACATAGTTAATATTAGGAATCAGCTTTTTGGCCTAGTAATCTTTTTCCGTTTCTTAAACAAACTTGTATTTGGCTCCTGCTTAATGGCATCTTGTGACTTGTCGGGATCGTCATGGTCGTCGCCTACATAAACTTTTTCTTCTAATTTCCAGCTAGTCAGTTCACTATCCTTGGAATTCTCATATGGTCTCTTCTTTTTCGCAATTGTCACGTCCTTAGGGTCCAATGGAATCGCAGTTACCGCGGCAGCAGTGGATTTTGTTGACAACGGTTTAGGGCGATGGTCGTTCACTGGCGTCACCGATTTTGTGGCCTCACTGGATCCTGCGAGCTGTTCATCTATTCGCTTTAGTGCATTAGCCGATCCCCGGTCCAGGCGCTTCTGTTCTTGGTTCTGCTTGTGTAATGTTCGCAGATGGCGGTCTGTCAAGCCTTTATGTCTTCCTGACGATTCATGCTGGGCTCTCCCTATCTTCGAGTCTTCTATAAACTATTTGGCCTCTGTTAGAAATGTACTAAACTCTGTATGCAATGTGGGCTGGGGCTTACAATGTTGCATGTCTTGCACCAATATTTTGGCATCGAGTGTTAAAAGTAAGATCCGCAATCCGCCCCATCTTTGCTGGAAAAATCAATGCCAACTTCACATACAGATTCCCGATCTTCTAACAGATCCTCATCTCATAGATCGGATAATAGTTCTTCACGTCGTCATCGTCATCATCACCACCATCACAGTCATCATCATGACTCGCGACGACGGCGATACAGCGATGAAGACTCTGACCGATCAAGAAGTAGGTCCCCGTATCGAGATCGTCGGAAGCAGCTAGTAGAAGAGCATGATAGTAGTGAAGGCGAAGAGGGAGAATGGGTGGTTACAGCAGATACAGGCAATTACTATGAAAAATTCGAGGAGCTGGCACAAGAAGATGGTGATGCTTTGAACGCTACAAAGCTCAATAGGCTGAAAGCTGACATTCTCCGTGCCGAGTTGAAAAATGACGATAATCTGAGTGCGCTAAGGGAGGAATACGCAATGTTGGAGGACGAGCTGGGCAAGGAAAAGAAAGAGGGCTCAAATATAAAGGTTATCGATAGCAGGTTCAGTAATGTCGAACCAACAGCTGAGGAAGGTGACAATAGCTCAAATAATGATCCTAGCGTACAGGATATGCTTCGCGAAGAAATTAACAGCAAGAGACTCGGTGAGCGTATGGATATCAAGGCTGCTGAACAGATAGGTCGTGACGGCGGGTACAGTAACGATCAGGACTATATCTCTGACAATGCCGAACAGCTGTCAAAAGTAGCGCATAAAAAGGATACAAATCTGCGCAATCAGATGATTGAGCGAACGCGCCGACTGAATGATGCAATCGACAACTGCTGGCTCTGCATAGAGGACGGTAAGCAAAGTAGTACTTGTATTGTATCGGTGGCTACGCGGGTTTACATGTGCTTGGCACCTGAGCCGCCAATTGCCAAAGGCTCTACTTGCATAGTGCCCATGGATCATCATAACAACACTCTAGAATGTGATGATGATGAGTGGGAAGAGATAAGAAACTACATGAAAAGCCTTGTACAGATGTGGAATCAGAAGTCAAAAGCGGTTATATTTTACGAGACTGCGGTTTCAAAATCGCATAAAAAGCATGCCTGTATTACAGCAGTGCCCATTTCCTTTGAGCTTATGGCATCTGCATCGGGGTTTTTCAGTCAAGCTATACTGGCGAATGCTGATGAGTGGAGCTCACACCGCAAAATCATCGATACTATGAAAAAGGCTGCCGAGCACAGCGGCGCTGCTAGGTTTGCATTCCGGTCCAGCATAGCTAAAGAAGCACCTTACTTCCATGTCTGGTTCAATATTAATGGCGGCATTGGGCATATTGTTGAAGACGAAAAGAATTGGCCACGAGGAGATATGTTTGCTCGAGACGTTATTGGCGGCATGTTACGAGTGGATCCGATCCTAATACGAAAGGCTGCGAGATGGCAAAATAATCTGGTAGCTCGAGAGCACTTTCAGGAGATATACAGACAGTTTGACTGGACAGATTTGATTTCATGAGGTTTTATTGAAGGTTTTATTTAATAAATAGCTAGAATTTTTGTTTTTTTCTTGTGGATAAGATAAGACAACTAGGGTGTTAGAGTTTCAAGCTCCAGCAACTTCTCGTATAGATGGACCACAGTCTGCTCCAACTTGTGATATTTAATGCCCACTTGATCCTCTGAATCGGAAACATCAAATGCGCACTGCTGCAAGAGCTCTTCCTCTCCCCGGCCGGGGAATCCCAGAGAAAGCCGCGCTCCTAGATGTGGGAGCTTCTCACGTGCAACATCTAGAAACTGCTGACTGGATATGTTGCTTGCAGCAATAAGCCAGCGGCTGGTGTGGGGTGGGATTAATTGTATAGCCTTGACATGTGCCAGCGCAGCGTCTCGCACGTCGACGTAGAACGGCACTGGGAACTGCCGAACGCTAGCAGACGCCGGGTCCTTATCGGTAATATACTCATATGCATGCTTAAGCGAGTCGTTCATAGTGTGAATATCGACGTCGTTAATTGGCGGTCCTAATACCAGGGGCGTAGCAACCACCACCATTGCAAACCGCCCGCATATCTCGCTGTAGGCCTTCCAAGCGGCGTCCTCAGCAAACACCTTGGAGCCGATATATGCATGGTAGGAGTCTACCTTGGCCTGTTCTTTTGTTATTCTATTTGTGTCTCGAGCAGAATACACTTTCCTCGGGTCGTTGAACCGCGGCGGATCATCCATCATGGTCGCAAAGCAGGACCCCATAACCACGGTCTTGACATGATCTCCGTATCTATCCACAGCTGTAATGACGTTTCGGGACGCACGCATAGCAGGCTCGAATAGCTCCCGGTCGTAGTCCTCGGCGCCGCCGACCGCTGGCGTGGCCAGGTGGATCACATACTTAATCCCCGGATTCAGCTTGAAGATGAAGTCCAATGCATTCTCCTGGCCTATATCTGCGACCTGGACAAACGCCAGCGGCGCGCTTGGGTATCTTGTCTTGAAATAGATGCCCTGCTCGATGTTGCGCACCGTCGCAACCACCGGGTACTGCTGTTTTACAAGGATGTCCAGTACATGAGCGCCGACGAACCCTGTAGCTCCAGTTAGGAGCACTGTGCCCGACATCGCTAGTATGCTATATCCTCATACAATAGACCAGGCGACACTAGACAAAATAACGAAAAAGATAAGAACACCGCCTGATGCTCAACTCTCAAAGTATCACAGTGATAAAATATGAAAAAAAAAATTCTTGGTTTGGGAACGACCGAAAAGCTTAACAAATGCGCGCACCCTGAAAGCCTAAAGATTCTAATTAGGTCCCTAGGAAGGAAGTCACGATGACGCGCGGCCAAAGCTACTCCACTCCTGCTGCTGCCGTTCCCATGAGATCGATAGAGGGCATAATCCCGTCCCCCTCCCTCCCACCTCCTGCGTGCTTCGACTTTCAGCGCTTGCTGCACAGCTACAGGTCCACCGCCGCTGGTTTTATATTCCCACGTACCACTGCTACCCGACTACTACGACGACGCAGATCGATCCTGCCGTTGTGACTTGGACGCTACCAAACGGGGTTTGCTTAGTCAGCCCTCTCCGTCCCGTTACGTAACCGCTTTCTACCCCCCCCCCCCGGCAGTACCCGCTTTAGTCGATTTTTTTTGTTTTATTCCTCCTCACCACACACACACACACACAGCGTCAGTTCGGCCAGCTCCTTTCGTCTCTCTTCCAAGCAGAAAACCTGTTGTCGGCAAGAGCACACCGCAATACTGCCCACCAGAAAATAGCGCTCTCGAAGGGTCTTAGGGTCGCCTGGAGATCTCCACAAAATCTTTGTGTTCAGTTTACTCTTACCTCCAATTCCTTGCACCGTGTAGTTGGTTGTCTGTCCTCTCACAGCAGGCCAGAGTGAACGAAATATCGTGCAGTTGTTAAAGCCACAGTTGTTTGTTCGAAAGTTCGGCTGCTGCTGCTGCTGCTGCTGCCGCCACTTGTACTCAGACTGATCACCAGCACGGTCTCGGGCGCCTGGTAATTCTCTGCGTGTTTGCCCTATTAGTTGGCCGGTGGTCGTCGATTCTTGTCCTCTCGGGGAGCGGAGAACGGCAATGACTACTGTTTCTAGTTCACTGAATGGCGTGGATTCGACGCCGTCTTTGGACAAGAAACTGGAGCTGGATGTGAATAACGGTAAGATTGAGCAAGAGGCCCTTGTTGATGACGACAGAAATAAGGACGCGGCCTCGTCGAATGGGTTCCAGTCAAGTCCTCCTAGTGTCGTCAGTAGCAGGGACGACAACACAACCAATGGTTCGTCTACATTACTCAATCACAAGTTTTCAGACGACTCATCGGAACTGAGTGAGCTCGATGATTCGGAGGCTGAGACGGAGCGACTGGATCTTGCCGATCCTAGTGCGTCGCAGGACGTGGAAATGAGCGAAGTGGCTGACGACGACGAGGACGACGACGACGACAACGACGAGCCTAGCGACTCTGTCAAGAGACGCCGGCTCTCTGAGGACGCCCCTCCTCCTCCAGCCAAAAAGAAAAGCAAAATAGCGCAAGATGATCATGCACAAACAGCGACCTCCGTCATTGAGGATTCTAAGCCGGATGTTCTCGAGTCGGCTGTAGCTACTACTGCCTCTTCTACGATCACGGCTGCTGCTGCTGCTGCTGTTGCGGAACACGGCGTGGAGAAATCACAGTCACCACCACCACATCCACCGGAGACAGCCACCACCACTACAACAACAGAATCAGCTGAAGACAGTAGAAGCGCTCCAGAGCTGGCTAATGATGAGAATGATAATGTACCGAAGGAAGAAATTAATGATAAAGACCTTAAGAAGGAGAAGGATACGACAATACCAAGCGAAGCCGAGGTGGAGGTGGATGTCCCACTAATAGAAGTTGAAGTTGAAGCTGAAGCTGAAGCTGAAGCTGAGGCCGAGGCCGAGGCCGAAGAAGACGATGATCAGGAGGAAGTCAAAGAGACTTTGGAAGAATCCGCTGCTATCAAAGAGGATAAGGAAAGACGAGAAAGGGCCATTGCGCTTCTGACAGAAATTGAGATTGACTTCGCAAAGCTCAGAGACCAACTGCATGAAGATAAAATGGGCAGGTATATTGCTGAAATACAAATGTGTGCAGACGGGACTCACCCGGAGCTCGCAAATGTCTATACTCAAATCAACAAGCTACGGGATGAGAAGATACGCCTGGCGACCGTAAAACGTGATTATCAGCGCAAGTGTATCGATACTCAGACCCACGCCAGTCGGGACCGACTCCATCAGCAATATCTTAAAGACAGGGGTGAAGCCCGTGTTGGGCTCTTGCTGGAGACCACTGAAGAATGGTACAAGGTGAATCGAGAACGAAGAGCCATGGATGCATTGGTTCCGGAGTATTCTTTCCGTGTCCCGGAAAGAAGAGGCTCTCAGGTACGACAGAGGCTCTCTCAGAATTATGAGATATCACTTCTCAGTGGCTTGAGTCAGTATGTTGGATTTCCTGCTGCTCCAGAAATGCAGTCTGTGGCAGAAGACGAGATGGAAGCCGACCTTCATGCATTGGGATTACTTCGTTAATAGCACTCTCCCCTATTTTATTATTATTATTATTATTATTATTATTATTATTTTATTCAAGCATTTGTCATGGAGACATTAACTGCGCTTTATGTATGGCAGGCCTTTTGAACTGCCGTTTGTGTGTCCCACCACTGTTTTTATTAGAGAGCTACATATTTTTGCCTGGTCTTTTGTATGATTATTTGATGGTTTCTATATTACTTTGATCTGTATATTTGGTGATTCAATTGAATTAGATCGAATTTCCAACTTCTCTCGCTAAATAGCACCCGTAGTTCCATTGCGATGCCGGAGGACCCTCTTGCTGAGACACAAGATATTGTAATAATAATAATTTATATTTCAATGATTTAATCAGATTTTTGCAAAACTAAGATAAGCTAGAATATCTAATCTTTGGTTTATATGTTTAACCAACCGGCCAACTGTGCACGCGCGGTATAGCGTTGTTTGCGCGGAGAAATGGTGATAATGTTCGTATAAAGTTGCCTTATAAACCACCCTTTGATTTGAGGTTCTCGAGAAAGTATTGCGGAAAACAAATCCACAATCATGGCCGAGGCCAAGAAGGATATAACATTTTGCACCGTATGCGCCTCTAATAATAACAGGTATGAGTAGTACGATGATGTCCTTTGGTGCTTTGTCTGACGTTTAATAAGATCAATGGAAGCTCATCGAGTGCTGAAAGAAGCAGGCTATAATGTTTCATCATACGGTACTGGAACTGCCGTCCGACTACCGGGACCGAGTATCGATAAACCAGTAATATATAACTTCGGTACGCCTTACGACAACATGTACAAAGAGCTGAACGACAGGGATCAACGATTGTAAGTATCCTCATGAGTCTCATGCTGAAATTGCTAACACAGATAATTGTCGCAGATATACTGCTAATGGGGTCCTGAGCATGTTAGACCGAAATAGAGGAATAAAAGATCACCCGGAGAGGTGGCAGGAACATCACAAGGTGTTTGACGTGGTTTTCACGTGTGAAGAGCGATGCTTTGACGCGGTCTGCGTCGACCTCATGAATCGAGGAGCAAAGCTAAATAGATTGGTTCATGTGATAAACGTTGATATAAAAGATAACCATGAAGAAGCAAGAATAGGAGGAAGGGGCATACTCGATTTGGCTGAGCTGATTACAGCGTGCAACGATTTGGATAGTGATATCATGCGGATTCTTGCTCGCTGGCAAGACTCTCACAAGAACTTTCCAATTATGCATCAACTTTGCTATTTCTAATTTTCTATGTACATAGCATCATTAATATTGTTATTATTGTTATTGTTATCACCATTTTTCTTAGATCCTTTCTTTTCCAGCCAACGCTTATTGATTACATCTGGCTCATCGATCGTAGCCCTTTGGCTCAAAGGCGTATAGTTTGTTACAAACTTTCCTATGCCGTATCCAAGATTAACATTCGTTTTACTTGCTTTCAAAATCGGGGATGCTGTAGCGGAGGATGCTGCTACTACCGAAGACATTGTATTTGATATCGCTCCTTTAACCCATACTCCATGCCAGATGTTATGCAGCCCAATCTGAGTTTTGTTTAAGATAAAATCCCGACTTGGACTTTTCCACTCCACCTCGTCCGAGAATCCGCAGTCATAGAGGACCAACGGGTAATCTGCAGCCATATCATATACAGGCCGCCTAGGATACTTGCTTTCCACATCTAGCAGATCTCCAACAATCCCTGGATCCTCGAGTCTCTGCCCCACAAGAAAAAGTACTGCCATCATTGACCGTACTTGATGCCATAAAAAGGCAGTGCCCCTCAAGTTAAAGTAGTACAAGTCACCATGGTCCTGCTCTATCGAACTATCCAAAATAGTACGGACAAAGTTTGTAATTTGTTTAGACGCATCGACTTTACAATAGTTTCGGAAGTCATGAGACCCAAGAAAAAACGATGCACCCCGTGACATTCGCCCAATATCAAGGCCCTGCCCATGAAAGTAGTAACGATAATGTCTATATGTACAACTGAAGCGCGCATCAAAGTCCGGCGGCGGCCTCAAGCAGATCTCATATATCGCAATATCGTCCGGTATTAGATTATTAACAATTTTCACATAATCCAACTCTCGCTCGTCGTTTGCAGGATCCTGTTGTTCCTCTGGTGATAGGGAGGATCTGACTCGTAATGAGATTACTTGCCTCATTGCTGACACACCCTTGTCAGTTCGGCCACATCTGCTAAACTCGCACTCCAGTATGTCCATTGAAGGTATTAGTCGAGCGATTTTCAGTGCCCTTAGAATCTCATATTCAATTGTGCGGACGGCTTCATCTGCCTGTACGGCGAGTCCCTGGTATTCCCAGCCCTACAAACAGCTCACATTAGAATCCTGCTCCTCAAGGAAGCAAGAATTACCTGAGACTTACGAGATATGCAAACCTTAAAGCGATCTTCCTTGTCGAAAACTTTGAAAAGTCAATTTCCTTCTTTCTTTTCTTGGGCCCAGCAGCAGTGCTAGGCGACGAATCTGCAGCTGGCTCAACGCATTTGCCTTCCAGCTCAGCAATACGCTTAATCAGCGCATTATTGGACCAGCTGCCATACTTTTCCATGGTAGAATAGCGTCGAATACCTATTCTCAGTAGGTTATGCCTGCCCAAGATTCGACTTACAGCCTTGATCATCCGCGGAGGTTCGAATTTTCTCCCATCATGCATGTTATAAACTTCCTGCGTCGATCAATAGAAAAAAAGATTTAGCAACACACAAACTTGTAGAGATAATGCCAAAAGGGCTTTCTTCTCGAGAATGGAAGGACTTAGATCCTCCTCTAACACCATGGCTGTGAGTTGGCATGAATAGATTCCAAGTAGACATTCGTGCAGAGTCTAACACTTCCTAGAATTGATGCAGTCCAGACGTTTGGATTCCAAAATATGACCCCAGTTCAGGCTTCAGTGATCCCTTTGTTCTGCATGAATAAGGACGTCGTAGTAGAGGCTGTGACTGGATCGGGCAAGACACTGGCGTTCCTTATTCCAGTTCTAGAACGGATATCTCGCCTTGACGAGGCTCTAGGATCGGGCCAAATGAATGGAATAGTAATCGCACCGACACGAGAACTGGCAGAACAGATCTACAGCGTTCTTCAAGGACTATTAGAGCTCGCGCCTGCCGGAAAGTTCCGCTCACAGCTTGTGATCGGAGGTTCTGTGCCTACGCATGCTGATCTGAAAGTCTTTCTTAGCCGTCGACCCCACATACTGGTAGCCACCCCTGGCCGGCTTCTGGAATTATTGAACTCACCAAACGTCCGGACCTCTGCATTAGATGTATTAGTAATGGATGAGGCGGATAGACTGCTAGATTTGGGATTTGATGTCACGATTAGCAAGATTCTCAGTCTGCTACCGAAGCAGAAGCGAGCCGGCCTATTTTCAGCGACCATTAGCGATGCTGTAGGTGAAATGGTTCGTGTGGGTCTCAGGAATCCTGTTAAGATTGTTGTGAGCTCTGGAAAGGACAAGAAGACTCCAACGAGTCTAGGTATTTCGTACGCGGTCCTTGAAGAGCCGAAGGATAAAGTAATGCTTCTCCTGAACATGATCCAGAAACAGGAATTTAAAAAGGCTATTGTTTACTTTCCAACTTGCACTATGGTGAGTTACTTTTATGCATTTATAACCCATCTAAACAACACTGGGAAGCTTGGACTTCCTCGTCTGTACTCATTGCATGGCAAACTGCCTCCTGGTCCCCGCCACAAGACGTTGTCGAGCTTTTCTGATTCTGTCGAAACTTGTGTACTACTCACAACAGATGTAGCAGCACGCGGACTAGACATCCCTGAAGTGGATGTGGTCATTCAATTGGATCCTCCGACAGACCCGAATGTATTCCTACATCGAGCTGGCCGAGCTGGTAGAGCAGGCAGAGAAGGACACGGTATAGTGTTTCTGAATAAGGGTAGAGAGGAGAGTTACATTGATTTCATGGAAGTAAGGAAAGTTCAGATGATAGAGTTCACAGTACCAGAGTTACGTGAGCTTGACACGACAAGCATAAGAAGCTGGATATTAGAAGATCGAGCACGCCATGATCTGGCATTAAGATCTTTTTTGTCCTATATACGCTTCTATGAAAAGCATACGGCAAGCTCGATTTTCCGCTTGGGGAACCTGGATCTAGTAGAGCTTGCTCGGTCGTACAACCTGCTTCGTCTACCTAAAATGCCTGAGTTGAAGAATCTGCCTCAAGACCGGCTGCCTGAAGACGGTTGGCTGGGCGAAGTAATAAATTTTGATGAATATGCGTATGCTGATGTTCAGAGAGAGAAAGCTCGTTTACAGGAACTTGAAAAGTTCAAGGAGGAACGAAAAGCCAAGAAATCGAAGGACATAGTAAAACGAAGTAACAAAGCATGGTCAGAGAAAACCGAAAGAAAAGAAGTTGCCCAGCAGAGAAGAGAAAAACGCAAGGCAAGGCAGATTGCCGAATCGGCAGCGAATTTTGCACAAAGAGTTGGTGACAGTGACGATTCTGAAGTCGAGCAAGACTGGAAAGAAGCCGTGCAACAAAAGAAACGGCAAAAGAAGATTCAGCAGGTTGAAGCATTTGATGATCTATGAGTTAAAAATAAATAAAGCTAAGCCAGGGCTACGCTTCTAATAAGCAGTCGCAGCTAGAGTCTGAGGCGTGAAGTTTTACCTTGAATACCGTCGTAGATCAGTGTATTATCCAACGGAATATACTGATGGGCAATAAGTTTAACAACCTCTTGCGCACCGACTCCACCAACAAAAGCTGCAATATTATGTAGCTCACTAGGACCTGATCGAGCTCTACGAATCGTTAGCAGACTACCAAGTTGGAAGAGAACTTTTGCTGTTTAAACTCACATTTCTTTCAGGACCCTTAAAGTGCCACCTGAGAGAGTTCGACCTCCCAGGACTTCAGATGCTTGCTTGGTAAGATCCTCATCGACAGAAAAGGTTCCACCATTCTCTTCAATCCATGCTTTGCAGGCGTGAATGCCCACATATATATGGACAAGATCGTCCTCCCCAGGATCTACATATTGTGTTAAATGAGTACGAATCAGTCTAGGAATAAAGCAAACTTACAATCAAGCTTTTCACTAGGCTTTAGGTATTCGAATGGTGATCCATAGATTACTTTCAAATGACCGGCATTTTTGCAAAATACCTCGCACTCTTCATCCGTTATCCAGTTGGCCGGCTTCCCTGCTTCTTCAGTCAATATAGAGATCTTCTGTTTCAATATCGCAAAGTCTTGGGATGCCTTTTCGCGATAAATTCTTTGTAATGCAACATATCCAGATGTATCTGCCTTCATGTCAGGAAGTACGCCTGGCAGCGGGAGAGTGCGATATTCGTCATAAAACATCTTCAACGCATGAACAAGTATCCAGAATTTGGAACCAGATTTGAACCTGTCTTCGAGCTCAAATAAAGATCCAACACCTTCCGAGATATCAGTTCCAGTTTGGGAAATACGCCATACAGCTGCAATCGCTTCGTCAAAATTCTCTTGATCATCGCCAAGGATTCTCCCAGAGTTCACAAGGGACTTGAATTCTCTTTTTTGCTCGAAAGTATTTGGAATCTGCCCATGATGGGCACTTTTCCAAATTTTCAGGTAGTTTAGAAGTATGACTACAAATGGGACATGTGCGTGATCACTTGGATCAAGACTGGCCAGATCATAGCTTTCCGCGAACTGCTGCAGTTCTGTCCAGGGTTCAGAGAGCCGAAGTTGCACCAATGTCTCAGGATGCGTTTCTACAACTATAGGATTATAAGTTAGAATCTCGCATGGCTCATTCCAGATGCAGCCGAACTTACTTGTGTGCTCGTGCACGCAGACACGCATATAACCATAGTAGCCAATTGAGTCAACAATAACTAGTGGTATTTCCTTCTTGAACAGAATACCGGACAGACGGACTACCTTCGAGTACATGAGACCACTGCATATAACTATCGTAAATTCATCCCAAAAGTTGGTGGATTCCTGGTCAACGAGCGAATCGACATCATGAATAACGTGGCTAGTGGCAATATCTGGGTTCAATTCTTTCAGCAGCCGCTCAGTCTCGGCAGCCCGAGATTTCCCAATACTTGATTCTTCCAAGAAAAAGTTCGACTCGACATCGTTCTCGTCGACGACCTTGCCATCTATTATTGTCAGATTCCCGGTACCTGGCAGAACCAAGTTCTTTGCCAGCTCGCATCCAGTTGCTGTTGCGCCGATCAGCGCCACATGCGCAGTCTCCAAAGCCTGCTGCCCCGAAGATGCCCAGAGCCGGAGCTGCCTATCATATTTTCGATCCTTTTCAGAAGGGACCATCGTCTCAGACAGTGGCATTGGTGGGCCGCTAAAAGAACGAACGTAGTGTAGTTCAAAGCGATCGTCATCGACCAGTTCCCAAACTCCCCGCAAACACCAACGTTGCGCCTTATCGACGCGATATGCTAACGATGGTAGGCCGGACATTTCTGAGTTTCTGGATCTTTGGTCTGGTGAACAATGTCTTGTATGTTGTCATATTGTCGGCAGCAATCGATTTAGTAGGTCCGGAAGCTCCTAAGGCGATTGTGTTATTAGCTGACGTGATGCCTGGCTTTGCTGCTAAGATATCTGCGCCATTTTATATTCATATGGTGCCCTATAGAGTACGCATATGTGTGCTTATTGCATTGAGTTTCATAGGAATGCTGGTAATTGCCTATGCTGGGTCTTTACCACTAAAGATCTTCGGTATAGTTCTGGCATCCTTATCTTCTGGGTTCGGAGAGGTTTCTTTCCTCCAGCTCACACACTTTTATAGCCATTGGTCACTGGCAGGGTTCAGCTCGGGTACTGGAGCTGCAGGATTGGTGGGCAGCTTTGCGTTTTTAGTATTAACTACTTGGGTAGGGCTATCAACGCGAGTATCTCTCATCTCTTTCAGTCTCTTGCCATTCTGCTTTATCTTGACTTACGGGCTGCTTCTACCAGTGCCTGAAACCCCACTATCTACTGGGGTCAAATACCAAATTGTGGCGACGTCACCCGACAATGAAGTGGAGGTGGAGGACTTGGGGGAAGAAACGACGACACCTCGACCAAGATCCTTTTCTTTCTCTGATACCTTGGACAAGCTGCGCCCATTGGTTGTGCCTTTTATGTGAGTATTCGGTTGATTTCTGGTCTACGCGCCCCTGCTTTTTCTAACCTGATTTAGGATTCCACTTTGTCTGGTATACATCGGAGAATACGTAATAAACCAAGGAATTTCGCCAACTCTGCTTTTCCCCCTCGATGAAATGCCTTTTTCGAGGTATCGTGATGCATATGTAACCTATGGGACATTATACCAACGTAAGTGGATTTCGAATGTGCGTCTAGAAGTCTAAAAAACTGACCTAAACCAGTGGGTGTTTTCATATCTAGATCTTCATCACCGTTTTTTCGATTGCGAAAACTCTACGTTCCTGCGGTGCTTCAGAGCCTAAACTTATGTTTCTGTATTTTGCAGTCGCTTTATGTGATATTACCCAACATTTATTTGCTGATGGTACTGATTTTCTACGAAGGCCTACTGGGCGGGCTATCGTACGTTAATACTTTTGCTCTAGTTTTGGACACCGTCCCACCTGAGCTACGAGAATTCTCAATGGGTGCGGTCTCTATTAGTGACTCGACTGGGGTTGTGATAGCAGGTCTTATCAGTCTGTGGCTCGAGAAGTCTCTGTGCAGGTACCAGAAGAGGACCGGTCGGCCCTGGTGCGATTATGAATGAAATGACTATTAGAAATATAATATAACATAGATATATAAATAATAACGTGTAACTAATCTTGAGATTGCTTTTTCTTATGCTTCTTTTTGGATTTTTTCTCGGAGCTCTCTTCAGCATCTGGTTGTGATCTTTTTTTGTGCTTATAGTCTTCTTCCTTGGGCGGAACAAAATCCTTTGCACGCTCCTTCTGCTTCTCCTCTTTAGCTGCATCTCGCTTGTTTCTCTTCTCGTCCAGCTTCTGCTGTTCCTTTTCTTTCTTTCCCAAAAAGTACTCACCGGACTCAATTTGTAGATCAATTTTTCTGGGCTGTTGAGCTGGAGGAAATGGCGTATATGTCTTGCTCTTGGTATCTCTGATCTTTGCGGGCTTCTTGCGAGCAACATTACGCTTCTTGAATTGGGGCAAGAATCGGCTCCAGTCCTCGTTGGCCAATTCAGGCTTTTGCGCCAACTCCCTTTTAATCATCAGCTCCTTGATGTGGTATATGGGATGTACATTCTTCATACAGTCCTCGACGATGCGTCGAGTCACCTTTAAGCCCTTGTAGGGCCCCATGGCAGCCACAGTGTTCCCCTGAACGAGGATATAGCACTGGGTTAGAAGTTCCAACGCCTTCAGTGTATTTCCGCTGGGTCCCAGAAGTCGTTGCCTACGCTTCACAAAACGGTCCTTATTGTTCACAAAGTTCCCAATCTTAATCACATCGCATGCTATGTCGTCCTGTAATATTTTGATCGCCTGCGGAAGTGGCACACTTCGAGCCAACAGCTTAATGAGGTCTCGCGCCTTCAAAATGGCAGCCGGATCATACGTCTTTCTAGTTGTCTTTACAGTCATGGACCCTTCAACCAAGTCCAAGACACATGCAATGCCAGATTTCTCCAAAGCTCTTGTAACGTCTCCCCAGATTTCTCGTAAGTATCCTTCACGGTATTTAGGGAAAAGTGTAGCAAAACTGCTCTCCTCCAAAAACGGCTCACCAGACTTGTTATCTTCTGGCACAAACGGCTCTTCCTTCCATTTGTCAATCCCCTCAACGTCCCATGGTTTGTCCTTATTATGCGTTGAAGGCATCTCTTGTGTGTGGCAGAAGTTTGGAATTTTTTTTCTTTTCTCCCAAGCTTCTTAATTTTTTTATCAATGCACACTTTTCGAGGCCGCCGATATTCCTTTCCTCTTCATTTTGACCCATCACAATTTCCAAAAAAAACATGGCTAGAAGGCAGCAGCAGCAACAGCAGCAGCGATCCAAGGCTGCTAAGGGCCAGGCCACCAGCAAAGGCAAAGCGGGAAAAATCCAAAAGAAAGGGAGAACCTCAAAATCCCAAAAGGTCAAAGACTCAGTACTTAGGTTACAGTTAGACAGTAGACTGGAAACATTGTACCCAGATACAACTACACGCACCAGCCAAACTGCTTCACAAAGGCTCAAGAAAAGGCACGAGACTAAGGCGGAGCTCGAAAGTGAGCTTCTCAAACAACTGGAAGATATCGAGAAACTCGACCTTTAGTCAGCGCGCCCGATCACAAATCCACGCCTGTCCTTTCCAGTGCGCGACCGACTCAACCAGCTGCTGCGCAAGGTCTTTACAAGATGGTCGACTCTTGTCTGATTCTCATCTGAAGACTGAATGGATGCAAGGACATTTGTGCACTGTAAGATACGAGACGCAATCTCGGTTAGAGACCGCTTATTCGACGTCTCGAAGTCCATATGCACCTGGGTCAACAGGATTTCTAGCCGATCTGCAATTGGAGCTATAATATAATCCCGGAATGAAATGAGAATGTATCGTCGGGTCCTCAGATTACCTTCCTTTTCCAGCAGAATACTCCAAAACTCCTTGGATTCTTGAGGCGACAGCACTCGGCCTTTGCCCTCAAACTCTATTTGCAGAGGCAAAAATACAGCTTCGAGATACGGTACGACTTGGGAGAAGAAGTGTATCCATATCTCCACTAAGCGAGGGAGGAAATCGGCATCGCTGACAGCCTGTAGATTAGTATCTAGATTGTACATGCCGAGTCTCAAGAGGTCTTTGAACTCAGCCATAATCTCTCGAGCTGTACCTCCTTGTTGTATAAGTAGATTTAAATGCATAAGTACCAGATTGTTGAGATCTTCCACAGGCACACGGAGCCCCTCGCCCGCGAAGAGCGGTACAACTCTCGTGCATAGCAATGACCAAGAATCGTCTGCTATCTGATCGCGGTCTTCTCTAGAGCCTCCAAAATTCTTTAGGTCTAACGTGGACATGCCAGGACTCGCAGGATGAAACGTATATATACTGCCCTGCTCCGAAATCAATTTAGAGTTAGAGGAGCTCGACGACAGAACCATGCCACCGTGGTTGTCCTTTCTCGACCTAAATGAGATATGATGCTTATGTGGCTTTTCGCTCTCCCTTCCCTGCGAGCTCCCTGGCACTAGAGTAGTCAATGATCCGAGAGAAGCGATCCGTTCCAGCTCTCTAGATGGCCTTGACAACGGTGATCTTTCAGAGAGCGACGGCCTGGATGGCAACGGAATAGTAGTTTGAATAGTCAAATCAGTTGCTCCTTTTTTCTTCTTCGAGCTCGAGCTGGAAGGAGAATGCTGCTTCGTAGCCTGTCTGGCAAACATTTTGGCCTTCGACAGCGCGCTCTCCTTCGGTCGAGCAGCAAAGGCGGCCGCTGACGCTGCGACATTGCTGAACTTGTTGGTATGATGCAAATGATGATGATGATGGTGATTCTGAGTAGACGACGAGTTTGATGACGAAGTGTCGTCGTCATGAGGTCTGTTTGTGCTAGATATCTGGATGCTGTTGACATTTTTGAGCGCGGCCGCTGCAGCAGCCTCGGACGCAGTGTACTGATACTGAAGCTTCGGCTGGCTACCAGAGCTATCACTCTGTGAGTCTGAGGGAGACCGGGTCATTCCAAGCCCAGGAGGAACAGCGAGAGTTGGTGAAGTGACTTGGCTAGACGCTGAGGACGAAGACGAATTGGTTCTAGTATGTGAGTATGACCGAGACCGATCGGGAAAGCCACTCTGACTACTGCTGCCTATTGCTACAGGCTCATCTTCTGGAATGGAGCTGAAGGTCATCATTTCCTGCTGTTGCCGGCAGTAGGCGCTCGTCTATATATACAACTGGAGTTCTCCACGTTATGCGACCAGTCGAGATTTGGGATGAATTAGATTTTGCTTGACGTCAGACTGAGAAACACTACGTTGTACCAACGACCAAAAAACCGCACGCCAAACGCTGTACTGGATGCTCAGACTCAAGTGGATCACGATCCCACTGATTCTGGTTCTGCAATTGGTAGGGGTTTTCTATTTCGGCCGAGGATTCTTCCCCAAAAAGTTGGTTTTACCAGGAAATGGTACCTATTATCCCGATGAGTTGAGCCACTTCCCAGTTCCGAGGTTCAATAAGCTCGTTTTTTTGGTAGTTGATGCGCTTCGCAGTGACTTTGTGTTTTCAAATGAGTCTCACTTCTATGAGCTCCAAAATATAATCAGTGAGGGGTATGGCATTCCATTCACGGGCCATTCTACTCCCCCGACTGTAACGCTTCCGCGGCTAAAAGGGCTGACGACCGGATCGACGCCGAACTTCTTGGACGCGATTCTCAATATAGCAGAATCAGATACCTCGAGTACCCTTGCGGGCCAGGATAGTTGGCTTCTGCAGATGAAAAGACAGGGCCGGAAATTCCATATGTTCGGCGACGATACGTGGATCAAACTGTTCCCGGGACTATTCGACAAATCTGATGGCACCGCCAGCTTCTTCGTGTCAGACTTCACGGAAGTGGACAATAATGTGACTCGGCACATAGATCGCGAACTGTCTCATAAGCAGGAGTGGGATGTACTTATACTTCACTACTTGGGTCTCGATCATATTGGCCACAAGGGCGGCCCAGAGAGCCCAGATATGCCAGGAAAGCAGAAGGAAATGGACCTGATAATAAGAAAAATATTTAATGACCTCGATGACAGTTCCCTGTTTATTGTCGCTGGTGACCATGGTATGAACGAAGCAGGAAATCACGGCGGCTCTTCGTCGGGCGAGACTTCAGCTGCGCTGATATTTCTGTCACAGAAATTCAAATCAGATTTAAATCTAAGCTATAAAGTCCCTGCAGCTACGGATCCAGATTTCAACTATTTTAGACGCATTCAGCAGGCGGATTTGGTACCGTCCCTGGCAGCGCTGTTTGACTTCCCTATACCAAAGAACAGCCTCGGACTAATGATTGACGAATTTCTTCCATTATGGAGTATAAAAGATAGAAAAGCCGTGCTGGAGCAGAATGTGCGACAGATGGGAAATATCTTAAAGAGTTCGTATTCAGAGTTCCAATTGACTTCAGAGATGCAATCGTTTTGCAAGCCCGAGCAAGAACAGGATCAATTGAGTGCAGTGGACCATCTGACATGCATGTGGTGGAGAATCGAAAATGGGGAACTGGAAGAAGATTTGGCCAGAGAGTTTCTAAGCAAAAGCCAGGAACTCCTCTCGCGGGCATCGAGTAACTACAATGACACCTATATGTTTCGCGGCCTGGTATTTCTAGTGCTGGCCTCGCTTGTATC
This sequence comes from Diddensiella transvaalensis, assembly GCA_030555955.1. Classification (NCBI taxonomy): domain Eukaryota; kingdom Fungi; phylum Ascomycota; class Dipodascomycetes; order Dipodascales; family Trichomonascaceae; genus Diddensiella; species Diddensiella transvaalensis. The sequence continues at coordinate 425,884 of JANIVV010000005.1, read as the reverse complement.
TTCTTTCGCGTTATTCAAAATGAAAATAGGCTGGAACTTGAAAGTGACGATGCTGATAATATCTGGTCTTTACTGTGCATCGATGTTCGGCAGCAGTATGGTTGAAGAGGAGCATCACTTTTGGTATTGGGGAGCTACGGGATGGGTTGCTTGGCTCTATATTGTATCATGTAGAAAGCGATTTAGAAAAGGGATTAACTGGATAATATGTCTCTTCATAATCCGAATCATTAGAGGATGGAATCAGACGGGTCAGAAATATGCTGGGGGTCAAGATATCGCTAAAATCCTTGGAACAGAAGAGAATGCCCCGCTCTTATGGTTCATGATTGTATTATACTATGGCTTTCTTTGGGGCCAGCTATGGGAGCAAAGCTTTACTGAGCTGGGATCTATGATTGGCTTCATGTTCAGTTTCACTACCATTGCGTCATCTCTTACTTTTAAAATTAACATGGCTCTACAAGCAAAAGAAAATGTCCCAAAATTACTTGAATATCTCACACCAAGTACCGGTATGGAAGACCAAGAAATGCTGCAGTCGCTGGCTCAGCTTAGTTTTTTCACTATTGGGGCGGCTACTCTTTATGAGCTGTCGAAGCTTATATTCTTTGCTCAAGACGATGGCCCTGTCAAAAAGCCTCTAACAAATCTATCTCGAATATGGGAGATTTTACTTGTAACACAGACAAGAACAGTAAACATTCCTTTATTCTTGTTTTTCAACTTGTTGAGAACTTATCTTCTAAATGCCTTCACAGAGCACCACAGGGGTCCAAGGGATGTGGGGGTATTGATTTCTATTTTCACCCTTATTCTTCAGCATGTGGCTTTTTTTGCTATGGGGAATTCAAACTCCTTGGCTTCCATCGACCTTTCAAATGCTTATAACGGCGTTAGTACTTACAATGTTGAAATTGTGGGGCTTCTAACATTTGTAAGCAACTGGGTTGGCCCGCTTTACTGGTCTCTTTCAGGCCTTGCGATGACTCTTGAAGGAGAGCTCCAAGATTTGAATTATCGAACTATGGGCCAAAGTCTCTATTCAAAGATTGTAGCTAATCAATTTTTCTTTTCACTGGCAACTACTGGTATTCTTGGAGCTTGCCTGTCACTCAAACACCATCTATTCATCTGGACAGTTTTCTCACCGAAGCTTTTGTATTCTGCTGCATGGCTAGTTCTACAACACATTTTAGTAGATATTATTCTCACAATTGGACTGGTCGGTGTACTTTCGTACACACCCTCATAGACATTTATAAATAGGAGACAACAAGCTATATTTTACGATAATTACTCCTTTGCCTTGTAATCAATAAAACGAGCAAGATTCAATAAAGATTCATCAGCAGATGCTTTGAGCGTTCGTCGTTTCTTCTTGTCAATCGTCCTGAATTTCTGTCTTATTTTGGGAAGAAGAGATTTAAGCTGCGCCAAAAGGCCTTGTGCGACAAATATGGGTTGATCGTAGTCGTATCTCTTGTCGCCAAACAGCTCGAAGATTCCATTAAGAGCTTCTATTAATGAAAGCTCGGACATTGTAGACCATTCGTTGAGTATGCTGAACAAAAAGTCACTAGCACGCTGAGTGACCTCAAGTCTTCCCTGAGCCATACCTAGAGTGCTGAGAAGCCCAGAGACCTTTACTAAAAAGACAGTCCATTCGTCCTCACCATAGACACCTTTAGTCTTGGCACACTTATCGATAACGACAGAGATTATATCAATATCACCCACTTTGACTGGTACCTGCCCTCCGAAGGCTCTAGCGACAGCCCACAATGAACCAGTGCAGCTAGTTAAAACTTCTATGTCGTGAGAGTCTGGGATCAGAAATAAGCACAAGTTATTCCAAATGTCTTGGGCATTTGATTTCCAGTTCGGTACTTCTTCAACGTTGAGCTTAGCCAACAGAGTCCAGCAAATATTGTTCAAGGCCGCCAATGCTCTGGAGGTCAACTTTGCCATATCTATTGCTTTGATAGTTTTGGGTAATATTACCTCATGGAGGTACGCGACAGTGGGATCAGACCCATGATCTGAAGACTTTGTTGTATCCACGTCGATACTAATGTCGTTACTCTCTTCCAATGCCGGTGCGGCTCTTATGTACAATTCCTCTTCTTCGTCAGCATCTTCCTCCATTTCATCGTCCTGTTCATCTTCATCCTCATTCTCTTCTGGCTTGCTATAAATTATCGAGGGATCGATCTCAATTGTCTCAGCAATGGCAGTAAATAGCTCCAATGCAACTTGTGCAGCCTCTATTGAAGCTCTTGCCCTTGCCTGAAGAATGCTCATTTCTGAGGCCTTTTTGGGATCAGCATTTTCTATAGGCTGAACCAGTTCCTGCTGAGCATGTGCTATATCCAAACTGTCAAAAACTGTGACAAGCGATTTCAGAGTGTCTAGCACTGAGCCGGTTTCAATGTCCTTTCTCTTTGCCACTGTATGTTCGACATATGCGTTGTATTTAAGACCATTCATATAAACTCTAGTGGCAGGGGAAGTAGTCGCAATATCAAGAATCTTGGAGAAGTCATAATCAATGACCTGTCGAATAACTTGCTCGTTCGACTCGGATAAAACATACAAGTATTCGGCGATACTTTCATAGAGAGATACTCTGGAGAGTTTTGCTGAAACACAGAAGTCCAGCACTTGGACCGCAAAAGTTGGCAAATTCGGTAGTCCATTACTGACTCCTTCAAATATAGTTTCGTCCGCGCCTGCTAACGCAGACACCAAACCAAAGAGATTCTCGAGATACTCAAGAAGCATATTTCTCTGCTCCCCTCTAGTCTCAGGCTTCATAGAGTCATTGCATTTTGTTAATCCTGCTTCAACAGGAGTGAGGACATTCTGCCGGAACAAAAACATCGCAACATCATAGCCCTCTTCAATTACAAGATTCCGGAGAAGACCAAACGACTCACAAACAATTTCTTCCGATGAGTCAGTTATGGTCTGTGTCAGCACAGTTTGTAGAAGCTTTTCCTTGAGTAGGAGTGTTCGAAGTTTCGGATCCTCAGCCATAACGGTAATAGCAGAAATTGCCATGGCACGATCATTGGCCTCTGCCGAGCTCAGCTGCTGGACCAGAGGCATGATCTTATCTTTTCGGAGCTCTTCATCTCTCGAGTTGCCCCTGTCGAGAGGACCTGAGCGTTTCTTGGATTTGCTCTTTTTCGCTTTGCCCATAGCTGGTGGTGTTTAAATGGTTGAAAAAAAAATTAAGCCGCTCCTTCGAACATCTCCTTAGTATTTTTGTCAACGCCAGCCGGAACAGACATTTTGTGGAGCGTACAGCACAGGCATCCGAATGAGGTCTCTACTAAGCATACATCGTGCATCCAGAATCGCTTTTCGAGTATCACCATCGCGACTGAACTCAACTCTTGTCGCGGCAAGCGCCGTCGCATCAACCAAGCCCAAAAAGGGCCCAAAGATCCAATCTAGCGCGCCGGCTGGTACAGTGCTCAAGGGCCTCAATGTTCGAAAAAACAAGGAAGACCCGGTGGCCCTGAGTGATGAAGAGTACCCTGAGTGGCTATGGGAAGTACTGGACAGAGAAGCCGAGCTGAAAAGAATGGAGGTCGAGAACCCTGATCTGTACGCACGGGCAATGAGACGTAAAGCCAACAAAGAGAACATCAAAGCGAGGAATTTCCTAGCTTCTATGAAGAAGTAATAAATATGATGCGTGATACGTATGTCTTCATCTGTATATATATAATGTTTATTCCTTTTCTATTTCGTGAATGTCGCTCTCTCCTGTCAGCAGCTCACTATCCTTCTTGAGGTACTCTCCCGAATCAGGTATATAGCCTACATCTATGTCCTTTCTAAGATTATTGTCCTTTTCAAGTTGATTTCTAGTTGAGAGATGTTAGCTTCCGAGCCTGATGTGGACTTCGTCACATGTGGGTTTTAACGGACATAATTAGAGGCTTGAAGAACAGATACCCTAGAGACAAAGTTAGCTTCGGCTAGAAACCTGAATCGGAGCAGTACTTGATACCTGATAGAGCACCACAGAGCCCAGCTATTACTGGAGCAGAGACTCTAGAAGACATATATGATAAGCGCCCAATCACACGTCTATTTCTGAGTGAAGTTCTCTCTGCGGGACTGCGCTCCCCCAACTTATTGCTCCTTTCATCTCCACATCATCTTACCATGTCTGCGAACAACCAGCTTTGGAGTAAAGTTGATGATTATATCAATGAAAAGCTAAGTGTCCAGGATGACATCCTAGGCAGCGCCTTGAAGGTCAACGCTGAGAATGGGCTTCCTGCAATTGACGTTTCTGCTGCGCAAGGCAAGTTTCTCAATATCCTTGCTGTGAGCAATGGCGCTAAGCGAATCCTGGAGCTCGGCACACTTGGAGGCTATAGTACAATTTGTCTAGCTCGTGCACTTCCAGACGGAGGCAAAGTAGTAACCTTGGAGTATAGCCCAAAGCATGCTGAGGTGGCTAGAGCCAATATTGCTAGCGCCGGTCTCAGCGATAAAGTTGAAGTCATCGTGGGGGCAGCAGCGGAAACTCTGCCAAAGCTTTACGACAGCGACAAGACTCCGTTTGATTTTATCTTTATAGATGCTGACAAGGACAACTATCCTATCTATTTGGACTGGGCAGTGAAGTTTTCTCGCAAGGGCACCCTGGTGATCCTCGACAATTGTGTTCGACAGGGAAATGTCATCAAGGAGGACACCGGAGATGCTATTATCGAGGGCGTTCGCCAGACCTATGACCTGGTAGCTAAGAATCCCCATCTTTCTGCGTCTGCAATTCAGACTGTTGGGGCTAAGGGATACGACGGGTTTATTGTAGCTGTCGTGCAGTGATCGAGTTGAGTAGTTTAACTTTAGAGATAAATTGTAGGCTAACTACACAGCATCGCGCGTCTTCTTCTCCTCATCTCAGTTATGATTTATCGTAGCTCAGCTGACACGCACGACATTATTGTACGCTCCGTCGGAGTATACAATCTATCACTGCTCACGATTGTTAGGACAGGCCGATGCATACTGCGATAAGCACCCGCTATGTATGGGTGTGGGGTTCTTATCGGGGTGCCCGACAGTACTGTTATCTCGCCGGATTCACATATAATCTTAGCGGGCTAAGAGAATCTTCGCTGCTGACAACCGAAAAAAATGAGTACATCATCTGGAGACGTAGAAAACTTGTTTCAGAATATCAAGATAAACGAGGCAAGGATCTGGAATACGCTTCATGATTCCTGCCAATGGGGTGCTACGGACGATGGAGGCATGAACAGAGTGACGTTAAACGACGATGACTGCAAGGTCAGGCACTGGTTCATGGATACTGGGAAGCAATTGGGCTGCAAGGTTCTTATTGATGAGATGGGAAGCATATTTTTGATCCGGCCAGGGCAGAATAACAGCGTGCCTCCTATTGCGATCGGATCGCACCTAGACACTCAGCCTACTGGAGGACGATATGACGGTATTGCTGGTGTACATACGGGACTGGAAATACTACGCACCCTGCACGAAAACAATATTTCTACCTATGCACCTATATGTGTAATCAATTGGACGAATGAGGAGGGAGCTCGCTTTCCTAAAACCATGGTCTCCAGTGGGGTGTGGAGCGGACAGATCCCGCTTCATGAAGCATACAAAGTCGAGGATATCAATGTGCCAGGACTATTCTTCGAAGCCGAGCTAGAGAGAATAGGATTCAAGGGGACTACGAAGGCGTCCTATGAGCAAAATCCCCTCTCGGCCCACTTTGAATTGCATATAGAACAGGGCACTCGGCTCGAAAAGGCAGGACTCGATATCGGCGTGGTACAGGGCTGCAAAGGTATTAGATGGTTCGATGTGGAAATAACTGGAAAAGAGGGCCATACAGGGACTACTCCTATGCCGGGTCGCAGGGATGCTTTGGCAGTTGCTAGTGAAATGATTCTCTGCGTTGAAGAAACGGCCAAGGGCCACGATGGACTTGGTACTGTCGGCGTCATTCATGCTGCTCCCCAGAGCCCAAATACGATCCCTGGATTTGCAAAGTTTACGGTAGATTGTCGACATGACTCGAACGATAGATTAATGACGTATACAAACGAACTCAAAGACAAATTGGAACACATTGCCAAAGATCGAGACATTCCTTGCACAATCAAAGAAACGTGGCTCTTCAAACAAGCGGAATTTGACAAGTTATGCAAGCAGGCTATTTCAGACTCGGCCAAGGCAAATGGATTTTCCTCACTTGATTTATACTCTGGCATTGGGCACGACTCTTGCTATACTTCACAGCGTGTTCCCACTGCGATGATATTCATTCCCTGTCGCAATGGAATATCACACAGCCCTACTGAATACGCATCCCAGGAGGCACTCTCGCGGGGAGCTCAAACTATGTTTGGCGCTATCTTGCGCTATGATAATTATCTGAAAACTACAACCTCAACATGAGAAATATGTAATAATTCATTACTTTTCGTTAAAATAATCCTCAGAACTAATCAGCTCTCCAGCATCATATGTGCCATAAGACAGATCGATCTGCGAAAGCAGATCTTCGTAGACTGCCTCCTGCGGCATGGAGAACATCGATAGTACCGAGTCAAACCCAAGTTTATCCGATGGAGACTGAGGAGACCCACTGAAGGACCATTCCAAGACGTGATCTGTTATGCATTGGGTTTGGTGCTCCTCTTGCTCTTGTCCTACCTGTGATGTGTTATGAGCTGTCAAATCTGTGATAGCTTTCCGAACGACATGTAGACAAGTTTTAGCGGGTGACAGCTTTAAACTAAATCGTTTGAGAAGCTCTTCAGAAGAATTGAGACTTTCGATCACTTCTTCCATCGATATATACGCCGTGTTCCACCCTTGCTGCGTGGTAATAAATATGAGTGCTAGTGTCGCAGTAAATACCGAGTAAAGATTAAGCCAATTGAATGACAGCTTCATCTGGCCCGCCATACTGGTGAATTGGCGCAGAGCTGTTGCACCTGCATCTGCAACAAGTTGTAGGTTTTCTGCACTGGGATGAGGACACAGAGGCGAGGGCCTAAAAAGAACGATAACAAGGTTATAGTAGTTCAAATCGAACCATGCTGTTGTGAGATGAGGTACCAGAGAGAACCTTGATTCATTCAGAGGGAATGGCATCGTACGACGCCATTGGACCAACTGAGAATGTATGCTTCCAATTATATTTTGCCGCTTTTCATCAGTGTCTATTTCCTGCGCCAGACGGGGGCTATATACTCTTTCCAGGATTTGACCAGCAATCGACCTCAGGGCCAGAATATGCAGTGCAACGTCTAGGTGGGTTTTATTTTCTTGCTGCCACGCAGTCGTACCTAAACTTTCGGATTTGAATAACTGTAGGATTAATTAGTAACATTTTAACGTACAATTTTGGTCAGTAAATTTTAAAACTTACTGGTATATCAATATCCTGATCTCGGATGGCCAAGGGACGCCCAAGTGTCGTAGAAACTACTCTGTCCATCATATACAAGCACCAGAAGACCAACTTCGCTTGTTCCTGTTTCTCAGGCACCAAATTTTCGATTGACCTTTGTGTATGAAGGCCCATTCCTAGAGCTAGTCTTGCTGCTATTCCAACCAAGTACCAAGTATCTGAACAGTCATTAGATTCTATTCTCATCCAAAAAAAACCCGTTTATCTAGTCCTTACCCGGGCCCACAACGTTGAAAAATGAATAACTAATCAGCAACATAAGACACTCTAACGAGGCCTACAAAACTGAGTTAATGAAAGCAGTTAGGCTTTTCATTGCTGGAGGAACATACCCTATTACCATGACCCAGTAGATCCTCTAGGTAGGACATGGCCTTCGACCAACAGCCAACGGCCTCCTCCTCGCCCTTGACTTTAATAGAGGCCATAGAAGTAGATCCTATGGCCATGATCATATACAATTGAAACATCCATACTGGGTCTTCGGCCAGCTGCTTTATCTTACTCTCATCCACGCCAAACATGAACCTAAAATTTGTCATGAATGCTTCTCTGTTCACAAATGGATACAAAGTATGACTGTGCCTCCAATAAAAGTCTACTAGCTCCACTGCCCTATCTGGGCTAGGAAGTTGTGACATAACTGCACTACTGTCTGGACGCTGGAACGGACCAATCTGGCTCGAAGGGAAGATCGCGCCTCCCTTGATAAGTTGCTCGTCCTTTGATCCAATTTTATAAATAATTGACTGAGTTAACTGTGCAAATGATATACCAGAACCGGGACCAAGATAGTGACCCTCAGCTGATGCACTCAGCGACAATGTTCCCAGTTCTTCTGCTAGGGTCCGATCTAACTCAACGTTGCCAGGTACCGGAACCGATGCTGAGGGCTCGCTTAATGGATCGCTATCATTTTTAAAATCTCCCGCTTGGCTTCTTTTTCTCTGTGTGTTCACAGAAGATGTAAGATTTGGAATGTCAGGGCTTCTCTCATCGAGCTTAGCCTTCAATGCTGCTACTTCAGCCTCAAGGCCTTGGACATAACTGGATAACTTGTAAGGCACTAAAACGTCGAAACAGCAATTGTGCGAACTTACGCCACAGAGTAGGAACCCATCTTGTGATTGGAATATACACATCGTGACATGGTAGCCAGACAACTGCTACATTCTGGTAGGATCCTATCACACTAATAATCCGTCCAGTTAGCTCGTCGATGTGACTGATAAGAAACCCGATAAGACAAGACGATTACTAGAACGTACTTTTTTCTTTCGCCGTGAACAGCGCTCACAGGCTTGAAATGAATGAGGCTGGTATGCTGGTTCAACAGCTCCTGACATGTAACTGGAATAATCTGTAACTCACAGTTGAGAAAAAATGAGATTCTTCCGGGCTTAAAGTTTAAGAGAGGTTCATCTCTCAGCAAAACCCCGCGCGAACGCTTACACTTTATACTTTAGCCGGGCTCTGGGATCCCTTCTTGCACAACAAAACTAACTGGATATTGGAAATTTATTAGTTATAAAACAATGACTATGAATCTGACTACCTATAATAATTGGCGGTACGTTCCTCAGCGTCACGTAGGAGCTCATCGACTTCGCCAGGATTTCTTGGGATTAGTTTAACCTTGAAGTCTCTTGGTATTGCGACCAAGGCGGTCTTAAATTGGTTATAATCCACGTAGTCTGTATTTGGGGGCTCCGACTCGGATGCAACGATCTTATAGCTTGAGATGATTCTAACCAAGGCTGTATAAAGGAGCCTTTGTGCAATGTACTGGCCTGAGCAGGCCCGGGCACCAGCTCCGAAACTGTGATGGCCAAGACCATTGATTTTCTTCTCATTGAGGCCGTCCTCTTCCATCCAGCGATCAGGATTGAACGTAGCAGCATCAGGACCGAAATGGTCGACATCATGGTTTGCAGCTTGAGCATTGATCAACACCATTGTCTTAGCAGGAATCTTGCACCCGCGCCAGTTAACTTCCTGCATGGTCTTTCTCGGCAGACTCATGGAACTGACAGTATAATATCGCCCTGCTTCCTTCACAATTGCATTGACATATGGAACGGTCTCCTGTTTGAAACAATCCAGCCAAGCATCGGATGCATTGCCATAGTGCCTGCAGATATCCGCGTAGGCCTTTTCCTGGAAAGCCTGTCCCTCTGGAGTAGCTAGAGAACCGATGCACGAGGTCAAAGTGCCCGGGATTGTTTCAAAACCTCCAGAAACGAGGGAAAGGCATATTGAATTGACTTCAACATTTGTGAGCTTTGATTCGTCATCCTTCAGGATGGCAGCTGCAATGCATGGCTTGTCAGTACCCTTTTCTATCATGTCTCTGACCTGATCTAGCAGCTGATGCAGGTAAGCATCGCGCCTGTCTCTCAATTCCTTGGAACGCCGATTTTTTTCATTATTCGGTAAATACCGCAGAATAGGAATATAATCTTGCAGATTCTCAGAAGCTGATCTAAGCAATGAAATAGCAGAGCCCACATATAGAATCTCGCGCAGCATATCGTCATAGACGTTGTCCATGCGAATGCCATAGCAAAGAGTAAGTGTGGTATTCAAGGCATATCTCTGGATGTAGGGACGAACCCCGATTTCAATCGTACCACCCTGAGTGTCCTTTTGGAGATCGCGAATAATGCAGTACGTCTCAAGATCGAACATTGGATGGTAGTTCCGCATGGCAGGCCTACCTAGCGCGACCCCAGTGGCCTTGCGCTTGTTCTTGCAGGATTCATCCCACGGTGACGAGCCAATCGTGAACCCTTGAGTAGATGAGATCAGTCCATGGAAAGTGTATAGCTTGGGTCTATCAATTAGAGCTGTCTGATGCCCCACCAGCATCTCTTTGCAATCATCAAATGAGTTCACCACCACTGCGCGAGTGTTTCCCAGCTTGATCTGAAATACAGACCACTGGTATTTCCTCCACCATTTCTCGCATACGCTTGCATGGTCATCGCCCAGTTCCAGCAGGTGACCGACCACTGGCCTTGCACCTGGAATTTCTGGTATTCCCTTTATCTTAGCAATATCAGTCGCGTACATGAATGTGTACAAAAAGTATGATAATGCTGCCAGTGCAGCAGAGCACAACACTAATCGAGCTGGTGTGCTCTCTGATAGTGAGCGTAGTTCTTCAACGAGCATAGCGAAATGCTTAATGTCTGACAGAGAGATAGAGAGCTCCTAAACAGACCTTACTGATATATAATAAAGTAGGCTGAAATGCTTTATATTGTCGCCTTTCTTCCTTCCCGACAACTGAGGCATGCCCGACAACTCATCAACCCCACCAGGATTCTTATCGGATTATCGGACTGCCCGACAGCGATAACAAGCCGCTTGACATGCATCGCGGGTCGGGCTTTCCGAATCAAAATGTGACGCCTGCGATATTCAATCGCAACCTTTGATGCATTGATGTACACAAGCTAAGTTATCAACCCTTTGAGCGGTTTATCAGTGTATGATCTACGTAGAATGGGGTAGCAGAGATAAGCATTTTAGTTCAAATAGAGGATGCTGAACCTCGTATGTTGCCGACCATCCAAGCTGAAAAATAAGCGATTATGAAGGGAAAACTGTTCACCAAGGATCTTAACGATGATCAGGCGCTGGAGCACATTGGATATAAGCAGGAGCTCAAACGATCGTTCTCGCTCCTATCGATGGTTGGATTTGCGTTTGCAATACTGACCTGCTGGACAGCTCTTAGTGGCACTTTAATAGCCGCTATGACTAACGGCGGACCAGCAGCCCTGTTCTGGGGATGGGTTGGCGTCTCTGCGTTCTCTTTGTGCGTCGTGGTGTCCATGGCAGAAATATGTTCTGCGTACCCGGTATCTGGAGGGCAGTACTCGTGGGTTCTCCTCATTGGTCGAGGAACCTGGTGGGGAAAGGGTCTTTCGTTTATAACTGGATTTATACAGTTGGCAGGTCTCATTTGCATGGGATCTACTGCGCTGTACCAGTTTGGTCTTTTTGTCACCGGACTTGGAGTTCTGAACAGCGATGGGGAGACTTGGGTACCAAAGAACTGGGAAGTTGTGCTGATCTGCTGGAGTCTGGCTGTCCTAGTTCTACTATTCAACTTGTTTGGAAACTCCCTTTTAAGATACTGCAGTGATTTTGCTCTATGGTGGTCTTTAGCTGGGTTTCTTATTTGTACTGTTGTGCTTTTGGCTGTCACGCCGGAAAAGAGAGACGCATCATTTGTATTTACGCAGTATATCAATGACAGTGGATGGGATAATGTAGGAATGGTCGTCATACTAGGTGTACTTCAAAGTGCGTACGGAATGTGCTGCTACGACGCACCTGCTCATATGAGCGAAGAAATGCAGTATGCTAGCCGAGATGCACCGAGGGCTATGGTTCTTAGTGTCCTGATCGGCTTCTTGACTGGATTTGGTTTCATATTAGTACTATTGTTCTGTATCCAAGACCTCGATGGGGTTGCTAGCACGGTTACTGGTGTTCCAATTATCGAAATTTTCTATCAGTCCACGAGGAACAAGGCAGGTGCTAGTTGCTTGACAGTTCTAGTGATGATGTGCCAGGTATTTGCTGCTAACGCACTGCTGACCGAGGGGTCGCGGTCTATCTTTGCATTTGCGAGAGACGGAGCATTTCCTTACGGCTTGAACAAGTACTTTGGAAAAGTCCACAGTACTCTAAATGTACCAGTATGGTCTCTAGTAGCATGTACTATTGCACAATGTGCCTTTGTTGCTATTTATTTTGGCTCTGAGACGGCATTTCTCACTGTTCTGTCGATTGCCACTATCGGCCTCTACATTTCGTACGGAATTCCTATTGCCGTTGCAATGTTCAGGCGTCGTCATATCGAGTTTGGATATTATTCACTTGGCAGCTGGGCTGTATACTTGAATGTACCTTCTATTGCGTTCCTATTGTTCTGTTCAGTCATGTTTTTGTTCCCAACAGAACTGCCAGTAACGAGCTCTAATATGAACTACTCTGTCGCTGCATTTGGAATTGTAGCTATTATTGGAGCTGTTTCATGGTTTGGAGGCGCTCGTCATACTTATGGCGCCATCGTAGACCGGGCAGAATTTGATGGAGTTAGTTATCATGAAGAAGAGGAGATTTCAAATCAACAAAAATGTTAAGAGCTTAAGAAGAAAAATTTACAATTTTGAATTTTAGTTAGAAAAATAGTCGGCATATACACACTGAAATATAATGTTAGGCTTAGTGAAGAGAAAAAAGAGGCAATTAAATTAATTTCTGTGATATGGGTGATAACCGCTGCCTCCATTCCCTCGGCTATACATTCCTCTGCCTCTCTGGTATCCACCGCCTCTTCCTCGTCGACCATTAGGAGGAGATCGAGACCGGCGCGATGGGGCATTCGATCCGGATCTAAAATCGTTTTCATCGCTTTCGCGTCGGTCCCGTCGTCCGCGAGGATTCCTGTTGCGATATCCACGCTCACGGTATCCATTGCGATCGTCGTCACCACCATCGTCGTAGTTGCTATTAGGAGTGTTTTCGTCGTCATTTCCACCAGACGGATTACTTGGATTGTATTCGCCGCTATCATCAGGGTTTCCTGGCGCTCCAGATTCATCATATGAAGCACTACCTCCAGCATTGTATTGAGAGCCACCTTGTAGCTGTGGTTGCTGCTGCTGCTGTTGTTGCATCATTGCCATCTGTTGCATCATCTGGGGGTTCATGCCCATTTGAGACATCATTGCCGGATTCATGGGGTTCTGGCTGCCAGCACCACCGCCTTGATTCATAGCCATCATCTGCTGCATCTGGGCCATATACGCCTGCCATCTCTGATAATATTGGGACATCATGGCGGGATTCATTCCATTCATATATGCGGCATTGCTTTGATTATAGGTGTTGTTGGGTCGACTATAGCCTTGATCATGGTCCCGGTTATTGTTGCCACTAGATTCACCTCCCTTGGACCGGGGTTCAGCTCGCTTGACCTCGATAGGTTTACCCTTTAACACCAAAAACTTTTCAACGACTATCTTTTCGACTGCCTGATCGCTATCGAAAGTAACGAACCCAAATCCCCGTGGTCGACCAGTGTCCTTGTCAATCATTAACTGAGCATCAATAACAGTACCGTACTGCTCAAAGAAGACCTTGAAATCTTCTTCAGTGACATCGCCACCAACACCTCCCACAAAGATTTTCGCAGTTTTGTCCTGCTCTTCTCTGGGGATTGCTCTTTTGGGGTCAATGATCTTGCCATCCAAAAAGTGCTCTTTGGCCATGACTGCATTAACACATCTGGGTTCCCGGAAGGTCAAGAATCCAAATCCTCTCGATCTCCCAGATAAATTGTCTCTCATCACAGTACAGTCCACGACCTCGCCGAATTGAGAGAAGTAGTTCCGAAGAGATTCATCAGTCGTTTCCCAATTCAACCCACCAATGAACATTTTGCCTTCGTCTTTAGGGGGGATATATATGTTTCCAGTATTAAGTCCTCTTGAATCAGTGGAAGACTCAGTCGCACCCATGCCTCCGGCCATAGGTGGATAACTTGATTGCACGACAGGCGGTGGCACAAGGTTACTCGCGCCAGGAGGTGCGATCATATCACCAAACGCTAACCTAGGGTCTGCAGGTGCAGGCACTCCACCAACTGGAGCTGGTGCCGAAGCATCAAATTCCGCCTGAGGCACTGCAGCTGCTGGAACTGCTGGAGCAGCGGGAGCAGGAGGGGCTGCTACCGGGGCAGCAGCAGCAGCGGCACTACCAGCCGGTGCCGGGGCAGAAGCAGCATCATCCTTCGGCTTTTCTTTCTTCTGATCATCGCCACTATATAAAAATTGAATCGGTTAGTTAAAAAATACAATGAAGTGAAATAATTTCAACGGAAAGCCATTACTAGATGTCAGCGAAGAAATCGTCGTCTTCGTCAAAATTGGACATTGCTTGCCTCACTTAGATGGATAAAGATTTAGAACACGTAAAATAGTAGTAATAATGAACCTCGATAGTATTTTGGACTCTTCTGGTTATTTTTTCTTCCCGTTTGGTATTAGAAAGAGCTCTTCTTCTAATAAGCTAACGTTATTATCAAAGGCTATGAAATAAACCTATTCTCTCTGCTCTGTTCTCTCTTGTTTCGCACTCCCCTCTCCTATTGAGCTATAATAAAACTAACCAGCCTTTTCTTCTTAACTCGTTATGTGAACAACCACCACTTCGATTATGTTGGAAGCGCGAAGAGAATTTTGAGTTGTTGTGATTGACGTTGGAAGAAAAGAGAGAAGAAGCCACTGCGAGAGAACCTAGAGTCATCTGACATAAGCAGCACGTGATTTAGCCTAACCCTTCGAACCTGTGAAAATAAAAATGCATATACTGCAGCAGCAGCAGCAGCAGAACGGGTTCCGTAACATTTTGCAAGGTACTGTCTTCTTCTTGGAATGAGAGAGTACTTGTTCCTGTTGGCTCAGGCACTCGAAGAATTCCGGATCCCAGAGATAGAGGCACTGGCGGATCTTTATGGCATAGAGATCGACACTAGTTCACATAGTAGATCTTCACCGTTTTTCGTTGCAAAACTGCAGTTCGATGATCAGGCTCGGAAGATAGTAGAACGAACTATTCTGTGCAAGTATGTGTATGAGCTGTATGGAACAGGAGAAGATCTCGAGCAGCTACACGAGAGCGTGAAGAAGAAGCACCATCCGCGCGAGTGGGATCAGTACAAACAGATCTCCTTCAAGTTTGACGTCTTAAGTTATCAGAGCTCAAGAACAAGAGAAGAAAAACTGCAAATGATTGAATCGTTCAGCTATATGGAGCTTGAAGGCCCGATAAAAATGAAAAATCCCGAGGAGACGTTTGTGATCCTAGAAGATTACGATATAGTCGGGAAAGAGCCTGCGGCAGAACCGAAGCAAATGTGGTTCGCTCGACAGATCTGTGAGTCTGGAAGGAAACTTGTAGATACCTACGATCTTAAGAAGAGAAAGTATATTGGAACAACATCATTTGAAGCTGAATTGGCACTTGTAACCTGCAACATCGCCGAGCTTGCTCCCGGAAAGATCATGTATGACCCGTTTGTAGGCACTGGCAGTTTCCTGGTCGCTGCCAGTGCGTTTGGAGCATTGTCAATGGGGTCAGATATTGATGGGAGAACTGTACGTGGAAAGGGTCCTAAGCAGAATATCGCTAAAAATTTCGATCAGTACGGACTAACCAACAGGCTTTTGGATGTTATGACCATGGACTTCACGAACAATTCATTGCGAAATGACTTCAAACTTGACGCAATAATATGTGATCCTCCGTATGGCATTCGTGAGGGGGTCAAAGTTTTAGGATTCAAAGACTCTGAGAAATCTCGGGAACACGTTTTAATTGATGGCGTACCAGCTCATCAGAGACCAGATTTCTTATTTCCCAAGAAGCCTTATGAGTTTGGCTCTCTGCTGGATGATTTGCTGGAGTTTAGTGCGAATCATTTGGTTCCAAGAGGGAGACTGTGCTTCTGGATGCCAACTGCCAATGACGATTATCAGCCGATTGACATTCCACATCATCCAGATTTGCAACTGATATCAAATTGTGTTCAGGATTTCAACAGATGGTCTAGGAGACTTCTGACTTATAGCCGGCGAAATTACGGCGAGAAAGGTCAAGCGCATTCTGTCCGTGGACTAGCTGATGAAGAATTCCGAGCCAAATACTTTCGTGGATTTAAGGAGACTTGAGTTCAGCCCTAACATTGAAGGCAATTATTTGCAATGCTGGAGTTGCCGTTTTTGTCTGAATTTACCTTAGGCGTCGGTACCGATGTCCCTGCCTGATCTGCGGCTTTGGAGTCAATTATATCTTCTACCAGTCGCACAAAAGTTGTTCTGACCCGATCGACCTCTCTCGAGTTCAGTTCCAGAGTTTGGTGTACCAACCCTTCAGAATGATTGGCCATTATGACCGCTTCCTCAGGGGTGACCTCGCTGTTATCCGAGCTGTCATTCTTATTTCCTACAAGATACCGGATGACAAAACGCTTAGTACAGTGACACCTTGACTCCTGGATCCATTGAGGGATGTCTTTGAAGCTCTGTTGGTTTGTTATGTCGTATACGATTAATAGGCCGTCGGCATCTCTATAGTATGAGCTTGACATGGCCCTGAATCGTTCCTGGCCGGCCGTATCCTAGAGTAGTTAGAAACTATATTCACTTGCATCAATAGAAACTCAATCCCACCCAAATGGTCAATTTGTACTTTATGCCCCTGACTTGTACTAGTTTTGCTGTCAGATCAACACCTATGTAGAGATCATGTCAGCATCTCAGTAGCTTCGACTCTGGAACATAAGATCTTACCTATTGTTGACCGCGCTCTCGAAGAATCGGGTGAGCGATGAAAATAAGTGCGTAGAATCGACGTCTTACCTACTCCAACTGATCCTACTAGAACGAGCTTCAGTTCTTCAATCTCTTCGTCTGTCATGTTGGGCGTCGCCGGTTGTGAAGGTAAATTAACAGGCAGTTTCTACGACATTACAGCACGAAAATTTACAAAAACTCATATTAATTTCCTATAACTACTTCCTCCAGAGTATTGCATGGCATGCACTTTCATACTAAATCAATGTTAGCAGGCCAATTGATTTGAGCCAGAGGGTTTTTGTTCAACTAGCAATAGCGGGCGTCAAACCAGATCAGAACAATTTTCTACTATCTTATCCAGGTTATGCATCATAAATGTCAGCTGTCCCTATCGGTTATTCATCATACAGTTCTCTACGCCCACTATAGCTTGATTGCACAAAAATTGCTAAAAAAGTCTCCTTACCTATTAGAGTTTGGTTGTGTCAAGAGGTAAAAAAAGATGTTTCAAAATGCCACCTAGAAAAGCTTCACGAAGAACACCGCGTAAAATACAAACTGGCCGTGCTAGGTAGGGACTTGCGGTGTGAGCCTGCATAATCAGGCACCTATACACAAAGACATATACCGATGAACTACTTGATCAGATTGCGAACGTCAAAATGCCCAGATAGTACCATATTCCGAGTCCGTAGTTCTACCATCTACAACCTCTGCGCAAGAATTCAGCACCCCGACGACCCATTGCCAACAATCTCAACATGGATTCCCCAATTGGGTCCGGTATTCTCTTGTCACTCCACTTGTTCTTCCCCGCATTTTTACAGGCTCATCACGCGACCTGCGCAGCAGTTTCCCCCCAAACCTTGAGGTATTTAACCCCCCTTTGGTTCGCCTAGTTAGATTTTCCTTTTCCCGCTAGAGAGGAACTTTTAGTTTCTGCTTGCTATTACTTATACACTGCTTGTTATTAACTGAACACAACCCCTCGTAACCATGAAACATACTGCAGACATAGATCCTTCTCCTGAGGACAGAGAGGCGATCCGTGAGATGCTCAAGGCCGCGATGGATGAGTCCAAGGCCAAGGCCGATGATGCTGAAGTGTTCTTGAAAGAGAATCGCAAAATCTTGGACGACGATAGTAAGCACGAAGCAGAGAATGATGTTGCTCGGTTCCGACGCAACAGCGACACATTGGAAGACGCCTTGGCCAAGTCTGAGAATACTAAGGGCCGTACTTTGAAGAAGGTCTTTGGCAAGAAGACACTTGAAGTGATCAAGGATGCGATTCCCGACGAAAATCAGTTCAAGTCGTTTGAAGAGCTTCTCCACAATAATGGCCTTGCATAGACAGAATGTATTGTTAGCTTTTGTTTATAAGCCAGCAGCTTATATAGCTTGAGCATTGCTCAAAATATATCATCTCTTTTTAAGTTCGTTCGATTTATGATAATCTCCAGGACTCAGAAACTAGTAGTAGTAGGGCAATTTGTGGGGGTTCCTGAAAGACCTACGTTGTTCCATCACAGAAAGATATGATTCTACAGAGCGCTACTCAGAGAGGCCGCATAATCTCATTATAAATCAATCTCCGGAGCTCTTCTACTGACAGCTCGTTCTTTTTCCTGTCAAAATCAAAAAACTCTTCAGGGATGGCCGGGGCGGTGGGTTCATCATCTGGATCATGATATGGATCCAAGTAAGGGTGCTTGAGAGCATCTTCAACTGTGATGCGCTTTGATGGGTTGAAAGTGAGCATCTTGTCCAGCAGATCCACCGCCAACGGATTAGCGCTGGGAAACAATTGGCGAAATGAGGTTCTCTTCTTGAATGGCAGAGATCGGATATACTCCCTGGCCCGTCTGGATTTGACAGAGTAGTAGTCTTCCATCGTTGGCGTTCCCAGTATGTCTAGAATAAGTGTCAACTGGTGGTGATAGTCCTTGCCAGGAAATAGAGGTCTACCTGAAAGCATTTCGGCCAAAATACACCCGACAGACCATATGTCAATGGCCTTTGTGTATTCCTGAAAAGTAAGCATGATCTCAGGCGCCCTGTACCAACGGGTAGCCACATATTCGGTCATAAAGCCAAAATTGTCATCTGTGGCAGCAGCCGAGCGAGCCAGACCAAAGTCGCAGACCTTCAAGTCGCAGTTTGCATTGAGGAGAAGATTCGGTGGCTTGAGATCTCTATGCAGCACGTTGGCAGAATGCATGGCCTTCAATGCGCGCAGGGTCTGATAAATAAAGTACTGGCAGTGGTCGTCCGACAGTGTTTGGGTGCGAATAACACAATGCATATCAGTCTCCATCAGTTCCTGAATCAAGTAGACTTCAGTAAAGGTCTCATATGACGTAGGCTTCTGAATATCCAGTATCGCGATAATGTTCTCATGGTTAAAATGTCGAAGGAGCTTCATCTCTCGCAGCGTCCTCAAGCAGAACATGGACCGATCAAATGGAGTGATCTTTTTTATTGCAACCGTTTGCCCGGATGGCTTGTGCAGAGCAGAGCACACTATGCCATAAGCGCCCTGGCCAACCACATCTAGGATCTGGTAATGATCCGACACGTTGAACGAGACTCTTCGAGGCTCAGGATATCGACCCATGCTTTTTGTATCGAGATAATCTGATAGCTTCTGAGGACCGCAGAGTAGTTGATAAGATATCAATCACTCTTTTGCAACTTTAAAATGAGATAACTGTCACGAAGCTTAAAAATAGCTAGAAGAAGCGCGCACACACAGAAATAGCCTCCACTGTTGTTCTTTTCCTGATCCAATTGAGATAGATATCTGTATCTTTATCTGGACGCTTTCGAATGAACGACAGGAGCAAACGAATGGATTCTTAAGCGCTTAAGGGCCTTTCAAAATTTTTGTTTCCCGCGTTTTGAGGATGTCTAGTGTTGGCCCTTTTTTTATAGTGGTGGACTTGACGCGCGCAGCTAACCCCTGGAACCCGGCCCAGAGCCTCATTTCACTTACATGCGCTTTGCAACCTGATTTGAGGCAAAACCAGAACAAATTGGTCCCAGGGCCAACGCTTGTGTAAGGCACAACACAGATCACTACTAGCCGAGGGAAACAAGCCCGGAAACTATGGCGGAATCTGCCTCGAGAAAACCGGTCTACCACTTGGTCTACCACTTGGTTTACAAATCAATTTACAACTCAGTATGGGCCAAACGACAAATGCTCGCCGAATTGGACAATTAGGCGTCTGGCAAAATAGCGGGTCTCTCATGCAGGCACCCAAACGGAATGGCTTCGCACAATGCAAGAAAATTTCATTAACTACCTTGGTCATATACAAAAAAAAAGTACTTTTAAAGGGGAATCAGGAATACCGCACGCCTAGTTGGCAGTGGCAGTCAAGATATCAGAGTCACCTGCATCAAGCACAGTGAGCACACCAACTCTGAACAGCTTACCACACGCAGTACCAAGCTCGTTGTTTCCTCCCTGGAAGTGGTGCACGTTGGTCTTGGACAACATGGCGTAATACTCAAGCTCGGACTTTCTCAAAGGAGGCGTGTTGCCTGCAATGATAACAAGCTTGGCCTTTCCTTGACGAAGAGACTTGAGCGTAGACTTGTAGCCCAAGGTGTACTTACCACTCTTAATAACGAGGGCAAGACGTGAGTTGATTGATTCCTGGTTCTTCTTAACTTTTGGGGCCTATTGTTCGCACGCTGTTAATAACTAACAAAGAACTGTGTAAAATGCATTTCAGTAGTACTCACCATCTCTGCGCTTTATAATACTTTGCACTCCGGTGTGGTGATTTTAATGATAAATTCTATTATAGGGAGAAGAAAACTAAAACGGGCGGGTGTGCCCTTTGAAACTCTTTCAACGGCGGAGGGCTACTGGTCTCACATGTACTATGGCGTGGGACAGCTAAAGCAGTCACAAATGTCCCAACTGGGCAATTCCCAGCCGACGCCGACGACTCTCAGCACTAAAACAACTAAACCCACCCATCACTTCTGGATATTACCATCACCACCAACTACATAATACAACGCAGAAATGAAGGTCGAAATCGATTCATTTTCCGGCAACAAGATCTATCCCGGAAGAGTATGTAAAGACTGAGCGATATCTTAATCACCAGTGAGGAGCAGGAGCAGGAGGCTAACATGTATTATCTTGTAGGGTAAACTCTTCGTCAGAGGCGACTCTAAGGTGTTCCGATTCTATTCATCCAAGTGTGAATCACTCTTCAAGCAAAGAAAGAACCCCAGAAGAATCTCATGGACTGTCCTTTACAGAAGACAACACAGAAAGGGAATCACTGAGGAGGTTGCTAAGAAGCGATCCAGAAAGGCCGTCAAGCACCAGCGTGCGGTGGTGGGCGCCTCGCTCGACGTGATCAAGGAGAAGCGATCCATCCGGCCTGAGGCCCGAAAGGCTGCTCATGCCCAGGCCGTCAAGAATGCCAAGGACAAGAAGAAGGAGGCCGAGAGCAAGAAGAGAGCTGACAAGAAGACTGGCAAGCCCCAGGCTAAGGTCATCTCCAAGCAGCAGGCTCGAGGTGCACCCTCCAAGGTCGCCGCCACCTCCCGTTAAGTAATATATATATATATATATATACGTTGAATGTGTCTTGTCCGAAACAGAAAAATACGCGAACATGAATATATATCTATATAATATTAAATGTCCTCCTTTATTGTAACGTCTATTGTGTTGTTGAACCCTGGGTGCGAGTAACTCTCAGTACTGGGAACCCGGCGGCCTTGGTTGGTGATAGTAGTTGTTGTAAAGTTTGTGAATACTCGCCAATCAGAACGAGGCTAAACGAAATAAAAAAAAGACTTGACCAATGGCGACAGCCAATGAAGTAAAGCCCTTGCCAAAGAATGTCATTCTGCCCGAGTCTGACTATGAAGTCATAGACACAGACCCCCACTTCAACAGAGTCGTCAGATACTTCAGATTCTCCGACTATGTGGGGATGGCCCTATTTTCAGCATCAGGGCCGTTGGCGTTGATTGGGGTCTCGTACTTGCTGAATGGGCGCAAGTCGTTTTATACCTCTGGAAGTAATCTTCGAACAGGGCTGGTTCTGGGAACCGGCGGTGGCTTTCTGAATGCGTATGGCCTGAGCAGCCAGAGGTTCCTGGGCCAATCAGAAAATGCGCGAGAAGTGAGACTGGACCGATATGAAATGAAGCGACGAATCTCCGAAGGAAAGACCCTCTATGACCAGGAGCAGTCATCTGCCGACCCGTGGATCAGGAACTTGACTGCGCGATTCACAGCAAACTCAATCACGGTCCTGCCCTGGTTCCCAGTATTTAATTTTGCCAAACACGAGTACCATGGCATCGACATAAGCCGATATTACGAGACTAGACCGGGTGAAGAGGACTGGGGCTTTAGCTTGACTGCCCCATCCCCCGAAAAACAAGAGTAAGCAGTTTATTTGTCATTAGAACATGTACAACTTCACTTTATAATTATAATTGCATTCTTATTTTACAACACTACCTTTTACAAGCTTACGAATGGGCCTTCTTGCAGCGCCGTCTCCATGGTCTATGAGAAGGTCTATTCTCTCCATAAGTTGGCTTTCCATGCGCTGTATATTTTCTTGCAGAAATACTCTTCCAGGCTTATCAGTATTCTCGAAATGATGACGACTCACTCTGGACGAGTATTCTTCGTTTGGATCAAGCGAGCTGCTCCAATCCTTGGGCGGGAAAGACTCAAATATCTTCTTCTTCTTGCCCCACAAACCATGAGCCGGCGGCCACACTAGCGGATCATGGCTTGCTAGAATAGGCACTCGCGTCACGTAGTGCCTCCCATCGGGAACCTGAGACCACGCATACCAGGGATCGTCTGCAATTAACGGTGCAACCGGCACTGTGTTCTCCTTTGTACAAGGAATACCATCGTCGTCGCTTTCGCCCTCACAGAGATATATCCCCCCGACCCAAGTTCCAGGCCGGTAAACAGACGAAGTGCGATTCACATACTTTGCAAGCCGGGCCATTATGTAGCATCGGTTATTTTGGAACCCTGACGAGCAGATCTTCTGCGCCCATGCAATCTCTCTCGTGCCTGCTGAAGACTGCAGATTGGGAAAATATGCGTCCGAACCCTGTGGGTCGCCCAAGTCGCAATATGATATCCTCGTAAAATGCTGCGTAGGATAAGCGCCCACTGTCTGATACTGAACCCGAAACCCAGTGTAATCTTCAATCCCCGACTGCGACGGGTCACATACTAGGTGATTTCCTGCAGGGTTTCGCATATAATCTCGCTGTGCATAGTCAATTGGTATCAGCAGTGCATATAGGATCAGTCGGAAAATAATATAATTCATTCATATGTCTCTGCCGTCATCGACAGTTTGGTATTTTAAGGTTGGTTCTTTTGATATTGGGTTATCGGAAGCGTGGTCGTTCCCAAGGCAGCCAAAACCTTAATCACCCCGCCATCCACTAGAGACTGAGTGAGATTGATCTAGATCTTAGTGATACCGACAAGAAACTTTTGATAACAGCAGAAACTCGACCAACATTAGAGATGGAGACCCCAACGGATAGCGACGAGCAGCAGTTCAGGCTGAATTTGAGATTCGCCGAGGATCTGCTGCCAACGAATTATACAATCCGTCGAATCGACGCCAGTGACTTTGACCGGGGAGTGGTCGACGTGCTGGAGCAGCTTACAGTGGTTGGCAGGGTCACAAAGCTGCAATTTGCATCGTTCGTAGCTCACAGGAAAAGATACCCGGAGCTCTTCTATACCTTGGTGATAATAAACAATATTGGGGAAGTGGCTGCAGTAGGAACCATAGTGATCGAACAGAAACTGTAAGTGAAGTGAAGCCTTTTCAAAGGATATTCCGGTTGTATAATTCGCAGGCATGTTTCTGACATTGTGCTAGGATACATGAATGTGGACTCGTGGGCCACATAGAGGACGTTTCTGTTGGAAAAAGCGAACAAGGGAAGGGACTTGGAGTCCGGCTCATTGAAGTCTTGGATCACATTGGTAGATCTAGAGGGTGTTATAAGAACATTCTAAACTGTTCCAGCTCAAACCAGAGCTTTTATGAGCATTGTGGGTATAAGAGCACAGGTTCAATGATGGTATGTTTTTGCGATATCGGGTTTTTGAGGTGACCCCAAGCTGACTTTTTCCAGACAAAGAGATATATTGAGTAAACTCTTCTGAACTTTGTGAAATTGATAATGCGATTCACAGCTGTGGTATCGATAATGCTGTGCTGGTGGTTCAGAGTTTCCGGACTATGCAGTCAAGAAATCTCTTTCGCAAACATGTAGAGTAGGACGATATCAAGTTACTTTCAAAAGATAGATTATGTTAGTAAATGGATTCATGACGCCGCGAGCTTCCATGTCGGCGGACGAAATAGGCACTCTTTTTCAGTTTCCTCGATTGTAAGGTTCGGGGAGCTAAGTGAAAGGGTTGCTTGTATACGGGCAACGCGTATCCTGGTTATTAAACATCAGTTCCTTTGCCATCCAGTGTATGTCAATTTGAAGGACTCTTGGGACTTGCCAAGACTGGTAGGTCTTAGAAGCTAGCGAGCATATGCCCTAAGAGCTCCCATTCTATATGGACTCGAGATCTCACACTCTTTTCATCAATGAGATAAGTAGTACGAACTACACCTGCTTCATCCCCTTCGTGATATGAGACAGACCTGAAGACCATGATGCATTGATTCATTGAGATATAGAGCTCTGGGCTGCTCGTGTTGGTTAAATTATCAACTAATTTAATTTAATTTGCCCGCCGCGTAGTAATGCTGTGGTGCACACACAGTGGAGTTTTGTTTACATCACGTTTCTAAACAAAACATCACCACCACAACTACTACTTACCGCCGTTAGGATAATTCTGGTTGTGGAGACATACCGCAGGTAACGTCCAAATGGCTGACGAGGAAGATACCTCCAGCCTGCCTCTCGTAGAGAGAGCTGTTCACAGCGTAAGTCTGATTTCTTTTTTATTGTTATATCTGGCCAGAATAGAACCTGTGGAGTCCCTAATTGTGATGTTTATGTAGAAATGGAAAGAAAGGCAAGAAGCATATATCGAGATGAAACGTCAGTTCTCTACATCTGGGAGCCCTTCTGATGGCTGTTTTCGACCCTTCTTGGAAAACGTGTCGGTGTACAAGAGTATTGTGACGGATTCCAATGTTGCCGCCCAAGAGGCAGGCATTGGCTCATTATGCGCGTTTCTGGAATTCGGAGGTACCAACGCGTGCATGAGGACCCGGTCTATTGTTGTTCCTCTTTTATGCGAAAAGGGCTTGGGGACATCTAGAGCCAACACAAGACAGCTCGTGGTGGATGCGCTGCTGTGGTATATTGAGCTTGACACGCCCGATCCAGTGATTGAAGATATGGTGCCGTTTCTGGCGCACAAGACACCCAAGCTAGTGGCCTCCACTGCGAAGGCTCTCTGTGAGATTTTCGAGGCGTTTGGTGCTAAAACTGTTAGTGCTAAACCAATCCTCAAGTCTATCCCGAAGCTATTTGCACATGTGGACAAAAAAGTTCGCGCGGAGGCCATGTTACTGACAGTGGAACTATACAAGTGGCTGGGCCAATCTTTGGCTAATATGATCCTTCCCGAGCTTAAACCTGTTCAGCAGAAAGAGCTGGAAGAGCAGTTTCAAAGCGTCAAAGGCCAGGCACCCCATCAACGGCGATATCTGAAGTCACAAAGCAGTATGCTTGAAGCTAATCGTTCCAACGGTTCTAGTGGTACTACGTCTTCTGAGGCAGATGCAGGCGATGAGCAAGAGGAAGAGGTTGATCTGACGGACCCAATTGATGTAGCATCTAAAATCCCAGCAAACCTCGGTGAGCAGCTTGCCAGCTCTAAGTGGAAGGATAGAAAAGAAGCCCTGGAAGCATTGTGCCCTGTTGTTAATGTGCCCAAAATCGTACCAGAGGACTTCACAGATCTAATTAGGCTGCTTTCAAAGTGTATTGGGAAAGATGCCAATGTTCAAGTAGTTCAGCTTGCAGCGAACTGTATAACATCACTTGCCAAGGGCCTCAGGACTTCGTTTGCCCGATACCAGTCCATAGTTATGGAACCTCTCCTGGAGCGATGTAAAGAACGGAAGCTTGCCGACACATTGAGTGCCGCTCTGGACGCGGTATATCAGTCTACGACTCTAGGGGAAGTTCTGGAGGTCACTCTGGAGCATCTCAAACACAAGACTCCACAGGTTAAGATTGAGACTGGTCAGTTCTTGGTCAGATGCTTGAAGACAACGAAGACAGCACCTAGGGGCCCTGAAATCAAGTCTATAGTGGAAGCCAGTCTGAAATTATTATCTGATACACAGGAACCCGTACGAGCAACTGCATTTGAAATAATTGGGGTGGTCATGAAGATAGTTGGTGAACGTGCCATGAACCCATATTTGGATTCTGTCGACGATATTAAGAAGGCCAAGATTATGGAATTCTATCAATCGGCCGAAGTCAAAGCTAAGCCTGAGAAGCAGCAACCATCTGCCCCTAAACCAAGCCATCAAACACCAGCACCACCAAGCGCATCAGCAGCACGACAACTACCCCCTCCAACATCTGCCTTGAAGCAGAGTCCTGCTTCAATGAGGAGAACTGCTGCTAGTACTCCTGGTCGCACTCTACCTGCTAAGCGGCCTCTGACTAGTCCTGCGAAGTCTGGGCGAGAGCCACCTGTATCGAGAGATGTTTTCCAGAAAGATCTCGAATCGGCGGCTCCTATGTCTCAGAGTTCTGGCTTGACTCGTCCGAGCGGGCTTACAAATAGGGTTCTGCTTGCACGAAATTCTGCTATGCCCAGTAACGCGAATCTGTCTGGCCGTCCAGCAGCTCCTGCTTTGCCTGATAGTCGCATTGCCGAGCTGGAGCATCTACGGTTGGAGAAGATCGAGTGGGAAAAAGAAAGGGAACAAATGCAATGGAAAAAACATGAAGAAGGAACTAATGCAAGATTAATGAAAGAAATTGAAGATTTACAGCTCAGAAATGTGGAGCTGATGGAGGCACACACGAGAGATGTGCTGGCACTCAAGAGCAAGGAAACTCAACTGATACGAGCTGCTTCTGATGTGGAGACTGCAAAGTCCCGAATCATCAAACTAGAGCATGAATTAGAACGACTACGTCTACGTCAGCAGCAAGACCGGTCGGTCTCGTCTGGAAGCGATGCCAGCAGTAATGCGGGCTCGGTGACGACATCTTCCTCTTCTGCCACCAATGGTTTGCGAGCCCTTAATACAGGCCGATCATTATCGTCGGTTAGCCATAGGTCTGCAATGGGGTCGCCAAAATCGCCAACTATCCCCTTCCAGTTTGGACTTGATACGACTGCAATGCACTCCCGGGGCCATTCCGTACGGCGATCAGTGGACATCAGCCACCTTGACCGGGCTGATCTCTCTGCTATGAGTGATAATAATACAAGCACAACCTCCTTGCCTAGTCGGCCAGTCTCCATGATTGCGAGAAGTTCTGACGAAAAGGAAAATGCTTTCAAAATCAAAAGTGCCGAAGGCATGTTCTCACCTCCATCTCCCCAACGCTCTGCAATGGAACCTGCCAGTACCGCGTCATGGGATAATAATCATATACCAACACAGTCACTGAGCAGCAGTCGCTTGGGTACCTCTTCAGCAACTGGCACGCTTTCTGACTCGAGCGAATCTACAGAGAACTGGAAGAGAGCAGCCGCTATGACGGTGCAGCTTAAGGCCAGAATAGATGCAATGAAGCGAGCTCGTGCTGCTGGTTAGAATTTACCTTAATTCATATGCTAATATGTTGTGTTTTTATATCTTTAATGTTATGTAACAGTTAATGTAAAGTAATGTCTAAACCATTTTGTTGTTGCCGAGCATCGCCCGTATGCCGAGTATGAAGAAAGCGGAGTTTCTCTTAACTCGGCGACGACTCATTCTGATCTCAACTTAGTTCATAACCGGAGACATGTCGACCACCAAATTGCGTATTCTGGTTCCTGTCAAGCGAGTGATCGACTCTGCTATTCGACCGCGAGTGAACAAGGCCCAAACAGGCGTGGAGACTGGAGGTGTGAAATTCAGCATCAACCCGTTCTGCGACATCGCTCTAGAAGAAGCAATCAGGCTCCGAGAGCGCACCAAGGCTTCAGCGCTTGTAGAGCAAATCCATGCAGTATCTGCTGGATCCACCAAGTCACAGGAAACGTTGCGAACGGCTCTAGCCAAGGGTGCAGATGCGTCGACTTTGATTGACGTTGGGGAAAAAGACATCGAGCCATTAGCAGTTGCCAAACTCCTACAAAAGATTGTTGAGAAGCAGAATTCCAATGTGGTCATTCTGGGCAAGCAAGCGATTGATAACGATTCGAATCAGACTGGCCAGATGCTAGCAGGTCTGCTGAACTGGCCTCAGGCCACAAATGCTTCCAAAGTCGAGATCGACGAATCAGATCCCTCGAAGGTGACTGTGACCCGGGAAGTCGATGGAGGTTCTGAGACCGTTGCTGCCAAGCTTCCCATTGTCATTACTACGGATTTACGTCTTAACGAGCCTCGATATGCATCATTACCCAACATCATGAAGGCCAAGAAGAAGCCTCTTGAGGTTGTGAAAGCTGCGGACCTAGGCGTCGACGTCTCGCCGAGGCTGGAGATTCTCAAGGTCTCTGAGCCACCAGTTCGTGCTGCTGGTATCGTTGTGGAAAGCACTGAGGAGCTCATTGAGCGACTCAAGTCTGCTGGTGCAGTTTAGAATGGGTCCATAAATGCCTAAGTAAATATCAAGTGTTATTTAAGTCCGCTGCCCACATATCTATCTTTCCCCCACAAAACCCCCGTCTAGCTATGATTCCGGCCAGTACAGAGCCAATTATCCAGTTCATTCTCAATGTAACACGGCGTGTGAAGCATCACAAAGATAAGCCAAAGAAGAAGCCGCTGGTCATTGGTCTTAGCGGGCCTCAAGGTTCAGGTAAGTCAACTGTAGTAAAGGCTGTGGCGAAGGACCTCCGAGAGCACCATCGATTGAACGTGGTTGAATTCTCACTAGACGACGTGTATCTGACACATGCCGAGCAGATACAGCTGTCAGAGACCGGCAATACGTTGTTTGCGCATCGCGGGCTTCCTGGGACTCATGACGTGCCTCTGTGTCTCGAGACGTTTAATTCACTTATTGCACAGCAGCCGACTAAGGTCCCGCAGTATGACAAGTCAGCGTTCGCAGGCCAGGGCGATAGGGCAATTGTGTCTGCATCTGTGTCTCCGCCGTACGATGTAATACTGTTCGAAGGCTGGTGTGTGGGGTTCAAGCCGCTGGACGAGGCAAAGCTCCAGTATCTGTGGAGTACTAGCCAAGCGGAGCTTTCAAAGCATCAGTTCAGCTACGTCCAGCAGGTGAACAAAAAGCTTGAAGAATATATACCTATTTGGGATCTTTTTGACGGTCTGGTTCATTTGGATGCACAGGACATTGGCTACGTTTACAATTGGCGATTGCAGCAGGAGCATGCCATGATTCTGCAGCGTGGAACCGGAATGAGTGACGAGGCTGTCACAGCGTTTGTTGATGGCTACATGCCTGCTTATGAGCTCTACAACGAGACATTACGGCATTCAGTAGTATGCCGGAATTCACTGCGAATCACCATGGGCCAGTATCGGCAGATATTGTATTTGACTAATACATAGTCGACTGCTGACAAGATACATTTACATCATCTAAAATCATACGGCGCCTCTTGGTTGGCGGTGGAGTAGGCACAATATCCACTAGAGTATACTGACGATCCCCGGTGTGATGAGATACTGGTACTTGGTTGCTGCACCGCGGCGGCTGCTGCTGTTGGATTAGGTCAGACTGCTTCTGCTGGATAGACAGTATCTCAGAGACTTTGGACTCCATTAACTCCCTAAACTGCTCATTTCTGCTCTTCTGTTGGTCCATTAGTTCCTTCAGTTCCTAAATAGAACGTTATTAGATTTTGATCTCAGAAAACGATAGTTTAACCCGCCGTATCTGGGCAGATCGATATACAGATAGATCATGCTCCAACTTTGCGATCATCAGTTGCATTTGCTTCTTCAGATCAGAGTTTTCCAGTGCAATGCCATCGAGTGATTTTTGCATGTCCTTGAGGGACTTCTCAAGGTTCTCGGCGGATGTGCTGGTCTTGTCACGGAGCTCCAATACATCCAGTTCAAGCTGCTTAAGGGCAATTGTTCCTTCTTCTTCACTAGGGGCAATCTCAATCTTTTCAATCTTTTTCTGGGCTACAGGCTGATCTGACACCCTCATTCTTTCTAATATTTTGTAGATAGAGCTTCTTTCCTCGTTCATTTCAATGATCTGTTAGAAACAGTTAGATAAATGGCATCAAAACGCGACGAAAAGGTGGGGAGAAGTAAACAACTGCGGAGGTTATATGTCAACCTCTTCTCTCATATTTACATCTTCTTCAACACTGAATCAACAGGGAAATATGGACGATTCGAGCAGGAGCCCAACGAAAATATGGCTAATTCCGTGCTCGAACACCCAATTGGGCCTGGGACTGGCAGAACAGGTTCTTGA
The DNA here is from genome assembly GCA_030555955.1 of Diddensiella transvaalensis. Lineage (NCBI taxonomy): Eukaryota > Fungi > Ascomycota > Dipodascomycetes > Dipodascales > Trichomonascaceae > Diddensiella > Diddensiella transvaalensis. The sequence continues at coordinate 395,428 of JANIVV010000005.1, read as the reverse complement.
AGCCGGGGACGTGGTTGTTATGATTAGTGGCAGGAACCCAAGAATCCGCGAGCTGCAGGACCGATATTCAAGGACATGCAATATGGTAGCGCTTGATCCTCGGGAGCAAGGGCCGTACCACAGCGCGGTGGCCACCGCACTTCTGAAATGGAACAGAATCGACGTGGTGGTCAATTGCAGTAGTCGTCTGGTCGTCGGCGCTCTGGAAGAAGTTTCCGAGGCAGAGTTCAAGACTCAGCTCGACGACACGTTCTACGAGACTCTCAGGGTTATCGAAGCTATACTTCCTACGTTTCAGGCGCAGAGATCTGGCCATATCATAAATGTAACAGATATCAACGGCATACTAGCTACACCAGCTCTAGGGCCATGGATGGCTGCGATGCGGGCATTAGAAGGATACACCGAGTCCCTAGCACTACAAGTGGCGCCCTTCAATATAAAAGTCACAATTGTTCAGACTGCCACGGAAGTGACTGTAGCAACAAACCCAATACAGTTCACACAAGAGACTGATATGTATAAAAGCACCGTGGCTGGGCAAACTCGACAACTGCTCTCAAATCTTAATGTTTTCCCGGACCACAGCTTCAACGACGCGCTACATGCAATAATATCTATAGCCGGTATTCGAGACCCGCCCGGTCGCATCATTGCCGGCGAAGAAGCGATGGAACAAGTCAAGCAGAAGCTACGTGATTCTAGCGAGGCTATGGATGAGTTTGACCCAACTTTATCTTGAGACATCGCTTAAAATCTTGATGATTCTCCCCTGCCTCCTCTTTACCCGCAAACCTTAAAAGAACAACACAACGCAAACGACAAAGTACCACCACTAGCAGGCAAAGTGGATGCATATATATATATAAATGAATGATTCGTACGTGAGCATACCTCGGACTGATTTAGAGGCTCAGGTGCATGATGGTGATCCGGAGGACGGCTCGAGAATCTCCACAGATAACGGCGATGTAGCGTCGCTGAAGAGTGATGAAGACATAGACGGATCTGGTGAATTTGGAATTGAAGATGAAGATGCGCTGCTGCTCGAGACAACAGAAGGGACGACTTCACTGGGAGCCAATGAATTCCTGCTCTCGCTGGCAGAGCAGTCGGGCAAAAGCAACTTGAAAATGGCATTTATGAACATGGCTAATAGCATTATTGGGGCAGGGATTATCGGACAGCCGTATGCAGTCAGACAATCAGGGTTGCTTGCAGGAATCCTGCTCCTCATTATCTTGACGCTGGTAATTGACTGGACTATCAGATTAATGGTCACAAACGCAAAAATGAGTGGGACAGATTCGTTCCAGAGCACAGTGAGCCACTGCTTTGGCAAAGTCGGTCTGATAGTCATCTCGATAGCCCAGGGAGCATTCGCGTTTGGAGGGTCAATGGCGTTCTGTGTCATCATTGGAGATACTATCCCACACGTTATTAATGCTGTATTCCCGTCTCTACACACTGTGCCTGTGATTGGAATTCTCTCCAGGCGCAACTCGATCATAATTATCTGCACGACATTCATATCATATCCACTAGCCCTCAACAGAAACATAACGAAACTGGCAAAGGCAAGTGGGCTGGCTCTGATCAGTATGCTGGTTATCGTGCTTACTGTAGTCATCCAGGGACCAAAAGTTGGCAGCAGTGATGCTCATTTCACTACACCATTGCTAACGTTCAATTCCGGCATCTTCCAAGGTATCAGTGTCATATCATTTGCGTTTGTCTGCCATCACAATTCGTTGCTTATATTTGAGTCACTAAAAACGCCTACCATGGACCGGTTCGCTCTAGTAACGCATTGGAGTACCGGCGTATCCATGGTGGCCTGCATGGTGATGGGAATTGGTGGTTTCCTGGTATTCAAAGACCAGACCAAGGGGAATGTCTTGAACAACTTTGCATCGGACGATGTCATGGCCAATGTAGCCCGCTTCTGTTTTGGCCTCAACATGCTCACAACTCTGCCATTGGAGATCTTTGTATGTCGCGAGGTTATTCTCAACTACTTTTATCCAAACGCCGAGTATGATGTTCGAAGACACTTTATAACCACAACAGTATTAGTATTTGCTGCAATGGCCGTGTCGCTCGTGACCTGTAATCTGGGGGCAATTCTCGAGTTAGTGGGTGCCTCATCTGCTTGCACTATGGCATATATTCTTCCGCCGATGTGCTATCTGAAGCTGTCACAAAGATCATTGATGCAGAAACTACCTGTTTACGCCTGTATTACATTTGGTGTTGTAGTGATGATATTGTCGACTATACAGACGATCCTCAAGCTAGTATCTGGTGGAGATGAAGAGCATTGTACAGTTTAAACAGTTTCCAATCTATTTATGTTATTTAACTTCGTTAATCTCGTTCTTAGTTCCGTAGTGCAACGATTACAGCCTTGGATGTATGATTATTTCCTTACAAGTTCTGGCGGGACTTTTTCAAATCATCACCTCAACTTAGTGTGCAAAAAAATAATAACCATGTCGAGCCTGAGCGGGTTCATTGATAGTAAGAAACAGCTACATTTCAATTTATTTAGTATGAACTTGACTAATCCCAATGGTATAGAATCGGTGGTAATAATAACAACAGACGGCAGAACATTTGTTGGTACATTGAAAGGATATGATCAAACGACAAACATCATTCTCGCAGATGCAAAGGAACGTATCATAACCCCAGACGAGCCCACTGAAACCATAGACCTCGGGCTATATATACTGAGAGGAGAAAGTGTAGCGATATGCGGTCTAGTTGATATCGAAGTCGCGAAGGATATCGACTGGACTAAAGTTCGAGGTGCGCGTATCACCACTACCAAGCATTCAACCTAATTGCGACCAAACCGTGTAATATTACTCTTTTATTATTTATATTTATATGCATATGATACTTTTATGTCAAAATCTTTTGTTACTCGTCGTCGCCATCGTCGATTATGAGACGACCGCGGCGGAATGCTGGTGGAACGCTTTCATGATTATCTTCGGACTCAGAATCACTCAGTACTGCTAGACGTTGTCCTGCAGGAGGTGAGTCCGAGCCTGACTCAATCTCAAGCTCTGGTTCTTGAGAAGACGGAGTTTGCTGAGAAATTGGCATAAGAACCTCTTCGTCAGATGGTTCTTGACTCTTGAGTCGTTTGGCGGTCTGGTATTGGAATGCTTCGGCGGCTTCCTCCTCATCATCAGACACAAACATTGATTGTGAATTATCTCCTTGAGCACTCTGCTCTTGACTACTCTTTGAGGTTGCCTGGGAAAACTGGACCTGTGAGCTCACAACTGAAGTCAACTTGAGTATGCTGTCGTCATCTTTAGAGACCTCCTTGCCCTGGGTCAGATTCTCATTGATCTTCTGCCGGAGCAGTCTTTCACGTTGGAAGAACTGTTGATCTCGTTCTTCATCGCTCTCATCATCCGAATCATGTACAAACTGAGAACTCTTGAATTTCTTTTGCAGAGCCTCCACAATCGTGCGTCGCTTCTTAAGCTCTTCTGCATCTTTATCGTCACGCGAATGTACCCTCTTTCTTGACGTTGGCTTTTTGGCCCGTTTAAGGCTTTGTAGTTTCTGAATTCGCTTCTCAGGTGAGAGAGCCCTGAAGCGATCATCTGTAAAGAACCGTTCATCCGCATCGTCTGCCTCGTCGTCATTATCAATAAACCCATTCATTTCATCAGCATAAGCCTCTTCGTTAGCAGAGTCATCTTCCCCTGGAATAGCACTTCTCCTCTTACGACGAAGGTGATCTGCGGCAACTGTACCATCACCCATACTGAAAGGCTCGAAGAGATATCGTTTCATGTATGTGACTGCTTGGTCTAACCGAGCAAACTCCAAACTGCCAGGGAACTTGCAACCTCCAGCTTCAGGAAGCTGACCTCCAATTAGTGCAAGTAGCATTCTCAGTTTCCCATCCTTGTTAATAGACTTTTTAACATCATCGTCGGATGACTCCAGAGGTTCATCAGGCGGGTACTCAGTATTATTCATGTCAGAAGCGACTTCATGAGCTGCCCAGGCAGTGCGACGTGAGCATATCTCAGATAAGCTCTGAATAAGCCATTCCACAAGACTGGATTTGTCCTCGTCTAGAAGCGCAGCTACTAAGATACCATATTTCTGTACCAGTTCAAGGCTATCTGGATATTTGAACTCCCACTCAGCAGCAATCCTGGAACGAGTACTAGAGGCAGGCTTCTCATATCCATTATTGAAGTAGAAGATATGCTCTGATAGCTTATTGAACAACAGCTCAACATGTAATGACGGACTTCGTTCCAGAGTCGCAGTCAATTTACGCATATAGTGTCGCATAAATTGTTCCAGCTCTGGTCTGCACGCATGACCAATAGATAGCCCAGTGGTTTTGCTAACCATTGTATTGATAAGTTTCATAAAGTCTAGCGAGAAATAAACTGAGCGCGCTTCTCGCTTGAAAAATGTACGATGGAAAAACGCCAATACCCAGTGAATTTCAGATTCCGTTAGTTCTTGATAGTTTGCAAGAAACATCTTGTAAGTTTCAATAGTATCATCTTGGATGAATTTTGCTTCAAAACGTGAGAATTCAAACTTGCGCTCAGATGTGACTCTGGCCGATTCCACTTCAGACTCATTACCCTCGTCATATACATCATAATCTTCTGGAGCTGTAGCATTCGAGGCCCTTTTCCGCCGCCGACTACGCACGAAAAGTGCTGTATGCTGTTTCGAGAACGCTTCGAGCATTTTCAGCAAAATGTGATTAAGCTCAATACAATCTCGCTTAAAGGCCAAAGATCTCGTAGCCGCATCTCGGGGAAACTTGGTGAGCAGATCTAGTGAATACTCCTCATAAAACAGTCGAGCTTTTATATTATTGGCAAGCTCAACATCGTCATCTAAGCCGCTGAATTCCATTTCCTTGACCATAAGCAGAATCTGCTTAAAGCACACTATTCCGGCGTATACCACATCAGAATTCTGATGCTCACCTCGCTCAAAGCCATCATGCATCATTTTCATAACTACAATAAAGTTTCTCTGATCCAGGGCAGCTCCAACAAGACCGAAGTCTGCCACAGTATCATTATCACTTTGCTTGCTACGCTTATGCCTCGCACGCTCTGCCTCTAGAAACCAGCCCAACAAGTATAGATATTGCATGCGGTGAACTTCAAGCAGTCGCTGATCGTCCTGCTCAATTAATCTCCGTATTTGCACAAAAAGAGGGTTAAATGCTGCATCAAGAAAATATTCAACAAGCTTGCGCATCACTGTATTGGCATCATCCGATAATGGAACATTAATATTCCATTTCTCACCCTGTTCAGCCCGACGTCGAGCGGGCTTACGCCATTTTTTGCTTGCATCCAATTTATCGAGAGTTTCGACAGTACCTGCCAATCCACCGTGGCCCGATACCGAAAGTCGATTTTCATCTGGTAGAACCATGGAGACCATTGTTCCGAATCTAGTATGTCTAGTAGATGAACTGCGTTTTAGAGATTTCATCATTTCCTTTTCAGTGTCTAAAAGCAGTTCCAGATCATTTTTCGACGCAGGTGCAGAAGGGTCGTTGAGCCATTCAGGGATAGAGGATTTCTCGGACGAGCCTTTGTTGATTTCAAAAACGTCATCGACCTTAAGGCCTCTTAGTAAATAGAATATACATTCCATGACTGCAGTATCCTGGGCTTCAAAACTTGTGCCCATACCAGCCGCCAGCACTACTAGAAACTCGAGTACGTTCTGCTTTTCAAGCTCAGTCACGGTATTACTCTGAGATACATCATCACCGATTTCGTGATTTGAAGGCTGGATCAAGATCAAGTTGCGGAAAAAGAACACCACCAGTTTGAGTACACCCTCCTGCCTGGGGGTGCGCTCGTGTTTACTAGCTCTAATAGTCGGTATGCCTATTCGCATTATGGCTTTGAGTATCCGCCTGCGAGGGTGTGAGATGATGGCTTTCTTATACTTTAGACGCGCAAGTTCAAGATATGGAGTATGCAAATAGTGATTTTCTGTTGATGTCAGCTTGTTTAACTCAATGGGCCATGTCAACGGCACTAGAAGCTCAAGGCACGCGAGTGCTATCCGCTCCATCTGTCCTGCAATTTTCTGATCCTTCGCGTCCTTAGATTCGCTCTTAAGCTCCCACAGAGTTAGGATCTCCAACAGATCAAACGTGACGAGACTTGTTTCAGATATGGCACGCGCAATATCGAACTTGTCGAGTCGCTCATCGTATCCTTTAAGCCATCGTCGAAGATCTCGAAGACACATGAGTGCATCGTCTCCTAGTCTGTAAGGTCGGTTCGGATCCGTCATATCAGGCCCACCCAATGCCGACACCAGGTTAGTGATATGGGCCTTGATTTCAGGGTCGACCGCCGACGACGAAGTCGTCTCCTCATCGTCACTCATAGTGGTGGTTTGGGTGTCCAGTGAGAATTCTTATTCGCGTGGTGAGCGCGTCTAATGTAATGGTGGGGGAGCGCGCGTCTTCCCAAATTTAATTAGTACGGGAACAACTACAACTCTTCTACACGACGTTTCTTCCTCGAATTGCGCTCAGAGCCTATTTCTCCATCAGGCTCGATACCAGCCTGCTTCATTTTGACAGCAAGCTCCATGAGATAATCTATAGCTTCATTCAGAATCTTGGCTTTCCATACAGTGTCGCCCCACACATAGATCCCATGCCGCCTGACAATGACAGCACTAGTACCAGGGTAAGCGTCCAGAGCCTTCTCCAGATCGGGAGTTAGGTCTTCTTCATGAGCGACATTTTCAATAATTGGAATCACTAGAGTATCGAAAAAACTCAGATAGCCTGGCTCAGTCACTTTGGGTACGGCTTTGATTTGCTCGATATTTGCGATTCGGAACTCATCATCGTAGAGCAGACTGCACATAACTGCTGCCTGGGAATGCGTATGGATACAAGCCCCCGCGCCCCGTTTCGTGTATGCTGCCAGAAATAGCGGTGTACATGCTGAGGGCTTATACACCTCAGGTTTACGCAGATACTCCTTGGTCTCCAGATCCATCACAAACATATTCTCAGGTTTCATACGCTAGACATTAGCTGATTGGCTTCTGTATGAACGCGAAATAAAGACGTCACTCACCTCTTTCTGGACACCCGAAGGAGCTAGATATACCAGGTTCTTGTCCCGGACACTCATCCCCCCACCTGTACCAGTAACCCAATTCCAATCATAGAAAAGCTTGCACAGTTCACAGATCACATTAGCAGGATGTGCAGGGTCCTTGGAGTGGATATACAAAGCATCGATATCTTCTGTTGGCATTCTAGTTGTGGATTGTCTGAGGGTTGTAGCCCGCTCGATTTTTCAAGACGAATCAGTGTGCACAATTGCGCAACGGTCCCGATCTCCACTTTCATGTTGATCTTGTGCGGCAGCAGCAGCTCTAGTATGGATTAGAGTTGAATAAGTCGATATAGAAAAACTTTGAATAATAAAATGCATAGATAAAAGTTATTCATAAAATAACATGAAAAAACAATGAGAAACATAAAAAAAAATAAAAATATAATAATATAATCATGGCTTGGATATGCTGATATCATTCATGATGTCCCGTAATACTGGTCGTTTTTCTATCGCCTTACGTCCAATGCGTTGCGCTACAGGCTGATGGCGTTTAGGACTTTGGTTCTCATCGTTTCGTTTTCTTGGTGAGGTAGTGCTGATAGTTGACGAAGGTATAGGAATGCTGTATAGCTGCAGCGCCTCAGCCGGCAAAGTGTATATCCAACCCTGGCTGTCAATAAGCTTGAGAAACTCATTGAGAACTAGTGCAGATTCGAGAGTCCTGCGGGACCCGATAATAACAAGCTTGCTGCGAGCACGCGTAAATGCCACATTGAGACGGCGCCAATCTTTAAGTAAGTCACCAACTTGCTGCCGTTCATTCGAGCGCACCAGGGACACAATCACAGCATCCTTGTCTCTGCCTTGGAATCGATCCGCAGTCAGAATCTCAAGCCCCCCGTTTGAAAGACTTCCCGGAAAATGCTGAGACATAAGGCGAAGCTGAGACCTGTAAATTGAAATCAAACCTATCGAAGAGTCCCGAACACCTGCTAAGCGCAGGGTCTCCACAATTTGGCGTACAATCTCAGCTTCTGCATCATTTTGAACCCGATCCCCTCGACTAGTCTCAAGAGCTGGCAATTGATCAGTATTTAAAAATACAACTCTTGACTTCTCTTCCAAGACCCTCTTCATCCAATCGTTTGATTGATTTACTTTCGCAGTTGCAATGCCCTCCAGAGTTTCGTCAATACCAGCTGGTATTTTCAGGCTCTGGAGGCCCACCGTGGGGCTACCGCTCTTGAGTCTGCCGTCATAAATCAATTTATTCGACAGCAGCATTATGTCATCACACATTCTATACTGGTGCTCCAGACTCACCACTGCCTGTGGGTGGGCCTCACAAAGAAGCTTGAATAAACTGATGTCAAGACCACCTTCCAATGCCTCGCTATTTCTAACCACAGGTGACAACTGGAAATGGTCTCCCACAAGAACAAAAGTACTGGCCATACGCAATGGGCCCAGACAGCTCGGGAGAGTAATTTGTGATGCCTCATCAACAATGCAATAGTCGAACTTTCGTTTCAGAAATAACCAGTTACCAATGCCCATACAAGTCGCAGCAACCACTGGAGGATCTATATAGACTCGCTTAAGGTCCTCCTCACTGCTTACATTCTGAGTCGACCCCAGAAGCGGCTGCACATCAGGATGAACTTTACTAGCAGTACCAAGTCTAAGAATCCCAAATCCCTTGTCCTTCACTTTAAGAATGATATTATCCACAGCAGAATGCGTATGTGAAGCCAGCAAAACGGTTTTACCCTGTGCGACCAGTAGTTCAATGATTGTTGCGATTGTGGTAGTTTTACCAGTTCCTGGCATACCCAGAATCAAAGCATAATCCTGAGCCGAGAGAACTTGCTTCACAGCCGACAACTGATCCCCATTCAGCGAAGGCAGAGGCTTGAGGACAGGAGGGCTGTTGAATTTGGGCTTTTCACGATCAACAATCAGACGCCGTCTCGCACCGTCACCACCCTTCACAAATAACTGTAAAAGATTGTTGCGCATCAATGCCATTGCCTGAACAAATTCATCTAGATCGATTCGAAATACTGGCGACGGCTGCAACTGTGAATTAGCCACCGGTGTACCACTGAGCATACTCTCAAAGGTCTGGTTGTCGACAGGATCGAATCCATCAGTCTTTCGGATTGAACTTGTCAGTCTTCGGTTCACTGTGATAGTCACCTGGTGACGTGTAGCAGAATTGAAGAATCCAGTAGCTAAACACACATTGCCTGATTCATCAGAAACCACTATAGGATCACCACTAGTCATGAGAGATTCCCTGTTGCTGAGTAAGCGGTCCTGGTCATGCTCGGTCCTCGTACGCTCCAAGACATAGGTATACATGGAATTTATCTCGCCATTTTTCCGCTCCGACTGGATATCCTTGATTGACATACGCCCATAGCACCTGCCAATAGACTCCCGATCTCGACTCGTCATTGTCCACAATTCCTTCGTATATTTCAAGATACCCAACGATTCCTTTGCCATGAGAACATCCCAGTGCTTGAAGAAATCTAAGTGAGACTGATTGAGGTGACCCGTTTCAGCATCAAATATCTTTTCCACGCCACTAGTAGCTGCTGTACCTCCTTCAAAAGATTTATGGTATATCATGCAAGCATCTTTCCTATCGCAATATCCACAGCTGTAGTCATCTTCAATCACAGGCGGTAAATCACCAGAAGTACGCAGGTACCGCGCAAGCTCGTTACGGCCAATAATAAGTGACCGAAGCTCATCCCATACAACTGAGACCTTGATCATCTCATTTGCATGCGAATAAAACAGCACTCCAAAGGATACCTCCAAATCATATCGATCAGACAACAACAGAGTATACAGGATAGCTTGAGCCCGATGGCTGGAACTCTTGACCGTCTTTGATGTTTTAAGTTCAAAAGGAACAAGAAACCGGCCTTGACTAACAGCATTCTTGACATTGGTCTCAATGGTCGCGTCTAGTTTACCCTTGAGTCCATACATCGGAGACCAGATCTGTTCTTCAATGTCGATGACTTTGCTGACTGACAGCAGCGGTCTGCTTGCAGAAGAGGTTCCCCTGTGATCCACAGCAGTCGAATAAGGGAGTGGAATATCACGATAATAAATTTCATTCCACTCATGCAATTTTGGCACCATTTGCCGAAGCTCTTTACGTACTTCCTCCACTGTAAGACCCAATAATGTGAATTCTTCCAAACTTTGTTCTATTAATACCTCGATGCGTTCGTTGATATATTCGGGAGTATACTGCTTAGTAGCAAGACAATCCTGAAATAATTCATGAATAAGAGTTCCGTACAGTAGAAATGGACTACCCATGCCATGACTGCGAATTCGCTCTCGTAGGACCACCTTCCTCTTGCACGCAAACGAATCTGCCACATTTGTACAAGTTACCAGCAAATCCGGATGTAAAATAAGTAAATTTTGTAAATCATCAACAACTACGTGCTGGAGATCATTACTGAAATCACCAACAATGTTGACAACATCCCCGACTTTTACCTCACTATAGATCCATGCACCACGGAGAATTATCTGTTTAGAAATTTTAGTATTGTCCTTCACCTCCAGAATTATCTGTGTCGTAGATCTCTTGAATCTGGGATGCATGTAAGAGCCCTCTGAAACTTCCGTGACTTGATATCGATGTAAATGCGGTTTTACGCTTGTAGTCGAAAGACTAATCTTTTCTGGAGAATCCTGCCTGCCTCGACTCGCCCGTACATTTCTGAAATCCGCCGGAGCATTTTTATTAACCCGTATTCCGTACTGCTGATGGTTCATTTTCCTCGTTTCATTCTCCTGTAGTTCTTTATCCACTTCATCCCAGTCAAAATCATCTGAAGACTCTGACGATGATGATACAGAGCCGGTACCCACTGGCACTGTAACACGAGTATCAGGGCGATTCATCTGAGTTAACTTCTCAAGTTCCTCAATTTCTTCTAGATCTGTATCGTTACCAGAAGAGAATTCATCAGACAGTATGTTATTTGTAGGTTGCTGTACCCTACCAATAGCTACATCTTCAGGTGGTGAACTGGGGGTATGAAATTCAGACTCGGACTCAGGGCTTTCCTGTGCCATATCTGCAAGGGAGACCAGCTTAGCTACTTGGACGCTAGACTCTGACTTGACCAGTCTTGTGTTTTTCTTCAGGATCGGTTTCCTAATCTCAGCTTCCGTAAGAGTACGAGCAAGGCGATTCGGCGAATATAAAAGATCTAGCTGTGGTCTCCGGTTCCCTTTACGAGTTGGAGTTTTTGAAAACGGATTTCTGTCTGACTCTGATCGTTTGAGCTTTCTACTGTTTTCCGAAATAGCAGCATTGAGAAATGGCCAGGTCATGGCAGGCGGCGAGGAAGTCGGATTGCCACGAAACTTGTCAAGGAGTTCTGTTGCAGGATCAACTTGCTGTACCATATCATCAGGTGCCCTCAGTTCTGCACTTGTAGCTGAAGTCCTATCCCCCTCTCTCGTGAAAATGCTTGCCGAGGGAGGCGACGAAGATGATTGATCCCACGCGACATAATCCTCAGCTGGCAGATTCCGGGGATTTTCATCATCCATGCATATGCTACTACTACGTGACTCTTTCTCACTAGACCCAAGAAGTTTCTGATATAGGTCTGTCCATGAAGGTTTAAAGCGCTTCCGACTTGGAGGGTCCTTGGTGAGCGATGACGCAGGCTTCTTCGTTGATGACGGCGTTGCAGTAGAAGAATCCGCAATTTCTTCAGTACCTTCCTTCTCAGCCCCAGAAGGAATCGACCCAAAGAAATACTTTTGCATCGTGCGTATGTTGAGCACTCTTCAGTTGAAGATTGTTGAAAGTAAACACAATGGAGTTTTTATGTATGTAACGAATTTCGCGTTGTGCGCGTTCTTCCGCGACTCGAACGCACATAACCAATTCTGTTAAATAAGATTAGATTAATATATATACGGGTTAACGGCATTATCAAATATATAATCATAAGTCAATAAAAAAAATAAAATAAAAAACCCAGTCCCATTATATTCCATTTTCTAGAAAATCGATGGTGCAGTTGTTGGAGATGACGGGGTCTCTGGTAGTGATGAACCCTTTGATTTGACACCTTCGCTTCTACAGAGAGGACATGAGTTCCGACCAGTTGATAGCCACTGGTCTATGCATTCTCGATGGAACATATGTCCACAGCTTCCGAGACGTCGACACTCTTCATCGTCCTCGTAGTGGCTAAGACATACAAGACACTTCTCGTCGGCAGCCACTTGCACTCTGCCTTCGCCTGAGCCTCCTACACGTAAAAGACCACCTGCTGAGTTGATATCTTCCTTTGATGCAACTGGTGGTTTAACCTGCCCTAGGAAGTTCTCCAGAATCAGGAGATCATCGTATGAAGGATTGTCAGTGTATAGAGATGGTGCAAGGAGAATAGGATGATTGTTTGGGTATGAGCCTCCAACAACATAAACAATCCATGACTGTCTTCCACTGTGTTCATGATGTCTCCCAGGTGAATGAGCAGCAGATGTTGGTGGGGTTTCGTTATTAGTCGCGCCTAGAGGAGTTTCTGCAACAGGATCATCAGAATTGCTGTGCGAGTCAATATCAGGCGCACTCGCAGATATTTCATCAAATGCGTTCCAAAGTGACATGCCCGGTTCGTCCAAAGCCCTTTCAGCAGAAGATTCGGCTGATGGCTGCTCAGAGTCAGCAGAGAAATTAGTACTGCTGGCCGGAGCAGGGGTTGTTTCAGAATCATCACGTCCCATACGGATAGATCTAGAAGATAACGGATCGAAAAATGACATTGCCCCGTTAACATTCCCACCGCCAGTCGCAATATCTGCTGCTGCCTCTGTCTCATCATCTACAGCACGTACTCCAACAATCAAGACCGGCACTAAATCATCGCTATTACGGCCGGCTTCAGTAGATCTAGCATCAGGAGAATCGAATCTAAACATTCGAAAGAAGTTCTGTGTACGTCTTGGAGCTGAAGCATCATTGTTATTTCCATTTTCCATTGCACCTGAAAGCTCTGATGCCAATAGTCCACTATTAAGCCCGTCAATGAACCCCCGGAAGCTGTTGTCTGTATTATCATCGGCACTAGAAGATCGGCCAATCGTGAACCCAGACCCACTTCTTGAAGAGCCAACTAATGACGTGGCTGTGACTGAAGCTGCTACAGCGAGCAATGTCGATAGCATTGCTGCCTGTCCATCGAAAGGATTATTTTCTGACGTCGAGCCAGAAGATGACGACGATCTGCTGCCAGATCGACTTGCACCGAACCTAGATAATCTTCTATTCTGGAATGCAGCAGAGTTTGGTGCTAGTGACGAGTGTGAACTCGCAGCAGGCCGCCTCAGTGCTGCACTTAACGCAGCACGACCAGTCGACGTATCCCGAGAGTCATCGAACCATGAGGGAGGTCTCAGCCCACTAGTGGAAGCAGATCTTGGGCCATTTGAGCCAGGAGTATCATGCATAGACAAACTTTCATCAAACCAAGAGCGACTTCTTTCTCGTAACGTTTCTCTGAAGCGTACCTGTTCCGGAGATAATGCTTCCTCATGTCTTGAGATCCCCCAGTTTCGACGGTTAGAGTCAAATAGACGGGATCCAAAGGCTGGGGGCAGAGTGTGGCCATTGCTTTCGTTTCTGCCACTGAGTGGAGGAGCCACTGGCGGTGATGACAAGGGGTCTGCAAATAAATCCTCGTCAATCGATGCAGGTCGTGGATGGTAAGAAGAAGACGCTCCAGCGCCGGACGAAGATGATGCATTAGTAGGTCGCGGGCCGTCCGAACGATGCTGAGAAGAAGACGAGCCTGTGCCACCGCCGCCACCGCTGCTGCTACTGCTGCTACTGCTGCTGCTGCTGCTGCCAATGCTGGCGGCACTACCGCTGCCACCAGACGTGAATGAAGAAAAAACAGAAGAGCCAAACTGGCTCAGCCTTCTCAGCGTCGAAGACGCACGCTGGTGGCGCTTGGGCCGCGACGGGCCTGAGGCCAGCGCTTCTTCAGAAGAGCTTTCAGTTCGTCGCCGGCGGCGAGAATTATAGGATCCCAGATCGTCGGATGCCTCCTCCTCAGCACTATCCAGTGGGGGCGACACCGACGGCCGGCGGCCCTGCGAACGATTCATCAAATCGAAGGTACGGGTTTCCGACGAGGACGTGACTGAGTATTCCGAAGCAGGTTCTGCTGAGGTTGAATCTGACGACGTCGAAGAGTTATTTTGGGACGACCAAGACGCAACTGTCTGTGACTGCGGAGGAGGAGCCCGGCGTAACCGCAGATTGGAAAGCATCGAGTTGCGGTTCCGAGATGCATATGAATAGGGAGCTAACGGTCTTGATCGCGGTGATTCGGACGGACGCAGCCTGGAATTGCTTACAGTCGACGCGCCAGACGACGGAACCGACGACTCTCTATCGTTATCAGTAGCATCGGCGGCTCTGTCCAGATAGCGCCTTAGCTCAGACCGGGTCGACGACGAGTCGGTGCCCAAGCCGGAGGAGGGCGCACTTCTTTGGCTGCGGCCAGGAGATGATGAAGCCTGACCCATGAAGTGACGTCTGTGCGGAACAGGCTACCAAGAAGTGAGTGTGGATGTGGATGTTGTCGTTTTTTGGTTGGTATGCGCGCCTTCAAGGTTCTCTACTGGAGGCAGTAGTAGTGGTGGTGGTGTTTACAAAGCACAACCAAAAAATAAGGCCGCCTGAACGATAAAGAAGCACAGTACCCGCTGGATAACTGCAAGGCCTCTTCTCTAGTATACAGCACAGATACTTAATACTCCAGTCCTAGCAATCAATAACCCTGTGTGATGAGAACGTCACCAGTTACTATGCAAATGCTCTGGTCAAGCGGTAGGTTGGGTGAGGGAGGTGGAACTGTTCTCCCTACCAGTAATAGGGTATATTGGCCACTCCACTATAAACGACTGCGCCAACAACAACTAACTGACAGGGGAGATCTTCTCGGTTTCACCCTCAACAACCACCACCCCAACAGCCAAGCGCTGAGCCGTGCTTCGAGCGCTGCCGTTTCGTTGCAGGTACAGCAGGGGCACTTTTTCGCCTGTTCTAATAGAGATGCATAGCAACAACATGCGAATTCACTCTGTAATGCTTGTTGTTCACCATCATCCTCTCACGCTTCGGGTCACGTGAAATTCACTCCTGCCCGCCAGGGGGGGGCCTGAGAGCGATATCACGTGCCACTTTACGGGGTCATGTGACCCACGTATTTAGCTGCTGCTGCTGCTGCTGCTGCTACTACTACTACAAATATGACCTCTTGATTACAGATCGTACACCTAGGATGCAAGTCTGCAGCTATAAATCCGCTGTAGACCCAGCTGCAGCCGACCCTGTTGACCGCCTGTGCTCTGGCCTACATACTGGCGCCTGTATATCATTGGCCCTCTGACTTCCTTACATGTTGGTGTGGCCGGCCCGTTAGGTGCGGCCCGTTAGGTGTTATAACGCTGGGTCTGGCCCAGTTAGGGAAACAAACGCTTTTTCCTGGGGCAAGGTAATCTCCCATTCACATCGGAGTGGGTTTGTCCCCTAAGCTGTTGTTGCACGCATTACTTTTACCAGCAAGGAAAACCCCCCTACACTCTTTTTCTTCCGTACACGGCCCTCTTTGAGACGTATCGACATAGATCACCTGTGGATACATAGCGCCCGAGCATTTCGACCAGCCAGAGCCATGGCGACCGCCGAGCAAGGATCAGTCCCGACGCGGGCTGCTCCTACGGGGCCCCCGCAGCAGCAACAGAACCCACGGCCACAGCCGCTGCCTTGTAGATACAAGACCGTATGTTGAGTGCAAGGGCCAGGTATATGAGACGGATAGCTAACGGTGTGACTCCAGGGCAAGACGTTGGGCCAGGGCACGTACTCTGTGGTGAAGGAGGCAGTCCATATCGAGACGGGAAAGTATGGGCGATTCATGTCTTAGTAATACAAACAACGGAATCAGACTAACGGTGGTAATCCTGTGGGTAGATACTACGCGGCAAAGGTGATAAACAAGAGACTGATGTCTGGGCGAGAGCATATGGTTCGGAATGAGATCGTGGTACTGCGACGGGTTTCCAAGGGACACAAAAACGTCCTTACGTTGGTGGATTATTTTGAAACCGCAAACAACTGTATGTGTGCTCTGAGGTTTACTCTTATTTGGCGTTGCTTAAGCTGACGCACGTTTAGTGTACCTGGTGACTGACCTGGCCCAGGGAGGAGAGTTGTTTGATCGAATATACAAGAAGGGATCATTCTACGAAAGTGACGCTGTGGACCTTATCAAGTCCGTGACGTCTGGAGTTGCGTACCTGCACCAGCACGGAATCGTGCACCGGGATCTCAAGCCCGAGAATCTGCTGTTCAAAACGCCGGATGAGAACTCGGACTTGCTGATTGCAGACTTCGGTCTATCTCGCATTATCGACGAGGAAAAGTTTCGTATGCTGACCACTACCTGTGGCACTCCCGGGTACATGGCGCCCGAGATCTTCAACAAAACTGGGCATGGCAAGGCAGTGGACGTGTGGGCAATCGGGGTCATCACGTATTTCCTGTTATCGGGCTATACGCCATTCGATCGTGATACGAGTGCCGAAGAAATGCAGGCGATCCTGGCGGGCAACTACTCGTTTGAGCCTGAGGAGTATTGGCAAGATGTTAGTGACAATGCTCGTGATTTCATTACCAGATGCTTGAAAGTCGACCCAGAGCTTCGAATCAGTGCTGCTCAGGCGCTCATGCACCCATTTCTAAGTAAGCGGGCGCCGGGCGATATCGAAGACGAAGCTGATCTTCTCCCCACTGTGCTTTCAAATATCAATCTTAAGAAAATGCAGACGTCGGGCCTAGAGAACGGCGGGGGTACTGGTGGTGCGGGAGGAGGCCCAGGAGGAGGAGCAGGCGGAGGGGGTCGTTCTATCGACATGGTTGATTCGAGTTCCGGGGTAAATTCCATGGACGGAGCTTTCAGCCAAAGTCCAGAAAACGCGCGGCCACCGCAGCGCACACCACTCACAAGTTCGTCACTATCACGGTCTTCTTCGGTGTCTGATGATACTGCTGCTGCTGCTGCATCTGGACAGGCGACCTCGGTTCCGAGCGGCGAAAGTACTGTGCTAGTCGGAGCTGGTGCCACCGTGATTAAGGAATAGCTCTTTGAGAATCATTTCATATTATTCTTTTTTTTTTTTTTTCATTATAATAATCCATCTCTTATAATTCTGTTTTTTTATTTTGTTAATCATTATATATTATCATGTCCTGTTCTATTGGTTCATTTACGATCTCTAAGAGGTACGACATACGATGATGCTCCAAATGCGATGGCAAGCCAACTCCGAAGAAATTAAATTTTGGCTGGGAAGTTTCGCCGACGACAGGAATAATCGCGGGGGGTCTGGACTCAGAACCCATACAAGTATTAAAGAGAACAAAAAAACACGACAATTACTGAGAGAGAGAGCCCTCTGGAATTGGTCGGCATATCCCGATTGTAGAGTTTTCTTTTCCTTAAAGGAGTTTTTTTTTTGTTATTTTTCGAAGGCTTTTGTATTTTTTGTTTTTTACTCCAAGTTTGTTTTTTGGTTCTGGAGCTGTCAGAACAGTAAACGATCAGTGTACTGACATCCGTAAAAGAAGTCGACGACGAACAAGCTCGAGATTCCCGGTCTATTAAGCGGAACTTGGAAAAATCGGGGTAGTTTCTCCGATGTTTCAAGTTACAAACTAGTGCCCGCCGGTAAAGGTGAATGTATTCGACTCCAGAATAAACATGAATCGATTTACAAGTCTCTCAGCTATGAGTTTCAGGTTTTTAATTTTAAGAAGGATAAGAGCACACTTCGCCCACTACAGAGCCCCTCAGGGACGCGGGCCTGCTGCTGCCAGGCTGCCAGGCCGGCAGTTGATGGAAATTCAGCGGCTCAAAACAGCGGCGGAACCTTAGGGGGTTCGCCCCACCATGAAACAGCCCATAACCACACGCACGCCCACCGCTTCCTTAGGGCCAGGGCCAGAAAATGGCTCTCGGGAAAAAAAAATCTGGAAAGGCAAACATGCAAGGTTATGTATCATTAGGTGTCTCCATTTCTTTTCCAATCATCTATTTTATTTTTCTTTTGGATTTCATTCTGTCGTCGAGAATATAAACCGAGTAGCTGCGTACTGTCGTTAAGCCATAAAACAGTCCCCATTCGCCCTCTTTTCGCCTGCCCCCTTCCTCACTTGTTGTCCGTGGCACTTCACTTTATAATCTTTCATATCTTCTTAATAGGCCATTTTTGCTCTAAGGGTAGCCCGGGTGGTGGTGAGTGTGTGTTATGTACAGTATGGATCCCATCAGTTCTGTTAATGTCGCGGCTGGTAATACTGCTGGTATAGCCCCGATCTCACCCAAGGTTCGTCGTACAAGAGCATCGCGTGCCTGTGAAAACTGCCGGAAACGAAAGGTCAAGTGCTCCGGAGGCACTGTGTGCCATGAATGTCGACGATTTGGTGAAGTATGCAAGTATCGAGAGCACTACCGTGCTAAACGAGGATTCACGGTCAAGATGTAAGTTTCAATGTGCTTCTTGCCGGGATGGGCTACTACCAAATTTAGTTTCTGGTTGTGGGCTTTATCTTGTTTTGTGGACTCTTACTAACATGAGCGTATTTCAGCTTGGAAACTCCTTTACCTGTGAATCCTCGATCAGCGTCAACCCCAGAAATGTATCCCACAGTTCGCGCCATCTCCCCTCCACTTGATCCTATTGAGCTACCTGCCTCTGCCGCAGGAAACAGCTCTGACGGCGAGACCGCTCAGCAATTCGCTAGCCTGGAAGACCTTGCAGAAGAGCTCGTAAACATGACACGGTCGAAATACTCAGTCACGAGCAAGATATCCGACTACCTGGACGTGCTTGCATCTCATGCAAAGGAAAGTGGTGGTGCTGAAGCGGAGGATTATATTCGCCGTGTCTACACATTAAATCTAGCGAGGCGGAAATCGTCCGCGATACCTGCTGCTGCAGGCTTTCCCAACCCCAGCAGCAGCAGCCGTGGTAGCATCAGCAGTACCAGCAGTAATGGAAGCAGAGGAAGTATAGTAAGCATTTCATCAAGAGATGGAACTCCTATGATACGACACCTGGATGGCAAGAACTTGACTGAAGAGCAAATGTTGCAGTGTATAGACCGATACGCCGGGATCTATCACGTGATTGCGCCGATGTTGGATATGGATAATTGGATTCGGAAAGCTAAATCCACCTGGAGGTCGATGGAGTATGGCATTACATCGAACGTGCGAGGCTCTGAGCTGGCGATAGTATACATGATGACTGCACTGGGTTGCAATGCCACCCCTGGCGCAGTTTCTTTTGGTGGGATTAGTTGCAAGGCCTGGGCCCTGGAATATGCAGACCGTGCCAAACAGTGCGCACCAGACATTCTGGAAGTCATATCTTTGGAGCTGGTTCAATTCACCATTTTATCCGGTCTCTTCAAGTTTGCCCGAGGTGAGTGCCGTGCGGCCACTTTAATGGGTGGGATTTTGATGCAAAGTGTCAATGCATTGGGTCTTCATCGAGTGAAGCCTTCAAAGGACAAGTCTCCATATGCTCTTGAGCAGTATAGGACTCTGATTTGTGCCTATGTTTGGGAACGGTACTGGGCGATTTGTTCTGGAATCCCCAGCAACCACGCCGACGGCCTGGCTGCCGCTCCTGTCGTGCTAGCTGAGGTCTATGAGCCAGGACAAAACCTCGAACATATTCGTATTAGAACTGGGTATCTGGAAGAATTCTCAAATCTCATGAGTAAATTCTATGGCGAGAATGCCAGTACTGATATCTTGACTGTGTGGGCAGCTTGCCAAGAAATGGTAATAAAGTTGGATCACATTTATGATAGTCAATCTGCTAAATATCTAACAAGAGATATCACGAAGATTGACCATCTATCTGACCTGGAATGGCGGCAGAGAACTCACACATTGACGTTTTGCTCGTACTTGAAATTCTTTTTGCATTACCAGCTATTTTCGACGTTCTGTTTGGTTACTTGTGACAATGGTCTTACTTCAATCTCTCAGGCCAAACTGGACGCATTGACTAGTGCTGCAGAAAAATGCGTGGATGCTTCTTTGGAAATGGTTTCAATAGCATCTGAAGCCATGGAGAAACTAGGCACTTATGAGCGAAACTGGTTTTCTAATCCTTATTGTCTGAATTGCACTTCTATTCTCGTTGCCTATAGCACCTGTGTTAGACTACGTCAACGACACCATCAAGGAATTGCTTTCAAATATCCCAAAGAACTTCTCGACAAGGTCATGGCCACCATCAATCTTGTTTTCACTGAGATCCAAAAGGACCAGCCCCGAAACCAAGTATACGAGACATGGAAGACTCTGGACGATGCTTTAAACGATAAAGTCATGTCCAAGCATGTGCTCAGCACTCGATTCAAGTTCTACTACTCCCTTATCCTCAAGCAGGCCGATTGGAAGGAAACGCTTCCCGCCTTTCTCGACAAACTGGAGCTCCGCTCAGAGGACGATGTCAACGCCGTCTGGGGCAAAATGCTTGATCCCACTTCATGATATTATTTTTATTCTGATTATTCTTATTATTTTTTTTATTTTTGTTATTCTAGTTCGGCTGTTTTCTTGATATTTTTGTTTTTGATATGATAATTGATTATTTTAGTTAGTGTACTAATAGCTCGGAATAAATCTTCGTGGTTTGGGTTTCTTCTGATTTGTTTTGGTGTGTTTAACGCTTCGTGCTTTTTGTGTCTAGAACTTTAATGATTGCAAACCACCTACCGGCTAATACCCGCCGTTCAAACAATGATTTTCATCCACTCTTACATAAAACTAAGCCATGATCTGCTTGTAATCCGAGGAGGGCGCCTATTTCGCCGCAAAGGGCCACACCCCGAAATAAGAAAAAGCTCCGCGGCCAAGCTCTTCGATAAGGCTACATATCTCAGTCTCCACTTTGGCCCGAATCATATCGCCGTCCGGTCATAACAATTGATATCATATCGTGGACTCGAACGGCGCCAGCTGCTCGTGTTTCTGGCACTCGCCGTCACAGGTCTCGGGGTCGGTATCCAGAAGGGGTGTCCCGGCGCAGTCGCCGTGGGCGATAAGTTCGCATGCTTGTTGCATTCGATACGGCAGAAATACGCCGGATATAGGCACAGCAGTGAAATAGCAGCAGCAATAGAAGGTAGTAGCAGGCAGTAGTCTGATTGCAGTACTCGTTAGTGTGGCCTTAGATAGCCGACTTGTGCTTCTTGCGTGGTCGGCCTCCCCGAATAAAGCCGACGTCATCGTCAGAATAGATGAAACAGTCTTTCAGATGACGATGGGCCAGATATCAAATAGCCCTCGGGGCCCTTTGAATCGATCGGAACATCGATATTGCACCTGTCTGATTGGCTGATGTAAAAAGTAAAAGATTCATGCGGAGCCATGCACGCCAAGAGATGTGATTGTCCCATGGAACGCGGGGCTCAGTGTGTTCTAGAAGCAGGGGTCAAGTGAGCATTTACTATGGGTGGGTTTTGACGGCTTAGGCCCATTGCAAAGATTATTAAGAAACACTACACAAAAACTGCCCAAAATAATGTTCCAGGTCCAGTGGTTGCTAAGCATTCTGGAATCCCATTTATTTTTTTTTAAATTCAACAGAACCAGAAAATTAAATTTCATATAGACCTGCGGATTCATCGGCTCTGCCGTTTTTGTCGGTGGTCGGTTGAGTCGGGTTTCATGACAATGGTCTGGGCACTCGGTCTGCTGGAGGATTTTAATAAAGAGATATATATCGGTGCACCTGCGACGGCTAGTTGCTTTAAGTGGGTCTGAGGGGGGGGGGCGATAGAACCCTTATTGCTTTCGGGGACTTGAATCTAGTACCTGACAGATCATGGATTTGCCGATATCTGGGGTCTTTTGTTGATCTAGTGGGTCTGCTCTAGCAATGATTAGCACATGGCCGGACATCTGGACTATATGTTCCGGCTCTTGTTTCAGCTCTCGTCTCGAATCTCGTGGTGTGATACATGTGCTCTAAACTCGGTGCCGAGGATGGACAAAGTGAGCAAAAGGAATAGCAATAAAATTATTCCTACTTGTTCTCCTTTTCCGTCATCGGATTCAGGACTTGCAAGGAGCTGTTGTAGTCGGTCTTTAAGGTCTAGATATAAAAACAGAAAAAATGACCGCAAAAGGATGCATCCTCTATGTTACTGTTTTCCATTTTCCGGGCTTCTCTAGACTGCGTGCTTCCTTTTTCGATGCTACTCCTATAAGGTCTCAGCTGAATTAGGTAGTGGTGGATTTTTTAGATTAGATTGAGGTGTTGTGCCGTTTGATGATTTGCATGAGTCTGCCAAACATTGTGAAATTCCCCTACAGCCTAACTGCATCATAATCGTCTTACGGATTGACTTGGCACACGGCTAGTCATTCACAATAAAATAATAGCGAGATGCTCAGATTGTATCTTTTTTTTTTGAAAACAGTCCATATTTTTTGGGAAATTTGAGAGACGAGAAAACATTTTTCTTCCAAGGGGCCTAGAAAGTCGGATGACGGTTCGGCAATCCCCAACCAAATGTAATCAACGTCATGAAAGGACTAAAAGTGTTTTCTCTCTCTCCAAGGGGAAATAAGGATGGCTGTTTGAAAGTCTGGCTAATTAGGAAGAGAAATAAAAAAGGTTCAAGCTAAAAAGACTCAAGTCTTCAGATGAAAGGGGAAAAAATTAAAACAATCAATTGAAAAAATAAAAACGTGCCTCCTCAAATGTAGCTTCTTTAGAATGATATTTTAAGATATACATTACTGTCTTTAGAAAAGCAATGAGCATACTTGGAACGACTAGTTCTCAGGGGCTTGGTTGGTCTACGACCCTATGGGTTAGTGAACGCGACCCAGCCAGTACATGACGTGGGGCTGCTAAACTAAGGCTATCCTTGAAAAGAAAACAACAGAATGGAAAGAACAGGCTTTCAACTAAGGCGACCCCACCTCTGGTCGGTAGTCAGAAAATTCCTCTAAATACCTAGGCAGGTCCTGGATTCCGACTGCAATTTGACCTGGTCCGATTGCTGGTACATGATTCTTGAAGCCAGAATTATATGTTCTAGTATCTTCGGAAAGGGTCTGTTTCCTGCTTGGCCTAGCTGCCATTACCGCCCCAGAATATATCTGTATAGAACATCAAAATTATACATTTTTATATATCATCGTAGAATCCCAGTTTTTGTTAGAGAAAGGTTTTATTGTACTATCAATTGAATTATTTTCACATAACTCTTCTTTGCTTGCGTGGTGTTTGATCATATGCGAGCTGTAAGTTTCCAATATCAGAATCGATTCTTTTATTTCAAGCAACCAAATGCTAATACTTATCTATGGAGACCTAAAGTAGTATGGCTTATCACTATATGACCTAGATAATAAGACTGGAGTTCCTCATCTAAGGTTGACTGTGTTTGAAGAATTTGTTATAGGAGTGTTGATTTGTGGAAATGGTAAACATGAATCTCTCGATTGTCGTCATCGATATCGTGAAAATCATAGACATGAGCTTCATCAATTTTCAATAAATAAAGTGAAGTTGTTTCTGAAGTTTTCCTGTCTTTGTTCGCGAAGATACATCGATGAACTGATGAGTCTTTGCCGACCTGACTAACTATTGACTACGAACTAGAAAATTTCTCGCTCTGCCCAACATACATTCTAAACTTAAGAGTGCGTCAAACAGGAATATTGAGGGTAGATACAGCACTCAGAGGTACTGCCTTCTTAGGCAGACTGAGTTTTCAACATTTCTAAGGGAAACCTGCCTATATTTGGAATTTTTGATTTCTATTTCAACAATTCATCAAATCAACAGATTTGTCATGTCAGCAGCATCACATACGAACCACTCATGTCTTTGAAAGATGTTTCATAAAAGAAATGCAAGTTCACGGCAAAGATATCTCTGTTTGGATGAATTTGGATGGAGCCCTCTCTGAAGTGCAAATTTTTATTTATCAGACCATCACGATCCGTGACTTCCGGGATGGAAACTCAGACATAAAAAATGAGAGCTAGAAAGTAAATAAACTTAATATTCATACAATTATCTTGAGAACGCGTATTTCAAAATTTCAATATCAAGTTGATATTCTAGATGTTCAAATTTGCTAGATATCCTACTAATTTTCCGCTTGCAACAACATTGAAATTCTTTGTACCTAATTTTTTAAATACACCAAGATCCAGCAGAATCCTTTTCCGATCACTCCATCCAATAGAGACTGTTTCCTTCTACAAGTTCATAATACTTTGACAAATAAAATTAATCCTGACGCCGTCAACACCGCACGAAAGTGGATTGAACGGAGTTGGTGGACTTGAATCATTCTCCGGCCGGAAAAGTGAACCGAGTCATTAACGGAACCAGCGACAGACTTTAAAGAGAGCATATCATTAGGAATGCTCAATTCAATTTCTAATTCAATTGAGGTAACTCAGGGTTATGGGACCGAGCATCACCGTATGTCGATAGGAAGTATCCACCCACGGCTAGGGGATGGGCATGGCACAGATTACGAAAGAACTCAATTTGGAAACTTTAGGACTTTCTAGTCTGCTAAAGCACAAGAGTTGGGGTTTGAGTATTGCGCATACAAGATTGATCTGAAAGAGCTGAGCTGGAAGAATCGAGGTGGAAAAATAGAAGTTTACAGAGCGGGCTTACAATCGTATATATTCGCAATATTGATCAGTTACTGCCTGATATCTTCGAGGGCAAATTTCTCATTCATCCAAGATCTACAATAAGAAGGTAGGCATAACTCCGGAAATCGCCCGATCGAAGTTCAAAAAGTACTTTGGCCAAGCGATCAGGACTAAGACTATGCTTTAAGGGCTTAACATTACTTTTAAATCTTCACGCGTTTCACATTGATCCCCGCCTAGACTTTCTGTGCTGGGCGTAATTTAAAAGTACACGGCCTGCCTGCATGGACCTGCTGGCCTTACCAAGGAATTATAAACCCTGAAAGGAACTTGTATTTCCGCAACACTGAGAGCGATATTCCGTTGCAAATGCCGAAACATAAGAGCAACATCAGTATGAATGGCGGTAATTGTATATGCAAGGTGACTTGGCTTAGGTTGACAGCCCTGGAATACTAGATCTCCGTTAGTCCAGACACCATTCTGACAATTTTCTATGTAATACGGGCATAATAGTTGTTTTTTACAATAGCTTATATTTCTTATTTTTAAAGATATTTGATCTTAATGTGAATAGGTTTCCTTTCGACTGCCGTGAATTTGGAACTTCGGTTGCTAAGAAGCTCTACTTCTGCCATGCATTCGAGCATTTCAAAATTTACCCCCCATGTATTCTATATGAGGACTACCTCTTGAAAACATGATATTGTCCTCATCTTCATCGGGAGTCTGGAATGCTTAAGGTATCGGCCGGGATTCCAATTTTCTCTCTAATGTCTCCACCCGATCCATTAATTGGGCCTCTAACCCCAGATCTGCCTACTAGCTCACTTGATTATGTTGCTTCCGCATTATATTTCTCTAGGTGGAGACAGTGACACAGAAGCTGAAGATATACCATAATTATTACTTTGAATATCTTTATTTCTAAGATATAGCTGAAGACTGTTCGAACCGCTGAACTGAATGGATTATTTTCAGTTGATACAGGCCTCCACTACAAACTCATTCGAACAAACAGAAATCAGAAAAGTTTTAGGATTTAGTTTGGAGTTTGTAAATGATATACCCATGGAGAAGATAATATTAGTAGTCTAATGCCAAGAATCCAGCTGAGACAAAACTGAAAACATATTCTAATAACAGTTTCTCAAAAGTTTTCCTACATAATGATTCAGTTATTAGTCTGCACGGTGCTCGAGACTTTGAAAGCATATAATAAATCAAATGGAATTTGCTTATTTATGCTGATTTTGTTTCCTTACGAATATGTGTATTGCGAAGAAGTGGAACATCTTGGCACGAGATGTCCACTAGTCAGATTCAGCAAACGAGGCTGCATTCAAACCTCAATCTCGCGTTCCAAGCCATGAAAAACCCGATTTCATGTATCGTTGTGAGGCAACTCTAGCTCGGTATAGTATTATTTCAAAATGGTTTCTCAAGCTTTCAGAAGAAATCTGGCCCAGTCCAGCAACAGGAGGCTAAAACGAAAGCACTTCAAAAACACACTGGTTTATTTTTGCTCATTCGGCTTATTACTTATATTACAATTGGGTGTAGCAGCAGTTGTTGACTTATTGTCCTCTCTGCAATTTGAAATTCTGATTGCAAAGAACTACATATTCCATTATTCTCTTTACCGTTTCCTGTGTTTACGTTATGTATGAGAACAATACTGATAGAGAAGCAGCATGATAATTAATTAAAGAATACCAACTACGATCAAGTGTCTGGTTTATTCTAATATTGTCAGTGAGTGACTTCTCCAGACAATCACTCGAGCTCTCAATCACCCTATTCTCATATTAGTCCCATAGGATCTCTTCAAGATACCAATTCAGGATGCTGTAGAAAAGATAATAACTGAAAATTTTCAAATTTGACCCTCTATGAGCAATACTTCTAAAATTTGACTGCGTGTAACGAGACTCCTTTTGGCCAACGGGACCTCTGAACGTACCTTTATACTCACATAACAATTTTCCTAGAAATTCCTTATATATAAGTAGAGTCTCTTACGAGACAGCAAGCGTGCATATCATCATGATATCTTGATATATGGCCCCTACTTTCGACTGATTGATGATTGATTGATTGATGGGACTTCATTTAGAATCTAGAAGTTAATCACTTTATTGTCCTATGCATGTTATATAATAATAACAAAAATAATAATGTATATTGAGGGTAGATATCATGATTCAGCATATTAAACCTACGCTGGGGTTGTTTCGATATGTTGCAATTCAATGATTAAGGACGCTCCAAAAAAAATAATGGAATAATTCGACAACATATTTAAATCCCCAAAAAATAAACAAAATAAAAATCCTACTACAGGCATACTAAAAGAACTTAGTTTTAAAACACCCACACAGCAAATAATGCTTCTGGAAATCACGTGATTTCTCAATCACGTGACTTCATTGAAACATTTAGCTCCAGTCTGAAGAAAGGTTTGGGGTTTAGTAAAATTGACTTCGTGGCCAAGCTGGTTAAGGCGTGCGACTGTTAATCGCAAGATCGAGAGTTCAATCCTCTCCGAGGTCGCATTTTTAACTTTTTATTTTTGACCCTACTGGTTTATTTCTGAATTGCTCGTGACTTAGTAAATTCTGATATCGTTGGTGCTTAGGTTGTTGGTTTACATGCCGCTTAATATTGGTATACTTTTCTGATCCCAAAACTTTATTCCATTTGCGCTAAAATACTCAATCTTGATAATCTATTTACCTTTGTAAAGTCTTGAACTCTGGTGAAATGACCTGCTCCTCAACCTCTTCAGAATCGCTAGAAGAACCATCACCAAAATCACCATCCCATCCATGTTCACGAAGATACTTGTGGAATCTCACATCCTCTGAAGCAAGATCGTCCTCCTTCAAATGAGGAATCAAGAAATAAGTAACTACAATACCACATACACCAACAATGGCAGCGATAATAAATGTCCATCTCTTGCCCAAGTTAGTCTGAATAGGAGTGAATACCTGGGTACCAATAGCAGCACCAGCTTTACCGACAGCTGCGGACAGACCATAGCAAGTACCTCTGACACCTGTAGCATAACTCTCACTGGAGACCAAGCCCAACATATTTCCAGGTCCCAAGTTACCAAACGAGTTCATAAGACCATAAAAGATAATAAACAAAGGAACAATCTTGTCAATCTTGTCATAAGAACATCCAATAATAAGTCCAAATACAAGGTATCCAGAAAATCCAAGCATCATTGTGTACTTTCGGCCAATAATATCACACAAGTAAGCACCTACAAAAACACCCGGCAATGCAATGACACCCAAAAGCAAGTTCCACTCACCAACCTTCTGCAAATCCGAGCCATCGGAAATAACTGAAGAAATAATAGAGCCAGAGAAGATACCGTTGGGGAATGTAACGAAATCATAGAAGAACCACGCTCCACAAGTACCGAGAAGACGAGGCCAGTAGTACTTTAATACCAAAAGATACGGAACACGTCTTCTGATTGCACTCTTTTTGTAAAGCTTGGTAGTGGACATTTTCAATCTAAAGTAGAAAACTGATAGAGGCCAGATGCAACCGATACCAAAACACACACGCCAGACAGTGTTGAGATGAGCAGCACCAGCAGCACTGTAGACGATCAAAAACACACAAATGGCAAATGGACCACCAAATGACAGGGGAAGATTTGTCACGAGAACGAATACCCCACCTCGTCTCTTGACAGACTCATTTGCAGCCTCAGAAGCAGAGGTTGAGGATGCTGGATATTCACCACCAGTACCAAACCCAATGACTCCTCTGGAGACGACAATCATCCACAGCATACCCGTAGTGGTAACACCATGAGCAGCTGTGGCCATAATACCACCAATAACAATCAAAAGGGTCGTGGCTACAATAGCCCATTTACGACCCATATAATCACAACACAGACCAATTGTAATTTGTCCAACAATCTCACCAATCAACAGAGCATTCGAAACACGGGTCTTCATAATACTAGTATACTCCTTAGGATACAGCTGGGTGAAAATCAAGTTTGTCATGGTCATGAGATTATTCTGATATCCATCACTGATAAGAGCAAACCCAGCACAGACAATAGTGAAAATATCGCTCCAGGTTCTATTTCTGCGTCTGACTTCAAATTCAGTTTCAGCAACAACAGATTCATCGCGTGTGCTTACAGCATTACTGCTATCAGCTTCGTAGATCTGATTATCTTCGTCGTTCTTGACTGCAGTCATAATCGGTTGGTACTTAGATGAAGACGATAGTCGAGCAAAGGGATTTATAGGCCAACCCCTGCTCATTATATAAGCGCCAGGTCGAGTAGCCCGTGCCTTGCCTTTCATCTTGCGATCCTCGCGATCTACAGAACTTAAAAGTCTCATATTCGAACCCGAGAACTACACGTGCACGCAACGACTAGATTTCATTTATACTCAATGGGCGGTTCGGGTCCCAAAGGATCAACAGTCTGCACAGAATACATGCAGCTCGACCTTGAAAGCGATCAGAAACGTTAAACGTGCCCAAGCTCACAAATACTTGCAAGTACGGCGATAGTTCGGGTGCGGGCGTTATCAAAAAACTCCTTAGATTGCCGTGGGTCAAAGCACTAGTGCGATGAGCCTCGGCGACCCTCGCCGCAGTGCCTACTTCACGTGGGCCCAATCTAACTATACGATTGATGCTTTTCGATGCTGTCAAAATGTCTTGTCAGGGGCCTCTCTAAATACTATTTAGTCAAAAATTGGTTTATTATTAACGCATATTATGCATGAAAATTTTTCAATTGGACCAAAACTTATCGTATGACTTAGTTGCTAGTGCATTTCATTGATATATGATCCAAGATTAGATGAAGGCATACTGGGGAAGTCACCAATCTCTAGTTCGTTAAGTAAATCCTGCGAGGCCTCACTGAGGTTGTTCAAGCTCGGTATTAGAGGTAGGGCGTTGAATGTATAGCTGAATAAATTACCACTTCCATTAACGCCTGCGCCAGTGTCTGCGCCAGATTCAACCCTGACACCAGGTCGATCTCCCACGGCTGCTGCTGCTGCTGCTGCTTCACGAGAAGAGGAAGTGCGATCGGCGGAAGTAGTATTCGGGGTGGGTCTATATGGAACGGAAAAGGATCGCGATAATGAGAGCCACGGGTCCTCACCGTGCTTGTAGGCGGTCTCAGTCGTTGTACCAGGCATAAACTCAGCAGGAAGTATTGATTGAACGTTGCTAAGTTTCTCTTGCAGCATGGTCTTTTGTGTTGATGTGATTGGCGACTCTTCTAGCAAGAATTTGGCAATCCATACATAATCGGCAAGTCTATCAGCAGTTTCCTGCAAACTTTGGGCCGGGATCAACATAATAACGTCAGCAATCCCTAAAGCAAGCTCAAGTAATTTTTCAAATATGCTTGCACCATGCACTTCAATTGATTTGCGTGAGCACTTTGATATTAATGTCCTTAGCTTACGGGCAATCTCTACTGGAAATAGCAGTGACATACACCCCTGACCCAGATCTGAGCTTAATAAATATCTTGACATGGCCATCTGCCACACAAGCATACGCAGCCATTGCTGAGTTATGATCAGATCGGCCTGCTGCATTTCAGATAACGAGTCGAATCCATTTTCAGAGCTGTTGATCTCAAGCTGTTTCTCTTCAATCCACGACTGAGTGATCTGGTAGTTTGAGCCTGTATCATCACCAAGATATGCTTTTATGAAATTACTATCCACCAAACTGAAAAGCTTAATGATTTGTAAAAACCCATTATGTACTCCTGGCGGCAGGCCCTCGACATTTTCAGGGAGTCCGACTGTTGCCGACAGAATCACCGGACGATAATAATGAATAGCCATAAATCGCTCATGTATAAATAAAATCCAGTATAAACGCAGAAGCCTTGCTTTCTCTATCCT
The DNA here is from genome assembly GCA_030555955.1 of Diddensiella transvaalensis. NCBI lineage: Eukaryota > Fungi > Ascomycota > Dipodascomycetes > Dipodascales > Trichomonascaceae > Diddensiella > Diddensiella transvaalensis. Next base: position 364,588 of record JANIVV010000005.1, on the reverse strand, counting down.
GGAGAGGTCTTGTTGCTTAGCTACATCTTGGAGGTTCATTATTGAGGACATTGTAATTGCTTCTCGGAGGTACAACCATGCCACTTCAACATTTCCTGAAGCAACGAGATTGCTTGAAAGACTTATAGAGGTAATGACATGCCGAACACAAAACTTTGTGTTTGGTTTTATAGCACCTCGGAGGTCCAGGGCACGATCCACAAGCTTCGTGACCTGACTCTTCACCAAGTCTGAAGAGTCAGCATGATGTGATTTGGTATGGCCAAGAGTGGCGGCTGCCACAGAGTATAAAAAGCATGTATGCAAATTATCTATACCGAGGAGTTCTATTGATTCGCGGAATTCTTCTTCTGAGACTGCTGGCCAGACTGGGTAAACCCATTTCATATAATCGGGAATCAGTTCCAAGAAGAATTTTGTGTCAAACAGAGAATCCACACCACCAGTAGCTGAAACACTTTCAACAGGACTAACACTTGAATATACCTGAGCTTGCTGTTCCTTAAGGAGCTCATACGATACTTTTGGTTCTAATTTCACCCATGAAGTGTTTGGTTTTTTCTTGTAAAGAGTAATAAGGTCCCCGCGCTTTAAACGAGGCCTATTGGCCTGTCTTGGTGGCTTTGGCGAATAGACGCATCTTAGATCCAGGTGAGCACATTGCTGGCAGTTAGGCTCGCCATTGCATTTGACTTTCCGGACCTTGCAAACATCACATGCTCTCTTTTTGGGTTTTATGGCCTCTTCCATCGTGATCCTGCCCGATATTTATTACGGAATCAAATTCAACCGGACCGACGAGCTCCAGGGATTGACAGCTACTTGCCACGGTTCTAGCAGGGTAGGGAGTGCGCGGTTAAACCAGGCGACTTCAGAAATGCAATTGACAGATAAAAAAGTAACTTGGGTTGTACATCAGCACCCTGACCTCCAGTTCAGATGATAAGACTAAGGACCACTAGGTTGTTGGCGTGCGTCTTGAGATGTCGCAGGGGCAGTCTAAGGTTGGAAAATCTGGAGAAGGCGGAGAAGGTTGAGTTGGAGTTTGCGGTCCGGTAGTTAACCTCTTTGATTGGTCCAATGCCGGAGATTCATCGTCAACGTTAGAATTTCATGGTGGGGTAAAAGTGACATTGGCGGGCACCACCGGCGAGATGGTCGCCTGCTGAAAAAAACAAAAAACTTAGAATAAACGGACCGATATAGAAGGCTCTACTTGATAGCAGGATGGTTTCCGAACCTAGAAACACATCTTCCTGCTCTTCACTATTTTCTTGGTATTGAAGTTTTGTATTTAAGAAAAAAGCTCTGATTGATTTATTCTTATTTCTCCTTCTTGGTTGTTTGATTTGCAGGGCGATAATAATGGTTACAACGTCTGAGGATCCTGTTAAGCCCCTCTTTAAGTCTGCTGAGCAGAACAAGTTCTGCAAGAGAAATCGACATATAGCAGATATAGCCGAGAAAGAGGGAGAGGGATGGATTTCTCCCTATAAGCTGGTTCTATCTTCAATTGCCAACGGCTCTAGTGCAATCACGGGTATAATCACAAAAAGCATCAAGGGACTTTCTACCCCGGTTGAGCTGTCATTCAAGCTCGAGATTCTCGAAAATGATAACTTCCGGGTCCTGGTCGATGAAGTTAACGATAAACTGGGAGTTACTAGATACAACGAAGTAGGCAACTGGGTATTTGATGGCCCATTGGAACTCGGAAACAACACGCATTCGCTTACCGTGACTGAGACTGGATTCTCGGCCACTGTGGGCCCAAACAAAGTAGTGGTGGATGCAGACCCATTGTGTGTATGCTTTTATCGTAATTCTGAGCTACAGGTAACTCTGAACGGACGCGGACTGTTTAACTTTGAGCACCATCGGCCACGCCCCAATCAGGAAGATCGCGATGAGAATCTAAACGATTTTGAGCTCGATGAGGGACTGTGGGAGGAATCTTTTAAGTCATTTGTTGATCATAAAGTACGTGGTCCAGAGTCAATTGCAATCGATGTTACATTTGAAGGCTACAAAAGTGTCTATGGCATTCCATCTCATGCTGATAAGTTTTCATTACGGGGTACTAGAGGTGGTGAAGGCAATCACACTGAGCCATATCGTCTTTATAATGTGGACACTTTTGAGTATGATGTTGATAGCCCCTCACCCATGTACGGATCAATTCCATTTATGCAGGCACACAAGAAGGGCGCATCCAGTGGTCTGTTTTGGGTTAATGCATCCGATACTTGTGTCGACATTGTCAAAAATGAGAAAACAGATAGTACTGAAACGCATTGGATGTCTGAATGTGGCCGTGTTGACTTTATAGTATATCTAGGAGACTCACCTTTCGATATCACAAAGGCATATACTAGCAGTACTGGGCGTATTCAAATGCCCCACTTGTTCTCACTTGGCTATCATCAATGTCGATGGAATTATAATTCTACAGATGATGTTTTAGAAGTTGATGGCAATTTTGATAAGCATGGCATCCCTTATGATGCCATCTGGCTGGACATTGAATACACAGACGGAAAGAAATACTTCACCTGGGATGAGAATTCGTTTCCTGATCCATTGGCTTTAACTGAGGCTCTTGATAAAAAGAATCGTAAGCTGATCACTATCATCGATCCTCATATTAAAGTCTCCGATGACTATCCAGTCGCCAAAGCAATTGCTGCAAATAAACTTGAAGTTACAAACATTAAAGGAACTGGATTCCATGGCCACTGCTGGCCAGGAGAATCAACCTGGGTCGACATGTTTAATCCTGCTGGATTCAATTATTGGGCGTCTCTTTATGATCACTCAAATTTTTGCCCTGGTGCTTCCAATGTTCATATTTGGAATGACATGAACGAACCTTCAGTTTTCGATGGACCAGAAACATCCATGCCCAAGGGGAATGTACACTATGGAGGATGGGAGCATCGTGAAGTTCACAATTTATATGGCCTGACCAACCATTCGTCGACAAATAAGGGACTCAGCGATCGCTATGGTAGCACTGAGCGACCATTTATATTGACTCGTTCTTACTTTGCTGGATCTCAGCGCTTCTCAGCTGCATGGACTGGTGATAATATGGCAAAATGGGAACATCTCAGAGCTGCTACCCCAATGCTTCTAACTTCTGGTATTGCTGGGTTTCCTTTTATTGGGGCGGACGTTGGAGGATTCTTTGGTAATCCGTGCTCTGAACTTCTAGTTAGATGGTACCAAGCCGGTGTTTTTTATCCATTCTTCAGGGGTCATGCTCATATAGACACCGATAGACGAGAACCATGGCTCAGGGGAGGCGATACTACTGAAAACATCAAGAAAGCAATTCAAATGAGATACCAACTGCTCCCTTCGCTTTATACTACCTTTTACCAGTCGTCTGTTGATGGTAGCCCTATAGTAAAGCCACTGTACTATGTTGCTCCAGATAATGAGAAGGTTTTCGATATCGATGATGAGTTTTTTGTTGGCGACACTGGTATTCTGGTCAAGCCGGTTACTGAGGAGGGAGCAAGGACTAGTTCAGTCTATCTACCCGACAATGAAGTATATTTCGATTTCTATACCTATAAGCAATACCAAGGCGAAGGAAATGTTGAGTTTGATGCACCTTTGGATTCTATTCCGGTACTTTTGCGAGGCGGTCACGTTCATGCGCGTAAGGAAGCTGTACGAGCCAGTTCTGCGGCGGCTAAGAATGATCCATACACTCTGGTTGTTACTGTATCAGCCGAAGGCAAGTCCCAGGGCCAGCTGTACGTCGACGATGGCCAAACTCTGGCTTACAGTAACGGTGACTACGTTCTGCTCGATATCTCCTATGACGATGCTACTAGAACTGTAAAGTCTGTTAATCTAAACTCTTCGCAGAGCACTCTCAGCAGATTCTTACAGGACCTTGAAATCGAGAAGGTGATCGTGGTGGGGGCTGCAGCTTTCCTTCTCGGGCCGCCAAAATTAGCACAAATCTCTCTGCAGGCACAGGACTTCAATATCGATATTAAGGCCCAAGCAAATACGTTGGTCATTGAAGATCTGAATCTTAAGATAGCGCAAGACTGGAAGATCACTATTGTATAGTCAATTTAGTTCTTTTTACAGCAAATAAGAATGATATGAATTTTTTTGTCTCATCCAATTTCGTAGGGCGGACCGCGGTGGTTGGTATAGCCGGCTTTGACACAGCTAATGCGACTCTGGCAAGGCAGGCGCATGCCCCCTCCACCGAGAATCTCTTGCTCTCACTTTCGCGGAGAAAGAGTCCCTAGGCGGCAAAACGTGATTCCTGATACTGGAAACTATGACTAGGAGCTGCTCCTGCGAGGCCCGCAGGTGATCCGTTGAGCAGCTCAAAGTCGATCTGAAGGCAGCAGGCCGTATGAAAAAGCTTGCATGTACAGCAAATGCAAGCATCACAATGCAACACCACCACAACAATTTTGGCGAGTGAATACACCGATCTCCGAAAAATACGCTCTCTCGATTCTTTTCTTTCATGTCGGGCCGTAAAGGTCCCCTCTTCGTTTCGTTGGATCCCGTCAAGAGGTATACAGATATGCGCGTGCCGACTAGCAGATGGTTGAATGATATGCGGCCAGACCATCGTACAGGACCGATGTGGAGGCGCTTAACGGCATCCGGTCGCGTTTAACAGCACGAGGGGTTCATGTCAGGAGTTGACGGACCGAAGGGCTTCCAATCAGAAGCGAGTTCTGCTGTCGGGCCGTGATGCAACCACCACTCAAACGCGCACCACTCCACCCCCTGAGAGCAGATTTCCCCAGATGATAGTCCAAACCCCGCCATAACAGGGCATGGGTGGACCCCTCAATTTACGCACAAAAATGAATGAATATATATATAGATGATCGGGGTCTCCAGATTGCATTATTTCCCAATCCTTTCGCACTGGCAACAGGTTAACAGCAAGCAATGTCTGGAAATATTGACTATGAAGAGAAAGGTCAGACTCTGACTCATGTGGAGTCGGATGGAGAAAACAACTTCAAGGATTCGATTATCCATCGAGCTCAGGATGCCGGGATGGCAGCTGAGTCGGAGAAGACTATGGGTATTTTCCAAGGTATCAAAACTTATCCAAAGGCCGTGGGGTGGTCCGTACTACTCTCTAGTGCGTTGATCATGGAGGGATACGACACGGCGCTGTTGGGCGGCCTGACATCTTTCCCTGCATTCCAAAAGAAATATGGCAGACCCAACCCCAATGGTGATGGTTACAACTTGACTGCTCCCTGGCAGGCCGGTCTCAGTAATGGGACGCTTGTAGGAGAGATTTTCGGGCTGTTTATCTCTGGTTATTTGTCTGATTTCTTGGGATACCGAAAGATGATGCTTATTGCTTTGGCGGCTGTGACCTGTTTCATTTTCATTCCCTTTTTTGCGCCAAATATCATTGTTCTTGAAGTCGGCGAAATTCTGTGTGGTATTCCTTGGGGTGTTTTCCAAACTATCACTACTGCATATGCTTCTGAGGTATGTCCTGTCGTGCTGCGAAACTACTTGACTTCTTATGTCAACATGTGTTGGGTCATTGGCCAGTTTATTTCTTCTGGGGTTATCAGAGCTATGCTTGGCCGTGAGGATGTCTGGTCTTATAGAATCCCTTTCGCCATACAGTGGATCTGGCCCGTTCCTCTTTTCTGCGCTATCCTGTTTGCACCAGAATCACCCTGGTGGTTGGTTCGTAAAGGCAGACTTGAAGACGCAAAGAAGTCTCTGCTCCGTCTTACAAGCCGAAAGATGGAAATCAATCTGGAACAGACTTTGGCTATGATGGTGCATACTACCGAACTTGAAGCAGCCATTGCTGAGACCAACAAAGAGAGCTCTTACAGAGACTGTTTCCGAGGAACTGATTTGAGAAGAACTGAGATTGTTTGCATGGTCTGGGCTGTGCAGGTATTGTGTGGAGACTACATTAACACTACATATTTCTTGGAACAGGCTGGAATGAGTCCTGTGGATGCATTTGATCTTGGTTTGGGTCAGAATGGTCTTGCATTGGTTGGTACTATGATCTCGTGGGTGTTGATGAGCCGAATCGGTAGACGGACTCTGTATATGGCGGGCCTAGTTGCTATGGGTACTATTCTGTTTATTGTTGGATGTCTCTCACTTGCGCCTGCCGATCAGAAGGGACCGCTCTGGGCTCAGGGCATTTTGTTCATGATTTTCATCTTCAGTTATGATTTGACTATTGGCCCTGTCTGTTATTCACTAGTAGCTGAACTTTCCTCTGCCAGATTAAGACAGAAGTCTATTGTTCTTGCTCGAAATTTCTACAATATTATCGGTCTTGTTGCATCTACAATCCTGCCCTATATGCTGAACCAATCTGCTTGGAACTGGAAGGGCAAACTTGGATTCTTTTGGTTTGGCTCTTGTGCGCTATGTTTTCTCTGGTGTTGGTTCAGACTTCCTGAACCCAAGGGCCGCACTTACGCTGAATTGGATGTCCTTTTCCAGAAGAAGGTACCTGCCAGGAAGTTCTCCAAGACCCAAGTGGATCCTTACGATATGGAAGAGGTCGAGATTCTTATGGTCCCCGAGAAAGGAATCTAGATAGTTTTGCTATTACATCAGAATTTAATATTATTTCGTTAAAGCCCCCCCCTCTTTTCATGCGAGATCCCCTAATACTCACTGGTGAACGATGATATCTATAGTCGTAGTCGAGCATCATCTCCATCCCTAACCCGATATGCAGGGCTGCTCCCCAAGTAAGCGGCATACTCTAACTGCAACAACGGGCCAATTTGCACTTTGTGAAGCATTATTGAAACAATAAGGACGAAACTTGAGGAAAACTTTAGACTTAAACTTTTTGTTTTTATTTAAATTTTCATAATATCGAGATCAACTCGCGAAATAAACGCATTATCTTGTCGCTTGTGCTGGAAACACTAATTCTGAGTTTATATCGATGCACGTCGCCGGCAAACATGTGCGTCAGACCACGCTTTGAGGCTTGGAGGGGGAAAAAGACGAAGGGATTCACATGCTCAACCAACCCTTATCTCGCGCAGCAAACAATCAGATGTCATAATTATCTAATCCATAGTGATCTGGGCCCCCGTCTTAGTCAGTTCATTTGCCTTGCCTTTCTGCTATAGACGGAACTCCGAAATCCATACATAAACTGCCATGTCGCGCGCCTTTGGGTGCTTCCTCCGCTTGTTTAACCTCAAGAGTAGTTCTAACAGATATGAGCCTTTTGACCATTGATAACCTGAAATACGCCAGTATACTCTTGAGTGGCTTTGCAGCTGGCTCTATGTCTTACATCTCAACAGACGCAGTGTCTGTGATTGAGGCCCCCAGCGTCCCGTTGACAGTGGCAAGCAACCAGTGGGCAAAGATCTACAACAGGGGCAAAATCGTGTATCCAAGCATTGCAGTAGTCAACTCCATTGCTCTAGGAACAATCGCTTATAGCTCAGGTTCTGATTGGAAAGGTTACGCCCTGGCTGCTGCACTTGGACTTGCAATTGTTCCATTTACTGGCATCACCATGCTTACTGGAGTGCACAAGCTGCAAGCAATCGCCGCAAGCAGTCTCAAGAACCCCGAGCCTCCTACAATCGAGGAAGAGCGCCATTTCAGGACGCTTTTGACCTCCTGGAAGAACAAGCACTTCGTACGATGTGGACTTATGTTTTTGTCATTTGGCTTGACTTTACATTTGGCCTTGAGCAAGTAAGGCCGGTCTATATAGGGCTTTAGTTAATATAATAGGATGGTAATGGTGTAATGGATTTCCTGTTCAGCACGTAGAGCACAAAATCGTCGTCTACCAAGAAAAAAAGCCTTGAATATGGAGTTGCCAATAGAAGCACAAGTTGTAAAATACACATCTCAGGGGTGCCGTGTGACGAGCGTGGGGAAGTAAATGTCAAAATAAGTATAATCAGCAGAGATGAGGACTAATAACATAGAACCTGCTCTGTCTGAGTTATGTGTTTAGCCATGTTTTAGTCGAGCTGCCAGAGCATTCTCATGGGTTGAAAGTAACCGATCGAGAGTCCAGCTGCTGAAGTGAAGCCGGAGGTACAGGACTATTGGAGGCCTCCTGGCGTACAGCCTTCACTGTATCAGTCCTGTTCTTCATTCCAAGCTCTAATTTTTGAATCAGAGCCCCACATCTATCAGCCAATTGGCCAAAGTCATATCTAAGAGCAGATGTTTCTGTCAGGACTAGAAGACGCGCCTCGCCCCTAAATAATAATAATAATAATAATAAAAAAGGGAAATGCTGTATATGGGTAATCTTAATAGATGAAAAGATGAATGAAACTCTTCTTCTTGGTATTTCGGGATCAGAATGTCGCGCTAGTCAAATGAAGGTATTTTAGAAGCAGGGATACTAAAGGCTAACTAAGATAAACCAAACAGGTTGTATTTGATACAGCTAATATCAAGTCAAAGTAAGAGCAGAGAGAAAACTATTCACTTCAACTATCCAAAAAACCCCAAACGTGTTATCAAAGCCTTCAATTCTATAATAAAAAAGGCGCTCCTGTTGTGAGACGAAGGTTAGATTTTATCGTGGTGGTTTTTGGGTATTCCGCAACAGATGCTTGTAGTGCATTAGGAATCGTCAACAGGTTAATCAGCAGGTTGAAGTATGCTCAACTAGATTAAATTAATTATTATTATAATACATGATAAATGGTGATATCTGGTTATAGCTGGCGCTATGGAATTACAGGAAGAGTCTGTAACTTAAGACTCTGGGCCCGCTGTCGAGAAACTCGCACCTGAGAGGCCTTATTTCCTTTCCATTTGCCTGTAGTGTACATATAATACTGAACACCAATAAATATGTCTAGAAACCCTTGAATGACTGCACACAACAAGAACTGCGGCGCAATCACATTCGACGGCATTAGGAAGTAGACAATCTTCGATATATCTCCTCCTAACCAAGAAATCATCAGCGACGGCCTAAACCCTTCAACAGATCCCCGGCCGTAGTTCGTTAAGATCTGAGGTAACGGCAGAAACGCCTCTATCAAGAGTCCTATCAATCCAATGCCCTCAATATACAACCGACTGCTACCACCACCTATAACCTGACAGACACATAGCGACACAGTCAGGACCAGCAGAAACCGCCAATAAGTCCGGGGCTCTTCCCATTCCCATAATGCAAACGGTCTTCGACTATGGCTACTTCCAGAGTAGTAACTGGCGGCAGTTTCGTATGCAGATTGCACGGCCGGGTATTCCGAGACCTTTGGCGGGCTGGGCGCAGGATCTCTATCCAAAGGCCCTGAGGCCCACTGCCGCGGCCTGTATTGGAGTGCGAAATACAGAAGTGCCAATTGGATTGCAATCATGATCCAGGCCTGCACAAACAATGATAGCTCATAGGGCCTTCCAAAGTAGAAAAACACCCGCAGTATAGACGATATCAGCATTATACCGCACACATCCAGGGAAAACCCGGCCGAGGACTTGGTTCGATATATGCTCCACACAGTGTCAAGATATGATGTGACGGGCGAAGTCACAAGTATCAGCCCGGCAAAATTCTGTATCGACCATATACTCTCCGTGCCCATCGTTGTTGTGTATTTTCGTTGTTGAGATAACAAAACCAAAAATAAAAAAAAAAATAAAAATAAGAGGGCAGAGTTAGGTGGCAGAAGACTGTGCGGGCTTCTCTACGACCTGCGGCCGGGTCTTGATAGTTGATCGACCTCCAAGCGCATAGATAAACGCGCCGGAAAATACAAGCACCGTGCCCAGGATCATCTCCATAGTTAGATGATTGTTGAAGAGAATGACACTCAGTAGAAGTGACACAAACTTGCGCACGTTCAAGACGATTGTCACAGTTAGTGCTGTAGTATGGCCCGCTAGATTGTTGACCCCACGGACACAAACATATTGGGTGATACTGTTTAGCGCCAGGTAGAATATGGCCTTGTGGCCTCTAGCAGCGACTCCAAGCCACTGAGAGTGGATTTGGTCTGCCACAGGGATAAATAGCACCAGGGACATGGCATGAGTGTAGAATAACGTCTCCTGCCAGTTACCGCTGCCATAGTCCTTGTAGATGCTTTCAGATACAAGCCCCTGAACTGCCGAAAGAACTGCGGCAAGCGCGAGGATGCCGATCCCCACGTAGAACCAGAAAGAATGGTCCTCGTTACTGGACGAGCCCTTTTTCTTGTTCTGGCCGTTCGATACTGCGAGTAGAATTCCGGCAAACAGAACCGCAACACCGATATACTGCTTTCGCGAGTACCGCTTGCCGACAAGAAACCCTATTGCCATAGTTATGACCGTGCCGCCAGATCTGAAAATGGTATGCATGGGAACCGAGATGTTGTAATCCCAGACCGCGTTGTTGAGAACTGAGATTGTAAAGAACAGCACAACAGGAATCCAAAGCCTTCTCAGTGGAATCACTGGTTCGCGCAGAAAGAGTCTCTTGATAGGCGCGTGGCGGTCAAAGAACTTGACATAGCCAACGAGTGATACGCACAGAAACTGACAAAACGTAATCAGATGGCCTGCCTCCGGATTGAACGAGATGATCGCCTCTAAAGTAAACACATTCGAGCAGCATCCACCGAAAATCAGCCCAATCACCAGTATCCACTCGCGTATGCCTACCTGAGCCAGCGTCGCCGCAACGCCTGAGCCCTGTGTCCTTACGGATTCTGGCTTCTCAATCTCGTCATCTGTTTCAGTCAGCAAGTGCTCTGAAGCAGTGATTTCCGTGTCCGTATCGTCCTTTGAGCTCATTTATAGCTATAGAGAATATGTTCAATGTAGAGACTTTGTCCAAAAGAGTGGAACTGTTTTAGATAATAAAATACAAAAGTCACAGTGGGGGGTTGGTGTGATCAAGAAAAATGCGTGTTCGGTGGATCCAGAACTTTAGTGGGCAGGAGGCGGATAAGCAGCACTGAACATAGCCAATGTCAGTGCCTGTGATTGTAAATGAGTCGCCCAATGGCAATGGAAGACACGCGGAAAATGGGGATGAAGACGTGATAGGGGACATGCCTTCCATAGAAAGCTTTTCATTTGCGTCAATTATGAGTTCGCTGACAGAGGAGACTGATAATGTGACGGGTGGAATATTGACCATAATGAATACCTATCGGGATTATCTCGACGAGGGAATGAACCTAGCAAGAAACTGGCAGGCTGAACTCAGTAGGGAAATGGCAAATGTGGACAAGGTCACGCTACGTACGCTTGAAGTCACAAATAGTCGAGTGCGTAAGCTGCGGTCGGATCTTAAGGGTCTTCGAGGGGCAGACCAGCTTGCAAGAGATTCAGAGACTGTATATTCTCATTTGTCCAATATAATCGCTCTACTGGATACAATTGAAAGCAATTTGCCCAGACAAGAGAGGTTGAATATGGAAAACTCTCCTCACAAGTCGCATTATCCTCATCTGCATGCGTTCCTGCAAAGCAAAGTCGTGAATCAGGTTCCGAGAACAACTTCAGCACAGAACAGGCGAGTGTCGGATACTCGGACCATGCGAGCTGCCTCATACTCTCACAGGCTACCCGAGGGATTCAGCTTGAAATCGGTGGCCCCTCAGGTATCTACAACATCAACAGCAGCTTCGCTACCGTTTTCAGAGAGTGAATCTGCAAGTACTATAACAAGTACGAGTAGGTCGTTCAGTTTCATGACCATGGTACAACACTGGACAAGAACATCCGATGGAGAAACTGCTCAGGCAAAGCTACGGCGAATTATTGAGACGACTAAATGAAATGGATTTATGCAAATAACAGTAAAAGCACGGAAAATAAAGAACTAACGACAATAGCAAAATAAAAAGGATGGCAGATGACAATGAAAATGAAAACGAGGTCAGGACTCACGAGCCTTGGTTACCGAACTTGGAACACCACATTTCAGCCTTTTGCAAGGTTTCGTCAACGACGGATATTATGTGTTCTAGCATGTCGAGGCTTTCACGGGCCAAAGACAATACACGTCCGCCAGCCTCGATCTCATTTGTATGAATGTTTATAGACTCAATGGAATTATTCCCCACAATGGGTGGTGGTAGGGGTGGTGGTGCATTACTGGAGGGTTCGCCAGGTGTAGTGGCTTGTGAGTTACCAACCGAAAGAGCCCATTTCGCAGGCAACCGTAATATATAGTTTCTGACATGTGTCCGTGTAGGCTCAGGCAAAGAATTCCCCGCAAATGTAGATACAACTGTGATTGCTTTGCGCACAGTCTGCACAATATCGCGTTTAAGAGACGCAACAGTGAAGAGTCTTGGCTCCCGGTCTTGTACCTTGTCCTGCGGCACATGATTAGCAGCAATAGATTGAGCCATTGCAGCAGCCTGCTCTTCCAAGATTAGATCCTGAAGATTAGCCACTTTTGAGGAAAGATGATCGTTTGCCAATCGGAGTAGCTGCAAGCAATATCTAAGTCGTTGGCGGGATTCCTTGGATACAGAGGCCAAAGAAGTAGCCGTGATAAGGACATTTCTCCATTTCGGATGCTTCATTTTGATTATTGAACCCCCATTGTGCTTATGTTTACCGATTAATCTTTGTTTATTTCGATGAATGTTTCGCCTCACTTGAGGGATAACCTTTTCCAACTTCTCAGCAGAATATTTGAATGTGGGTGAGAATGATTTCGAAGAATTGTAGACCTTTACTGCAGAAGTCACCAGTGGACTAGTAGAGACTCTTGTTAAGAATGATGATGAGCGAAGTGACTGTAGAGCTTCAGCTGCAATTTGGACATCCAAATCCTCACTATTTTTATTACGGGCGGTTGTTGAGGACTTCTTCTTGACCAAGACCAACTGCCGATTACCACCCCCTTCGGGAGGCGATTCATCAGGTCTTGGTTTATCAATATTCATGGACACAAATTAGTTGTGATGTTACTCAGCTGATTGTGGTTTAACCTTTTTAGACTTTTTTTACATGTGAAAAAAGAATAATTTCTATGTATTACGTTATCAAGCGGAGCAAAGCATTATCACGACAATCATAGGATACGTAGCCGGGGGATCTCAGAATTCAATTTTAGAATGGTCTACGAAGATTACTTGGCACAGGTAGCTCGGTATGAGATAATAACAAGGAAATTCTTCCCCCTTACATCTCAACAGTGAGAGCTTGAGACCCAAACATCCAACGCGAAAGCCTCAGAGTGCTAGAGTGAGAGCACGATCATATACACTATTTGCAACAATTCAGCAGTAGCTAGGAATTCATCTGGAAGAGGATCAGGGAAGCTAAGCCGGGGGATAATGTAATGCTTGAACAGATTCTGATAATCTTCTCTTTCAACTTACTGAGGTCTCTTCCTTCGACAGATACTGCGACTCTTTCCGTGCATTTGCCATTGGATAAGACTTCAATCCATCTTGAGACCGACTAAGAGCTCTTTGAAATATAACTCTGATGAAGATGCATACTGGCCGACTCCCACAAGCAGTACCAGACCGTAATGAAAAAAGAACAGTCTCTTCTAGCTTTTTGAAGACCATGGAAGCGATGAAATGTCAACTGAAAGGGGTGAGATAACGAATCTCCTGTGAAACCAATGGTTCTGGAATAAGAAATCACTGCTTAGTAGGTAGAATCGTTCATATGACTTCGTTTATGAAAAGTGACGATGGTCCATATCGATTATGCATCATGCTGTGACTTAGGGTTCATGCAATGCAGGTTAACTGAACACATCCATTTAATTTGGCTGGAAATTGGTGAACGCGTTTTTTGCCTTAAGCCCAATCATTTGCTAGTTCCGGATGATTATATATGCTGGAAGAGTATCTCCATGGGTAGGAGTATCATGCCTAAGGTTCGCCTTCAGAGATTTGAGTGACGTGATTTCCAGCGTTATGTAAAACTTTAGCGCAAACTTGCGCAAGCTCATATTGTATTAGAAAGACAAGTCTGTCTTCTATATGGGCAAGGTAGGCAGATTTGGCTGGACTTCTGTAGACGTTGATATAATCGAGAGAAGACGAAGACGACGGCAACGAGCTATCACCTCTCGTCAGCAGAACTCCTACCAGTCAGCTATATTTCCAGGAGTTCAAACTCCCTACTAAGCTGTTGAACATTGGATAGTTGGTGCCGAGGCATGGGGCTACAAAAGGAATCCTATCCGTTATAGCTGACACTAGAGACCTGCTATCGGCCAAAACTTCGCAACCATAGAGGCGAAAGATTGAGAAGATAAGCGATGAAGCTGTTTTCTGCTTTAACTCTTTAACTTCTTGTCTCTTTCTTTCATCTCATGATATGAGCACTCATGTATTATTATTATTATTATTATTGCTAGATCCAGCGTCAGCGCGCGTAACACTTGAAGTCTACTCTCAACTCTCACGAATATGACGCTCTACGTCTGCATTTATCAACATGTAGGGTGTTATAGCACTCTTGATAACGAACAGCAAAAGTTCCAGTACAATAATGTTTGCAATGTTTGCAAGCAGAGCCGGATACCAAACGTGATATTAGGCGCTTAAGCGCTGTTAGGCATTGACAAAAACACCACCTCCAACCCTGCAATCTACTTGCATCACAACTTACGAACGAAATATATATAAGCAAAGAACACTAAAACACAAAATCTTGTTATCAGCTATAAATTAAATAACCATTAAACCCATAAGCAAATACTAATAAAAAAATATAAATCCTTAGCTTAAAAAAACTAAACCATAAACATATTTATAGTCCAACTTCTTTAAGTTCGCTCTCCTCGAAGACGACGAGCAAGTTGAATATCCTTCTTTTGAATAGTCACACGCTTAGCATGGATAGCACACAAGTTGGTGTCTTCGAAAAGAGCAACCAAGTAAGCCTCAACTGACTCTTGCAAGGCACCGATAGCCGAGGACTGGAATCTCAAGTCGGTCTTGAAGTCCTGGGCAATCTCTCGCACCAGTCTCTGGAAAGGAAGCTTTCGGATAAGCAAATCAGTACTCTTCTGGTATCTTCTGATTTCACGAAGAGCGACAGTACCAGGCTTGTATCTGTGAGGCTTCTTGACACCACCGGGGGCGGTGGTGGAAGGTGCAGACTTTCTGGCAGCCTTGGAAGCAATCTGCTTTCTAGGAGCCTTTCCTCCTGTAGACTTTCTGGCGATGGTAGACTTAGTTCTGGCCATTTCTTATTTGTTGATTCTTGTACTTGAGAAGAAAAAAAAGTTGTTATGAAAAGGTTAAGAACTAGGACTGTCAACTGGGAGGATGAGTGGGACTTTATATATCAAATAATGTGGCAACACTTCTTTAGACTTTTTAATTGTTATTGTTGTTGTATGCTGCTGTAGACGGGTGCCAGCTGTGCTAGTGCGGTGCTGTTTTGCAGTGTAAAGACTTGGGACCTTGATATACGGGCCGTACATCACCGTCCTAAGTATGTTAGTCCTGGGGCCAGCCCATTAAGGTGATTGATATTGGGAGGAAACACCCAGTCGATGGGGCTAATGGCCCTGAACGCGTATAAAGGGTAATCATTCTGCAACTGATGCTCTGTTCTTTTCTACTTACAACTTCGTTTTCCAACTCTTGTTTTTCAAACTCTTCAAACGAAAACTAAATATTAATAATGTCTGGACGTGGCAAAGGTGGTAAAGGACTAGGAAAGGGCGGTGCTAAGCGTCACCGAAAGATTCTAAGAGATAACATCCAGGGAATCACCAAGCCTGCTATCCGACGTCTTGCACGAAGAGGAGGTGTCAAGCGTATTTCTGCTTTGATCTACGAAGAGACTCGAGGAGTCCTTAAGTCATTCTTGGAGTCTGTGATTCGAGATGCTGTCACATACACTGAGCACGCCAAGAGAAAGACTGTTACTTCTCTGGACGTTGTCTATGCTTTGAAGAGACAGGGCCGAACCTTGTACGGATTCGGAGGTTAAAAGCTTACTTGACGCTATGTGGCTGTTCTATTAGCGTGGAATGGGTTTATTATTATATTGTGATTCTCTTTTTTATTGGTAGTTGTGAGGTATTAATGTTATTATTTGTGCTCTAAGAGACGATGTTTGTGTTAAGCGCTCGAGTGCTACGCGCCCAGTAGTAGCAGTAGTAGTAGTGGTGGTTTTAGAGTCCCAACGCTAAGCGCCCATAATAGAAGTGGTTTCTGGAGTTTGGCCGCCGTAGTCCGCGCTTATGCCAAAGCCGTTGATGGAGAGAGAGGAGTTTAGAAAGTCCGCAGCGGGGTTGGCCGCACCCAGCCAAAAGCCCCCCTACCCTACCAGAGAAACCCAACCCGTAGGGAAAGAAGGAGGTAGAAGGAGGTGTTAACACAAGCCAAAACACGCTCCGCCGACAGTATCATGATGACTAACTAATAAATGTCCCAACGACTACATAAATGTGGGTTTCCTGTAGACAGCACTTTGTCTCTTTTGTCATCATCTTGTTTTTGCCACCCAACTATACTATGATTGCAGAACGAAACTATCCTCAACTTCACGAGACGACGACCATCTTTGGAGGCAACGAGATGGTGTATTCAGATAAAGTCGCAGTAGCTCAGGAGGTTGCAGCTTCACGCGCCGGGACTCCTCAGCCGGTATCACAGATGGGAAACACTTACGATATGATGATGGTTCCATCGACATCTTCAACATGGCTACTGCCAAATGAAAGTAATAACAACGCATTCAAGATGTCTTCACCATTCTATCCTTCAGTTTCTCATGTCTCGGGCAGGCCTATGACAGTATCACCGCAGGATGCCATGATGAAACCTCCAACACAAGATGGGTACTATGACCATATGCCTTCTTTATTTGGTCCCAGCATGTATGATGAGAGTAATAATAGCTTGTTTTATATCAACCCAAAGGATATAGATTTGCAGGCGCAGGATCTTCCGGAAGCAATGGAGGAAGACGATGATGATGACGATGACGATGATGACGACGAAGTTGAGTTTGGAGGTGCATTTATGGACGATGAGGACGAAATGATGATGTCTTCTTCGTCTCCTTCAGAAGACTCTGATGATGACCTTTATACGCCGTATTCTGTTGCCCAACCACAACCAAGGCAACAACAACAACAACAAATGGTGACTCCAGTCGTCAGTTTTGAAAAGCAGGAGGAAATCAAGTCATCTACAGATAGTGCTTTGGATAATCACACACCACAACCTACACGAAGGCATCACAGCCGAGTCGAATACTCTGAAGCTAAGGTCAAGATCGCTGACTATGAGGAGGATTATGACGAAGACGAGGAATACGAGGATGACCTACAGCATCACAATAGTTCTGGAAGAAGGCCCAGGATAAAACGGGCAAATATCGGCAGTAGCGTTGGCCCGCATCGATGTGATTTACTCAAGGATGGTGAACCCTGCGGTACAGTGTTTAGTCGTCCTTATGATTTGATTCGCCATCAAGCCACGATCCATGCTGCAGTACGCAAGACGTTCAAATGCGAGCAGTGTGGTGACAATAGCAAGACATTTAGTCGTATGGATGCTTTGTCCCGTCATATCCGTGTCAAGCATACAAAGTAAAGTGTGGTGCCGCGTTTTCTAATACTCTACTCTTACACTCATTTCTCTTTTTTATTTGATATTTATTTATATAAAACAAACGCATTGCATTATCATTATAATAGTAATTAATTAATAGCTAAAAACACATCTAATCTTGCCAAGTACCAACCAGCTTGACCCATTTATTAATACACTGTCGGTGGATACGTTCAAATTCACCCTTATCTGTAGCACATTTACATCGACAACCAACTCCATTTGGAATTGGTTCATCGAAATCAGCCCAATGATTATCCTCGTTGATTTGCTTTTGATTCTTCTTGTCGGGGATATAAGGTGGCCTAAAGGTCGTTAGAGAAGATTCATGGTTTTGTGGACAATGTTGGACTGGATCATGTCTATAGCCAATGTCTCTAAAGTAATGCAATTGTTCAGGTTCCAAGAAAAGTGCAGTTGCAAGTGAATGCACCGGGGCATCCCCCCACCGTTCAGTCCAGAACCCACCAGTACTATCCAAAGCCTCGAAATAATCTGTATATTGTTGAGATCGGAAGAAACCCAGCTTGGCAATCTCGAAATTCGACCAAAAATGACACAGATTGTAAGTTTCACCCTCCATAGCCTTTGGATTCACTTTAACCTTTTTTGCAGATGGTTTTACTTTATCTACAAATAAATCCCACAGCCGTGTATCACTCAGATTATTTGCCTTCTTGAACCCAACTGTATGACGAAAAAGATTAGGTACAGTTGCTTCATATTCTTTCAACATAATTGTAAATCCATAGACTTTGTCGCGTTGTTCCATATATACAAATGGATCATAGGTTATATCACAGAAAAACCTCACATTAGGCTCTAACCGCCAATACCAGTCATAATCCAATAACAACGGATGCCAAAAGAATTTACCAGCATAAAACCGACACATTCGATGATATGACTCCTCTCCACCGTATTTAATTGCCCTGTCTCCTTGGACCGCAATAGCCTCTTGTACATCTTCAGCCCATTCAGGGAAATTCCAGTCCACACCAGGAATAGTTCCGAATTCAACTGCCGAGTCTGTGTGTTGTTGAACTCCAGCCTTAAACTCTTCTGTAAAGGGCTCTTCATTAAGAAACACATAGGGGTAATGGAACCATCGGTTCCAGTGTCTTTCCAGTGATTCAATGCTACTAATTGCCCCTTCAAGCTCCGAATTTCGGACTAACATCACTACTGCAGCTTTAGCTCTCGGTTGCTTAATATCCGGGGTTTGACATCCCATCACAAATGCCGGATCCACCGTGCTGTTTATCCATTTCGGGTTAAACGTCTTTGTTATATCTGCTTTGTACAATGACAATTGCACGGCCCGGACGGTCAGCAGAATAAATAATGCTGTAATAACTGGCACAACCACCACCAGAGTGTATAATGGAGCCGAGATATTGTTTCCTATTCGAACTCTAGTGCGACGCCAGTTTCGCAACTTCCGAGACAATACTGAGTCGGAAGCATGACTCGGATCCAGTACTAATGAGTCGATCGACGATTCTCGAGAGCTTTGATTCAGTAGGACATCCTTTTCGTCGACAATGTCCTCTACTGCTACCTTATAATCCGAGTAGTCATGTTGACGAATCTGTCGAATGTCCCTTGCCATATATAATGCCAAACCAAACAGAAACAGAAACAGAAAATAAGAAAAAATCAAAAAATAATAATTTTATCACACCAGATACACAAAGTAAAAACCTTGGCTCTCAGCTTTGAAAATCTTGTTTAAAACCTGTTTGATAGTACCAAAAGGCTTAAAAAATAATGGAAAAATTTGTATGGGAATAAAAACAGGGGGGAGAAGGAGAGGAATGGAATGATAAAAATAAAGATCAAAAACAGATATAATCAATGGGTCGAGATTAAAAACCCCATCTCCAAAACTAAGCCACAAATCCAGGAACAAACAACCCCTCCTGCTCCGTCTCCTTCTCCGATGACAATACACACCTTCTTCGACGATAGCACACCTTCTCCCGGCTAGTCCATCTGATTTGGCCGTATCCGAATATCACAAGTTAAACAACTACTCCCAAAGAACTCCAACCCCTAAAACGAGCGCCTTTCACATATAAAAGCTCTGTTTCAGCCATATCTCCCTTTTGTTTCTTTTAGGCGCCCTGCTGAAAATGCACACGACACTCCTTCCGCGTTAAGGCGGACCCTAACCGCGCACTACATCATCGTGCGCCAAAGTGCGCCAAAGTGCGACAAAGTGCGACGAAACCACGGCAACAACACCAAAAAAAGACGTTTTTCCTCTTAGTGACCACCTGCGCTGGTAGTGGCAGCAGCACTAGTCCCAACGCGCCTATTGGAAGTAGATGGATGATGGTGGCCCCTGATAAGATTAAGATCTTCCAGGGCTTCATCAGGCTTCAGAACAGCTACTCCTTGATAAGACTTGGAAGTATGGCGAGTGGTGGGTGCATCACGGTCCTTGGCAAATAATACTCCTTCCAAGTGGTCACTAAAGGCCTCGGCGTCACTTGTAACTGCAGCTCCCGGTTGTCCCCCCGATGATATGTAACCACCACCCCCCCGCTGTGGGTGATGACTTGCTCGGGAGCGATGATGGGAAGAAGACACCTGTTCACCGCCACTTAGTCCACTATAGTCCTCGTAGCCGCCAACCAATTCCCGTCGTCGAAGACTCCGTCGATCAGAACCACTGTAATTGCTGTTATTGTTGTTGTTATTAGTGCTGGAGTAATTATTGTTCGTCACGTGATCGCCGCTGTTATACCCAGCACTGTTGTAATTAGCACTAGCAGCAGCACTAGCAGTATTGGTACTAGGCAGCAGTAACGAAGAAGAGTACGAATATTGGCCTCCACTACTTAACGAGAAAGAATGATCGTTAGCAATGTCCAAGAGCGCACGGTCCTCATTCAATTTCTTCTGCTGGGCCTCTAACCGCTGCATTAACCGTTCTTTCACCAGCTCAGTCATGTGATCCCGCTCGTCGTTAGCAGCCTGAACCTCCCGCTCATATTCACGGTCACTGCGTTCAATCTGGTAATTCTGCCAAAGCTGCAGCGTCACTAGTTCCAAGTCCCGTCTTTCTTCAATGTCAGATACCTGCTCCAAGAACTCCTCATTCTCGCCCATATGAAGCGAATACAATGTGGATTGAAGCTGATGGAGCATTTCTCTGTAGTGGAAATCCCGCTCTCCTTCAAACATGTCTGTGATTTGATGCAGTCTAAGAGCGATGCTCTGCCTGCGCTTATCGCGCTTACTGCTCCCCAGCTCATACTCCATGTCGAATTACCTCCTCTTTTGTTGACTCTAATAGTACTGTAGTACACGTTTCTGTTCTTTTCTAGTTGGTTTCTTCTATCCTGTGTGGACCAAGGTTCTGTTCGACAACTACCCAGTCCCATAGTTACAGAAGACTCCGCAAGTTGGGACATCAACAAAAAATAAATTGTCTCCTTTCGCACAGGTCTCCTTGCTGAGGCTCCATGGCTCCTTGCACAGGTCTCCCTTGCACAGGTCCTTTTTTTTTTTTCGGTGATGGTACCTGAAAGTCCCACATACACACAGAACAGAACAGAAGGTATACAGAAGAAGGCATATACGACCAGGTAATTCATTTTTTTTTATTTTACTTCATCTCACTAGTAGTTTGTGGAACATGGATTCTGTGGAAGACATTGTACAGTCCTTTATAGAAAAGGATCTGGCGACTTTAGATGCCTATGGAGAAGTGTCCCATACACCTCCTTTATTCACTTCGACGACAAGTCCAAGAATAGGTCCCTCCACTGCGGGCAGTAGCAATTATAGTACTACGTCGTTGGATTCTTCTCGTTCTGCTGGTTCAAACAGAAGAATCCCTAAAAGCGCAAGCATGGGGACTGTAGGCACTGGCCAACTATCGCCAACCTCTACTACAAATAGTATCTCAATCACAGATTCTCCTAGATCGGACGACGGAAGAAGTTTCATCACCTCATCAGTTGCTGCCAACAGGACAAACAGCAGTCTGACCTCTTCTTCTACAACTCCCCGGAAGCGGTCTGGTGTTTTTGATAGATTTAAAGGTATAGGTCGGCGAGTGGTGTCGCATGAACAGCAGCATGCACCACCCTCTTCTTCTGAAACTCGAAGTCCATCTTCTTCGCATGGTGGTGGTATACATGAACGAACACGAAGCATAACCAGAACTCCTACTATAAATATGAGATTTGGAACAGAAAAGCCCTCCACCAGTTGATCTGGTCCGTTCTACTATTTATATATTCAATTTATTTGTTACGTTTTCATTTAATACAAGGATCACATTTATCATCGAATGATTTTCCACGAGCGAGGGGGGGGGCTTTTTTCGCACAAACCGCCGCATCAACTCAAAACTATACCATGCCCCCTTACTTAGAGTATTAGTTAACTGTTTTGGTCTAGTTTCATGCGTGCGATTTGCTCTTAAAATCGGGGCTAGTCAAAAGCTTAAATTGGTGTTTAAGATTCACGTTGGAGTGTTTAGTTTTAGCCTAACCTTAAATTCTCCTGATCGGTATCAGTTCAAAATTAATCGAGTCAATTATCGAGTCAATTATGTCTATCTGGAATATCAATCTATTTATGCTCATTTGATCTAAGCTCCAATATCTCTTGGAGACTTACAATGGGTAAACCTGAGCCTGCAGGGTTCACTAATACGTGGGAAACTAGAAAGCACCACTAAAAAATCTTCTCATTATAACCAAAGCCATTCTTATAACCACAAAATACATTTTGATTTCATTTCAATTGACTCAATTAGTTACCGGGAAATTATCACCGATGCCATGACTGTTCTCAAGGTGGCATAGGTAAACGAATCCCGAATATCAAATTATACACGAATCTGCAGAAAACTCTTTGAACTCTAGGTTTTCAACCTTTCTTCAACTCAAGCTTTTTTTTGAGATTTAGGCACATTTATCCTTAAATTAAAGGCTATTCCAGCTGTTGTAGTGCCAATTGCATTGCTTTATGGTTTTTTTTCTTCTCATTTGTAGAGATTATGGAGACTATAAAACTAACAAGCCCACACTCAACGCCCTGTTGTAGACGCCCAATTAGAGAACAGAATGATGGCTACAAAGTCATCAGTGCAGTTATTAGATGAAGATCAGACAGAAGACGTGGAAGAGGGACACGAGCGACATATCGGCGTCATTTCAGCCATCTTTTTAGTATTTAACCGCATTGTAGGCACAGGAATCTTTGCAACACCAAGCATGGTATTTGATCTTTGTGGCTCAGTAGGGTTGGCGCTTTTAATCTGGGCCGCAGGCTCTTTGGTAGCTGCTTCAGGTTTAATGGTATATCTTGAATTCGGCTCTGCCATCCCCAGAAATGGAGGGGAGAAAAACTATCTAGAGTACGTTTTCACAAGACCCAAGTACCTTATTACCGCAATGTTTGCAGTGTATGCACTACTATCAGGCTTTGCGGCTTCGAATTCAGTTGTATTTGGCGAGTATATTTTGTTTGCATCGAGTGTACCAGTAGGAAGGTTTAATCAGCGAGTAATCGGACTGGCTGCAGTCACATTCTCTTTTCTGACCCACGGTCTGGCGCTAAAATGGGGCCTTAGAATCCAGAATTTGTTAGGAATGTTTAAGATCATTTCAATCATGATTATAATTGCAACTGGTATGGCCGCCCTGAATGGCAAACTCGAAACGAGGATGTCTAGCGAGAATGATAATTTCACAGGAAACATTTTCGCCAATTCGCAGACAAGCTGCTACGGTATTGTAGCCGCATTATATAATGTCATTTGGTCCTATATCGGCTACTCAAATGCAAACTATGCTCTGGGAGAAGCACGGGATCCGAATCGGATTCTGAAAATCGCCGCCCCATTTGCCCTTGCGAGTGTATGTATACTCTACATGCTGGTCAACGTCTCCTATTTTGCGGTGTTACCGAGAGATGTCATGATAAGTTCCGGTAGGACTCTGGCAGGGGTCTATTTTGGCACAATATTCGGTCCAGTGGGGGAAAAGGCATTATCAGTCCTCATTGCATTATCGGCACTTGGAAACGTCATGTCTGTAATATTCTCACAGGGCCGAATCATTCAAGAACTGGGCAAAGATGGCATTCTGCCCTACTCCACGTTCTTTGCTTCGAATAAGCCCTGTAATGCTCCATTTGCTGGCCTACTGCAGCACTGGGCAATCTGTGTCATCATCATTCTTGTCCCTCCCCCTGGAGATGCCTATAATTTCATTCTTAACCTGCTGTCATATCCATTATCAGTCGTCAACACCGCCGTTGCGTTTGCATTGCTCACAATCAATCTCCGACACAGCTCGGCATACCCCGACTGGAACCCTTCAATAAAGGCCACTGTGCCAATAACACTCTTTTTCCTTATCTCATCGATATATCTAGTAGTGGCGCCCTTCATCCCCCCTGAATCGCCCTCTCAAAACATCTATCACAGTCTTCCATACTATTTGCATGCAGTGGTCGGCATAGCGATCTTCCTAGCGGGGTTCTTTACTATGTGGCCTGGTGTCGTCGTCGCATATGCCGGCCCACTGGAATATAGCCGCGTTCCTTTCTTTTTAGCTTTCACGCACCCCCCAACTTCCGACGGGAAAAAGCTCTCTTCCTAACAGAAGCAGCTACGACACTGCTGACTCTTCCTCTTCCTCTTCCTCTTCTTCTTTTTCATCTTGTTCACCCCTGTCTCTTTAGTCTTGCTAGCATTGTTTCATGATGCCGCAACCGCTTAAGGATATTCTCGCTGCATGGCCCGTGCTGGTCCTGGATGGGGCTCTGGGCACCGAGCTCCAGGCTCGGGGAATCGACGTTGATCATCCTCTATGGTCGGCGCTAGTACTAGCACAAAAGCCGGAGAAGATTTACGAGATCCATAAAGAGTACTTTGAAAAGGGCGCCAACGTGGCCATCACAGCAACTTACCAGGCCAGTGTAGACGGGTTCATCCGGTCGGGGATATGCAGGTCTGAGGCAGAAGCAAGGGCCATGGTTTCCGGTGCCGTGACCATAGCACAGAAGGCGCGAGACGACTTTGTCAATGAGCATCCGGATGATAAAGGGGGACCACGGTTGGTGGTGGCCAGTATAGGGCCTTATGGAGCATATCTGGCCAATGGATCTGAGTATTCGGGGAACTACGGCCCCACAGTGCGTGAGCAAGATCTCTACGACTTTCACCGCCCTCGGCTTGAGGCCATTGTATCAGCAGGCCCAGATCTGCTGGCTATTGAAACCAACCCCAGCTTTCTGGAGGTGAGTGTACTAGTGCGGTTGATGGAGGAGATCTGCCCCAATGTTTCATGCTGGCTTTCGCTGAGCATGAGGGACGACGACCACTTAGCAGACGGATCAAGTATCTTTGACCTGGCAGATCTGGTGGTGAAATACCCGCAGATCCAAGCGATCGGTGTCAATTGCGTGCCCCTGCCCAAGGCCACCGAAATGCTGCGATCACTTTCAGTGGCCACACGATTGCCGCTAGTGGTTTACCCCAACTCTGGTGAGATTTACAACCCTGAAACAAAGCAGTGGGCGCATAGTCCAAGCTGCCAATCTCTAGCATCCGAGTACCGAACGTGGTACCGATATGGCGCGAGGATGATTGGAGGCTGTTGCCGGACTCGTCCTTGTGATATTGAACTACTTCGATTGCATATTATTAACGACCTGGCTATGCCTGCTTGAGATATCCAGTTAGTTGAAGTAAAATTATTTATATGAAATGTTGACGTTGACCAAGCGTAGACCTGAGACTAGATATTTATTTCTCTGTGCACTAAATTGCTTGGGGTGGGCTCAAAACGCGGCACACATCACCATAAAATTCGTGTCCTCAAATCAAGAGATGGAATATTTGGCAGTAAGTGCCTATGGTGCGAGATAATATTGGAAAACACTAACATGATGAAGCGATTAGCAAGCTTCTTGGATAGGCCGGGGTTTAACTGGAAGACCCTGATTTTGGGGTTTACCGCTGGACAGTATGTGTTTGAAACATGGCTCAGCTACCGTCAGCATAAGGTCCTATGCCGGAAGGCGCCACCGCGTGAACTGGAAGGGGTAGTGGATGATGAGACATTCACCAAGAGTCAGGCATATGGACGTGCCAAATCGACGTTTGGATTCTTTTCTTCTTTTATAAATTTACTTGAAAATGTTGCTATTATTCACTATGACGTGCTGCCCAAGCTGTTTGATTTCTCGGGGAATCT
The DNA here is from genome assembly GCA_030555955.1 of Diddensiella transvaalensis. Lineage (NCBI taxonomy): Eukaryota > Fungi > Ascomycota > Dipodascomycetes > Dipodascales > Trichomonascaceae > Diddensiella > Diddensiella transvaalensis. Next base: position 338,805 of record JANIVV010000005.1, on the reverse strand, counting down.
ATTGAAATTGTATTCTCCAGGATGGTTTAGCGGCGTCAATGCTCAGTCGATTGTGTTTGCATTTGTATTTCAGTTTGCTACGTCTTTGTTAACGCTGCCCTTAAGTCTCTATAGTACTTTTGTGCTGGAAGAGAAATTTGGATTCAATAAGCAGACTTTGCGATTATTCTTCACTGATATGGTCAAGGGCCAGCTGTTGGCCATAGCCATTGGTAGTCCTCTTCTCATGGCAGTGCTAAAGATTATCGATTACTTTGGTGACAAGTTTTTTGTTTACCTGTGGCTGTTTATGATTGTTGTGCAGATTGTTCTTATGGCTATTTATCCTACTCTGATCCAGCCTCTATTCAATAAGCTTACGCCTCTTGAAGATGGCGAGCTCAAGACCAGTATTGAGAAGTTGGCTTCAAGCGTGAATTTCCCTCTAAAGAAGTTGTTTGTCATTGATGGTTCCAAACGATCCTCCCATTCTAATGCCTACTTTTACGGCTTGCCTTGGAGCAAGCAGATTGTGCTGTTTGATACTTTGGTCGAGAAATCCACTACTGATGAGGTGACTGCTGTTCTAGCACATGAAATCGGACATTGGGCATTGTATCATATTCCTAGAACATTGATTGTGGCTCAAGCGCACATGTTTGCGATTTTCGCGCTTTTCTCCAGTTTTATCGGTAACAAGTCCTTGTACAACTCATTTGGCTTCTATGAGCAGTATCCCATTCTAATTGGGTTTATCCTGTTTGGAGATATTCTTCAACCATTGGATAGTGTGATGCAGTATGCTATGAGTGTCATGAGCCGAACTCATGAGTACCAAGCAGATGCCTATGCCGTAAACCTAAACTATGGCCCAGATCTTGCCAAGTCTCTGATTTCCCTCCATGTTGAGAATCTTAGCAGTATGGATGCCGATTGGCTGTATAGTAGTTATCACTATTCTCACCCGATTTTATCGGAGCGACTACGAGCAATTGGATGGAAATCACCTGAGAAGTCCAAATAGACAAAGTAAATAATTTCTCAATACAAACACTTCTCCTAATACTCAGCCCTTCATGCATTTCGGATCCGCAGAACTGCTACCTTGGTTCGAGCCCTGCGGGGTACTTTTCGCCGATTAAAGACCGATAAAAGGCCGACCCTAACTGCCAAGATGCGCAGTGCCTCAGAGATCGTGGGGTTATCCGTAAGATGGAGGGGTGAATCATATGACATAACTTGTATATAAGTGAGTATGTACGTTTGAGTAGATTAAATTATTCAAGCAACAATGTCAACTATTAAGGAGACTAGACAAGAATTATCAGAGATTGATCACAACTCGTCTAGAGAAAAGAATCGAGTTTACTATGAGAGACAGCCGCCAGCTCCTCAGTTCAGAAAGTTTGGTGATCCGTCTGTACCAGCAATTATGGCGTTTTCTCTGACTGTGTTTGTGTTCAGTATGACTTTAGTCCATGCACACGATATTACTGTCCCCAATATCGCTGTTTCTGTTGCTCTTTCTTATGGCGGATTAGTGCAAATTATAGCTGGAACTTGGGATATAGGTGTTGGCAACACTTTTGGGGCTACTACAGCACTTTCATTTGGTGCTTGTTGGCTTGGCTTTGCGGCAATTAATCTAGATTTTTTTGGAATTGAAGAAGCATACAGTGATCCCTTAATGTTTTCACATGCAGTGGGGATCTTTTTCTGGGGTTGGTTTATCTTTGATCTAATGGTAGTAATGTGTACACTTCGGACGACAATTCCATTATTTTGTATGTTTGGATTCTTAGATATCGCGTTCTTGTTACTGGGTATTGGATACACTATTGCAAGTTCTCAGCTTAAGCAAGCTGGGGGATATTTCGGCCTTTTGGCAGGATTCTCAGGCTGGTATTGTGGGTTCCAGAAGATGGTCAATAAAGAGAACAGTTGGTTTGAGCTACCACCGTTTATGATGCCCGGAGGATTCCGACCCACTCCATCACCATCAAACTATGTAATTGCTTAAATAGATATTACAATTGTTTTCCTTTGCTTGTTACCAATTTTTTTAAATTTAGGATAGCTAGCTATGAAACTAAAGTTTAGAGGGTTTCCAATTAGCACGTCGCTTGCTGAGAAATGCATCCATACCCTCGACCATATTAGATGATTTTTGCAATTTTTCAAACTCATCATTATACCCTGTAGTTGTTGCTTCGAGTAGATTAAGCTTAGTATCCTCAAACCCTCGTCTAATTCCCTTAAGAGATGCAAGAATTCCATCTGGGTTTCCCCTTTGGATCTTTTTTGCCATTGCAATTGCAGCTGGTAGCAGGTCTTCTTGGTTTTCTACGACTTTGTTAATAATACCCCACTCCTGTGCTTGGCGAGCAGTAATGGTCTCTGTCAAAAGTACCAGCTCAGAAGCACGCTTAATTCCTAGTAATCTACCCAGTCGTGGAAGTGCTCCTGCTAATGGAACCACTCCCACAGATACCTCGGGAAACTGAATAGTAGCAGATGCAACTGCGATTGCCAAATCGCAGTTAATGACAGTCTCCGAGCCGCCGCCAAAAGTGGGTCCATTGAGCGCGGCAATTACCGGCTTGCGATTAAGTCTATTGGTCAAGCCAAGGAAACCTCCATCTCTGATCATGTTTGGCGTTTCTCCTGTCTTGACAATTTTGGACCAGTCTATCTCCAATTAGAAATGCTTGTTTTGCACTGCTTTCAATTCTACTAACCTTTGAGATCTGCGCCGCCACAGAAAAATTTCCCATTAGCAGTGAGAATTGCCACAAGTAGATTCGGATCATTATCGAATTGATCCCAGATTTCCCTGATATGATCGCTGTCACCAGTCGAGATGACATTAAACTGTTTCGGTTTATCAATTGTGACAATCAAGATCGAATCCTTGACTTCAACTACGAAGCCATTTGATGAGAATCTGTTATAATCTACCATTTTCGCTTAAACTGTTGGAATCGATACTAAACTTTTCTTAATAAACTTTAATGCTTTATATATTTGCCCCGCTTTTTCCTTACATTACTGCGATCGGCAGTGCAACTACCAAATGGGGGGTTATCGGCGAATGGTCGGCTCTATAAACAATACCTCGTCTCATCGGCGATTATTGGTCCTTCATATAGTAATCGTACCATTCATCGATATTCAGCATTGTCACTGGCCGCTGGGTATCCAAGTCGCTTGGTGATACATAGTTTATATCGCTATTCAGAGTTGTCCCAGTTGCTGTGCCAGGTGTTAGATCAAATATTTTGTTGAAATAGAGCTCATCATATTGTAGTACAACGTCTGTCTCAGTAGGTAAAGTTGAAATAGTAAATTGTACTTCTTCGGGAACTTCGAGTTTAGCCTCGGATAATGTAGAATGGTTTGCTCTGAGACGCACAATTATTTCAAGTGCTCTTCTAGGCTGATCCCACACTGTCGTAAACTCTTTCATGGCCATAGTACAAGTATCTAGGGCACTGGCAGCCATTGTAGTGATATCTTCCTTATATGTGCTACTGCCAACCCGTATAGCACGAATCAGTACTACACAAGCCCAGAATACAAAGTAAGGAATAAAGGGTGGTACAAGCCCTAGTTCATGACATTTGGCCATGTTATTCAGTACTTTGGCAATCATTAGAGCACATCTGACAGATACTATTGGTGGTGGTCGCTCAATAATATCTTCTTTAATAGACTCAATGTTATCGAATCTGTGCAGTAGAAGGAGCACTGAATAATACTGGATATGCAAAAGAGCCTTGAAAAACTCATGATTGTCTACATCATCACGAAGATACTTCATTTCAGGTGGGAAATCTTGAACCCACATTTCAATCATTTTGTCATATCGCTCAGTCTGGGGCGGTTTACCAGTAAGTCTAAATCCATCTCTTACTTCGGCAACCTCGCCCATAATTGCACACAATTTTAATGATTGAATAAAGTAAAACGGATAAAGAGGATTCGTATCCGAGTCATCCTGTGAAAAATCGTCCAGTGACGGTATAGGTAACTCGCATTGTTTGAGAGTTATCATACATGGCCTATCCATTACTATAGCAGTATATCTGTCTCTGACAAATAGGCCCCACCATAATCTTTTGTATATGGCACGCTGTGATCGCGAGATATTTTGTAGACATTCGAGCTTGTGTAGACCCAGACCTTGTGCCACATTTATTGCCACCCGGGGCCAATAAAATACGTTATTAGTAAAATGTAGAGGACTGTCGTTGCACCATCCCATAAGTACAGCACTCTGAACTACTGTTATTCCATTTGTTTCGTAGTCCGCATCAAATAAAGCCTTTGCCCTTCTGTAGAACGTAGAAACTGCTAGCTTGCTACTACCATCTGGATCCTTTAGTTGAGGGTTCTTACTAATACGCGATGCAGCCAGAAGTATCGACTGCAATAGTAACAGCGATGGCCCATTCTTCGGATCGCTATAACTGAGACGGAATTCTTTTTGATTAATTATCGGTATCCAGGGGTGAACTTTTTCAAAAAATACTTCAATAAGCTCTTCACAGATGTCTTGACCAGGAAGTAAAAACGCCCCTTTTATCTTTAGTACTTCCATATCCCCAGACTCGATCTTACTTGCCATCTTGCTGTCTATGTAAGTAGTCTCGTTAAGATTCATATCCGAGAAGTTTTCGAGAATGGGCAGTTTCTCTGTCTTTTCAAAATCGATATTTGACGGAAGACCATCAATCATCTTAATACATGATTCGTCGGCATCCAACAGCATCTTTGGAGAAATAAGAGAAATATCTCCTGGCTCTTGCTGTGAACCAGCATTCTCTTCCTCGACTGTGATTCCCAGACCCGATCCTGCTCTTTGCAGCAGTTTCTGTCTCTCAACGATTCTGATTTCCACTTAGCAAAAGTCAATCAGTTAAGGTTTTCTAATACATACTTGCTTTTGCGTAGCTTTTTTCGCTTTGGTATTACACACTCACACTCAAAAGCCACACAGTTCTTGGACGTTTCCAGTTAGAGCCCAGATCCCACTACGATGCAAACGATATTACTTACGGTACATGGTTGGTTTACAGCCACATCACAGCGAACCTTTCTTGCATGGCATCTATTCATCAATCGTTAAGTCTTAAAGTCCGGATCCAAAAATCACTTCAAGCAGTCATACACTTCACATGCTCTGGCGGAGCGAGATACAATGCCGTACTTAGTCTGTATCTGTACTGGCTTGTCGACCATACTTCTTGCAGAAATCTGTGGGGAGGAAAAGACGAACTGCTGCTGCGAGGTGCAAATACGTCCTTATAGGCTTACTCCGCGGCGGTATTGTACCAAAAGGGTAATTCCCCGCTATATGTGGAGTACCTCGAGAAGGACACCTTTAATGAGTCTAAAGTGCAGGAAACAACACCTCTGTTCGAATATAACCAAGGCACTTGCAGTTTAATAACTCTTGTAGTGTTCCATGTCCAGGAGGAGTGTTTGCAATACGCCCAAATACATTTGATACGTTTGATACGTTTGATACATCCAATGCGTCTAATACGTTCTCGTCAATGCGTTCTATTCAGTTAGACTTCTTGCGAGATATAAGCCAACTAAGTACAGAGCTAAGATTATTTGCTTCTTTGACAGATATCGAGTAACATGAAACCTGTCTGTCCTTTATTTCCTTCAGATCTAGTGAATCGATCACTTGGTCAACATTCAGTGCCCCCTCAAGATCATTTTTATTTGCCAGCACCAGTAATGGGATTCCTTCTAGGGTTTCTCGTGATATAAGAGCATGCAATTCACTTTTGGCAGTGGCTATAGTCATTTCGTCTGCCGAGTCAAGTACAAATACTATTGCCGATCCTCCCTTGCAGTATCGTTCCCACATTGACCTGAACCGCGGCTGGCCGCCCAGATCCCAGCTATATATCGCACAACCATCTTAGTATCTACTGTTCTTCATCGAGGTCTCGAGGGATATCCAATCCTTACCATTTCAGTGTAACGCTACCCATCTGTATCCGCTTCATGGCAAAGCCTACAGTTGGTATCGAACTATCGTATGTCATCATTAGCCTCCCACCAGCTCTAAAATCCAGCATATCTGTGATAACCTACTCAGGTGTGAATTGATCTCCCTGAACAATACAGTTAGTATTTCTCTGTGTTGATGGAGGGCGCAAACGACACTTACAGTCAGAACTTTCAATAAAGACGTCTTTCCAGCATTCTGAAGCCCCAACACAGCGACTTCTAGCTATATACCATATGAATATTAGCTCTCCTCACAAACCCCTTCATCTCCTGATATTCTCCTCGGCTGCGCCGCCACATACCTCAGTTGACCTTGAAAACTCGTTAGCACTTTCGCACTCCAATGTATCTTCGGTGCCACTTACCAGAATAGTGATAATAAATAATCGTAGACCTTGGCGAACCATGACCAAGGACTCATGCTGTGGGTAATAACAGAGAATAAATATAGGTATTGGAGTGATGCAAAGACAAGTAGTAGTGTTTGTTGTTGTGCTTGTTCATCTGTGGTGTGGTGTGGTGTGGTGTGGTGTGGTGTAGTTTACAGGCTGGGAGTATTATTACTCGCCTGTACTGGGAGATTATTCCGCATTTCCTAAGGCTAAGGCTAACGCTGCCCTACTGTGGAGCAAGGCCTGCGCTGGTGGGTCTGCGCTGGTGGGTCTGCGCTGGTGGGTACATTATCCGTCGAATACGCTGGGAATGAGTGGAATCGGTTGCACTCCATCTCATGCTAGGAGAAGAGAGCCTCTTCTCCGATCACGTACATAAAGGAGTAGCAGTAATGCCCATACTTGCCCATACTTGCCCTTGCAAAACCCCATAGCAACTATGAGCAGCCATTCTAGTCTAACTGGCTCTCCAACGGGGAACCCACCCCCACTACTACATCAAGCATGGCTGAAGCAGCTCTAGTTCAGATAGAGCAATAGCCCCAGGGTGCTGCGCATGTGATTGGTTGCCGGATGTAGATCGCCTGCATCGATCGATGAATGCCTGGCCATCCCCTTGCCCCAGATTTCTGGTTTTGTTCGACACAATCAAAAGTGGGCGTGTAAGTGCATGATTTTTTTCTTTTTTGCTGGCGACAGCCTTCACATAAAAGAACAGACATCGCTCTAGTGCAAATGTATACAGCACCCATTGTAAGACAATCACTTGATCTTTCATAATTAGCTAAACTAGACAAAGACGGGCTTAATGTCAGTTACGTTCGTGGAACCGGACTATTCGAAATATTCAAATAAAAGTGCAACTACGTTAAGTAATGAAGATGGTGACGATGACAAGAGCGAAGAAGCGCTGGACCCGACGCTGACAACAGGCACTAAGCGCCACCATTCCAATACTAGCACGGGGTCGCTGGAGGAGAAGCGGTACGTTAGTAGAGCACCATTTCTCAGAAGAGTGTCGTTCGATACCATTACAAGCACGCCTTCTTCCTTGCCTCCATCGCCTGCAGCAGTGAGTGAGCCGCGTACGTCGAATGCATCGTCGTCAGCATCGTTCTTTTCGTTCAAAACATCGCCTACGGCGACTAGCTTCTTGCCGTCCTACGGAGGCCCATCTTCATCAGCTAGAGATCGGGAATATTCTACGTTTTTTGTGGCGTCGCGACATGAACTGCATAGATCGGGTGCTGGATCGCGTAGTTTTCTATTCTCTTTCACATCTAAAGAATACTCTATTCGTGCTCTCAGGTGGCTGGTCTCGACATTAATGACAGATGGGGACGAGCTTATATGCGTGCAGATGTACGAGGGAGAGGATGCAAATCCATTCAACTACCAAAAGGAAGCACAGGGCATTTTGTCGTCCGTAATTGATCTGGTTGACCCAGACCTCAAAATCAGCATAGTCGTCGAATTGGGTGTGGGCAAGATCAAGACTATCGTACACAAGACTTTGCTGCTGTACCAGCCTTCTATGGTGATTGTTGGTGCAAATGAAAAGGCATTTACAAACCTGGCGAGAATGAGATACAAGAAATCCATCACAAGTTACCTAATGGCGAAATGCCCTGTTCCGGTCATCATCGCTTCACCCCACATGGAGCTTTCTTGCGATGGAAATGACAGCAGCAGCCTGGACCCTTGTGTGAAGCATCCAAACGCCTATCTCCAATCGATTGTCTCTGCCGTTCAAGCTGCTGCGATCAGTGACACCGGTAATAACAGCACCACAAACTTGGTACTGGCATGTTCGACTGTTGATTCATCTCGCAGACCGTCCCGTGATACTACCAAGTCATCAAGTGGTGGTGAGGGATCCGATCAAGAAGTATCTGATGAAGAAGAACTCGTAACCTGCGACACAAAAGAGAGCAGTAGTGAAAAGTCACGGCAAAACAGTAACACTACAATGGACATTGTTACTCCCTGTACATCTGGCATAAGCATATCGCCATCGACCTCATCACGTTCCGGTAGCCAGGCGCAGTCAAGCCCGGCTTTAGCGTCCGCTCGGCGTTCGAGTATCCGGAGGTCGCTTAGCAAGCTGCCCTCATTCCTGGTCCCGCGATCATACAAGAAAGGCTAGCAGAGCTCCCTTTTAATAATTAATAATTCAAGTGCAACTTCGCATGATCTTTTGTGTTCCGTTTCTTTTGCACTATAAAAATTAGTCGTTTGCTCCAAAATGTCACCCCGACAAGCTGCCCCGGCAATCACGCGCGCATTTACCCAATCACACAGAAACTGAAAAGCAAAGCAAAAACCCACCATACACACACTCTAAACCTATTGACGGAACCTATAATAATGTACAAAATAGCATCACGCTCAATCGCCACTCGAAGGTTATTGTCCACATCAGCCAGTAGGGCATACGCAGAGCCTGTGCAAACACCATTAGTGGCACCAAAGAAACGTAGAGCCGGCGCCTTTCGCGGTGGGTGAGTGTTTCGGCAGGTAAAGTTGTCTCTTGCACGCATACACTAACAATTGTGGTTATAGATTCTTTGGGTTTCTGCTTGGAGTGACTGTGACGGGCTTAGGCTCGTACTACTACTTGTTTGACGAATACAGGGCTTCCAACTCGGTTGTTCTCACCGATGTCATCAAGCTCCAGGAATCTATCCGACGACTAGAGGATCATGTACAAACGCTCGAAGCTCAAGTCAAAAAATGATATATTTACATACAAAACTGACGTTCAACACATATTTTTTTATTAATTAATTTAGTTTATTGAGAGAGAAAAAAAAATTAATGAATTGATCTGATTATTAGCTTTTGTTCATCACGACTGAGTAGGTCCTAACCATTCCCATATCCGCATGATTTCGCCATGAATCTCCATCTGCCGGACTCGGATATTGGCATTGGACTCTACCCCATCCTGGACTTTGCTCCACATTGAAGGCTCAATCGACTGAGATCGGACGTTAGAGAGTGAATCTCTCAGGTGAGCGCTAGCAAGGTAGCGAGGAGTAAGACCTTGCTTGTCCGAATCAGCAGCTTCCTGCTGAGCTGACAGGCGCTGCAATGATTCAGTCACCAACTGCTTCACCTGCTCATTATATCGCTGCTGATATTTGTAGTAGAGCCGTGCAATCACCAGCGAAACCAGCGACACTAACGAAGCGATAATCTGCGTTCGATATCGGCCCACAGATCCGGTGACTGCTCGGCGAATCTGGCAGTCGAGCGGGATGAGGGCCAGGCTGGTGGATTGAATAACCTTTTTCGTGGTATATATGTCAGGCGCTTCTTCTCCGGCAGGTGCGTAGCCTTTCCTAAGCTTACGAACTCGCTCGACCTATTCAAATCACCGTTAGCGGTCTCACCATCTTCTTGATAGACTTCAAATCTTCCCTGCCTTACAATGATCTCATCTTTAGTCTCAATGCCCTTGATAGCACTACGCCACAAGTCATTGAACTCGTCATCTGATAAAGTAGGCTAATACATTTTTGCAATTAGTAAAACTTCGTCAAAAACAGGCTGACACCCATAGCACATACCGATTTCAGCTTATAAAGTATTCCTTTTAGTTCATCTTCTTCGAGAGCCGCTGAAGCAGTAATCTCACCACATTCAACTGCTGCATTGCGCTCACGCAAGACCTTAAGAGCCATATCCTCCAACAACAAAATTCTGCGCTGCTTTTCCGTGTCGGCAATACAACGAGGAGAGAATGGGAAGTATCCTCTCAGAGACAATGGATTAGAAACGTACAAGAAATCCTCGTCGCAAATAGCCTTAAAGTTCGGATAACATGTAGCATGCTCGGGGCAAGGAACACAGCCTGGACGAATATAGTTTAATCCTCGCTCGAAAATTGTTAGCTCTGAGGGATCAACCGGTTCATCTGTAACAAGATTAATATCACAGTAACCAGCTGAAAATTGTTCCTGTCTCCACCACAAAGCGTACGATGCTATAGCCCCAATGGCAATAAACCGAAGAAGCCACCCAAAAAGAGTCCACGCAATCTGCTTGCCAGATCGCGGCGATCTTCTGCGAGTTACTCTCACTTTCTTTGGCTTCGAGGTGGTTTGCTCAGCACTCTCGGCATCTTCCGCCTCTGTGTCTTGCTTAAGCTTTTGAAGCTCTTCCTCGGTAGTATCCTCCGAGTTCTCTTCATTACCAGCCACATCCTCCTGCTTAAGTATATCAGCGAAGTCTTGCGAAACACGAAGATCCGACAATTTAGGCATGAAGCTTAATCTCTTATTTCGGATAGAGCCATACGTATGGTCTTCTCGCATAGGCTCTGTAGCAGGAACTTGGTTATCAGCATAATAGCGAGCTTGAAGTGGGGTATGGAATTCTTCATCATCTGACCCAGCAGGTCCAAGGCTACGTCTGGAGAATGATGATGAAGGCGTCTTGAGCACAGCGGGACTGCCAGGCCTCAAGTTAGGGACCTGCTGTAGCAGATGCAGTGGAACTGATACTGGCTTCGGAGGTATGAATTCCTGTTGTGATTCTTTAGAAGCAGAATGTGGCGCCTCTCCCATTAGCACATCTGAATCATGCTTTTCCGAAGCGTCAATCATTTCAACATCCGCCGTTTCTGTCTTAGCTTTCTTCTCTTTTTTGGCGCTCGTAGAGCGCTTCTTAGGAATAGGCAATTCTTCAAGAACCACTTCTTCAGCAGATCGCTTCTTGGAGTGGCTACTCTTTCTCTTTGCTGGAGACACGGAGCCCTGGCTCTGAAAGACATTCTGTGACGAGAATGGACTTCTCTCTTGTTTTGTAGGTATCAGTTCAGAGGGCTCGGTGTCATCCTCCTCGTATTTAACCCTGGATTTTCCTTTTCTCGGAGATACAACCACATCATTAAGTTGAACGGGCTCATCCAACGTCTTAGTATCCGGATGTACAATTTGCTTGGAAGACAAACTCTTCTTGCCCTTCTTAGGAGACGAAGCAATAGGCTTGGCGTCCTCTAAAGGCGCGCCTAGAGCTGGATCTTCCTTGACCTTACGCGACGATTTTTTCGGCGATTTAGGAGGTGCACTAGCCTCTGTTATTGTCACTGCCTCAACCACTTCAATTTCTTCTTCAACTTCCACAAGCTCCTTCTTTGGCTTTCGGCTTGTCTTTCTTGGTGATTCTGATACTCGAGGTTCGCGCTGCTTCATGGGTGACGTTGAACGCGTACGTCGGCGAGGCGCATCAACAATTCGTGTTCCACTAGCCTCGACCTGATTCACCTCATCCAATAATGCCTCAGCACGAGGGGCCAGCTGCTGTCGGAATATGTCTACCAATTCTGTTTTCTTCGCGGTTGACGGGTAATCGATTTTATGTTTGACAAAGATATTTCGAAGCTCAGCAACCTTTAGCTTCGACGGATCAAATCCTAGCAAAAGATTAAAATTAGTACCCTAGGACTCAGACCTCTACACACCAATACTCACCAGGCTGTAAATACGTGGTCGTGTCAGTGACGTCCATAGTACCAGATATGATTTAAGAGCACGCCGCGGGAAGGCAATGGCGGAAATATGTATATAGAGTGCCGGTTTTCCTGGATTATTGATTTCCGTTCCCACTGGTTTTCTGCCCAACCTTTAAATCTTCAGTTTACCGCTGTCGAGCTTAAATACAAATACCGGTACAGTAAAGTAGTTCGTGTTATTTTATAGGGAGAGAAGACCAGTAAGTGCACACGCTGGGTTGACAAAGTCAAAACAAACCCGTTGGAAGGAATGTGGTAGTGGTTGCTACGGGTAACCGACTGCTTTGGACTGGGCCTCTCCCTAACCCTAGGTGTGCCCGCTCTTTCCGTTTCATGCAATGTAGCGGATCTGGCCGTGTGTGCCAGCTCTGCTGCCGGACTTGTCTCATACTAAGAAAGAGTTTTTCTTCTGCCATCGTATATACCCTTTGGACGTTGAGTTTGTTAAACCAAAACAAATATCATTCGATTTAGATCATCACCGAAAGATACTTTTGTTGTACGGCCATGTCTTTGCCAATTGCCATTAATGGCGAGAGCAAGCATCGAACTTATGAAACCCCTCCTGAAGTGATTTTTGACGATTATGATAGATTAGAAACGGAACGCGAGCTCAATATGGAAGAAGGGTTCGACGAGGAATTGAGGGCTCCACTCGATGCTTCTTATAGCTATGCTGATGAGAAGACGCTTCAGAACATACATGCGAAGTATAGGGCTCTACAGCTCGAGGCGAACGATCCGAAGTCGCTATCTCCAAAGGACCTCATGTTGAATAGCCACACTCCAGAACCCCCGGAGATGTCTCTGCCTCCGCCTCCTCCATTGAGCCCAAGTACTCAGGGTCTTCAGGGGTCCCTGGAGCGATTGAGTTTCCATAAGCAGTCTATCTCGGGTGCGTTTCAGAATGCGGGAGAGCCGGAAGACACTATGGTGTCTGAAGAGCTCAAAATGATGTACGACAGTGTGCATAAGTGTATTTTGATGCGTCACAAGTATCAGGAACTCTCTCTGCAGAATGAAGAGCAAAACCCCAAAAATAAAGAAGGATGGCAGATATACCCTCCTCCTCCAAAACCCTCGTGGAACCCGGACACTAAAGAGTTTGAGACCACCGCACCGCCAAGACCGGAGATCGGATCTGGCTTTGAATTTGATGACGTCAAGGTCCCTAGTACTGTGTGTCATCGCGTATTCGCGGTCGATGATAAGGGTGTATATCAAGTCTACGAGAGTGAGGCTGATAAGGCAGATCACAAGCCTTCGTTTAGAATCCCAACTATAAAAGAGTACTATATGGATCTCGACACGATTATCGCTATTAGTAGCGATGGTCCCACGAAGAGCTTTGCATTCCGAAGACTGGAATACCTGGAAGCAAAATGGAACTTGTATACGTTACTCAATGAGTACAAGGAAACGGCAGAATCGAAAAAGACTTCTCACAGAGACTTTTACAATGTCAGAAAAGTGGATACACACGTTCATCACTCTGCATCTATGAACCAGAAACATTTGCTGCGATTCATTAAATACAAGATGAAGAAGTCACCAAATGAAGTGGTCCTATATAGGGATAATCAGCTGCTTACTCTGCATGAAGTATTCCAATCTTTGGGACTGGCAGCATATGATCTCAGTATAGATACTTTGGATATGCATGCTCACAAGGATACTTTCCATCGATTTGATAAGTTCAATTTGAAATATAACCCTATTGGAGAGTCCCGATTAAGAGAGATCTTTCTCAAGACGGATAATTATATCAAGGGACGATACCTTGCTGAGCTTACAAGAGAGGTTTTAGAGGATTTAGAAGCTAGCAAGTACCAAATGGCTGAGTATAGGATTTCGATCTACGGGCGGTCTGCAGACGAATGGGACAAGCTTGCTGCTTGGATTGTGGACAATAAGCTCATGTCTCATAATGTGAGATGGCTCATTCAAGTTCCTCGTCTCTATGATATCTATAAGAAAAGCAAGATCATAAACAATTTTGCTGATGTGGTTGATAATCTCTTCCGTCCGTTGTTTGAAGTCACGAAGGACCCTAGTTCTCACCCAAAGCTGCACATTTTTTTGCAGCGGGTTGTTGGATTTGACTCTGTAGATGATGAATCTAAGGTCGACAGACGAGTTCATCGCAAGTTTCCAACTCCAAAGTACTGGGACTTTTCTCAGAACCCTCCTTACTCATACTATCTTTACTACCTCTATGCCAACATTGCATCACTCAACAATTGGAGGTCCAAGCTTGGATATAACACATTTGTTTTGAGACCCCATGCTGGAGAAGCTGGAGACCCAGAGCATTTGGTAGCCGCGTTTTTGACGTCCCAGGGTATCAACCATGGTATTTTGCTGAGAAAGGTGCCATTTATCCAGTATCTTTATTTTCTGGATCAGATTGGAATTGCAATGTCACCTCTTAGTAACAATGCTCTGTTTCTGAGTTACAACAAGAATCCGTTTTACAATTACTTCATGAGAGGACTGAATGTATCGCTATCTACAGATGATCCCCTCCAGTTCTCGTTTACCAGAGAGCCGTTAATTGAAGAATATTCAGTTGCAGCCCAGATCTACAAACTTTCGAATGTCGATATGTGCGAGCTTGCTCGAAACTCTGTTTTACAGTCTGGATTCGAATCGGCAATTAAGAAGCATTGGATAGGTAAAGATTACATGATCCGCGGGCCAAATGGTAACCGAATGGACAAGACAAATGTTCCTCACGTCAGAATGGCATATCGAGAGGAAACGTACATGCATGAAGTTGAGCTCATGGAGAGGTATACTGGACTGAAGAGCCCTCTGCGGTAAGTTCGTGTCTGATTTATTTAATTGTAAATGTCTGGAATATATTTTATATTTATATAAAGCCTAAATTATATGAAAGCTCTTTAATTATTGTTCACAATTACAGATTTATACTATTAGATTGTTCGTTTTGAATATTTGAAGTGAACATGAATGAAATTGAGAAGTCCGTAGGTTTAAACTTAGTTGTGTAAAGTTGCGGAAGCTACTTACTGACATCAACTCGAAACAAAATGCCAGAGCCCATTGTATATGCTTATCCAGAATCGACACAGGTTGCTTCAGCAGTAGCGGACCATATCATACGAGCCCAGCGAAATGCATTGATCACCAATCCGAAATTCAATGTGGCAGTATCTGGCGGCAGCTTGCCCAAGGTTCTCCGTAATGCTCTGATCGCCCGAACAGATGTGGAGTGGTCAAAATGGTAAGATCTAGTCTACAGCTTTTTACCTCTTGAGTTCTATCTAATATATGGAAGGAATATATTTTTTGCTGATGAGCGGATCGTGCCATTGGACGACGAGGATTCTAACTATGGCCTTCTAAAGAAAGAGCTGTTGGACTCACTTGATCCAAATACCAAGGGATATCCAAGTGTCTTTGCCCTAGATGACACAATTGCCCTCGATTCGGACGGAGCACAGTTTGCGTTTGCTTATGAGAAGGTTTTGACCGCTGAACTTGGACCAGAGCCAGCTTTGGACTTGGTCATCCTTGGTTGCGGTCCCGATGGACATACTTGCTCGCTATTCCCGGGTCACAAACTGCTAGAGGAGAAGTTCAAGCTGGTGGCACATATCGATGACTCGCCCAAGCCACCGCCTCGTCGTATCACAGTTACAAAGCGAGTACTCGCTAACAGCAAATCAATTATGTTTGTGGCTGAGGGTGCCGGTAAAGCTCCCGTTCTAAAAGAGATTTTTGAGCACCCCGAGAAGGGTTTACCTTCATCTCAGGTGAACGGGCTAGCAAAAAACCCAGTAGCTTGGTTTGTTAACACTCCAGCTGTGGAAGGAGTCAATGTAGTCAACTCGGCAAAACTCTGATCATGTAGAAAATCATTAACAGTTAAGGTTACATAAATAAATTAATAAATCACGAAAGGAGATGCAGGCTAAGATTAATGCTTATCTCCTAGACTTTGCAGAACCTTTGAAATACTTTGTATGTCGACTTGTCGACCATCAGTTTTGAGACTATTTATAATATGCCCGAGATCGGCACTTCTGAAATTGGGGTGCCGCGATATAGCTTGGTACGCCTGCGTACATGGTACACTAACATCGTCTTTCAACCGATAAGAAGGTATTCGTTTTGCAGACAAACTGCTGCAAAACAGAGTTGACATTGCGTCTGCTTGACATTGTGTGCATGACCCTGCTTCAACAGTCTGCCGTGGCTCAACTTTCACAGCTACAGGCGGGGGCCGCGCAACGGAAGTGCTCGCCTTCACTGGAGATTCAAAAAGCGCAGCATCTATTTTGGAACCGTCATCCTGTTTGGTTTCGGCACAAAGACATGGGGTGCCATTAGAGCAGAATCCACAAGGGTCTACTGGAGAAGCTTTAGCTTCCTGTGCAAATATGCTTTCGCCACTCCTGTCATTATTCATGATATGCTCATCTTTTATTTTATCGCTCGGCTGAGAAAGAGCAGCCGGCGTCATGTCTTTCTCCATGCTCTCATTAGATCGTTTAAATTTCTTCATTGCAGGCTGAGGTAGTTTTTTCTGCGAAGCGTTACCCTTTGCGGCCCGTTTACGCAGTGGCACCGCTTTGACAGGTACGAAACTCTCAAATTCAGGAAAATTCATTGTAGATGCATTCACATCCAGCTCTGTAGTCGGGTGAGCGTGGTCAAAGTCAGATGCTGACGGCTTAATACCAAGCTCGTCACAGACACACCCACCTCCCACATCACACAAACCACATCCATCCAGTGGCAACGCATGGTGTGAATGACTCTTTTTCTCTTGGTCGCCTGGAGGCGTCGACAGTGAGCCATTAGGCACCTCGGTGGCAATGGAGTTCTGACTACTCTTAAGGTGCTGGTTTTCTTTCTCGAGACTTTTGACCTGTTCCCGAAGCCGTCGGATTTCCTCTTTGGCAGACTCAAGTTCCCGAACAAGCTCATGCCTAGCATCCTGTTCTTTTCTGCTTACAGTCGACGTGTTCCGTCTCTTTGCGTCCGGCGCCGAAGATGACGAAGAGTTTGGCTTTCGTCCTGGCTTCGGACGCGGTGGCAGTACCCATTCTTTTGACGTGACAATACCTGAGACCTTCTTTACTACAGGCGGACCTGCTGATACAGCAGGCCTGGTTGCGCCTGAAATTCCAACCGGCACAGGAGCAATAGGGTGCGACATGTCGCACAAACCTTTATTTTCTTAGATAATCGAGAGAGAATTATCAGATGTTGAGGAGACCGGGAAAAAGCAACAGCAATTACTTTTAGGTCTTATATTACCCAAACATCCGGGTCACCACCCCGAAACCGGCCGAACTGATCAACAATCTGATTAGATTAAAAAAACACTATAGCAAAAATAACGTTATTAGCTTTTAGAGTATAACAAAGTATTAGATAAATTACGAGCTCAAGACTGGGACAAGGATCTCATAAGGTACCGTTGTCCCAGTGTCGTTCTTTTGATCTCTTTCAATGTTAATGACGACTGACAGGGAGGACGGCACGTCAGCGTACCTTGTCTCGTTATGATGTGTACGATCACTCAACCAGCCAGGGCCTGCTCGCTTGCCACCTTCAGTGTTTTTAGAGTCATCGCCAAGTTCACTGATACTGCACCAATTACGTCTTGGAAGTAGAGTGTTGTTATTACGCGATGTCTCGTCAACATCGACAGTGAATAACTTCACACAATCCTCTTTGGTGTCAGAGCCCAAGTGGTGAATTCGATTTCTCTTATTAAGGAAATCAGCAAGTTTATCTGGGGGCGGAGTATTGACTATAGCAGAGGAAATAATATTAATCATGTGCTTCGGATCGTTTTCGGGGCTAATTGACAAGTCTGCAGAATAAAACCGACCAACACCTGCCAGGTGTACATCACCGCTTAGAATAGTAACTCTAACTTTACACTCTCTGGCCAGCTTTTGCATCTCTAGGACAAGCCAATTGCGCTCTTTTTTGTGGTGCTTAGAGCACCAGTGATCATCCAAATCATCTAGAATCTCTATACCCCCGTCAAATTCGTTCTGCAGCCCTGGGAAAAACCCGTACTTAGCGAGCTTTTTCACTGGAGTCATGAGTCTGCTTGAAAGTAACCATTCGAGCCATACGAGTCTAGGATACGCAATCGGAACACCGAGCATAATCAGCATATGCTTGATTTGACCATTGGACTCTCCAACCTCCTTTTTAATTCTGGCAAACATAGCTGCATAGGTCGATGGGCTGACGATCGTCATTCGAGTACGTTCTGTGCGGCAGTCCAGACCATAGAAAGCTATTGCTTTACCCAAGCGTGCATACACAGAGCGGCTCCTTTCTCGAATAAAAGGACCTGGTGTTTTGCCCATGACCCAGCTTGGCTCAACAGAGGGAGATTCCTGCGGACCTACCATCTGCTGGAAAAGAAGGTAATACTTGAACGAGATATTACCCACTCCGTTGAAAATAGGAATATTCATGGTTCGATCAGAATAGCTCCCAAACCCGTCAATGATATCATGGTCGTCGTAAATGTTGATAGAAGGGATCGAAGCATATGACTTAGGAAGGTCCTTGATCATAGCCTCGCCTTTGGGCCCCTGCCATTGGCCATGGCCAAACCAGGAAAGATATCTTTTCAAATAGTATTCTTCAATTTGGTCTTTAGCATCTTGGTCGAATTTCATGGCATGCTTTCTCACAGGATTTCTCTCATGGGCCCACTGCTTAACGACCTGACAGTACTGCTTGACTGAATCACAGTAGAGCTGATCGCCACCCCCAAGCATCACATGGAATGGCTTCTTACCATGCTTCTCCAGTACATTAGTCCATAGAGAGCCTTTGAAATCGGCCGGATCAACGCCCATGCTGAAACCGTTACATGAATAAAACATGACATTCATAGTTTCTTCAATTGCAGGCACATAAAAAGCATTGGCACGGTCACCATCGAGATTGATAATGTACGTCACCTTCTGAGCCGTAGGTAGCAGTTTGATCTCCAAGTCAAATCTCCAGAACGAGAGTCCCCGTTCCTGGAATATCTTCCTTGCCTTGACCTCCTGCTTAGAGGGCTCCTTTTCTGCTCCGGCACCCTGAGAAACACCCTCCATGAAAAGTTCAACATTTGGCGGTTGCCGATAGTCTGAAGTTTCATCGTCGCAGACAATCATGATCGATCCTCGCCAAACATCGGGACTCTTATCCTTCATGCCCCAGTATCGCAGTAATGGACCGCATTTGATGTTAATACCAGGCATGCCACTTGCTGAAATAATACGTTAGTATCCATACTGACATTTTGCTTTGCGCGGGGATTTGATTGACTTACGCTTGGTCTGCAAATGATCTTTTGGCATCGGTTGAACTGCACTGACTGTGGAAATTGTATCGATTTCCTCCTGATTCGCACGCAAAGAGGAAGGTCTTGAAGAGCCACTAGTCTAGTGAAAAAAAAACACCCTCAATCGAGTCTGGAAAAGGTTTGTTCCCCCACCCATAAAGGGCAGAAAGCCCTTCGCCAGTACTCAACAACATGAGCAAAAACACGTAAGTAAGGTTTGATAAAAAAGCTTAAAACGAGGATAAAAATCATAGACAGCCGAAGTCACATACCGGTGCAGACCCATCGAGCACAGCCTCATTCATGCTGTTGGACTCTTGCAACGATCCAGGCATAGTCTATTGGAGTCACTCAGAGACGCTGTTGGTGCCGTTGACGCTGTAGACGATGATGGCAATGGAGCAATGTCTGTCAGGGGCCAACTTTAAAATTAGACGCCGACGATCTTCTTGCTATAAAAACCCTTGACATTGCTTAGCAAACTGATAAGTCTTGTCGACCAGTTTTTCTACCTCATTCCTCTCTGCTGGTTTGGGTTACACACCACCCAAACTCACAATGGACTGACATGCGAATATATCCATCGGCAATAAGTTGGATCCTGAGATTCGAGTCCCTTCAACATGAAAGGAAATGCACGGAATAACTGGCCCAACCCACCACCAGTAGCCGATTTTTCCGGCACGCGGAGGCCAGGCCCCATAACAGTCCGTAGCCTCCGCGTTTTGCAACACCTCGTCACCTAAGCGCTGACATATAAAGGAAAGAGAGAAAAACTAAAGGCATTTGTAGAAGCATGGGTAAGTGGTGACCAAGCATCCGCAGGCCCCTTGATATTTGTTTATATATATATATATATATCTGTTATATATAATAATCCGTTCCTGAGGAGGTGACATGGATATTAACGATCCCCTAGGGGTTTCTCTGTGGCTGATGCCTCGGACTGGTACTCCGTTATATGATGCGCTACAGAGCACCATCAACGGACTGAGCCCACTATTTGACGACGGCCATAGCTTTCAGCCTCATGTGACTATAACGTCAGGAGTACAGGTGTATTCGCAGTCTCATGCGGAGGGCGTTCTTGACATAGCAGTTGCAGCCGCAAAAGCTGTGCCACATCTGGACGTAATAATGTCCAAGCTGGAATATGGGTCGCGGTTCTTCAAAAAAGTGTATTTTAAAGTTATCCCATCAACAGAGATTATCTCGCTGGCGCGGATATGCCGCGAGGAATTGGTTCTTGCCCCACGAGCCCGGGCCCAGCAGAAAAACTATAGCGCCTTGTCGCAGGAAGATAGAGATGCAATGCAAACAGAAGCATCAGAGGAGGCAGCTGCATGGACCAGGACTGAATATGACCCGCACCTGAGTCTTGTGTACTCTACTTTGTACCCTGTTGAAGATGCTCTGCAGCGCCTGATAGACACTCGCCTGTCAGACGTGTTTGGTCCGAGGTATGATTCCAGAGGGATTGGTTGGAGTGGCGGCAGACTGGCACTGGTATCCTGCGAAGGAGACGTCGAAGACTGGAAGGTGCTGGGATATCGCGATATTTAAGATAGAGGTAATGCATTATTTTATTTTGGTACAAGATATGTAATATATAATAATATGTTCGGTTTTTTAAGTTGTCCATAGACGAGCAGTTCCGTCAGCACCAGCACTGAAGAGCCATGCTTCCTTAGGATGCCATGCTACCTTGAGGATTCCAAGACTGTTCTTTATCTGATGTCCCTTCAAAACTTTGAGAGGAACCAGCAATGGATTCTTCATCATATCATCGTAGACAGTACCATGGAAAACATGGACCACACCATCATCAGATGCACTACAGAACAAAGGAAGCCCTCCCTTGTGAAAAGAAACATCCCGTACAGCTTTCTCATGGTATCGCAGAGTCTTGTATGGTTTCGCCGAAAGATCCATATCATGCCATGTCATACGCTTATCGTATGAAGACGTTATAACATTGTCACCCTGAGGATGGATGTCAAATGAACTGAGCCATCTGACACCCGGCATGAGTTTTCGACTTAGAACCTGTGCAGCAAGATCGTATATTCTAATATATCGCTGAGTAGCGACATAAAGATGAGGGCGGAAAGGGTGGAACATTGCGTCCTGAATTATGCCCTTTGATTTTCTAAAAGGAGACTGTGTGTTGTGTTTGGACAGCTGGTGCACAAGAACAGAACTATTAGCTCCTTCTGGTGATACAGTGACAAAGTAGTCTCCTCGTCTGTGCCATGATAGCTTTCTGATTGCCTTCTTGCATCTGATAACTACACCCACGCCATTGTCAGCAAGCTTTGCAGTAGGTTTCATCCACTTGGCTACTTTTGCCTTAGCTTTGGCCGCCTCTGCTGCTGTATCGTCTTCATCATCGTTTTCCCCTAGCTTGGTGTTTGATGCATTGACATCTTGCCCATTAGCTGCATAACCCCAGCCAGATTCGATTAGTTCTCGGCCCTGGTTCTCTATGTCAATATGGAAAACAGGCGGAACAAGTAAATAAACGTTATCACCTGCTGCAACCCCTAGCAGACCGTTGCCTTGCAGAGGATTCCATTCCACAGCTTCCACGTGCTCATCATCCCTGTTGCTGCTCTCATCTTCATCAGTATAGGTGTCAGACTTCATTATAGCAAGGCTCCAGAGCTCCCTGCCAGTCAGGATATCCCAAACTCTAACCGTGCCATCGTCGCCGCCCGTTGCCAAGAATTGACCACTTGGATCGACACTAAGGGACCTTACTTTTCCAGTATGACCCTCATAAATAGTAGAGCATTTTATGGGGAATGGCCGAAGATCCTGCGGCGACGGCAAATCAGGAATAAGGGAATCTGGATCAATATTGAGCTTGTTCCTTCTAACACGAGGCGCTAGATACAAATCCAAAGATCGCTCAAATCGCTCTCTCACACTCTCAGTATATCCGGGAACGCGACGCAAAGCACCAAACTTCTTTGGCAAAAAGTTGCGTTCACGGTCTGAGGGATCTGCATTATTCCATTCTTCAATCTCTTTCTCATCTGGAAGATACTCCTCTGGTGGGTTATAGGACTCTTCGTGTGTAGGAGGAGGTAGTTTGGGCGCACGAAGGTGCATGATGTGATCTGGTTGTTCGGCTTGGTTATCAGCCCAGATATCAAACATGGGTCCTGCTGATTCGGCATCTGCCTTTTTATTCGGAACAATGCGGCCCTCTCGAATAGCCCTGACAATTTTCATCACTCGCTTCGCTTCGTGCTTGGACGGAATGAAACGGCGCTTAGGTTCAGGAGTGGCAGTTAACGGCATGATCTCAGTCTGACTTGTAAACCACTCAACAGTGTCTTCATAAGGATTAACGCTATCGTCTGGATTCTCTCCTCGCTGAATCTTCTTTATTAGATCCAACTCCTCGCTGCTGATTTTCAGACCCGCCCCAGTGCTTTTGTCCAGTAATCCAGTCCATCCCTCAGGTATATCAATAGACTCCAGTAATGAATCAAGTGCGCTGCTGGTTGCTGGTCGCATGATTCTCTTCCCGTCAATGTTATATCCAATATGAGGCATTTGCTCATATGCTGAGATTGGCACATTACCAATGGTGTTTCCTTCTTCACGATCTGAATCGTCGCTGTCATATACTGGAACAATCTCAGGCCGTATAGGTCGAGGCTTTCCATCCGCACCTGCGACGTAAGTTACATCGTCATCCTCCTCCTCCTCTCCGCTTTTAGAGAGAGATCTGAGTCGAACCATATCCTCCTGGAGATCTGCTATGTCATCCTCATCTTCATCTTCATCCTCCTCAAAGCTGTCTTCTTCAGCTTCCTCGCCGATCAAAGCTTCTAATTCTCTGTCCTCTTCCTCAGCGCTGTCTTCCTCCTCTTCTGAGTCTGCTTCCACATCTAACAGCCCTTCCACCGCAAGATCATCATCCTCTTTGTCCCTATTTGATACTTTCAATTGGTCCTTGCCGTCTATTTCAGTAGCCTTTCGTTTGGCCATGGTTGTTGGGTTCTCTAAGCTGCACGTTAAAGAATATAATTTTATTTTTGATTTTTTGATTTTTTGATTTTCACTTAGGGAATAATTTTTTTTTTTCTTTTTAGCACAACTACGAGCGAGTCGAACACTGCTTGGGAACCTTCTACACCACCTTACAGAAGAATGTCTGGTGCAGCAAGACCACAAAAGGAGTCAGAAAGAGACCAGGACGCCACTGTGTATATTGGTAACATAGACGAGGCCGTAGATGAGGAGCTGATATATGAACTGATGGTTCAGGCAGGACCACTGGTGAATGTCTACCTTCCAAAGGATCGTGTCAGCCAGACACATCAAGGATATGGATTCGCTGAATTCAAGAGTGAAAAGGACGCAGAATATGCGACACTGATTATGAATCAGTTGAGACTTATGGGAAAGCTTCTGAGAGTAAATAAGGCATCTGCTGACAAGCAGAAACTGGTGAGCGTTGGTGCAGAACTGTTTGTAGGTAACCTGGATCCCATGGTCGACGAGACTGTTCTGCGAGATACATTTTCGACGTTTGGACAGCTTGTACGGAACCCAGTCATAACTAGAGATGCGGATGGAAACTCTAAGGGGTACGGTTTTGTTTCATTCGACAACTTTGAAAGCTCGGACCGGGCTATTACGATGATGAATGAACAGTTTTTGATGAACAGGCCCTGTAAAGTTCATTATGCCTTCAAAAAGGAGAACAAACTTGAGCGTCATGGAGATGCTGCTGAAAGAGCTCTGGCAGAAGAAGCCAAGCGAAATAACTTCACACTCCAACCCCCGCGACCTCCTACAGCCAATGGCGGCGCTTTGAGCTCAGCACCACCGGTAGGATTTGATGCCAGCTCTCCTGCACCAGGAGCTGGAGCTGGCGTCCCATTTAACGCCCCACCTCCTGTATTCCCCTCTGTACCACCTCCAGTGCTGAACTCGCTGCCGTCGCGTCCTCCATTGCCACCTGGGTTTGCGAGATAACTCTTCTAATTACTAACGATTTATGATTTCATCCTATAAAATAGCTGTTGAACAACTGCACTTTCTCATGAGCTGCTTACTCTCTGCATAATTTAATCTATTTTCTTCGCTTTTAATAATATGACCCAGCAATGATTTGAACGAATACTCTGGTTGTTAAAGGGACCACTAAGCTTTGCAATTGATTCATAAATTATTGTTTAAGCTATTTCTGCAAGATTAAATAAATATATTTCATAATACTCCTCCAGGGGTGCCGCTAACAACGACACCTTCCTGATTGTTATTACCTTCAATACGACGGAGCATGAACATTGGTTTTTTCCCAGCGTCTTGAAGCTCCTTAAAAATTATTAGTGGCTTTTCATCCAGGCCAAGCAATCGTTCTTGGTCAGCATAACACACTAAAAGCGCATATTGACGCCAGTCTCCGGTTATTTTGTACTTTTTCAGTGCTGCAGGCAAGACTTTATAGCATGGATCATCCATGCTGACCCTGAATGAGCGGAAAAGCTCATTTGATGGAGAGCTATTTGCCGAAGAGAGACTGGAGTTGTTGTCAGCGGATGCCATTTGTAAATTACTACTCAGAGATGCTTTTCTTGACAGAAGCTTAGTATTATTCAAACCAGCAGCACTCATATGATGATCATCAACCCATTCAGTTGTTCCAGTGGGAGACCTGGAAGACGGCGTCTGTAGTGTTGCGTTACTGCGTTTTGAAAGTAGCTTCTTACCAGTCAAAGGGACTGAACTCAGCTTTTGGCCTATGCCGGGAGTAGATGAGGGTACTGAGCTCTGAGGAGGCGATGAAATAGTAGGTGAATTCATATAAGTCGAGGGTAGCACAGGGGAGGTCGAAGCATTCTGAGAAAAGTGATTCATGCCCGGTGGAGGTGATCCCAGAGGAACATCAGGAGTTGGTAGAGGCATTGATTCCTTTGCGACTCTGAATAAAGGCAGCAGATCCTCTCGTAACCGCACATATCCATCAATCAGTTTCCTTATTTCAGTTTCTGCAAACGCCATCCGTTCATCACGGACTTCAAAACTATGTATTATCGAACCGGGATCGAAATCGCCGACAGGAGAGCTCACATACTTAGAGCCAACAGCAGTAGGCGGTACATAGTACCCTTCTTCTAAAACCAGCTGCTGGCTGACGACAAGCTGAAATATAGATTTCAAGATTCGCAGTCGATGTCCTACTGACTTAATGCCAATGTCTATCAGGTCTGAATGGTCTAGGTACACAAGCACATCTCCTGTTATATTGTTTTCTGGCCAGATGTTAGTATGACATTACTAGAGTTGATCTTGATCATCACTTACCCACAAACCCATTTGAATATTGTGCAAGCCCAAGTGAAGAGACCCATTTAGAGACTGAAGAGAGATCCCAATCTAGTATGCTTATAGCACTAGAAGCAGCAGTTCGAATCTTTTCATCTGATGAAGCATACTCTGCCGTTGAAGACATTACTGATGCCTCACACCGTCTACTCTGATACTCCTTTAATAGTTCTTTTGATCCGGCACACAGAACAAATCCTAGCAGTATAAAATCGACAAAGAAGAATTATTTTTAGACCCTGGTATGCTACTATCCCTTATCCTTTCAGAAAGCTGTGAAATAAACCTGAAACAAGTAAAGATCCAGTTTGATAACCCTGGCCCCAACCACGTTGATATCTCAGTCCTAACGAAAAAACGATTCCTAGCTGTTATATGAATACACGGAGAATAACCGCTCTGAAAGTCTGTATCTTTTTCTCCTTGCTTCAATGTTTAAGTATTGCTGCCTGTACCGGGCGTATGCTTGGTGCGAGGCACTCTCACGTAATTGTTAGAGCGGAGTAGAAAAGGTACGCACGGAAGTTAGCTCAACAATCAGCTAATTCTAAAAGGGCTGCTGGACATGCATAAAGTAAACGACATACAGTCAGAATAAATAATATAAAATAAAAGTACAAGAAATTTACAAACATGATATCAGCGGCCGTGTTCTTTCCGTTTCTGCTTCTGATGCACTTTCAGCTCCTTATGAGTGAGACGAATTTTGACATTCATACGGCCGACACTCTGCCACAGTGAGTTATCCAATTTGGCCGGAAGCTTTCTGCCATAAAGGCATTGGTCTACTAACCACATGCCTACCAAGAATCCATCACGATCCAGAGTTCCGTCGTGATTTCTGTCTACCAAGTCCCAAACTTGAGCTAATATATCGTCCGACAATCTGCTTCTTCGCCACAGATCCCTCACCACAAACCCATGTATGTCTTCCTTATAGTCTCTAGATGTGACTTCGTTGCCATCGTCATCCTCAGTAAGAGTGTATTCGAGGTGCCCACCCTTGTTGGTAGCCCATAACCCTTCGTACCTTCTCTTCTCTTTATCAGTAACCATAACCGCGAGTCTATGGTGCTTCCAAGGCTTATCCTCATTAAACGCACGCTGCTTGTGTTCTTTTCTCATAGTGGAACGAAATCCCATGTTTCCTACAGGTTCTTCGGGCTTTTTGTTCTTAGATGACCTCTTGAAAATCCCAAGCTTTTTGGCTTTTCGAGTATCTGTTGAGATGCTGTTCCAGTTTCGTAACGAGGAAGCTTCTAGTCCGCTCTGAGGAAGTGAGACCTGACTTCCCTGTAATGAAATATGTTCTGACTCCGCCATAGGTAGACTTTCGGTGCTGCTACCAGAATTAGAAGCCATCCACAAAGGGCTCACCATTACTTCAGACTGAGATTCAGGATGGCTATATATCGACCCAGCTGCATCCCTTACAGATGACAAGCTTCTATCTCGTCGCTGAGGACTTGCATCCCTTCCCAATCCTAGCTGGACACTTTCCTCAGCAGTAGATGGACGAGGAGTGGAGACCTGAAGGTTTCGGACTGAAGCCGCCTGAGATACAGGTTGAGACGTATGTGAGGAATGCGCAACCTGTTGGACCTTATTAACAATTCCTCCACTCCATCTAGCTGCAGGCTGATACAGACGGGCAGATCGGCCTCGTTTAGCGTACTCCTTTTCGATCCTTTCTTCAATCTTGCTATTTATTCGATCCACTGTATCCTCAACATTTGTTCTTGCTGCTTGTGCAGCAGCAAGCGCCGATTGCTTGATAGAAGCGTCATCAGCCACAGGTTTGGCTTCCGCAGAAGCAGCAATTGGTCGAGCGGTAGTGACGCCTATAGCAGCAGAGAGAGCATTGCGCTCATGACTTATAGACGCCTGTTCAGAATGGATCTGAAACCCTCCTGCAGATGAACTATTCGTATCTGATGTTTCTGCAGCTTGTTTTTTCGGTTCAGATGCCTTCTTAGCTGCATTTTCCACCTGACTTGCAGTTAGAGATGGCAGTTCAGATCTCTCAAGTTCCACAGCAGCCGGTTTCTTCGCGACGCTCATCTTGGCAGCAGCTATAGAAGACGTATCCGACTCTACTGCAGCCGTTTTATTCCTATTTTGCACTGAGTCTTCCTTTGGTTTCGCGAAAACAGCAGCTGCAGTTGGTCCAGTTCCTGCGCCTGCCGCCGCAGCATGAGAAAATGCTTTATTTCTCTCTTTCTGATCAAATGCATGTGATGAGGGTACACCCTGATTTTGAGTTTGCCTTGCAGGCTGCGAAATCGAGCGAGATGTTTTTGCAGCTGCAAGAGCAGCGGCTGAAACGGCTGCGGTCTTGTTGTCTGCAGCTGAGGTTCTGGCCGACGATAAACTATCGTCTGCTGATGAAGCCCTGAGCTGCGTGCGAGACGTTATTGCCAATCCTTTCGGTTTCGATACAGCAACTTGAGGCACCGGCCTCGCCATCTGTTTAGCCGATTCAACGGGGCTTGAGCTCCTGGCAGCTGCCAACTTAGCTGCCGCCGCTGTCATCGATATTTTATCGTGACTCAAAGTCTGTCTCTCGCTTTCAAGAACGCTATTAGTAAGTTGCTTATGCTCATTTAATCGTTTGCCTTGAGTTTTATTTGGCCCAGCCTGGCGTACCGCTGGTACGGCCATTGTCGACGAATTCATGGATCCGTTTGTATTGGATATCTCTAACGCCCCAGTCCTGTGCTTCTCAGCGGACTGAGCCGAACTGGCTGCTGATAGGGCATCTGATATATTTGCCCGAGATTCAGTTGAGTTATTCACCATCTTGTGGAAAAGCTTTACAGCAGGCTCGGCCGTCGAGAACAGAATGGCTTGTCAATTGGCGTCACAAACTGACAGTCGAGACGGCTGTTATGAAATAAATAGTTGAATTAAGAAGAAAATAACCAGAAGAATGATCCAATATGCTTAAAGTCGCTCTAGCCATACTCTCACCGAGGGGAGAACTGTTGTCTATGATCTGTTCAGGGGAAGGCGGCTATGCAATGAGAACAACCGAACGAGCACTGCGGCTACACAGTTCGCTGGATATATTGCTTTCAAGCCCGTTCTAATGCCCCTATACGATCGTAGCCCTTGTATGATAAAACGTCGTCGTTAGTCGTGGAAGTGTTTGTTTTGTGTTGTTACGCACAACGCCCGTTTTTTTGCCGGCTATGGTGTTGGCGAGCAAAAAGTCGGCGATGGGACGATCCACGCAGCATGATTGCGTTACGCAGAACAGATGCTTTATATAACTCTATTTTAGAAGCCAAGAATGATAATAAATGAACTTAGATGACTATCGTAGAAAGACCTCGTGGTGAGACCCGGAAAAGCATTCAAGCCCGGACTGAAGTCCGGGCTGCCCGCTGCACGCAGGATTTCTCCTGTCTATCACCTGCATCTTCCGTGAAGCCGGCGCGCTTGTACAATGCCCAAGTTGTGTAACATAGTCAGTTGCGAACGATTACACAGAGATTATTTAGGATTCACGAGCTGTATCAAAACGCGATAGACATAACTGAGGCTATTATATTGTGCTACTATTAAGCCGGAAGGTATATTGCTAAAAATAGAGGCTGCAGATTTGAAGATACGCCATTTATAAGCTATCTCTCTGATCAACGAAGCTAAGATACATCCCCTTGGTCATTTTGCGACATTTCTTGCCAAAGTAAATCATTGGCAAGGTGAGGGCCATAATGAAGAAGTTGACGACACCGACAGCTATGTAAGCGTTCTGGTCTCCGAGGCTGTCAATCCAGGGGTCGCAAGTAAACGAGAATATCGCTCCAAGTGTATTGTTGATCACTGAAACACCCACCATGCCCTCCAATATCATATTAGGGTAGCAGTCCGCTAGATATGACATACTCAAATCACCAGCGCAACCCCAGCCAAATCCGATAAACCCAAGTCCAACGTACGGAACAGGCCAAGCCCAGTCTTGAGCGGTACCGATCCCGAAGAGAAACATACCCAAAGGACTGATAATTGCTGTGAGACCCATCAGCCAAAGTCTAGTCTCGGCTTCCTGAATCCCGTTGTTTCTTCTCGCCATATATCTGACAAAGTAGTCAGAAAGCACACCACCATAGAAACAGCCAATAAGTGCTCCAATCAACGTGGGAACATTCATGAGAGAAACTCCGGCATCTCCATAATTGTATGGTGGGGAAGACCAGTCGTCGTCTTCAGTTGTTAGGTAAAAGGTAAGCCATGCATCTTGAAAGCCCCATTGCAAGCCGGAGTAGATCACAGGGGGAAATACAAAAACTCTCATGGTGAGCATAAGACGCCTGAAATACTGCTTGAACCCAGTTCCTTTTATGTTACTTGCGGCAGTAATGACCGAGATGCGCTGCCAATATGACTTCTTTGGATCGTCCTCACCATCAGCTGTAATGACCTGAACATCCTGAGTTCCGATCATGGTTTCTTCTTTGATATCATGATTAATCGAAACAGCTTCAGATTCACCAATCTCTTTCTGGGTGAAAAATGAAATATTTTGAGCCGTTCTATCGAATGAAGTTTCTTCAAGACCAAAGAAGAGAACAATCAAAAGAACCCCTGATAAGATTGTGCCTAGATATCCTACCCATCTCCAACCAATATTGTCCGCGACATAGCCAGCAATAAGCGGGCCAAGATAGGTACCAATAGAAGTGGACAAGACATAAACTGCGAATGCGCCTGCTAGTTGATGCTGAAAAAATAAGTCCGAAAGAGATAACTGGACTTGGGCTTCTGCAACAGACTCTGAAGCACCAACGAATAGCTGGCTCCATACAGCGTCACCAGTTCTGTGAACCTGAGAGAACCACAGAGCACCAAGCAGGCCAACAAAAATACAGATAAGGTATGAAATACGTCTTCCGTACAAAAATGTCGCTGGTGAGAGCAACAAAGTAAAATAACCGATGGCAAGGAATAGGACACCAGATCCAGTATTGAATGAGCCCCAAGAAATTCCCAGTTCATCATTCATATCGGTTTGAGTAGCACCGGCATCATTGGATGTGGCCGCAGTGAAACCGGTAACCAAGCAAACCAAAAATGCATGCCAAATCTTTCTTGGCAGGCTCCAGTTCAAGGGGTCATTGACTGACTTAGAAGGCTTTGGGTGCAGAATTATATTCGTGTTCTTAACTCCATTAAGGAGTTCTTCTTCACTGAATATGCGTTCCGTACCAGGAACAAAGTCATCATCTAGGGGATTCATTTGTACAAAAAATAGAGCACAACAGATTACTTGAAAACTTGAGTTTTGTGAGTTTCTTCTAGTAGGGCAAAACTAGGGATCATTCTTGGGGGGAAGCTCGAGGGTGTGTGCCGTACTCGCCTTTTTATTATCCTTGGCCTGTGGCTTCAAGATAGGATGTACTGCGATGAAATATAACCGCTGCGGGGCTGTCCGTTGCATATAGAGATAAGCAATCTGACTTCAAGCTCGATTGAACGAGCAGCATGCCCTCTGTTACTTTTTCCTTCGGAGATATACAGCAACTATGGCAATCGATGAATCATAAACAGAAATCACTCATATCATGATTATGTTCTTGCCCATGCCTTCATTCTGCGGATTGCATAGTGCTTCTCTGTTCTCTTAGACGTTTAGAGTTTAGAAACATTACACGTGCTATGTGAGCGATATGTATTGTGGAACCATCTGATTCAATTCAATGTGATGGTTTTGTGTTGTTAACCAATTTGAACCGTTGGTACCTGATTGTAAAGAGAAGCCAATGTCAGAGGACCCTGCCAAGTTTTCGCTAACCTGCACCTTTCTGCAAAAAATGATATAAATGAAGATTCGCAAATAACCCATAAAAGAATATCATTGATCAACTACACCAGTTAAAACTTAGAGTACATGCTGAATCCCAATGCCGGACACAGCGCCGGTCTGTACCCATATGGCTGTCCTGCGGGTTTAGAAGTTGTGCACAACATTTGGGGTTGGTTTCCTGGAGCTTACCCCGCCATGCAACCCACGGAGGAGTTGTTCAAGATTTAGCCGCCAGAGACCCACAAAAAAGATAACCGCTCCAATTATGCTTTTGCTCTGACAAATAGCTAACAAATCAAATTGGGCCTGGACTCTGAGCTGTACTTTGGCCGTTATTTTATTCCCTCGAGACTCGCATCATTGTTTTTCACCCAACAGTTTGATTGGAAGCACCTTTTCAATATGGCGGAAACCACAGAGCCTCAAGGTGACTCGGACTCTGCACTAGAACCTGATAGTAGAGCGATTGACGATTATGTAGTGAGTTCTCCTCGTGTTGTCGTCATTGGCGCTGGCATGTCTGGCTTGCGAGCAGCATCAGTATTGAAACGGAATGGTGTTGATGTGGTGGTGCTCGAAGCCAGGCATGACAGAATCGGTGGACGTATCAATACCAGCAGGAAGCCAGGAAAGCCTCCTCGCGAGATAGGTAAATCTGACCTCTCGACGTTCAGTCAATTGGTTTCTAACTCATTTAGGTGCTGCGTGGATGCATGAGACTTCTCAGAATCCATTAGTAGATATGATACCTGCTTTAGACATAAAATACTACTATGACGATGGTGTACCTCTTTACTTTACACCTTTTGGACGGGTTTCCTCTCAGTTTAAAGCTCGTAAAGTCGCTGAGGAGTTTGCCGACTACTGTGATTGGTTCTACAAAACTAACCCGGATGCGCCTGATAGGTCTGCAGACGATTTTATCAAAGACTACTGCAACAGTCACAAGCTTCTTAGTAAAGAAGAGCGCATTTGGGCACCATCTGCCCTCCGGGAAATGGAAAACATGGTCGGTGTCAACACAGAGCTTGCTTCAGCCAAGCACTTGGCATATTATTTTGCAGAGAGGAACCTGTATGTAACAGGTGGTTATGATATTCTTGTAGATTATTATGCAAAGCCGCTTCTAGCTGACGACAATATTCTTATGGGCCACGTGGTTGAAGAAATAATCTCTGAAAGTGAAAGTGGGTTTGTTGTAAAATCTGTGGCCGACGGAGAGAGCAGATCCAGTTTCAAGGCAGATGCAGTTGTGGTGACCGTACCATTGGGATCGCTCAAGAAAAAACTTATAAAGTTTACCCCTGAGCTCTCCGATGAGTATCAGAGGGCTGTCGCTCATTATTCGTATGGCTCTCTAGGAAAGTTCTTTTTTGAGTTTGATGACATATTCTGGCCGAAAGATGAGGATCAGATATTTTACTTTCCGGCACCCGAAGGTGTATCTATAAACGACAATTCCGAAGTGCTTGGACATTCCTTTGTGTTAAACAATCTTTGGGCTGTCGCAGGATTGAAGGAGCTTTGTATTCAGACGGTGGAGCCTCTTACCACTAGACTCGAACAGATGTCCGAACGACACCTTTATGACTTCTTTGAGCCCTTGTTTAAATTGATTAGAGTGGAGGTTTACAGGGATCTACCAGCGCTGGTCAGTGTAGAATCCACAAAATGGACGCAAGATCCATTTGCAGGCTTTGGAACCTTTTCTGCTGTAAATGTTGGAGATGATTCAGATCTGTTCCAGGAATATTTAGAGAACAATAAAGGATCTCGCCTTCAGTTTGCTGGTGAGCATTGTTGCATTGAGGGAACGGGTTGTGTCCACGGCGCATTCACTACTGGACAGGCTGCAGCGGAAAATCTGTTGGACAGCTTTGCTATAGCTTATGATAAAGATCCTTCACCCTTGTAGAATCCTATTTTTGCTTATATATAGTATTCTATTATTATTCTGAATCTCATTTGTCAGATCTTCTTCTGCTGGAAACAGCCGTACAGTATGCGGCGCCCCTTTGTAGTGCCAAATTAATTTTATTGCTTACTGACCTTAAAACGCTCAAAATCTCGCGCTTACAATATTGGTCCAGCCATCCATAGTACGACATGCATATTTTGTGATTCTCCATAAATGAACGGGTACGCTGAAATTAAAGCTACTTAACTGTTATGATAGTGCGCGGCCTTGGTGAGAGCCTAGTGTTGCTACCCCTTGCAAGGGCAATGTCTAGTGTGTTTAATAACCTTGACGCCGAAGACTCTTCTCATATTTACCATACCTCAAGAGTTTGACAGAGCCCTTGCAGTATGTGGGTAGATTGCAAGAGCTTCACTGAGCAGGAGTTCTATTTCCCTAGAGCATCAGAGCGCACAACGAAAATAAATCAATTAAGTACACAATATGAAGGTCTAATTACAGAATTAGATGACAGCCAGAATAAGGGATGAAAGAGCTGTCAACCCTAAAACAGTATACCCAGTTCGGTATACACCTTTAATTGTCATCTGAGAGGCTGTATCCCATATGAAATGTCGGATGCCATTGAAAGCATGAAAGGTGAAAGGCAGGGAAGCCAAGAATTTGATAGGAATCTTTGCAAGTAATGGCAATGACCCAAAAGCACTAACCAGCGCACCGCTATCCCATGGCACACCTACAGCCGGAAGGGCCAAGTATCCGAGTAAAAACACATAGAATGCTAAAATATAACCTAGTCAGAGCCATCCGTAAACAAAACCAGTCACAGTGACATACATCCACCTAGAACAATTCCAGTTAAACGATGGGCACTTGAAAGAATCCAAGTCAATTGAGGTTGGTAGATCGCAAGATCTGGAGAAAGAGGTCTTCGAGCTCGCTGGCCCTTTAAAATCTCATCGGCCTGCTCTGCTGTAGTAGCTTGAGTTGATGCAGAACTAATACGACTCACAGTTAGTACCCGGATCGAGAATTCGAGACTCCCCAGAAATATCATTACATACCGGAAAGATGAGAACAGGATCTGGGAAGCACTTCGTGCTACCATCGGACGCGCGGAAGCTGTTTCAATATTAGCTACAGTCAAATAAATGGAAACTATCATAATGAAGTGGGGGCAAATACCTCTCAAGCATCCCTGAGCAAAAGGTCGAAGTGACAGCATTGTTTTTCGATATATGTTGTCTGATGAAGGGAGTTTATTTCAATTATCGTGGTAGGCCCAAAAGTTGTGGAGCATGCCATTTGGGCCAATAACAGGCGCTCCATTTCATCGGGAGTTTTTCCATGCACAGCGGCTGTGACACTTATGCGCTTCCAACATGATTTCCCTAACTGGCAGCTTCGGTTTCAACCACCACCACTAGCATCCTTCTAAGTGCTCTCTAAGCACACTTCAGTTGATCAAGGCCAGCTCCAGGCTTTTCTTCCAGGCTTTTCTTCCAGGCTTTCCTCTGACTTTCCTCCCGTGTGATTAACACTATACTATCCCTCAATTACGTCTGGTTAAATGAGTAAATAAATAAATAAATAAATACATATATGACACGTATTTCTGTGGAGGTTACCCTGATCTGCTCTGGACCCATATAAAATGTCTGTGTACTGGCAAACTCTTTTCTCACTCACAACAGCTATTTTACCCGAAATATTTCAACTGAAATCTCTGTCTGCCAGCTTGAGTCCGTTCGACGTTCTGTCGGGTGGGCGACGGTTGGTCGGTATAGTGAAATGTGATTCAGCCAGCTCGTAAGCCAGTCTACTGAATCACATAGGATGGTAGCTGGAAGATAGATCTGTAGATGTCCGATTAATCACCGAGTGCCCTTTAATTTCCGTGGTCATTTGGCTTCATGCCCGGGCAACATATAGCATTAGCATTGTCATTAGAGTATTCTCGCATGTATCACGCTCATCTGCGCGTTGTTTTTACAAGATTTTTCATTATTCCTAAATTCTCCGTACTTTTGAGTATGAACTTGGCATCATATAACCTTTGGAATGGCATGGCAGCCAAGTCACGTGTTTGGGAGTGTGGCTAAAGTCCTGCGAGGCTGATCCGCTTCTCGGCGTTCCCAACGCTCAGCGCGCGCAAAGTGCGCCTCGTTTATTCCGAAAGGGAAATCCACTCAGCTGAGAGTTTTGCTGCTGCTGCCAACACCAATTAGCGCTCGAGTTATATTGTTTAACAGAAGTTTTTTTCCAACAGCAGAATAAGTCACTTGAGTCTCCATTTCGTGCAAGAGTTACATTTCACTTGTTACTGCTTAGGTATCAACTTGCGTCCGTTGATAATTTAGGCATATATCTCTTGATATTATAAGCTTAGGTAGGGCCGTCTTTTCCTTAAGAGTCTAGGGAAAAAACACACGTTAGCCCTATTTCGGTTCATCTTTGATCCAAGACCTTTCTGTATCGTATGAGCAAGGAGGTACAGCTTCGCTTCACCCGTCCCGCTAAGTATGCCAGTGCGATTCAATGTTCTAAGGAGGTTATGTGAGGCTTGCTAACTGAAAAAAATTTTACAGACCAAGATAACACGACCCACACCCTCAGGTCTAGTTAATTCTACTTATTTATCTTCTTTGATATCTGAAGATCTCTCTGGGCGGTTCACCATTTCGCCGTCGTCGCTCACCCCGTCCTGCTGACATTGGTCCCGGTTATTTGAAGTTTGAGGCTCAATCAGCGTAACCGGCGGCCCGTGAATTTTTATTGTTTCAAGCGCTATTAATTGTACTTCTGGAGGTGGGGTTGTTGGTTTCGCTTCGAAGAAGTTCTATCCTGACCAAATGATCGTTGAATCTCCTGAAAGCATTCCTCAAGATGACTGCGAGATCCAGGTCTCAAAATACGTCAACCACGAGTGTTCAATTGAATTGGACTCTACTGAGGCATTTGAAGGTCCTGAAAAACTCCTCGAGGTTTGGTTTGCGGACCATGAGTATTCGTTGCCGCCCTATATGCCGGAGAATGGCCTGAGATGCGTCCCTCGTAGGGAATGGGAGAAGGTTTTGGATCTTGTCCAATGCAAGGTCCTTTCAGTTGTATCAACCTCCAAACTGGACTCCTTTGTGCTCTCCGAGTCCAGCATGTTTGTCTTCCCTCATAAAGTCATTTTGAAAACTTGTGGTACAACGACTCTTCTTGTGGGTGTCCGCGCATTACTTGAAACAATTTCGAAGTTCACGGGATATCCATTGTCTAAGCAGCCTTGGCGTGTCTTTTACTCAAGGAAAAGCTTTATGTTTCCCGAACTCCAGAAGCCTCCTCACACTTCTTGGAGTGACGAGGTTGTGTTCTTGGATCAAATCTTTGATATGGGTGCAGCTTATATGGTCGGCAACATTAACGCTGATCATTGGTATTTGTACACTACCGAGCCTGAGATCTCGGAGCACTTGCTACCAATGGGTGGTGGTAATGGCCCAAAGGACTTCCAGGACGAAACCCTGGAAGTCCTTATGACAGATTTGTCACCAGTACATGCAGGACAGTTTTGTACTGATCGTCTTCCTGGGCAGCGCCATTTGAATACTCATTTGGAATCAGAAGAAGGATTCTCTGACGGGGAGAGTTCTTCTAGTGTTTCCTCTCTTGGTGCTCCTGCTGATGATGACGATCCTGGTCATGAACTAGGAAATATCATGACCAAAGTCACCAAGATTGATCAGATTTATCCGACAACGCTGCAGACGATTGATTCGTTCTGCTTTTCCCCCTGTGGTTACTCTTGCAATGGAATTGTCACCGAGGGTAATTACTTCACGATCCACGTCACTCCTGAGGAGCATTGTTCTTATGCTAGTTTTGAAACAAACGTTCCCTCCACCAAATTTGGGATGACAAATGTGGACGTGATTGAGAAAGTGGTTGATATCTTCCGCCCAGGAAAGTTTTCGGTTACTTTGTTTGAATCTCATTCCAACAATGCTGCCTTGAACAAGTTGAGATTCCGTATGGATGGTTATAAGCGCACCGAAAGAATCTTGTATGAATTGGACGGCTATGATTTGATCTTCCTTAGCTTTTCGGCAATCGGACCTCTAAAGTAGTCATGCTCACTGCGAGCGTATTTTGTTTCCATATCCTATCTAGCTAGGCAGTTAGTCTTTGTGTCAAAATTATCATTTTAAATCCTTGCGGTCTTCTGCGGGCTTCGGTCAAAACCACTTACCTAACTTTTCTCCGCTCAGCAGATCTAAGTACTTTTCCAAATTTCTCCACGATTCGCTGAATACAGTTGAAGAATTTATCTGGGACAATAAGCCTCCTCGGTCTCTGTCAAAGATAAATCTATTTCATGGGGTCTCGGTTTGGATCCGGGTATGTATAAAGGATCCGCATTGCTAGTTAATTGCGACTAACTCGTTACTCATCAGCTTTGGCTCGGACCTGTCGAGACGACCCGAAACCCCAGTGCTAGGAAATGAGGTATCTCTCTCATATATAACAGGACTACCTGATCCTAGGTCTATAACGCATCCTGATTTGGTGGTGGTATTTAGGAACCTGCTGAAGAGAGACCCTATCACTAGAGAGAAAGCTCTTTCTGAATTCATGTCCATTCTGGAAGAAGAAAATGCTAGCTCCTATATTGACGAAAGCCTGCATTGGGCCTGGGTCTTGATGTATGCCAAACTGGCTATCGACACCTCGGTGTCTGTGAGAGCTATGTCACACAAAGTGCAGGGGCAGATATGCAAGCTTTTAGGCAAGCAGGCGTTGAAGCATCTGGGAGACTCCATGGGACCCTGGATGACGGGAAAATTCGACACGGACAAGTTGGTTTCAAATGCCGCAGAAATATCAATCTCTGTCGTGTTCCAGACTAAGGAGAAACAAGACGGACTATTTAAGGTCTTCGAAAAAGATCTTCTGGATTATGTATACACCGTCATAGCAGTTGAGTCATCACTTTCACTCAGCGATGAGAGATTTGTTAAGAAAGATGAGGCAGATGCCAAATACTGGCGAACCGTGAAGTCTGCTATTTCGATCTTTGACACCATATTGAGAAGAGAAAATATAAAAAATGAAGAGAAGGTATTCGATATCTTGGATTACAGTAAGCTATGGAAATTGTCTTATTCTGATGATGTTGCTGTAAGCAGAAGTTTTCTGGAACTTGAAGGGGAGCTTGTCAAAAAGGAATGGGCAGAGAAGTATTT
Source organism: Diddensiella transvaalensis (assembly GCA_030555955.1). Lineage (NCBI taxonomy): Eukaryota > Fungi > Ascomycota > Dipodascomycetes > Dipodascales > Trichomonascaceae > Diddensiella > Diddensiella transvaalensis. The sequence goes on along the minus strand of JANIVV010000005.1, from coordinate 300,241 downwards.
AGAGCCTATGTCGAAGAGTTTGATATCTAAGGCGCTGGCTAGTTCAGACTCAGCTGTATTAGTAGGTCTTCTGCAAGCGGTTATTAGATTGACAAAGACGTTTCCTCAGGCCTGGGAAATAGCAAGCTCTAAAAAAGCTACTTCGCAAGCTACACTTTTGGAATTTATAAAGAAAGGTAGCAGAGGTAGTGGCCGGCTATACTGGCTGTCTCTCCTTGCATTGATATCTTGCTTACCAGATAACATCTGTCCTTACAGCAAAGTATGTCCACAGGAGCTGCGACGAAAATATATTGAAGCTTGCATGTCAGGAGCAACTAATGAGAGATTTAATGTCTTGGGAGACGCCTGGGGTGCTTGCCTCTCAGTTGTAAAGAAGTCTCAGCAATTTTCGAAAGATGAGTCACTAGTTCCAACAGCGTTTAGAGACTTTTTCAAAGGAATCCCTGACAGCTCACAGCAGAGGGTCGACGAAGAGACTTTGGTAAAGCTGGGAATCCAGTTAAAGGATTTGTGGGGGCTGGATCCTAAAGGTTCTGAGGAGGTCATTGCCTCTGAAGCAAAGAATCTAATATCTTCGCGAAATATCAAGTCTTGGAAGATGTTCTTATTAATTTTGCAGCCAACCCTTGCAAATTCTCAGGATCGGCTTTTAGAAAATATTTTATCTGATTTATTTGATCATATCAGCACAAACCAAAACGAAGATTATATTAGAATGCTGGAGCCTGTTATGGCAAATTGCTTGTCCACAGTAGTCTCCGGTTCCTCTATGCGGAGGTTAGCGGATACCATAAACTCTTTCAAAAAGGTCTCGGAATTAAGCTCAGAGACACAAGTGGATCTGTTGTCTGTTATTAAATATTTTGCACAAGGTACAGAAAGTTCTGACACAGAATCGAATCAAGTCTTGCAAGATTTTTTCTCCCGCTGTTTCCAAGAAAGTGAAGGAAATGATGCATTCTATATCTCCCTCCTTAAGCTTTCTACTTACGTGCAAAGTCGCGTAGTTCCAATATCATCTGCTTGTTTGCGTATGAAATCCCTCACTTACGAGCTAGTTGAAGGTATGGAAGAAGATAAACAGGACTGTATTGTTTACGGGCTGGCGTCCCATGGAGTATTCGTATCGGATGAAGATGCGCGGGACTGTTTGAGCTATATATTTGGTGAATTTTTCCTGAATGCTGAAGACACGTCGAGTGCCCTCGACCTTCTCCACCGTATTATGTCGTCAGATAAGCCTTTCTTTAACGAGGTCGCATTCCAGTCCGGGCAAAATATGATCTCTAGGCTATGGGCACTAAGCGAAGATCAGAACAAGCTAGCAACTTCGCTTCTTGAAGCTATAGAAGATGGACTAAACCTCCAAGTAGCTGAATCGTTTGTGGACGATGCAATTCTTAACGATTTGGATATCATTCCAGTGAATTTTCAGAAAAACGGTGAGTGTGTCCAAAGCGTTACACTTCTAAGGAAGAGATTAAGCAGTATGCTCGAGAGAGTTCATGATACGCAGTCTTTATTCCAATCTATTGTTGTCAAACTATCAAATGCCTGCAAGGGGATGCTTAAAGAAGAGTACAAAAAAGGAGTATCCTCTTTACATCAAGCAGCTTGTGACTCTGAAGCTCTCGAAGTGTATTTCTTGGATATTCAATCTGAGAATTCCCAAGAATCTCAACCAACCGCAAATTTCTTTCCTCATGCTCTACTTTTATCTTCTTTAGTTGAGGCTCATTTTCTCCTTTTCAAGGCCCTTGCTATCGAGGAGCGGATAAAAGTCTCAGTCTTCTTATCTGAGTGCGCCTCAGTTTGTGAGGTTTACGCAGACTTAGTCGGACCGGCTGATCTTCGTGATGATTCCGAAAGCCGCTCAGTAGGGCTCATAATGCTCACAGAGTCAATAAATCGTACCCTAGAGCCTGTTTATCGGGACTCGACAGCCGAAGCTTTGATTTCTTCTATTTTACGGCCCGCAGAAGTTTCTGAAAGTGATCTTTTCAGTTCAATTGTTGTAAGGCTCCTTGAGAGTGCCGATACGGCTGACTCCGTCACTTCTCTTTATTCAGGAAAGGCTCTTACTAACCTTATTCTGAAGGTCACTTCGAGAAATCCGGACAAGCATTCTCTTGAGAAGGCATTTGCTACTTTGAAAGCGTTCCTTTTTAAGCCTAATTTCCAGGTAGTAACAGTGGCTATCCTGATGGCATTTGGACAATTGGACCCGAATATCCTCGAGCCAGAGGTTGAAGCATTCGACTTGATGAGAAATCAGCTTGCTAGTAGGTTTATTGGCGCGAAGGGGCCAGAACTTGCAAAAAGCGGTGTGCCGAATTTAGTATATCTGAATACTCTCCTGACTACAAGGTTCTTACAGCAACAACCCCACTATACTCCCTTTCCTATCAATAGAATTTTCATGGTTATGCAGTCATTGTTCAATTGGTGCAATTCAATCTCTGGAAAAGAACAGCCTCTGGTGGCTCTAATTCTTGCAACCCAGTTTTTTCATAATATACTTGCTAGATATGCGGAAGAATTTTCCGCTAGTCATTGGGAATCTCTACTCGATCTAGTTTCGGAGAACATAAACGAGAGCTATGGGTTGGTGTCATTAGAACTTACCACTATGTCTTTCTTCGTCGACTTGCTTCCATATCTGAGCGAGCTTGACGTTGCTCGTGAGGCTTGGAACAAAATGAAGGATAAAGTCGGGAGTCAGATATTCCTACTGGCGGAATCTAAACTGCAGGCGAATAATTATGTTGAATCGGTTCTCTGCACAAAGATTGCATTTTCTCTACGGGCTTTACCTCAAGGATTAGTGGACACCAGCGAGCTATTTGCTCTCCTTGGGAATGAAAATCGATCTATACAAGCTGCCGGCTTAAGAATATTGGATAATTTAATACCTCAATTCCAAGAAGAAAAATCCATTGAGCTGCAGCTTAAGGCACCTAGTTTGAACGAAGAGGGCGATTCAGACACAGAACCTCAACTTGATCTGTTTCTGCCTTCGGAGCTGGTATCTCTAGTCATGTCCACACCTGTTGGACCTTCTATTTCAGCTGATGTGTACAGCTACCTCTGGTCGTGGAAAGTGATCTATGATCATTTTATTAATGCCTCATACGATTTACGTCGATATTATATACAGGAGCTTAAAGACTCTGCTTACCTCGACTGCCTGCTTGACTATGTATCAGCTGCAATAGTATCTGAGGAATTGAAGCCGTTTTACTCCTCTGGTTTCAGACAGTGTGGTAGTGAGGACGGTCTTGTTGCATATAAATCTGCAGAAGAAGAGATTGGCATATACAAACTGCATTTGTTCTATCTCTCTATGCATTTCACCGGGTCTCTGGCCAAGTCGTGGTTTTCTAGTCTCAAAAAACGGCAGACTAGTCTAGCTGTTGAAAAATTCACTGAGACCATTATGGCCCCGATCATTATTTCGGAAGAGTTTGACAGAGTTGAGCAGTCTATCCGAGGCAGCAATGACTTACTGGATGAGAACATGAAAGTGAGAGTGCTTCGAGCTACGAAGGAAATTAGGGCTTTTTACACAATTGACGAGCAGACAATGGAGATTGCTATACGGATTCCACCTTTGTATCCTCTACGGGATATCCAGGTTACTGGCGTAACTAGAATTGGAGTGAACGAACGGCAGTGGAGAGCTTGGATACTTGCCTCTCAGGCTATTGGTTCATCTCAAGGAGGCTCAGTCCTGGACACTTTGGAGCTATTTAAGAAGAATGTGACACTGCACTTCCAGGGAGTACAAGAGTGTGCGATTTGTTACTCAATTCTGCATCAGGATCACTCATTACCTAATAAGACTTGCGCTACATGCAAGAATAAGTTCCATGCTGGTTGTCTTTATAAGTGGTTCAAGACTGGTGGGTCTAGTACCTGTCCTCTCTGCCGAACACAGTTTTCGTTTCGAGTAGGGGTGAATTAGTATTATAATATAGTGTATGATCATAATGTCACATTGAGTTAGCCACGTATGTTGTTGCTCTGGTAATCAGCTATAAATTATACAATTGCCTTTTATTTGACTTGTGGTTAGAGGCAGTTAAGCAGTTACTCCTAATATATTTACATTCAGTGCTAACCCTGTTGGTCGGTCTTGGGAAGTTGGGGGGTTCTTGGGCGCGGCGGCAGTTGGTGAAGCTTCAAATTTTGTTTCGCTCACGTCAAGCTTTTCAAACCTCAGCTATGTCGCGAACGCTCAGGTCCGGTGGGCCCGTTATCCGGATACAGCAATTCCACTCGTCAGTGCCTGTGTTTAGAATAACCCGATCGATGTATCGAGAGCGTAAGCACTTGGCAAGCAAATATTCAAAACCTGTAAAAGCGACTGTAGATCCGGTATATGGAAAAGTAAAAGTTCCATTTCTAGATAGGCTTCGAGCGCAAATCTCGCAGCCTACGAATAAGGTCTCAGGACTGCAGCCTGAAGATGTCGATAAATGGGTTTACACCGCAGAGCAAGCAGCACTGGCAAGGGGGGCCGACTGGAGCAGAGCGGAGGTCATTAGCACCGAGGAGCATAAACGAGCAGTTCTGGAGAGAGTACTGACAATGCAGAATTCATCTCAGCAAGAGTTCAAGAAAATGGCTATGAAAACTGCGGTCAAGGAATTTGGCCGATTCGAGGGTGATACAGGATCAAGCGAGGTGCAGGCGGCAGCAATGACAATCAAAATACAGTATCTGGCAAACCACTTTAAAGAGCATCGAGGTGATGCATCTGCGCATAAGAATTTACAGCAGCTAGTGCATGATCGCCAAAGAGTCTTACGATACTTGAAGCGAGATAAGCCTGAGCGGTATTACTGGACCCTTGGGAAGCTTGGACTGGACGATACAGCAGCAACAAGCGAGTTCACTCTGTCGCGCAAGTACTTCGCTGACGTGCAATTCTTTGGCGATAACACCTTGCCTCTCAAGCGAACAAGACCAGAACGTGAAAAGCAAATGAAGCTTGAGAGTGATATCAAGACGGCCAAGGAGTTCATGGCTGCCGAGAAGAAGCGTTTGCAAAAACAATAACCGTATTCAATTGTACATATATCATTAATATAGAATCATAACTTGTTTTCTAAAAATTGTTTTAACGGTCCTCCGATATGAATGACGTCTAACAAGAAAGTGTCGTGTCCAAAAAGACTTAAATCCTCTCCAAGCTCTCTATAAGTAATCTGCGACGGCTTATCACTTCCAGCCTTGAGAACATCTGCAACCTCCTGCTGCTGCCAGCTTGGGAAGAGAATGTCTGACTTGACTCCTAACACCAAAGCTGGAATATTTGCCATGGGCTTGAGCCCGGAGACGAGGTCATCTAGAGTGGAGCCTTGGACTTCTTCCCTTGGTTGTTCCTGGTATGGCTCCTCCGGAAGTGCTCGGCACTGTGCATCTTCATATGGACTACTGCCAGATCTGGTTGCCCCAGCGAGCTCACGATTCTTAGCACCCAGGTCGAAGAGATCCATTGCTTTAGAAACATAAAGTAACGAGTTTGGATCGTACTCTAAACAGAACTTTTCACCTTGATGGTCTAGGTATGTTTCAATCAGAAAATCAGGACACAATGCTGGTGACTTGGAGGGGTCTGCCCGCTCTCTACCAAATCGCTCTTCCCATTCTGGGCCAGACCGATAAGTAATTGTTGCGATCTCGCGAGCTAACTTCATACCGACATGGGGAGGCACGCCGTCATAGTAAAAGCCTCGCTTCCAGTTTGGATCCGACATCAGCACTTGTCGCTGAGTATGCCTCATGGCAATCGAGTATGGGTGAGATCTAGCGCAACCTGAGATAGACACTGCTCTATCAGTCACTTCAGGAAACTCAGAGGCCAGGGCAAGAGACTGCATGCCTCCCATTGATGCGCCCACTGTCGCATGAAGCTTTGATATGCCGAAATGCTCAGTTACCAGTCTGTGCTGTGCCCTCACCATGTCATTAACACTCATAATTGGAAATCTGGTTGCGTACCTTTTCCCATCCGCAGGATCGATGCTTGAGGGTCCTGTTGATCCATAACAGCCTCCCAGAACATTTGTACATATGACGAAAAATTCGTTGGTGTCTATGCTCAGCCCAGGCCCTATGAATTTTTCCCACCAGCCGGGCTTTATGTTCTTCTTATGAGATTTCGCATGTGACGAAGCAGACAATCCTGTATGCAGGAGGATCGCATTGCTCTTGTCAGAGTTCAGCTTACCCCAGGTTTCATAAGCGACATCAAACTCAGGCAGGATCCCTCCGTAGTCCAGCCGAAGCTCCTTCCCCGAATGATATTGTTCATATCCCGAGACGACTCTAGAGTATGCCGGCTCGGGTCCTGATTCAAATGAGCTTGTTCTGCTCTCTAGCCGATCCAGGCAAGGAAAGGCCATTTGGGGGTTAGACGCAGACGGTGACTCTACGACTCCCGAGTATTTCCTGATAGTGCCAGTTCGCACTCTCAGCGTTCTCGCAAGAATCCTCTGTAACCTTACCGACATTGGAAGTAGCTTCTGGGGGAGTGGACTTGACAGCTTAGGTAGTAGTATAAATGACAAATTCCCATCTCGGCCCCGCGCACCTCTCTAAGGTTTACACGACGACCATCACCCATCCCCACTTCAGCGTTACAGGCGCCATTTGACCTGAGGGGGGTGTTTGGAAGATTTTGACGAATAGTTGTAGGCGCAGAGGACTCGGGCAGAATTGGGCTCTGGGACGCACGTGTGATCCATGCCTGTCATGTCTGTACTTTAACCGGCGGCACAAGATCCTGCCCAATCCAGATAAGTGTCGATTGCATATTGCATAAGGACCGGTCGATGTGAGCGCGGTCGTAGATCACAAATAAGTTTCGAATGTGCCACTGTCACCTAGTCAGTCCTACGCTTAGAGCTTTGTGTCTTTATGTTGCTTAATCTGTATTTGTAGAATGAATGCTCCTCCAGCTAGGCTCAATGCAGTGAGTAGGGACTGTAGTCAGGAGGTAGTCGGTATTTCAGGACCCACGCCAACCCCAACTTCAATTGAGTTTAGGTCCAACGGATATAAGTCCGCGGCAACTGCTCGTGAAGTCCAAACGTTGCATATCGCTGGTTGGCCTGGCATATGCAAGGTTAAATTTCCAGCTCAAGCACAAATAAGTACTCAAAGTCCTCGCCGATCGTTAGCTTTTTCCATTTTGGCACGTGGAGCATGATAGGCAAGCTGAACGTTCTAGCAGCGATCCTACAAAATGCCATAACCGTCGTATATCTGTATAAATACCTGAAGTGCGAAGCTATAATATATGAGCCGTCGCCTGGAATGAAGTTTGGAAGAGTTGCTGCCGGTGCTGTAGTTGCAGCGCCAGTTCTAGGCGCGTTTCCTCGCGATGAGGTCGCTGACACATTTTACCCCGCCAATCTTAACAGTGTCGCGTATTTTAACTCTACCAATGGAACCTATGGCGGTCTCTATGCCGGTGGCGTAGGTGCGACTGAGCAGGACGCTCCCTATGGCACCTATAACTACTGTAATATGCCGCATCCTCGTGCACAGGACTATTCGTTGCCCGAACCTGTGGTTAATGGCAGTGTCAATGCAACACTAGTCTACGTGGACTACATTCAAAGACATCACAAGAGAACTCCGTACAATATATTCCCTAATGGCGAGCTGGGTGACTATCAGTGCGATAATCTTCGGGCTTATACCTACGCGGAGCCTGCTAACGGATTCGGCTCAATTGCTGTCTATGGCAAAACCTATGTGTCGGGAAGTAACCCGTTCGTTGCAGCTATGTACACAAATGGAACGTGCCAATTCCCCCAATTAACCAAAGGAGGATCAAATGACGCATTTGTTCACGGCCGAGATATCTGGTCGGTGTACGGAGAAAAGATAAAGCTACTCCCCGCGATTCCAGATGAAACTGTCTTTCACAGGAGCTCCGAGTCTACTCTGACAGAAGACACTTCCGGCGCTGTCTTGAAGGGCATCTGGCCCTATTTTACAGGGGCTGTTCCTATCTACCAGCAGTCAAATGGAGTCGACACCATCAACAATGGATATCCATGCAGTGCGATCGCAGAGATCCAGAAGCAGTATCAAGCAGCAACCGTATGGCAGGACCACCTCAATGCCTCAAAACCATTACAGGACGCTCTGAATGAGATTGTCAATATCACTGGATCCGACGCTTGGACAGAGACATTTGACCATTTCGCAGACAATTTCCAGGCCCGTCTGTGTAACGGATACGAACTTCCATGCAGTCTGTCCAGCCCCTCAAACTGCGTAAGCCAAGAGCTTGCAGATCAGGTCTTCAACTCTGGAGACTGGGAATGGAATTATTACTGGCTTGACCAAAGCAATGCCACCAATTATATCATTGCAAACGAAGGATTATTTCTCACTGAGATTTCTCTCGCCCTGAAACACGTGCAATCGGGAAATTCCACTGTCAAGTTTTCTCATACTTTTGCCCACGACGGTGACATGGGACCCGTCGCTGCTGCCCTTGGCATTGAGAAGTTGAGATGGCCCGGTATGGGTTCCAACCTCGCAATTGAGCTCTGGAATACAACGAGCGGCGATCTCTTCGTTCGCACGCTCTACTCAGGCTCGCCAATAAGATCCACCAAGGGTGATCTGACATGGATGCCACTAGACAGCTTTCAGGGAATTCTTTCCCAGTACGTCGTTCCCGATATGGTCTCGTTCTGCACTGCATGATTGTGCGTGCCTCCAAGTACAAAAACTCCATAGACACGGTTCTTGATTTCCTTCTGAATTCAACGTTTCATGCTTTTTCCACTTGCTCTGTCTCTGCTGGTGGGCCCTGGTTCAGCCATTTCATGTAGTAGTCATCCATAAATATCTTCGCTACATCGGCCCGGCTGATCACTTGTCGGAACGAGGGCTCCTTAAGCAATGTCAGTACATGTAGACAGTTGGGATACACCAGATATTTCGACCACTCCGGTTTGCGCCAGTACTCAAGGTATTCTAGGTAATTCAGAAATTCTTCGCTTTCTAGGTAGTTGTTTTGGGCCAAGTAGTTAAGGTACTGAGGGTTCGCCAACGCTTGAACAAACTAGAGACCTGATTAGTGGATATGGATCTTCTCTATTTTTCAAATACACATACTTCAATTTCCAGCTCCCACCGAGTCGCGGGCAAAATGGTCTCTTCCTCCATTTTGGCGCTGCTGTGAGTAAGTGGTGAACTTGACACTGCGGCAAGTTGTGTTGTGTCTTAGTCGGAGGACTCGCAAGTGGTTCACAACACAACAGCAGCGGCAGGAGCCAGCCAAAAACACTTAACCTAGACACACCAAATGGACGCAGGGGCCAGCGATTCAACGGCCAGCGATGCAACAGCAGAAGGGCGACTCCTTGCCGGAAATGATAGAAAACGTAATGGCGGGGTCCTAGGTAAAATACTGGCAGTAGAGGAAATTGCTATCCTTGCTGTGTATCCTATCGTGGTGGTTCTGGGACAGCTTGTTCATATTTCGTCTCCAGACCCGTCATACTTCAGCAACAAGCGGAACTTTTTCAATATGTATTTCGTTAAGCAGGCTTGGCTATGGACCACGTTGTGTATAGTGTGGATATGGGCTTCAGCGCTGTTCAGTGGCAAGCACAGTCCGGGCCATAGGAAGAGGCTTGCCCTTGGCATGGCGGCACGATATCTGCTTGCCACTGTATGGTGGGTATGGTTTGCACAGTGGTTCATAGGTCTTCCTCTGATGGACCGTGTCTTCCTGTGGACCGGGGGTGCGTGTCATGGAGTGGCGACGTCTGATCAGGTTGCTGCATCTCGCGACCTTTCTTCAGCACTATGTAGGACAAATGGGGGCACCTGGATAGGAGGCTATGATCCGAGCGGGCATTCATTTATCCTAGCTCATTCAAGTCTATTTATATGGTTCGAGACATTGCCCTCGTTAAGATCGCACTCTTTCGCTAAAGCTTTCCCGTGGGCTATTCGAGGCGCACTTGTACTGTTAGGACTGTGGGTCTGGATGTTGCTCATGACATCAATCTATTTCCATTCGTTCTCTGAGAAGTTGGTCGGCCTTTTATGGGGATATGTTGAGGTGGTTGTTGTATATGTTCTATTGAAGCTTACATCGTTTGGTCACCATATACTTGACAGTGCTGACCTTGGAGTAAAATAAATAAGTCATTAGGTTGCATATCGCACGAGCTTGTAGCTGAGGTCGCTTAGAGGACCTAGCAGCTCGGAGGCGAGTAGGGGCTCGGCTGGAATTATAGACTTTGTGATGCGGGTATCGTCGCAGACAAGGAAGCCAGTGCTGTCATCTTTTTCAAGCGTGAGAGTGATCAGCCTATAAGACGGGTCCGCATCTACTTTGCGGATGCCAGGGAGAGGACCTTCAAAGATCTCTTGTTTGTGCTGATGATCGTAGAGTGCCCGTCGCACCTTCTTTGCAAACTGTCGCATATTGATGTTGAGGTGTTCTGCCGCCAGGTCATTAAGAGGAATAAATGCAGGGATAGTATGCCTGAATACTTGCAAGGGGCCCTTGGGTGATGGTCGTATTATAATATAGTGTGGTGCCACAAAAGCACCTTTTGTAAACATTTCAAATCTAATGCCAAAGTAATCGTCCTTGTTCGATATTAAGAACGCAGTTACTCCTGTAAGACGCGACAGGTTTTCTGACCTCAGCTCTTTCAACTGCAGAGTAGTCTTTTCTGACATCTTGAGAATCCTCTTATCCACCGCTGAGGCTGCGGTTGACGCTGCCTTGGGTATGAATTCTCGTACATTGTATCCGACAGAGGTCTGCTCTTGCAATATAGTCCTCTCTTGCTTCAGGTCTTCTATTCGCGTCTCTGTTCGGGCAACTACGAATCAGTGAACTTAATCTTTGAAAATATCATGACATACAGACTTACTCTCGAGTTCCAGAGCAGCAATATCTGTCCGGTGCTCCTGTTCGATGCTCTCCATGGGCATAAAACAATGCAACGCCTTCCAATGTTCGTGAAGGAGAAGCCCAGTAAACAAGCAAGTGGGGTGGTTAGGGTACTTCCTTAAAGTGGGGCATCATCTCCGGATTACTATCTTCAATCCAGTTTATATTCAATGTTCCAGAGGATAACTATTTTATATCCTAAGTCTCCAACTTGAGAGATGTGGCAGATCAGCAATTAAAGTAAGATAGCGGCATTCATACGGCAAGCAAGTTATACTTTACATACAAATACAATTCCTAAGTTGCGTGAAAATTGCCAAGATAGATACGGTTTTAATTTAGCCCTCGTGGAGTCTTTGGAGACAATTTTGAATTATTTCATTAATATTTACCTGGATTTGCTAAGCAGACAGCAGTTACCTGATAATTCAAAACTAAATTGTCACTAATTTCCTGATTGATTTGCCAAATCATTCTCGTTCCGCATAACTAATTGCCAATCAAGTGCTTGGATGAACAAAATTCTGGGAAGCGAGCTTCTCTAAAAAGCCTTAAAATCGAATTTTAGACCTCAATATGTCGAGAATTGAGCGACAGAGAACCTTTTTTCTCCTGGGGGAGATCTGTCGTCTCATCAGCAGGCCCAGAACCTTTCTTCGCCTTGTCAGGAATGTAGAATCTGAGATCGGTTCTTGTTAGCAGAAGGATGACATTCACAACTAATTCAAACGCGCCATAAAAGATATAAAAGATGTAATTGGAGAACAGGAATGAGTTGAGAGGTTCGCCTGGCCTGCCCCCCCTCACGTCGTGCTTGAATACAGAAGCGCAGCGGAAACAAATGTTCAGCGACAGAATTGTACTGCACAGAGTTACAATAACGATATCAGTGGAAATTCGAGGAGCATTGGGAATAGACTCACTGTAAGTAATACTGCCGCAAGAAGCAGGAATCTTATCACTGGTAATCACTCTAACTGCTGAAGCTGTCTCCTGGTTGTCAAAAACAATTGCCTGGGAGTTCTTCTGAGGATAATACAATAGCTTGACACTTTCAATCCAATCTGCGCGACGAGTAGATGGAATATCCTCTGACCTTGAGCTCTTGGAAATTCTCATACGCCCGGGTTTGATGATGTAAGCCAGCGCAATTAGCTGTACACCTGCAAGAGAATACCACACTTGAATGATACCCACGGCTTCGACCACCTGTTGGCACATTTTATAGTGTTCAGGTGTCAGAAAGTACAGAAATGGAATTGATTGGCCTAGAATGACCATGGCTATAACCCCTGCTGCAATTACGTAAGTAAGCTTAATGAGCACATTGAACCAGATAGCATTTGAAGTTTCGGGATGTCTCCATGTCAGTACCCGATGGCCCAAACACATACAGAGCATGTTTATCAGCAGTACAGAAACTTCTGTGAACACAATCGATGCAACCCCGATCGGCACTTGAAGTGCATTCTTGGCCCATTGCACTCTTAAACCAAATCCAATTGCTTTAAGAGATGTATAGAAAAATAATCCAAGGGGCAGAAAGAAATTCTGGCCGCGTCGCTTGTTCTTCAGAAACACATACAAGTTACCGATAGCGATAAGAGAGTATGCTGCTACAAAAAAAGCTGATGGCCCCATATCACTGTGATTTGGATAATCACCAAATATACCAGGCAGGTCCGGCAAAATTGAACTGACTAGTTGCGGTGGAAGCGGACCTAGAGCTTGTTCTGCTTCTGTTACAACTTCTTTTAAACCTGTCCCCACTGCAGCCCATTCTGGTGTGAACGGTGCAATAAGACTCTGAGAACCTGGTGATGTACTATTACTCATAGCAGCATTTGAAAAAAACGACTTATGGCCTTGGGTCCGTTTATATAGCTATATGATAGAGCTATCTCGATTATGCGGAAGAAAAATCTGGGGAAATACCCCGCATTAGATGATGAGGACCGACTACTGACCGAGGGCGACGTCCGGGGCAAGAGGGGTAGAAAATTATGAGAAATTGAAATTGACCATTTTGGTCGATGGGCCCTAGATCGCTCGATCGATTACGCATGTCGCTTAGAAAACAAGGCCCAGCTCGCTTGTGTGACAACGTTCGGAATCCAAAAAGTCATAGATCGACGAGCAATGAGTTCTAATTATCGTAGACACAAGACATCTCAGAACACAAAATCCACCGAGGGTGACTGAAACAGATGGGTGCCTAGTTTTTCTTCACTTGGAGTCTGTCCTCGGATGAAAACTGTGCGAGCAAAACACATCAGGACGTTGCCTGGGCCCCAAACAGTTTCCCTTAAGTTCAAAGAAACTAGTGGCATTTCGCGTACATTCAAATTACTTTGATTGGATGTCTCGCTGGAAAGAAACTCGTTTTCGATGCGGACAGTAGTGACTTTGGTAGGCAAATTGAATATTGGCACTGACATTCTGCTATCAGAGTAAAACTTCACCAATTCTATGCTTCCAAGTTGCCTAAGTTTTCCGATATCATTAGTAATGTCTTCCGGAGCCAGTATTCTAGCAGCATTAATAAGTTTCAGCTCTCTGAGATTAATGGACGCCCTAATAAGCTCGCCCAGTCCAGAAATACTGCTCCGTTTAGGGGTCCGCAGTAGACTTTTGATCACTAGCTCCTCGAGACAGGGAGGTACTTCTGGCAACGAATATCGAAGTCTATAAGAGCTGGGAGTTGATTCATCTTTAGAATTTTCCTCTTCAATCCAAGTAAATGATCTTAGAGTAGGAATATTCTCTGAAAACATGAAGATTATCGCCGGAACAGCATTCGTTCGAAGATATACGCACTCCAACCCTTCAAAGCCATGCTTATCGCTAAGCAGTATACTCAAGCGTTCTGGACTATAATACTGATTAAATTTCATGCATAGTTCCTCTATAGGATTCTTGCCGTCGACACCAGCACTCTTCATGCAGGAAATTTGTTCATCAGGTCGCATGTCCGCCAAGTTCAGTGTCTTTATTTTCTTGTCATTCAGAGCAATTGAAGCAAGCTGCAAAGCATTTTGGAGTATATCACACTTGCTCTGCTTAGTTCTAAGATCTGAAAAACTGATGGTAGTCCAAAAGTCGTGGTCAGAGCTTAGGAAAGCTTTCCAGCCTGGTCCGACCCAAGCACAGTTTACTAGATCGCCTAGAGGTAGACACTCGAATATTTTGTGCACAAGTTCTCTTGGAAGTATCTGAACTGGATCGCATCGCTTGTGATGCCATTTCACCTCCAGCTGAATAAAGGTTTTATACTCACATTTTGACTGGACCATCGTGCCTGATAGGGGTGCCGTTACTAGGATATCTGCCAAATTGTCAAAAGCAATGGCATACTCCTTAAGAGCCGTCTCAGGGTCTTACTCATTCTCAGTGCTCTCGTAAGCCACAAATAACCCCGGGGTTCTTTTGGATCTCGGACTATAGCATGCTTGCTCAAGGAGACTGCATCTGCTACTCGGCCCAGTTTTAACTCTGCAGAAGCCTGGACAAGTAGCAGCTGTTTTCTGTTGAAACTGGCAAACCTGGAGCAAGACAGGCTGCGGCAATTAGCTTGATGGCCTCTAAATACTCATCTCCGGCTATCAGTGACTTCACCTTGTTAAGGGCATTTACTGGTGTTCTTCCTGTCATATAATTTTATTGAGACCTCGGTAGAAAATATTATCCAAAGCCTCTGCCTGTGTTTCAAAGATAACTCAGCTCCCATGTTGCTTATATATATCTCATGCCGCAATTAACAACTACTATGCCATGCCCGCCCAGGATTTAAATCTCTGCGGCTGAAATGCAAGAAGGTTCAAGGTTTCATATACAATAAAAAAATAATATAATATAATTACAGAACAAAATGAGTGTATACAGAAAAGAAGACAGTCGGGTATCCCTCAGAAATAGATAATATTTTTTTTGCAAAAACAATAAAAGTAACATTCAGCCCTGTTTAACCGAAGGTAACTGGGTTGTTTTGAGAGTCAACAAATCCTTCCTGGTAGAAGTTAGTACTGAATAGGTTATCTAGTTCAGTAGTTTGGTTAAAGTTCCACCAAGCGTCAAAGTATTGAGCATTTCCTGCAGGGACTTCGCAAACTTCAGCAAACTTTGGTAAAGTACTGACAATTTCTGTAAAATTCGACAAAGCGCAAGAATAGCCGGGTCCATTCTGGCAGGAATTGAAAGGAATGACTGCTTCGTTGAGCTTAATTCGAACAAAAGTACCATTGGCGGTACCGGCAGTGGCCTGACAACTCAATCGCTCGAAAACAAGCGCAGTTCCCATAGGAACCAAATCAGTAGACTTGTAAACGTTATTGAAGTCAATAGTGTCAATGGACATGAGCTCACTGGGAACAAAAAGACCCAAGGCAGCAAGAACAGGTGTGATGTTGGTGTCGTGGACAAAATTAAACCACAATGAACCATTTGAAGGGCCCTGATTCAACTTGGTAACAGTGGAGTTGACGAAGAGAGCACCTTGAGGAACAGTGATGTTGAGACCAGGACCAGCAGTGTAGTAGTAAGTTAAGTCCTGAGTGTAACCAAAAGCGACCCACTCATCATAGGTAAAGACGTCGATCCAGGGCGATCTGCCACGTGCATTAAGTTCGAAGGCACCAAGAGTCATCAAGTTGGTGACATCGGTGGAATTGAGGTTAAGACCAGGGTTTTGCTTGTTCAAACGATCAGCCGCGATCTTGAAAGAGGGATAGTTGAAGGCAAGGTTCTTGGTCATGTTGGTAGGGGTGTTGCAAACCGGAGTCAGACTGTTGGCACCTTGGCCACCATCCTCGGGGATAATGTTAAGGGCGACGTTGGTGGTATAGTTGGAGTTGAAGAATCCGAGTCCAAAGAACTTAGCGCTTTCAACGATTCTATCATATCCACTTGAAAAGATAGGCACAATTGATTGACCGTCCCAGAGATGACCGTATCTCTTTGAGAATCGGACACCACGGTCATACCAGGTCTTGATACCAGCGTAAGGCCCAGTAGTTGTCTCCAGAGCCCACAAAGCCGGGTCCGACAGCAAATTATCCCAGCTGCCAAAGAATGCTAGGCTTCCTTTAGTGCTGTTATAAGCATCGAGCTTTTTGGTAGACACTAGCAATTGAACAGCAACTGAAGGGTCTGGTAGACGTTCTCCATGTCGGCCGAGGGTGATAACCATATCAACCTCACATGCGTCAGGAACCTGAGGGCCAATGCCAAAACTGTTCCTGTTTGAGTATGGACCATTTCCTCCATAGTGCTTTAGTACATTATATTGGTCATAGAAATCTTGAGAGAACTGTTGAGTTGTATGGTCCCCAAGCTGTGCCGAAGCCGTAGCCGCAGCTGCAGCCAGCAACGCTAATTGATTCCACAGCATAATCGACTTTTAAAAGAAATTGAGGGGCAATAAGGGGTCACAAAGGGGATGCACCTGCCAAGGAGATATGCTAGGAGACGATGAGCTTTGGAATGTTTTCTAACGCCAGGGGAAGAGTTTCAGCAGGCCTTATATAGTCCCTGTCTACTCACAGGCACGTGGATATCTAAATGGCTCGAGAGAAAATCCATGTTATGCAATTCAGCAACGTGGTCTATTGCTTCCTACCAAGCTCTCTTGAGATGCGTTTTAACCTAAGCTGTTTTGTTTTTCAATCACCAACTTCATTGGGGCGCACGATTCGGAAGTTACAGTAGTTTTCCGCCCTGAGTGTGAAAGATATTCCCGCTAATGCATGAAAAACACACAATTACATGCATGGCCTGTGGAGCGACATCTCATGCTCCAATCAGACTCTATACTGAAAAGACGTGTGTTAGACAGCCGGGGTGTCACCGCCGGTTTCCGACTAGAATTGAGCGGTGATCTTCTACATAATAAATGTGCCGTAAGCGATCGATGTGAGACGTATTTGAAAGAAAATAATTAATATTTGTTTATCGAAAGCAAGACGTTACGTAGATGGACTCAATTGAAACACTTCATGAGACAAACAATACTGTGACAAGCAATACTGTGACAGGGCCACGGCGGCGACGACCTATGGTTCAGTCATTTGGAGAAATCCCATTACAACTAAGTCCAAAAGGGGAGCACACTAGGGCCTCATTCGAACTTTAAGAGAGTTACTGTTCCAGGATCGCTCAAATGATCGGCCCATTTCCGTATTCTGACTACGGTACCGATGATGCCCAATATGGGAAAGGTCCTCACCCGTTCTGTTCGCAATATATACGTCGCGCACCTGCATACGCCTCTATTACTGTGCTGCAACGCCCTAATGTAGCAAAGGCTCTGGTCATAGTAGTTCGGTAACAATCCGAAGGTTATGCCACATTCTAACGGGAATGTCTCGGACTCATCGTCTCTCCTGCAAAGGAGGCGCTAGACGATCGATAAACGCTGGACAGTTGCTTGGGATATGGTCGATAGCATAGCAGGGTCACACTCTGTTATCAGTAATTGAGCAATTTATTACCTATTTGTGGTTTTTTCAATATTATTTTTCATATTAGCACACCTCGAATATTCTCGGCTAGAGTGTCAGTTGTTTTTTGCGCCCTAAATGTACATGGAGCCGGCTTAATTGCCTATTTTGATTTGGCTGTAGACGGCGTGAATAATAATAATAATAATAAAACAGGCGGTTCGGTTCTCCTGCTGCTGCTTTATACTGCAGTACGCCTCGAAGGCTTCTGCTATTGTTAGCCCCAGTGATTGGCCCTCACCGATGGAGCTGTTTGACTCGGGGCAAGGGTGAGTCTCATTGGGGGCAGCACTGTAAGCGTGCTGATTAGATCTGATTAGGATTTGGGTTGAGCCCTACATGGTATTATCACTCTGTTGGAATTAAAATTGAAACTTCACCACCTCTTAGTCGATATCTGCTATAATACAAAACCGTCTGAGCGCGGGCGAGAATATCCTAGTGCCCCGCGCCATCTCTTATTGTATAAGT
Source organism: Diddensiella transvaalensis (assembly GCA_030555955.1). Taxonomy (NCBI): domain Eukaryota; kingdom Fungi; phylum Ascomycota; class Dipodascomycetes; order Dipodascales; family Trichomonascaceae; genus Diddensiella; species Diddensiella transvaalensis. Next base: position 282,325 of record JANIVV010000005.1, on the reverse strand, counting down.
GCTCTAGGCTTTTATGGAGGGGGATCCTCAGGCTCATCGCATAAACAGAACCAAGACTTTTGACAGGTCTTGACCAGCCCTCGAATTACGCGGGCGACGTATTTGCTCTCATGTTCTCATTCTACCCATCCTTGGAACGCGTGCTCCCGATAACGTTTCAAACACATATCATCGAAAATTACTTGAGAGAGAGCTATACTTATCCATTGAAGCTTGACAACGACTGCAACGTTCCAACCCCCGATTTATAGACTTATATGGAAGCTCCGGTGGAACTCTCGCACCGGAAAAAAGCCACGGGTCCTTCTTCACCTAGTTTGCCAGTGTCCAGCTCGAATTGGGCCGAAGGGGCTCTTTCGGAGGACCCTGGCGCGTTTGATCTGGGAAATAATGGCCAGAGTAATGGTAAATCGACCCTGAGCTTGGGCCAATTGATCCCCGCAGATCGAAGAAACTTCTTCCTGCTGTGTATTTTGTATCTTTTGCAGGGTATTCCTGTTGGTCTTGCATTTGGAAGTATTCCTTTTCTACTTAAAGCCAAATTGAGTTACGGACAGGTGGGCATCTTCACGTTGGCGTCTTATCCCTATAGCCTGAAACTGCTATGGAGTCCCATTGTCGATGCTATTTACAGTCGTAAATATGGGCGGAGAAAGAGCTGGATCATCCCTATTCAGAGTGTCAGCTCGGTCGTGCTGATCTGGCTGGGTTGCATAATAGAACCGTACATGGACGAAGCAGAGAAATATCTGGGCGAAATTACATTATTTTTCTTCATGTTGGTATTCCTATGTGCCACTCAAGATATTGCAGTTGACGGATGGGCTCTGACTCTACTGACACCGCCCGCGTTGTCGTACGCGTCAACAGCCCAGACAGTCGGTCTTAATACAGGCTACTTTATGTCATTTACAGTCTTCCTAGCGTTCAACTCTCCGGAGTTTGCGAATCGTTTCTTTAGATCCGTGCCGCTGGATGAAGGCTTGATTAGTCTAAGTCAGTACCTTAAACTGTGGGGTTGTATTTATTTACTTATGACAATTGCAGTAGGACTATTCAAAAAGGAGGATCGTAGTCGTGATGACGATCTAGGTGATGCCACTAGTCTTGTCAATGTTTACAAGTCCATGTTGCGAGTGCTGAAACTGGGCAATATCCAGACATTGATTATGGTGCATATTGTTGCGAAGTTTGGGTTCCAGGCAAATGAGGCAGTAACAAATCTGAAATTGCTGGAAAAAGGTCTTTCAAAGGAAGATTTAGCACTGACGGTTCTAATTGATTTTCCATTTGAGATCATTTTTGGATATTATGCTGCTAAGTGGTCTACGAGCTCCAGTCCTCTTGAGCCCTGGCTCCTTGCATTTCTCGGCCGGTTAGCTTGTGCAGGCATATCAATGCTGACGGTACATTGGTTTCCTAGTAGTGGTGCTGGCTTTTGGTATTTATTATTTATTATCATAGCACATGTCACTGGCAGTTTCATGTCTACTGTGCAGTTTGTATCAATCAATGCGTTCCACACACAGATTGCTGATCCTACTATTGGAGGAACTTACATGACGACGCTCAACACAATAGCAAACTTGGGAGGTCAATGGCCCAGGCTAGTTGTACTATATGGCGTAGACTGGTTCACAAAGGCATCATGCACAGTTTCATCAGAGCTTGGAGAAACGTCAAGGTTTTCGTGTTCTGCTGAGGCAGGCAAAGCGGAATGTAAATCTCAAGGTGGTATTTGTAAGATTGAGCAGGATGGGTATTATGTCATGAATTTATTTTGCATCGCAGTTGGACTATTACTATTTTTTGGATGGATTAAACAGAAAATGCAGCTCCTACAGCGCCTACCAATATCCGCATGGAGGGTATCGTAAGAAACTAAAAGCCCATAGATTTATAGAGATTTGCTGAACAAAAAAAAAAGATCTTTATCTCTCTATAGCGTTATGTGGACGTTTATATATATATATATATATATATATATATATATTTTGTTGCTCTTTATTTATATATCATTAGATGTACAAGGGATTGTTAAATTAAGCACTTTTACTCCTCATCGAGATAGAGAGCGGTCTTGGCAGCCTTGACAACAACCTCAGTAGTAGGGAAGGCAAAGTTCTCCAGTTCAATTGCATAGGGAGTAGGCACCTCGGCACCAGTGACTCTGCCAACAGGAGCGTCAAGGTAGTCAAAGGCCTCGGATTCCATGATTTGAGCACAAATCTCCGAGCCGACACCAAAGGCTGGGAAGCCAGACTCGACGGAAATGATGCGATTGGTCTTCTTGACAGACTTTACAATGGAGTCAATATCCAATGGCTTGATGGTTCTCAAGTTGATTACTTCAGCCTCTACATTGTGCTGCTGCTTGAGAACATCAGCAGCCTTCAACGAGATCTCGACGTTTCTAGAGTGGGCGACTATGGTGATGTCGGATCCAGGTCGTTCAATCTTGGCCTGGCCAAATGGGATAGTGAAATCAGGGCTCAAGACCTCTTCTGAAACAGGGAAGGACTCGCCGTACATGATTTCGTTCTCGAGGAAGATGGTCACGTTAGGGTCACGGATAGCAGACTTCAGAAGCCCCTTCGCATCTTCAGCAGAATAGGGCGAGACGACCTTGAGACCCGGAATGGATCCGTACCAGGCACTGTAATCCTGCGAGTGCTGAGCGCCAACCCCGGCGGCGGCACCGTTAGGGCCTCTGAAAGTGACATTGCAGACCTGGGTACCTCCCGACATGTAAAAGGTCTTGGCCCCTGAGTTGATAATCTGGTCAATTGCCTGCATAGCGAAGTTGAAGGTCATGAATTCGCACACTGGCTTTAACCCTGCCAAAGCTGCTCCGACACAGAGCCCTGCGAACCCCATCTCAGTAATAGGTGTGTCGACGACCCGCTTCTCGCCAAATCGGTCCAACAGGCCCTTGGAGACCTTGTAGGCACCATTATATTGACCAACCTCCTCGCCCATCAAGAACACCTTCTCATCCTGGTCCATTTCCTCGGCCAGCGCCTGGTTCAGTGCATCACGAACCGTCAACTAAATATTATTCTCCAGTTAGTTCAACCTCTATCTCACGTTGTTCATCCCAACAAAAAAAATTCATAAAAAAAAACACAACCCCCCACTCGCCGTCGTGTTCCAAACGCTCAACCAACAAACATAGCAATTTCAGTAGTTGAATTGATCAAATCAGCAGGAAGATCGCACCGGAATCTGCGGACGAGTAGCATGGAGTCGTAGACTCGTCAAATGAGCACACTTACAGTCGTTGCGCCGCCGCTAGAAGAGGCCATTCGTCGCTGACTGCCAAAGTCAAATGTTCGGAGTGCCGCCTGTTGAGCGAGCCTGGAGACGTCCTTCGAAGCTCCTGGCACCAAGACCTTCGATTTAGGTATCAGAAGCGAGCTTCTAGATGACACCAGCTTTGCAGCATTGATTGAAGTGAGCTTCATGATATCTCCTTTTTGTTGTCAGTTGAGTGTAATACAAAATAAAAAGTCTCAGCGTGTGTTTGGGTGTTTCTTTGGTGGAAAGAAAAGGGTTTAGAGTGGGAGATACCGGAACCAATTTCTGACTGCTACGGAGCGATCGCACGGTGTATCGAATATAAACTCTCCAGCGCTAAGAAACCGGCAATATGTAGAATTAGAGATAGCTATATACATATACAAGAGAACACGCTATACAATCCGGCCATGAGTAGGATCAAACTCATATCCAAATTGACGGCCGACAGCAGCCAGAACCGACCAGAACTTTTCGACCACGACCTTGGCGAGGCCGGCGCTTCGCCTGCGAGCCCTGGACGCGCCAGTTTCATCGCCGCCGTCCAGTTCAGATGACGGCGAGGCAACATCAGAGGTCATTGGAAGCACGTTGTCGGCGGCGCTAAGGCTAATAAATAAGGCAAATGGAATCAGCCAGATGCAAATTCCAAAAAACGAAGCCACGTGGGAAAATGGTGGATGAACAGGACCCTTATAGTCAGGACGCTCCATTAAGATTGCGGCAGGTGGGATTGTAGGATCAGAGAGATGCCTGAACCAGAGCCAGTGGTTCAGAAACACAGCCACGCAGCTGGAGATGAAGATTCCACTTGAGAGCTTAATGAACGGGAACCGCTGCAGGTTCTGCAGATAGATTATATTCGAACCTATCGAGAACAATGTCAGCACGACTGGGAAGCCGTCTAGCAGACAGAGCAGCACATGGATGGCTATGATTCCGTATATCAGACGCATGAGCAGCCGCTTCGTGAAGACAGTATTCTCTTCAACCTGCTCAGACAGATAATACAGGCCGCTGGCAATTGCCATTGTCAGGAACGCGAAAGCCGACACGATCCCCACATATGAGAGCAGTGTCAGAACGACCATTTATGTGATGTGTTTGTTATGTGAGACGGGCGCTTAATCTAGGTTGCGTGCACAGTTTTCGCGGCATCAACTCCCAGAGTCCCAGCTCGCGAGACATACCCTTGCCAAGGGCTGATTCAGAAGCAGCAGCTCATCAGCAGAGGACTAGACGCTTTAGAATATTAGAGCAGCCTGATGATTAGGATTAGGGAAATGTTTTTATGCATGCTACGCACACTATGAGCTAGCTGCAGAGACATGATCTGGCCCAAGAAGCAAAAGATTTCATTGCGTGCCCCAGCTTTTTTGCAAATTCAAATGCTTCTGGCACTTTGTAAGAAGTTGAGGCTTGTGGCTATCACCTTTTTGAAACTTCGACTGTACCGTCCGAAGCAAGATTAACGGACTGCTCATAAAGTCTCCACCATTATATCTAGAATACGAAAGCCAATGGCAGCATCCGCGCCCATTCCTATTTAGACCTCCTTGGTTTCAAGGTGTAAAGGGCAGTCTGGATATACCAAGGCACTCCAGTAGAATCAAACGTAGCCTTGCATATCATTACAGATATTAGCTCAATGCGCTAGGATTAGGCTGAGTATACCCTACTGAAATTAATACTCTTGAGCTGCGTATCAATGGCTCGTCCATGGCCACTGCTAACAATTGGATTCTCAACTGCGTCGTTTTTCAGATCACAGCCCCAGAGATTGGTAATCTTGGCTGGGGATTCTGGGTCATCATTTGGATAGTCACTGGGGTTACTGGTACCATTTTACTAGATTATTCTATCCTGAGACCTGTGGTGGAACTCTCGAAGGCATGGTCAGCAAGCTCGAGCAATTGAGGTCAATGCATATGAGGAGATTCGTGAAACAGAGCGACGATGGCTCAATATATACTTGATTAACAGCACCCCTATGGCTCTGCTTTAGAAATATATCGTAGTACAATTTTTACCAGCAAGTGACTATGAGTTTCGTGCTGCCTGCTGCAGCGGAATGACACCAGCCGAGCTCACAAACCTCAACGAAATGCATTCTATACACAACACTGATACCCATCTGTCACAATTATACCAAACACATTCTACTCCTAATCTATTTAAACACCGTTTAACTATGGGATCCATCGTAAACCTCCCCCCATCAGCTGCCAAGACGGGTACTGCTCTAACCGCCGGGATTCGGCAAAGTCGCCGAATGGCAATATGAATGGCTCGGAACTTCGCAACTGCCGATGCCGGGTCTTTTACCCCAGATTTAGCTGCAGTTTATAAGTGAAGGTGCTAACGGTCATATGGACCCCCAGAAAGCATACAAGAAATCCCAGCAAACTCACCGCGTGCCCTCGAATATATCACACACTCATTTGTTGGCCCAGATTAAGCCCGGAGTATTTGGTCCAGGTGGTTGTTAGTCAGCTGATCTCGGCCTTCTCAACAAATTTTTCAGAACAAAGCTCCCCCCTGCAGAGAAAACAGGCAATCTTTTGGGTGGTGGTAGTGGGTGTTTATTTAGTGTGGGCAGGCAGCAGCATCCAAAGCGGAGTTGATTGGGAAAACAAGCCCTCGAAGTAAATAGCTTTATCCTGCCCATCGAAAAGCAGACCAACTCAATTTAGTAGAACAATTTTTTGTTGTCTAAACTAGTCTACTAAACAGAACGGAAAAAAACAAGACCCCCTTTTTAAGGATACCTCTGAAAGGAGTGTATTAGATATACCACTCTATTATTAGAGCTTTGACTAGTCTTTTACTGGACCAAGAAGAAGATTAAGAATAAGAAGGTGGGGGGATACAATATACATATATACTCAGCAGGACGGTTTGATATACTGGTAGGATGTCTACAGCGCTCACGAAGAATAACAACTACGATTCAGCAAAAGAGTCTTTGACCTCAGAGTCTCCTTATTCGTCTCCTTCAAACTCTCCATCTCAGACTAGCGTCTCGACTGATACGGACGTTGAGGAGTTTCCTCACTTGGACCCAAGTCGCTGTGGTGTTACTAATAGAGATGTTGAATGGCTTGCTCGTGCAGGCACGCTGGGGCCGACAAACAAGGGTATGTTACGGGGTTTCTTTGGATGATTTAGATGCTTGCTTTTGTTCTAACTGTCTGTTGTAAATTAGGTTCTAGAAGAAGGTCCCTACCCCATGTCAAGTCGGTTTCTGAGAGCGACTCTGATTTGACCGCTTGTGGAACTCCATCTATTGCTGAGGAGGACGAGGCTGAAGAGGTGCATGACCAGCACCAGCAATTGAAAAACACCGTGATTTCATCCACAGCGACACATGTGTCGAATGGAAATTCACGGCTTTCCCAGCAACTCAAGTCTGCGAGCAGCCCATTACTGCAGCAACAGCCCGCCCCTGCCGGGGCTGGCTCTGTACCAATGAGAAGGACCTTATCGAATTCCTCAACCACGTCGACGGAATCTGGATCCAGGAAATGGCTGCATAGCTTGGGCTCAAAGCTCACAGGAGGTGTTGGCAATGTGCATACTGGGTACTCTTCTCCAAATGGTAGTACGAGTCCCGCTCTAGCCCCGGCTATACCGATAACGGCCTCTGCGGCGGCCATGGCTAATCCTTTCGACCATGGCTATTCAAAGTCCATCCCGATACCAGCAAAAGCTAGTCCGAACATAGATGGAAGTGCTGGCCCGTCTGCGCGAATACTGGATACTCACCCTCCGAGAACTTCGTCTCCACAGCTATCCACTGATCAAGCAGTGGGGTCTCCTGAGTCGAAGAGTCCCGAAACTGTACGAACTGGAAGTCTGATGAATAGGCTACGCCGGTTGTCAATGCGTAGCAATTCGACGGTAGATGAACAGCATATAAGCCATGTGAATTCCTCTGGCGCAGCCTGTTGTTCGAGGAGGGTGTTGAATAAGAACACGTCACGCAAACATAACAAGGTCTCTGAGCTGGATGGGGTTCTTCCTTCACGAGTCACTTTTGGTTTGCAACTATTAAAAGAAGATCCCCCTCAGCAGATTCCGTGTCGGAATCCAAAAGCTGGCAATATTACCTTTTCTAATGGTGAAGTGTTTCGTTCGCATCCTGTGAATCCTCACTATATTTTACCTCATAATTATGCTCAGTCTGCGCAATCTGCGGGTATTTCTGCATACGAGTCTGCAATCAGAATGTCGCATTCAATTCGTCAGTCGGCTGGAAGTTCTCTCTTTAGAAAGCAATCGAATGTTGGCGGCGGCAATGGCAGCTCCCAGAACATGGCAGATGACGATGAAGAGGTTGCCAAATCAACAAAATCTTTAAAGATTGATACTCCTATGAGGGGTGCTGAGCATCTGAAACAGAAGGGTAACAATGTTGTCATAACACACGATGAGAACTCACAAATTTCTCCAAGCTCTGGACGCCGGACATCAACGACTTCTCTCTCATCAAATGGATCATCTTCGGGGGGAAGTTCAGGCGGAAGCACAACTGGAGACCCGGAAAATACTAGTCTGGAGGCCATCTACACCAGGTGCTGTCACCTACGTGAGATCTTGCCAATTCCTGCTACTATGAAGCAAATCAAGGGTCTTAGCTCGCCTCTCCCTGTGATTAGAATCATGAATCCTCGCCCAACCCTAATCGAGGTCTATTCTTTCTCTGATTTCTTGTCTGTTGTGCCTATTCATGTTTTGATTCTTGATAACGTCTGTCTTTCTAATGAGATGCTAAAGATCATATTCTCGTCGCTAGTGCATTCAAAGGATATTATCAAAATAAGTTTGCGAAACTGTGCCATGGATAATATAGGCTGGAAGTATTTCTGTGCATTCCTGAGTCAAAATACTTCTCTGCTTAAACTGGACTTGTCGACTCAAAAGACAAAATCAAAACTGGATCGCTCAGATGTTAATTGGCCTCTTTTCACAAAAGCTGTAGTCGCTCGTGGAGGCGTTGAGGAGCTATTACTGAATGGATGCATGGTACCTAGTGATTCTCTGGCCGAGCTTATTATGAAGGGATGCTCTATTGGTACTAAACGACTTGGGCTAGGTTCAAATGATTTGCACCAGGAGGATATCTATGTTCTGAGGGAATACACCGAGCTGGGTATTTGTGAAGGTCTGGATCTGGGTGGAAATGATCTCAGCCCATTCTGGGCTGATGTTCGCACAATAATTTCTCGCAAGGAACTCTTATACCTATCATTGAACTCCACTTCGTTAAAAAATGTAGCACAGGCCCACGACATAGCGCTCAAGCTGTGCAAGGATTCAAACCTGCGATATATTGATTTTTCGTGTAACCCGGATCTGTTTCCAGAGATGGTTCCGTTTTTGAGCGAATGCTTACCGGGATTTAAACAGCTTCGCAGGATCCATCTTGACAGTAATGATCTTGCACCAGACGATGTTACTAAGCTCTCTGAGGCCTTTGCAAAGTGTCCCTGTTTGGTGCATATTAGTCTATTGGGTAACAGAAGGCTGAACGGAACTGCCTGTGCTGCCCTATCTGTTGCGGCGCACTTGTCAAACACAATTTACACTATTGAGTGTGATTCAGATCTGTGGCCTGATACTCTTCAGCGACGGCTTGCTCATTACTGCATGGTGAATATGGAAAGACTGGCGCACAATAATAGCAGTAGGATTTCCGCGTACGATGCCAAAGAGGATCTGAATATTCACAATCAAACTGAACTCATGGATACTGGCAGTGAGCTTGCCAAGGCGGTGGAAGATATTCTGGACAATAGCGACGAGCAAAGTTGCAGGACAGTGGCCAATGTTATGGTTACTCGTGCTCGACAAGTCCGTCAATCTGTACAAAGGTCTATGAATAGATTGTTCTCTAAGCGACAGGTTGGGTTAACTAGTGATGAAAAAGACTCTCTGCTCCGATTATGCTACTTGGATGGCAACCTTGATAAGGTTCTTAAGCGGTATGACTCTTTGAGTTACAAGGACATCAACAGCAAGGAAGCATTGGATCAGAACTCACTTCAAGTGCAGCATGTTTCTGATCACTTGATTATGGGACCACTGATCCGTTCGACAGGGCAGACAGATAATCCAGCGAACTCTACACATCCGGATTTACAGATTGCACCTATGAACGAGTCTGCTGATGATGAATCTTCGCTGCCAGGCTCCCGTCCTCTTTCGAGGCAATCTTCATCCTCGTCCTTGCATCGTAAGAAGCAAGAGCACGAAGAGGGAGAAATTCACAGACTGAGTTCTTTGATTCGGCAGCACCCAAGTGAGAAAATCAAGCAAGCATTGATGAATGCACAAGATGAGTACAGCGATGTGAACGAGCTCATCAAACATATAAAGTCAGTACATGGGCCTGATTTGGATACTTTGTTTAGTGATGATCAGGTCGAACCAGTGTGTAAAGATCTTGAAGCTGAACTCTCATCGCAGAAATCGCTGCCCGCTACTCCGAGCTGATAATGACAATGAGTACACATATCAAAGAAAAATGTACACTATTTATAATTCTAGCATATAATTCTATATCGGAGAGTTCTCTAGTCATCGTAGGTAAGGAAATACTGCGGCTTCGTTTACCCTGTTGCCATTTGCTTCTTATGAGGGGCAGAAACATCGCGGATCACCACCCCTATTTCAATTATATATCACTTTCGAAGCTCGTTCGTTCATTCTTGACTTTTTTTGAATGTATATCGATATTGAGCTGATCCGCGCTAGCAGGGGCCTTGGACTCGTGACGTACTTTGGGAAGCTCCGACAAAATCACTCTGAGATCGAGATATACCAATCCCTGCTTGAATCTGTAGATCAGGAATTCTTACCACCAAAGGTTTTGGGAATTTTTCTCTCCTCGTCATTTTCTCTTGAGACTATTTGTTTATGTATCCGCGAAGCGACTGTGAGCTCTGTTCGAAGGCATGCTCTCAAGCAATTCTGCAGGGCTCTTGGCGATGCTGAACGATGGCAATCTGCATTGACTGCCGTAGGAGGAACTCGGGGCCTGATCAATCTATTTGCAGGTCTCTCAGTCGCAGAGGTGGCTTATTTGTCCAAACACATAGGATTGGCAGGGCGAAAAAGAAATCGTGACAGAGAAAAGTTTGCCGAGGAATTGCTCTGTGCATTTGTGCCATCGCATTATCCCGAATCAAGGTTTCAAACCCATGATAGTCGTCCTATTGAGCGTTGCTATGCTACTATGCTACCAGCTTGCTCTTGTACTTTTATAGAGAAGCTGGTCTACACTAAAGACATGTCAAATCCACTTTATCGATATCTTCCTGGCCACCGACTAGTGGTGACTCATCCCGAACTTATGTTGAAGTATTGCATGGAGTCACTGTCAAGTGCCGAAAGAATGAACACCGATATCGCGCGTTATCTCAGTATGTTTGTACATCGCCAAGCTCCTGGTCTTAGTCCAAGTCCAAAGATGTCCCGCTCAATGGCAGTTGGAGTTGATGTGTTGCAAAGTCGCCTGAGAGATATCAAAAAGATTTGGCCGTCTAATATTTCCGAATATCGCATGTTGGCTTCTCTCATTAAGCGCTCAGTTAGGAAAAGGCGCCCTGAAAGTGACATACGCGAGCTGTTCATGTTGGGTTTGAAGCTGCTCGAGACTAAACCGGATATTCTTCTGCCTGATTTCAAATCGGGAGGCTTCTGGAATATGTTAATCGAACACTGGAAATCGACACCAGATCTTTATGAGGATCTAGTTGCAATTGCTCTACGCCTGAAATTGGGAGTAAATGGGAGCACGATTCCTGAGAGTTTTCTCGCGACCTGCAGGAGTGCCTTAAAAGAGCAGAGTGAGTTAAGATGGCCATTACTTAGGTTATATTTCCTTCATGTTCCTAAGAATGGGTTTGATTTGGACAGTAGTGGCGATTACTCGCAGCTCTTGAACCAGTACTCCTGGCCTATCGCAATATTCTACCAGTTAAGCAGAGTGCATGCTGTAAAGTTACTGAAAGGAGCAAACAGTGCATATAATAAGCCCAATTCAATTATTAGATATTTTGGACGTGGTATAGTTAAGCAGTTAACTGAAGTGCGGGGGAGCCAATTCAACATTGATCTGCTTTTGCTTCTTCTTCAGCGGGACTCTACCGAGCTTCAAAACAAAGCAGTGGTAAATATAAAGGAGATTCAGAGAATATCATCCACTTCCTATGACAGAGATGAAAGACCGCGGTTGGCGATCACTGCTGCTGATTTAGCTATTGCAACTGGAAACCTCAATGTGTACGGAGAAGTTGTGCAGTGGCAAAAACAGCGTTTTATCAGTGACTATTCCAATGCAGTAGAAATCTTCTCAGCCCGAAATATTGCTACCGAAGAAGGAATTGAGCTTCTATGTGGAATTCCGCTGCCATTGCCTGCCGAAATTTCATTGGAGGACATTGCCACAAAAATAAAAAAAGCGAACCAGATCTTATTAACATTTCATGATGCTGCCACCATGGCCAAGAAAGAGCCTTCATATATGAAAGACCAATGGAGTTCTATAATCAATTTATTTGATGCTGTAATCAAGCAACGAGTCCTGGCTTCCAAGCAACTCCAGGATCATCGTCAGATCATTAAAGGTGATTTGCTTAAGGCTATCTGGGTAGATACCTTGCTTGTTCTTCGAAAAGTTGGTTCTGAAGTCACAAAGAAGGCTGTTAGTCAGATCAGAGATTACCTGATGGCTCTGTCTCCGCGAGCTCTTGCATCTACACTGAAGGAAATGTTTGAAGCAATTACTGGTGAAGAGGAAAAGCAAAATGATGCCTTATTTGACAAGCTTTTCTTTGGCCTTCTCAGACGGCTCGCCGAGAGTGAGAGACCCGAGCTTGCTACACCGTTTATCCTTCAGGCAATAATCGATAGACCTGATGCCAGTTCTTGGCATAGGCTGTTGCTGTCACCTGGTTTCTTGAAGAGGCTCTCGCCTAAAGACTGTCATCAAATGCTACTTTCACTCGCATCCTCAATCAATGACAAGCTCGAAGAACAATCATATGTTAATATTGGCAAGTATGATGAAGCAAAACCAGCTCAGCCACATATTAAGGTTACCACGGTCAAGCTCCTTGCCCAGCTTCTCGGAGATGCTCCATTCATCTCGGTCGAGTCAGCTTCAAAGATTTTGATAATATTGCTCAAGACTGCAACCCATGTGGATTGCCGAACTGCGACACTCCACAGTCTTTTGCGCTTGTTGAACCATCTGCGTAGTGGAGCTAAAGAAGATTGGAAGTCAGATCAGCTAGCAGAAAAAATTTTGAATGACTTCGAGACAATTATACCTATAGCAGGTAGCATTAATGAGCTACGGCCACTGGGCGAGGAGGGGTGGGAAATTGCCACTAGGTCTGACACACTTCCAGATTTATCTAGTGATAGCTGGCCAATTCTAAGAACATTACTGAGTGCTGCGGATTCATTATACCCTGAACTCAAGTCTTCTCGACGGGAGTTCGTTACCCGTTTCCTGCTACCTATTCTCCATCACTCTCAAGCCGAGCATAGCAAATGGATTGAAATATTTCTCCGTCAGAGGAATGCTAGTTTGGCTCTGGATGATCTTCCTCTTACACCGGTCTCAGTCGAAATATGGAGTGAGCTATTTATGCGGTATAGCGACCTCGTTCCAGAATTAGCGCTGGAGGACTATAATTCATATAGTAGGATGACTATAGCACCATTTCCAGCATTGCAGGCTTTCAACGAGACCTTAAAAGAAGACCCCGATCTCTGCAACTCAGCCTCAGTACGGCACTGGCTCTCTGTCTTTGGTATTCAAGAATACAGAAAGAGTGGTACTGCGACCTTTTTAGGAATATTGCTACGGAAATCTTCCTACGGTGTATTGAATCGAATCCCAGCCAAAAAATTGATAGCCATGGTTATGTCTCATGTGGAGCTCGTGCTAGATGATTATAAGCATTACAAGAAGTTCTGGAATAGTTTCGTGGAAGACCTAGACCCTTTGGGGCTCAGAGTATATCGTAATAGCGATAGTTTCAGCTCAAGAAAGTTAGCTTGGAACGATTCGGGTAGGTGCTTGCTAGAGAAGATTGTTGAATTGGTTCACAACAAGTGTACGGGTAATTTCAACTCTGGTACATGCAGGTTGCCATCTTTGTCAAAGCTTGAACTGTGGTTGCTTCCGTATGCTCAATTCTCTAATGAAACTGACGCGCTCGAAATTCGATGCGAAATGTTTGTCAAGGAGCTCGAGACGCTTATACATGGTTGGCTTATTGGCAATAGTAACTTCCTTGACTGGGTCGAATACTCTTCACTTGTTAAAGGCATCTCTGGCTTATTATCATCAGACGAAGAGCAGATTTACGTTGCTCTGTTTCTCGGGAAACTGAGACAGAATCTGCCAGCTGGTCTTGAGGGATTTCAACTTGAGGCTCTGAACAAGATTAAAATTGCTGTAGCTAGGCATCTTATTGACACAGGATGGAATGCGTTGGGCGGACGCGAGCATCTAATATCACGCCTCACAATCATGATTGATGAGTGGAAGGACGTTGATGACAATAAAGTTCAGATATGCATTGCCAACTGGCAAACAATGCTAGTGAAAACACAAGGTAAGAGATGAATATCTTATCCATTGTGTTACTATGCTGTCTAAGGATTTATTTTTAATAGTAGAACGATTCAACATCGAAATCTACTGAATATTTTTGATTAAAGTTATTAAAATATACATTAGAATACTTTTTTTAGTTGTCGGCGTGGAAGTCAGCAATCTTTTGGGCAATCTTAGCCTTTCTCTCGGCCAGAGTGAGCTTCTTTTGTCTGTATTGCTGAGAGATCTTCTTGTACTCTTCCTTGGACTTCTTCTCGGTCAGGACAGCAGAGGGATCGGCACGGATCTTTTCGTGTGCTTCAGTGTAGATGTCCTCAATAGTGTCAGCTTCAATGTCATCATCAAGGTAAGACTTGAAAAGAGTTCTGTATCGCTCTTCATCATCATCGGCAAGCTCCTCCATGTACTCGGCAACGTGACCACCGACAATGTACTTTCTCAAAACATCCGCGTCAAGCTCACCAGTCTCAATATCGTAACCGGGGAATCGCTTAGCAGAGTGAGGGACGTAGAGTCCACCATCAGAAGCACCCTTAAGAGCACCAAAGACTCTGGCACCAGTGGTGGTTCGGGTAAGACCGACATCAAGAAAAACCTTGAAAGGTCGGGGAGCATCTTCAACAGCCTCAGTAAGGTTAAACTCTCCAGAAGCGTCCTCATCTCCAACATAGGTCTCATCCAGACCCAACTTCTTGAGAGCACGACGAGCGATAAGGAGACCAACGGCGTAAGCAGCAGACCAGTTGGTCAAACCGTGCTTGATTCCGTATCTTGGCAACTCGTGAGAGTAGGCAGCAGTCAAAACAACATCACCGCTGATCTGAGAAGAAACAACCTGGGCAATGATGTCCTTGTTGGTGAATCGAACAACCAATCTGTACTTGGGTGAGTTGTACTTGGCCTTGTGCTGAGTGACCAATCTCTTACGGGCGTAGTAATCGGTCTTTCCCTCACGTCTTCTTCGGAAAGGAGTTTGGAATCGTGAGTGATAGGCAGAGGACTTTTCAACTTTTTGGAAAGGCATTGTTGTTTGGTGATAAAGTTAACGATAGTTGAAACTTTTAAGAGGAGTTAGTTTGGAGTGCCCGTATCAGGTGGGAGGTTTCAACAGTAACAGCCCTAATTTTGTGACTGTTTTTCGAACTCCACCCACTAACACCCAGTGGTGTTGGATCATACACAGAGATGAACTTCTCAACATAGTATCTGAAATTGTAAGTTCCTCAAGATCGAAATGTTAGATGGACTTCAATGATGATAAAATATGGTCCGTGTTTATGAAAGGGATTAAGACCCCTCATAATGAATACAACCCCATTTTTTCACTTTCCTGAGTATAAGTCTCTACCAAACTTAATGAGCATGTTTACCCAGAATACAAAAGATTACTAACTTCTCTAAAGATTTAAATGCATTCGTCCCCAGTAGCTCCCTCCGTTGGCTGGGACTGTATATATATCTGTGCAATGAGGATGCTCATAATCTTCGAAAGAGCCTGCAGGCCACATTGGTATAAAGCACACTTCATGGTAACCGCACCCACTTCGGCATTGTTTCCAAGTAGTCCACGATAGGTAATCAATCAATTCGTTGAAATTTGCAAGTGTTTCCTTGATATCCCGATCCTCTGCCAGTAGTTCATCTACCAAAGTTGAGCAGATCCTGTGTGATACTGCTCTAACTGCTTGGCCCGCAAGAGAGGTTGTTATTGGCGCATTTCGTGAAATGAACTGGTCAGCACAGCGATCAGCAGTGGCACTTGCGTTGTAGTAGTCACTGTAGTCAATGAATGCTCCCAAGATCAAATCAAGCTCTTGTTTAAGTGGTGCCTGAGTGTGGTTACCCTCGGCCAGGTATTTGATCTGATCAGAATACCGAGTCACTATAGCATCTGTAACTGCCTGCCAATTGAATGAATTTATGGCTTCATCCGCATCGTGTTCGATAACAAGTCTGTCAATGTCATTGCGAATTTGATCCAAGTCTGATGCTGGGAGGTGATTGAGTCTAGGGAGATCAGAAGTCTTGTCGGGGAATAAGTCTAGGCCATAGGTAAAGGCAGTGACAAAATTGTCATAATTCACAAAGACTCGGCGGGCACCTATGTCATGATATCGTGCCGTAACTGCCTTGAGATATCCCGAGTATCTGTTTCTAGGCCGTTTAGGGACTTGTAATGTGCTCTGATCTTCCAGCGCCCTTCGCGTATCAGATTCCTTACCTTGAGTGATTCGTACCACTTCCAAGTCACGCTCAAACGAACATAAAATAATCTCAAACCCTGCTTCCATACGGAGAAATCCATCTATTTTGTTTCCCCAAGAATCTCGCGAAATGTTGCAGGCAAGCTCAGCTCGAGCATATTCCCCTCCAATGACACTTGGACTTCCCACAAGATCTTTGAAAAGTATTCGATCCTGTGAGTCCAAAGTGCCTAACCAACTCTTTGCAGCAGAACTTCCATCAATGTAAAGTAAGTTGAGATCATGAACCGTAGCATAGGTGTGAAGGTACCCGTGGGAAGGACTGCCACCATCCCCACGCTCAAATACCATTGCATGCTCAGGCTCAAAAGCGAGCCATTCAGTCCCGTTTATACGCTCTGGGCTTGTAGTACCGTGATAGAATTCTGTTCCTTTCGGGACGGTGGCAAGGAAAAACGACATGCCATTGTGGTGAAGAGACGACCCCCATTGCCGCATGGACGAGTGGATTGCATTGAAGATAAGGTTCGCATGTGAAGGCTCTGGCAAAGCGCCTGCTAATAAGCCAAAATATGGCAATAACGACATCAATAGGTAGGCAACACGCATCTTTCAAGAATCTGATAGGATATAAGTAAGAGAGAAAGCGCTCAGATTCTAAAATAAAATCGCGGTGACTTTGGGTCTCGAACGGCGCGCTGCCTGTAGATCCTCTTTCCCGATATGGCGTTATCAGATCTTTCTAAAAATCTATGTTTCATAATATTAACTAAAAATACACTCATTAAAAAAAGAATAAATAAGGAGAAGAAATATAGTAATAAACATTAAAAAAATCATTGCAGAGGTCGTGCCATTGAATGGGTCGGTAGTTTCTTCATTAGTCCGCGATCAAACATGGGATTATTACTGGCAGCGAGTGAAACTGGATTCAATGGCTGAGTAGGTACCGTAAACCCTCCTCCGCTACCGCTTAAAGGCGATGATGGCTGTACTCCAGCAGCCATTGACTTTGCGAGCAGCGAGTTTTGTTTGAATAGGGTGGGCGACGCTGATGTTGGCGTAGGCAGAGATCTTGATGAAGCGGCAACTTTGGCAGAATAAGAGCGGCCCAAAAGTCCCTCGGGCCTAATTTCACGATCGTCAAGTGCCAATCTGCTTAATGGTAGGTGCTCTGCGCTACTTGGTGCTGCATGCAGATTAAGTAAATTCCGATTAGCAGACATCATCGTCTCCATACCAAGGAGAGGAGTCCCTGTTCCACTGCTGCCTGGCTCGACCACAGCGGAAGAAAAACCTCGCGACTGTTTATTGATAGCCTGGCTGCGTAAGGAATAGAATATATTCCGGAGCGTTTCATAGTCTGATTCACTAGTGGTAGAAAAATAGTGTATCGCGTCAGACTTATCAATAAAATAATCCGGGTTCTGTTGCGATCGAATTGCAAGAATAAACGGCCCATTGCTACTAGGCACCTTGGCATTCACAGTCTCATAAATGTCAAACTCACTGATGGTAAGAACTCGCACTATATTATTGTTTGTGTTAGTCGAGCCCTTATACAGTGACAGAATTCCAGAGTGGATATCGATTCCGCATTTGGCCCAGTCCGACTTAGACTTCCAAGACAAGCGAGTACTGAACCTTGGTCCACCCTCCTTTAGCAGGTCCCGCCTAGGATTGAGAAATGCAAGAGATGCTGTATCAAGCTTGAACGAGGAAGGTGTGACCTGCAGCTCCCCCGACACAGACCCTGAGGAGCCCCATGAAGCAGCAATAAACTTCACATACTCCTGAGTCCGCAACGGTCTCCGGAGGCTTTTATCCACCACTTCCCAGATCATAAAATCGTTGGGATCCGAGCCAAGCTCATATCGGTGCTCAGAAACAAGCGCGTCCAGTAGCTCACCGGCAGTCTGATGCTCAGACACTTCTCTCACCACAGTCTGACTAGGCAGATTTATTGTGAGTGAAACTCGCGTGGCCCCACCATCGTCCTGATTCTGATCCTGCGAAGGCAACGGAGCGAAGTTCGAGCTGCTTGTAGTCGACCACTGAGATCTTGTAGTCTTCACACTAGCAGGTGTCTCCACAGTCGGAGGCAGGAAGTCAAAGTCAACATCCACAGATAGTTTTGGTTTTCTATCAGCCGTTTCTGCTCGGACTGTATTCACCAATTCATTTAAAGGCTGCTGAGGTGCTGGATAATTATTTAAATGCTGTTCTGCTCCATCGGCATCCTCGTCATGACGTTCGTCGGCTACAGCCGTGGTATTACTATTCACTCCAAGCCGTTGCTGCTGCTTCCGACGATAACGCGCCGGCACCTTGTCCGCCATGTTATCTGGATAGAAACAAGCGAGTAGAATGGTTCAGACACTTTCACAGATGTGACAACACGCTGTGTGTGTGTTGAAATATTAAATGAATAAAAGTTTTAGAAACAAGCTTCTGCTACCAAAAAGCCATAACAATTGTGGGTCAGTTTATGTAACACCCGTTTGAGTTTAGCGTTAGCGGGAGCTTTGACTGCATACTGCAGGTGTCAGATACAGCATAGCACGATAGCCAGAGTGAGTCAAAACAAAAACAAAAACATGCGTTACCTCTATTATATCTAGTATCTATGAACGAGGTGGTAGTGGTTCCAATACGGGGGAGAGAGAGCACACGGTCTTAGCCGGAATGGAAAAACCTGACTAGAGCTTTCGCGATAGCCGTGCCGTCGTTGCGCTCGGACGACCTCTCAATCGCACTCTGTGCTTGGGCCTCGCTGAAAACCCCGGCACTCTGCCGCTTCTTCACAATGGCTTGGACTTCCCCGGCCACAAATTCCGGATGGCCTTGAAGAGTGATGAGAGCGTCCTTTCTGTAGAAGCCCTGGATCGCGCATACCGGGCTACTTGCGAGCAATTCAGTACCGCTGGGAAGGCTAGGGACGATATCTTTATGCATCTGCATGATATTCACCTGCGACAGATCCTTCAGTTCTCCGAAAATGTCCCTGCCCTTTTCGGTAAGAGTGATTGGGGTCACAGAAACCTCCCAGCCCTTCTCGTTGACTTGAGTCTGCGTTCCGAGCGCACGAGAGACTATCTGATGTCCGAAGCAAATGCCAACAATGCGTATATTGTGCTCCAGGGCAGACCGTGTATACGCAATCAGCTTTAAGATCCATGGCTGGTCTTCGTAAGAGTTGTGTTTAGAGCCAGTAATTAGAATGCCGTCAACCTGTGATATATCTGGGTATTCTTGCTTATGTACTACATCGTAGCTCGACAGAGTATCTTTGGATAGATCCAATCCACCTGCTAGTAGTAGGGTGGTGAATTGTTGTCTGTAGAGTCCATATGCGGCCACAACCTCCGGAATAGGCACATCTGCCTCTAGAATGGCAATTCTCATTGACAAATCAATGTGTTTTGATTGGGGTGGGTTACTCCGTTGGTATTTTGTGTTTTTTAAGGTTCTAAACTTCCAGGTAAAAAGACTCACTCAGAAAGAGACTGGAAGAGTTGCAAATGTAAAATAAATGCCCCAACCCTCGTACACAAAGTCCCATATCGAAACTCCAGAGCCTTCATGACGAAATTCGGACGAATCTACTTGGAAGAATATTCAGTAGGGTTTTGAACAGATTCAAAGCTAGACTAGACCGAGAAATTGATAAGGATGCCTAGAGTGAAAACGTCAAAAGACACTGTCAAAGACGCATTTTCAGAATTGCTTATATTGCCATTGAAACATATATATATATATTATATATACTTTATTTTACCGGAACCATCTGAAACATAAAAAGAAGCCACAGGAACAAAGAAAAAAATACAAGCCTTCTACAGTCCATTTGAGGCACATGTAAAGACTCCTCCGACAGTACCAGCCTGATAGGATTGGATGATACTGACAATAACGGCGTAGACACCGGGACCTAATATGTAGAAGCCGATAATAATCAAGAAGATATTTAGAGCCAGCTTCAAATACCCCCACAGATTCAAATGCTTCCACCAACCAGGACCCAATTCTTCGTGGCGCATTTGCAGATACGCTGCACCCCAGAATACAAACCCAAACCAACAGTCAAACAGCGACGACATCAGCGAGAGCAAATCACTAAAGAAAGGAATTACCTCAGCAATTACAAACGCAACGACCCAAGAAACAGCCAACAGACCAGCCCAGACACTCCATCCCAAGACAGTGTGGTCCGTCATGTGCGAAGAAGACTTGTCAAATATCCTGAAAAACACAAACCGAGCCGACACTGAGGCATAGAGCACACCCAGGAAAATCAAAGTTGGAATTGCAAAAGAAAAGGCAATTTTCTTATATGTCGGTGACAGCGAGCCAAAGGCAGGCGCAGTGACGTATGCATTTCCGACATAAACGTATATAATTGAGCCTGCCAAAGAGTACAGAATCAACTCACAGATTGTGACAGCCCACACGGCCTTTCTGAAATCCCGTGGGTTTTTCATTTCGGCAATGAAGGAAGGATAAGTGATTTGACCGACAAAAGTGTACACAATGTTCAAAAGGGCATTCATAGCAGCCACATACGTCGTGCCCTTTTCGGGCCATAAATTCCAAACCACTGGTGTGCCATCAAAGCCACCGGGATGGTCTTGAATCCCAGCGAAAATCATGGCCAGCACCACCGCGATGAACATAGTCGCAGCCGAAAACGTCGCAAGTGTGGACAGGGACGAAAATGTCCTTGGAAGCGAAAATACAAAGCAGATCACTGTGAAAATGACCGAAAACACAACAGTACAAAGCGAGTGGTTTGTAATGGTATTCAGGTACTTTGCACCAGTCAGGACATGCAAACCTTGAATAAAGGTATTATTCAAAATAAAACATACAGCAGTAAAGTACCATGCCCATTTCTTACCCCAGAATATCTTCTGGCCAATGTCACAAATGTCTCGAACCTGGGGATTTTTCAGACAAAATTCCCACAGCACAAGCGAGGTGTACAATACACTCAGAGATACAGCCAAAGTAATAATCAGGCCAGGTACAAGTCCCAGCACTGAGTAAGACCATGGAAAGCTCATTATAGCCAAGCAGACGTACTCAGAGAACAGCAGCGCCGCAGTTTTTTGCCAGGAACATGATCTATACTGGATTTTATGGTACTGTTCCTCCTCCAACTCGGCTACCAAAAAGTCATCGAGTGAGTCCTGGCTGCCATCTCCAGTGGCATATGTGTCTTCTTCATCGGATTTTTTTGTTCGAAAGTGTTTCGGGTCCTCGGGATACGAGCCATTGTTGAGTCCGTCCATGGCGGCTGAAAAATATTAAAAACAAGCTACAGGAGACCTACTCTCCTTTTCGCACAAGTTTTACAAGGAATGAAACGTAAAACAAGAATATTTATATTCTCATTAGCTTTGATTCAAGAGAGCTTAGCTGGTAAAAACAGTGGACGAGTGTGCCTTTTCAAACAAGAAACAAAACGGCCAGCCAGACATATATCTGTATATATATATATATATGTACATATACACATATATACATACACAAGGTGAATGAAAAACAGCGATGACGTTTTCTTGCTGCAGTTCCAACAAAAAAAAGTTAACAAAATCATCGACAAATATTTAAAAAAGGAAATATAGAGAGCTTCTTCTTGACGGGGGTCTTTTCCGGCTAGACAAGCCTCAAAATATCGAAATGTTTGGTAGGAGGAGGAGATCGGGAGGATCCTCTGCAACAACATCTTGCTTAATGGAGCCTAAACCTAATCCTGGCCTCACCAGCAGCATCTAAGAGCGATACTGATGGTAAATATAGGAGGGAGCAAGAGGCCAGCGCGAGGCACGAGGCGCAGAGGAACTCGATATGGTTTTTTTAGCTCTATTGCTTACTCTGTTTTCTTAGAGTATCGTGATTAATCACGAGATATTTCACAACGATCACTATTTTAGTTCTTGGAAAAGCATATAGAGTTTGTATTTCATTTTCATATTTGCCAGCAGCGGCAGCCCCCGAAACGTAACCCGCTGCGTTATGCATGTCTTGAGTTGGCTTCAAAATTGCAGGGAATACGGGCGTGGAAACTACAGATCTGATGTGTCCAGAGCATATTTCTGATATCGTGTGTGTCGTAAGAGTGGCAGCTGCTTATATAGATCTATGTACAGATCTACTTGTGATGATTCATATTGTGGCGATGCCAAAATGTGTGGAGATGATGGAAGCCCTGGCAGCCCTGGAAGCCCTTGCAAATCGCAAGGGTTGATGATCGCCGTTCTTTGCGTCCGTCTTGAATTTTAAATTTCTTGTCGTAGCAGGATTGTGGCATGGTGCCGTCTTGCGTCATTCATAGACAGGCGGGGGAGAGTAAATTTATTAGTCTACAGCACTCGTGGTTCGAAGTTGTGTTCAACCACTTGATTTTGGTCAGCCAAAGGTGCAAAATAGAACTGATATGTGGATCATTAGAATATAATGGCCTTCATGGATACAAAGGCAGGCGCATAGATAAATATATCTGGAAATCCTCTTCGTTATGAAGAGAAGTCTCAAGAGACCAACTGCGCTATTCTACACTTTTCTACTCATCCAGTCCTATGGTTTTAAGGATGTATATCGCTGACAATATAGCACTCTAGCAGCCTAGTAGCGGGGTTACGGAGGTGTGTAGTGTGGCACTTGTGTCAATATTTGTGGCTATGGGCACCGGCTGATCCCACACATATCTTCTAAAGCGCTGCAGGTCCTACTATTGTAATTTAGAGAGTTTCGCTCGGGAGCCATCGATTCTCTAAGCTTTCATTCGCGATGATCCAGGACAGATTTCTTCAAATCTAGAGCCTTTGATTCGATAACCATCCTAAGCCAGAAAAACAATAAGAGAAAAACAGAAGGCATTGAACTTGTTGAGAGTCTCTTGAGCCAAGAAATGTGGGCCAGATACACAGCCATAGGCTGCGTTAGATCTTGGCCATTCATGTAAAAACCTAATCTGTGGGGTACAACCACTAACAGGATCTGCACAAGCGTACAACTACTGATTGTTGAGCGTACCTTAATAAGTGCTCTGGAATGCATATGACTATAGGCAACAAGCCCAAAGACATCGCCTCTACCAGGGAGCTTTGGTGGATATGATAAATTCTTTGCTGATCTTTTGAACCCCGACTGGGCGGAAAAGTTAGACCTTATTCCAGCATTGCCCTGGACTTGTATATGTAATCCGAGTCAGAGGACCTCTCTAAACTAGTTCCCCGCGTCACAAGCTTCCACACTTCACGATGCACTTTAAGTATCTTTCATGCCAAGGGCCAGGTGGAGGCACTACGACGGGCTCTGCCTCGATACCATGCATCCAGAGACTTGGTACTAACAGCCGGAAACCGGCTTACTTGCAATTTAAGGGCAAAAAAACATTTGGGCTCCCTGCATAAGACTGAGGCTTCCCATCGCGATACCCGTGGCTAGCCAAACTTCACAGCCGGCCGCAGATGTAGTCCGTTTCTGCCCGGAAAACCTTTTCTCTTCAGATTTGATCAATGAAAAGACACACAGAGGCTCAACGATTGAAGAGAGATCCAGAACATTCTTGCTTAGAAATAGGGGCCCTTTAGATATATGTTAATCTCTCCTCATGGTGATTAGGGATATAAAAATCTCATTAATCTTAATTTTCGCTACTAGCCGCGCTGGTAAGTGGGCTGTTGTCAAGGGCAACGGGCACGATCGGCAGCTGAGCATACTTAATCTAGATATGCCACGCATAATTCCAACAGTGCCTCGTTTCATGGCATTAAACTTAAAAGCTCTCAGGAACCAGAGCCTCAGGTTTTCCCTTCTTCTTCCACTGCAGCTAACAGAGGCCGACTGATTAGCCTCGTTCGCATATTGTCTATTTTCTTTATATCCTATTAAATACCGTGGGATCCGCCCTCCCTTTCCCATTCTTCCCTAAGGACTTCGAGCGATCATGTCTTCAAACACTATCATCATTTCTGAGATCGACAGAGAGTTTTTCTCTGACGTTGTAGAGAAGATCAAGGACGCCATAACTAAGCATGAGATCAATATAATACACTGGGCTCCTCTCAAGTCGTTCCGAAGAATCCTGGTTGTATTTGAAAGCGCCGAAGTTGCACTGAAGGCAAAGTTGTTTGTTTATGCGAACTTCAGCGTCAAGACATTTTTCACTAAGAACACCCCTCTGAACATGGAAGATGGACATCTACGGCTCCCTGATGCTGGAAAGCTGTGGTTCATCAGCCCTCCTCCGAGCCCGCCTGCTGGCTGGATAGGACGTGCAGAAGGTGAACCAAACAAGGATACACACTATTTCGCTTCAGACTTGGAATCGGCCCTCATAGCAGCAAGGGCTGCTTCATCATCTGCATCGCTGCCTGAGTCTTCTTCAGAATCTTCAAGCCAGACAAGATCACCCTCTCCTGGTAAGGCAACGCGACGCCTTACGTTGCATGATCCGGCAGAGATACCTCCATCGCTTTCAATCGACACAAACATCGCTCGAGAACCTCACTCTTCGACGCAAGCAACACCCACGATTGTTTTGGAATGGGAAGATGACGATTTTGAGAAAACAACCCATTCTCCAGATGCTAGCCCTACTTTGTGCACTGCAGCCGAGCGCTTACGTTTTGTTCGAACAGAAATGCCTCCACAAGTGACTGCTTCAAGTCACTGAACTTATTTATTGATTGTTCTTCTTCTTCTTTACTAGTTACCTTCAAAGTAGTGGAATTAATAAAAAACATGATTTTAACTGATAATATGTACATGTTTAATAATGCTCTTATGCGAGTTGGACAACGCTAGTCTCAACTGGAGGGTTATCAACAGGAGCTTCCGTAGCGGCTCCTTTGCCGATTGTATCCACTGGGGATAAAACACCCTTGTTGTTGTATTGGGCCTGGAAAAATGTATAATGCAGTACAATGTCATCAACGGTGGCAAGATATGGATCATCCATGTAGTCCGGGTCAATGAAGAAGAACACAGGCATGTCAACCTCTTCTCCAGCTTTAAGCATCTGCTCCTCAAAACAGAAACATTGGATCTTACTGAAATACTGTGCAGCACGGTCCGGTACGACACTATAAGTCGCCATGCCAATGATGTCTCGGTCAGACATGTTCTTGGCCTTGTAAAAGGCCAATGCCGTCTCTCCAGGAAGGACCTGGACTTCTCGCTGCTGAGGTCTAAATTGCCATGGAACTGCAGCAGAGACTTCTGAAGAGAATAGCACTCTTATACGTCTTTTGCGATCCACTGGAACCATTCGATCCGGAGTAAACTTGGTCTGGTCACTCAACGGCGTGCCTCCCCAACCTGTACGTTGACAGAGAACTCTATATAGAGGAACAGACGCATATGTCAGCGCCAGAGCTCCAATCAGAACACTGAGCGAATAGAACCCAATACTCTGGATCCGTTTTCTGTCGCGAAGCTGACGGGCGTCATTATACCTCTGTGACAGGCGTGCACGTTCTTCAAAAGTCAATCCCTTCTTTATGGCTTCCTTTGCTGATCTGTCTGATATCCGTCTAACACTGACATTCCTTAGACTAGGCGTTATTCTACTGTTAATCCTTGTCGAAAACTTCAACATATCTACATGTGGTGTGAGAAGCGGATACCTTGATTCCTTTACAGGAAAACCCCGAAATATTTAGTTGGGGTGGTTAATTGTCTGGCAGTAACTCTTCCCAGCCTGTAAATTACGCCAGCAGCTGATTATGTCATGGTCTTCGGGGCAGGCAGGCTTAACGACTCCCCGCAGTTTTCCGTCCACCACTACATTTCGTCGCACTTTAACGAGCACAAAAACAATCGGTGCTTGGAACCATGGACCAGCAAGACATTAAAGAAGAAGATGGGGACGTGTCCATGGGCGACGAAGGAACTTCTCCTGGCTCAAACGGGAAAAGATCCAGGCGGCAAAAAGTTGACCACGCTTGTGTTTATTGTCGGCGGTCTCACATGACTTGTGACTCGAAGAGACCTTGCACTAGGTGTATAAAGCGGAGTATTGGACATTTGTGTCATGACGAACCGAGGCCACCTAAGGCATTGAAAGATCCAAAGAGGAAGATGTCGTCGGATTCACCTCATATATTTGTGGATTCCAATATGGTAAATGTTCAGGCTTCTGATTCTGGCGGTGGTGGCCCCCAGACTATTACAGATGATGCGGGGTCGGTTGGAGCTGAGGAGGCAGCAGCTGCTGTAGCAGCTGCTGCAGGGAAAACCCAGGCATTCAACGACTGGAGCTCGCTGGGCAATCAGAGTATTCTATCTCAGACTGTGCAGTTTAATCAGAACCCTGTCTTTTTCTCTGAGCACGCTGGCAGTGAGTTCTCATCTCTTAATGACTTCCTATCCATGATTGACGACCCAACATTCAGCGATCAGTCTATGATTGCAACTATCGATGATGCCAGCAAAACTGAGGGCTCTGCCGAGCCTAGACCCGAGCCTGTGATATCTGAGGCTGCGAGAGACAAGTTCTTTCTCACTGCTGCCGACCCTTCGGAAGACATCTCCCCTGAAGAACGACTGAAACAAGTCATCCACGCAAAACTAGAGGCTGGCCTCTTGCAACCTTTCAATTATGTCAAGGGGTACACGAGACTGCAGAAATATATGGATAATTACATGAATCAGTCGTCCAAACAACGAATACTGAAGCCGCTATCGATATTCAGACCAGCCTTTAGGTCAGTCGCACAATCGCTTAAAGATGTCGACTTGGTATTAGTTGAAGAGGCCTTCGAACGTATGCTACTGGATTATGATCGAGTGTTCACCAGTATGGCTATCCCTGCCTGTCTGTGGAGACGAACTGGAGAAATTTACCGTGGTAATAAAGAATTTGCTGGGTTGGTAGAGGTCAACGTTGAAGATCTAAGAGATGGAAAATTGGCTATATATGAGCTAATGAGCGAAGAATCGGCTGTAAACTATTGGGAAAAGTACGGAAATATCGCTTTTGACTCGGGCCAAAAGGCTGTACTTACCAGTTGTAATCTACGAACCCGGGATGGAAGGAAACGACGAGCGTGTTGCTTCAGTTTCACTATTAGAAGAGACAGATATAACATCCCTAGTTGCATTGTCGGGAACTTTATTCCCATTCACCCGTAAGAAAGGAGCATTAATGTTTCTTAATTATATGTAATGTTACATGAGGAAGACTTTTTTTATGATGATTTCGCCTTGACTTTCTTTGGCTTTTCCGACTTTGCCTTTTTGTTCGATCTAACAGTAGGTGCCTTTTTCTCGGTATCCTTTGGTCCTGATGCGATTTTGCTCTTTACCTTTTTCTCCTGTGGAGCTTTGGTAGCGGGCTCTTCTTTATCATTTTCTTCGGCGGCAGCATCAGACTTGGTCTTTTTGGTAAAACGTGCTAAGTCTTCCTCATCCACAACCTCAGCCAATGCCACTTCCAGTCTCGAAGGAGCCTTATCTTGACGCTTCCTCTTCTTTTCCTTATCTGTCTTCTTATTCTCCTTGGCGGGTTTCACTGCTGCTTCCACATCTTCGGCAATATCCGATTCGTTGTACAGTTTTTCAGCCTGATATAGCGGCAAACTTGGTCCCCGCTGGGCCTTTATGCTGATAGATCGAATATCTTCCATGCTTTTAACAATTTTGCCTGAGAAATGCTTAACGACTGCGTCAACGTTCTCTGCGACCTGGTCTGGGGTAAAGTCAACATAACCGATCTTAATGCTCGTGACATTTCCTGGAGAGAGTACAAAGGACGTGGAGCCCAGAACCTTCTCAACCTCTCTTTTGGCTTTAGTAGCATTAACTGAATCAGGAGTGGAATCCAACCCGATAGCCAGTGGTATCTTGGCTGCAGCACCTCCGTAAAACACTTTGCCCAGCAGCTTTGGCAGTGTTGTGACTACATTATCCTCTGCCAGGAACATATCAAACTCTTTATGGAGACCTCTTCTTGCCTCATAAGGCTTGAATTTTCCTTTCAGCTTGGTCACTCCGACTACTCTGTCTATCAGGCCGTGAGTCTCACTGTCAGGACCTTGAAGAGCATCCTTATACAGTCGCTGGGGATCTTTGGTGAACAGGCATATTCTAGTCTCGGCATTGTACAATTTATTAGGAAGCTCACTGCAGGTATTGTTAGATTCGGTGGATCACTTAAAAATCGTAGACGTCTCTCGCACTTACATTCGCTTAGGCTTGAGCGTCTTCTTGTCGCTCACAAACTTCTTGGTAGCGATATTCAAATACAGAAACTCCCGCTCGTCGTCTATCAGTGAGTCCTTGTTGGAGGCATTCTTTCGAGCGGCCTCGAACTTTTCCAGTGCTTCTACAGCCCTTTTAGTATTTTCTACTAACAGATCCGACATGATTCTGCTAAAGTCCTGACGGTAGATGGAGGATATTTTCTGATTTTCCAGAATATTTTTTTTTCTGGTGTTGTCCCACAGAAGAGGCTTGGAAAGAGCCCCCGGCCGCCGGATCTCATTCACTACCAGCACACACTAGCACAGTTAGTCCTACACCACTTACACGATTAGTGATCACACAGAATGGTATGCTAGGTCGAAGTCGATGTAACAAACATGCTTGAAAGATCGTACTAATAAATTTGAAAGGGTAAACGGAAGAAGAGCTCGAGAGGACCAACTAAGAAATTGAAGCAGGTCCTGGACACGCAGTTTTCTTGTCTGTTCTGCAACCATGAGAACTCAGTCGTTTGCTCTATGGACAAGAAGATTGGAGTGGGAAACCTCCATTGCAAAGTGTGTGGGCAGAACTTCCAGGCTTCAATAAATGGTAAGTGCTACTCGATGGTTTTGCTTATGCGTGGTTTGTGCTTTGTGTTTTGTGCTGGCGCTAACTGGATTAGCTTTGTCGGCGCCTATCGACGTCTATAGCGAATGGATTGATGCGTGTGAAGCTGTTGCCACCACGAAAGACGACCATGATGATGGAGAGGCCAGGGCTCCTGGAGACGCCGAGGCCGATGATCTGGATGATCTCTCAGATTTGGATGAGAACGAGTTTGCGTAAGCAAACTGTATTAGTTGAACAAATGAAACCGTTATGTATATTTTTTTAAACAAAATTTTGCCTCAAATTAAAAATATCCTTTTCAAACAATCACTTTATCCAGCACGGCACGATCGCCATGGTTTGCGTGGCTCTTGTATCAAACACAGTCCTTCTATGCCTTATATGTTAGGCACGACGTGCGGGGCTTAAGTAGTTTTTGGAGTTGAAAAGTTTAAGATCAACAACACTTAGAAAAATATTGAACAGAAAGATTAGGCCTGCTGCGGTATTACCTTTCACACTGGAACAGAAGAAGAACTGAGGGATGCGAATATTAAATTACCTTCTTCAATGGCAATAAAAGGCAGGCCTATCATATTGCTGCTGAGCAGAATACGCATGATGCATCCGTCACCAATGAGCCGGCGATCGGCAGTTCAACAGATTGGAGCAGCGCGCTTTTACTCAAAAATGAGCTTCGCAGAAAGATTCCATAATGCGATGCTCAGCTTGACTGAGTCTATGCTGGGTGCCGAGCATCTACCGGAGAATCGTACGGCACCTCCTGGTCCACGACGCTCTGTCATGCTTGATATAGCGCAACTTCAGGGCATGGATGTGGTTGAAGCAATAAGGCGAAACATTTCAGACAAAAGAGCCCCACCGACAGACTTAATGAAGCTGCATTCAGTACTGCAGAGTGATTTGCCTGTAGATACTGTGGTTGATATCTGTGTCAAACTGTACCTCCATGGACAACACAGGAATTGCATAGAAGTGCTGCAGCGCAGCGCTACCCTAGACAATGGCCTCGAGATCTTTGTCGACAAGGTTGTATCTGCATTGGAAAAGGATTTCGGGAGAGAAATGGTTCTTGGGAACTTGCTAGCCGGGTTTTACGAACGGACTGACACGTATACTAAGTATCTCTTACTGAAGCTAGATAATGTCTCTCGGTTAAGCGATTTTGAGAGTGATATTAGAACGATCAGAGATCTGGAGCTTTTGATGGATGAATCAGAAAGTTGCGAATTTATACATCAATCAACCGGGTTTCATTTCCCGCAGATTTTGTATAACGAAAGCTTTAGCCTTTGGTTTCGTTTTCAGATGTTTCGAGCAATGATCGAAAAGAACCCTGAATGGATCCCTAAGGCCTTCCGAAAAAGTGGAGGCTTATTTATTGGCAAAACTCACGTACTAGGGAACCTCATCACTGCATTGGAAGTGCATCATACCCTATCTGCCCAGCTATCGGATCTAATAAGTAGCTCACCGTTAGAGTTTAGCATATGCGACCTTGCACTCTTGCCTCGATTGGGATATGATAAAAAATCGTTTACGAAGATATGGAAATCATTTTCTCGCTACTCAAAAAGATATCCCGAACAGGACTATCATATAGCATTGACCGCGTTCTTGGAACAGGCTATTCTCTACAAAGAGACAATTACGACAACATCGATTATCAAGTCTGGATCTGGTGATTTTTCACCCACGCTGTTGGCAGATGCTCTATTGCTTATAGCATACTCCAAGGAGGGTCCGAATCCTGCGGATGAAGCATTGTACATAAAAAAGACACAGGACCCAGTGTTGATGGAACGAATAATACAAAATACCGACCTGAAATTGTTTTATGAAGCCTACGAAATTGCATTTAAACGTATTGGTAATAGGACACTAATGAAAGGAAACGCATGCCCTGGACGAGTGCTATGGGCACTTTTAGAACCAATTCAGAATTCTGACAAAATCCAGGAGATACCTCGATATCTTGAGAGAAAAATTGCCGCTTCTGCTGCATCTAGACCACACTTGGAACAGCTTAAGTTCATGTCACTGTCAAAAGTATCAGTATATGGAGTAATATACACAATCAAGGAACTAATATCAAGACTACGGCGTAAAGCACCAAAGGACGCACCGGATAATTTATTGGGAGGAGATGCAGATGTTAAGCTTATAGCTGCTGGGATTGCCATAATGACAGAAAAGAGTAAGATGGCTCAAGTCTCCTCTAGAGTAGTCTCTGCGAATTTGGAGAACATTCTTTCAAATCTAGCTCAAGAATGGAGCCACGCATATGCTGTAGAGGTAATTGAAAACCTGCACATGCTGGATGTCCGGCCATCTAATTCTACTATTTCCGGTGTGTTGGCGATCCTGCTGGCACATAATGAGCACCTGTTGGCTCTACAAGTTCTGGAGTCAATGCCAAATGTACAAAGAGTGGCGTATTCTCAATTCCTGATCCACGCCAGCTATCATTTCCCTCGTGTATGTGCCAAGATGATTATATGGCTACGAAAGGAGCGCCAGCAGATCGTCCCGGTGAGCACGCTACGACGAATGATAATCGGTTTTGCGCATACTCCTCATTTGTCTGATTACGGAAGTACGCAGCGGATCGTAAAGATGGTTAGGATTCTACGAGGATGTGGATTGGGTCCAGGACCCATGGCCGCTCAGCATATTGTAGATAGTTTAATAGCGCGCGCTGAGCGGAAGGGACATGCGAGCCGAGCTCGACTGAAATGGGGTTTGAGTCTAGCACAACAGGAAGGAGTCTCCCCTCAAGTTGTGAAAGAATGGTTGAAAAGGCTTGAGTTGATGAAAGATCGACGTAGGGCTTACTGGAAATAATGAATGATCATGAAGTTGTATAACGTCTATAGAATTAAATTATGCATTGTTATGTAAACATCAAAGAAAGAAGCTGATTACTGCTTCACAATGTGGGATGCGATATCCTGAAATATTTCATACAACGCCGATTCCTTGTATTTTTCAATAAGCTTCTTATCCTGCTGCTCGATTAAGAGCCCAAATTGTGGATCTATCGGGACATTACCGAGGAATTCGACATTGAACTGATCTGCAAGAGTACGGCCACCACCGGTCGAAAAGATATTTGTGCACTCAGAGCAGTGTGGGCACACATAGCCTGACATATTTTCTACAATGCCGAGGATTTTGAACCCGACCTTCTTGCAAAAGTTGAGCTCTTTGCGCACATCGGCTGTAGCAATCTCCTGCGGGGTCGTCACCAATACTGCACCGTCTGGGTTAACAGTCTTCAGTTCTTCAGCAACACTTATATGTTCGTCAGAAGTACCTGGAGGCGTATCTATCAATAAATAGTCTAAGTCTCCCCATACCACATCCTTCAGAAACTGCCGTACCATAGCAGTTTTCTTGGGCCCTCGCCATACCACACTGTCTCCTCTGTTGGGCAGCAGAAAACCCAGGCTCATAACACATAGCCTCTTTGTATCATCTGTGTATACTGGAATCCAGCCAGCACTAGACTGATGCACTTGTCGTCCCTCCACACCGAACATTCTAGGAGCTGAAGGCCCGGTAAGATCAATGTCGAGAACTCCAACCTTGAACCCTTGATTCACAAGAGTAAGAGCAAGCTGGGTTGTCACTGATGATTTTCCCACGCCGCCCTTGCCCGAGAGCACTAGCACTATATGTTTTATCCCTTCTAGCGACGGTATACTCATCGTTCTGTTGAAAATGTATGATGCTGAATGATTTGAAATCTTGGAGTTTTCCGAATTGCGGAGCTTGGACATATATATACCACAGAGTATTCCGACACCGCTCTGTCAATATGCTAAATACACGGCGCGAGTCATAGGAAGCTTTCTATTTCTTCTTGCCTTCTTGTATTGATATTGGGTTCTTCTTCAGCCCTTTGATAGCCGTTTTATACGTATATGGATCTTAAATTACTACGCACTCTTGCGTCAGGGCTTGCCAGATAGCCCCACAAGAAATGACATGACCAAGCTATAGCACGAAAAATATAGTTTAATTAAAGCTAGAAAAACTGTTGTCTTGGTAGCTATTAGGCAAAGATCCCAAGTCTAGCCAAGTTCTGGTAATCAGAGTTTTTTGGGGAACTCGCATTTTATCGCGTAGCTAACGCGGACATTCCGCGTCGTATTTGACATTCTCTATAACCACTCGACTCGCAAGTGTAGAGGCGAACAAAAACCCATGCCTGGTTCAAAGCGTTCTGCTGGCAAGGAGAATAAAATGAATAATAAACCATCTGGAAAGTATGTTCAATCATATTTTGTCGCCCAGCCCTTGAGATCTGCCAATAATATTCCCAGATTTCCAATGTTATCTGCGCAGCCTCAGTCTGCAATAACAACAACTACGCGACAAACAGCTGGGGTGAATTTTGCTCAAAGAACTGTCAGCAGGGCTGGATGGAGTACGCATAATGATGCATTTGAAGGCTCAGAAATCGTTGGTAAAGACCCTAGAGACCCTGCGTCAGAAGTCGTGTGTATTGAAAGCGATGAAAGTGATACACAAATCACCGAGAATACCAAATCTACAGAGGCTAAGCCCACACCTTCTCTCGTCACCATAGATGGTAATGAAGAGGAAGATGAAGATGGCTTTGGCATATCACCTCTCCAGATACCAACAGTGGGTGTGGCATCATTGCCTCGGAGGCTTCTGGGCAAGACTCCGTCTAGCGGTCAAAAGAAGCGTAGCCTTCCCTGGGAAAGTTCTTCTTCGTTCTCGAGTGCAGCAAAAAGAGCTAGTACGAGTAATTCTACTACATCTGGCTCGGGTCTTTCGCATTTGAGTGATGATTTTGCTCCTGCTGGCGGTTCGCTTCAGGCTGCTCCTGGCAGCATTTCCCTGAGCGACGAGCAAAAGGCAGTTCTGGAACGGGTCTTGAGAGGTGAAAGCTTATTCTTTACGGGTGCTGCGGGAACTGGTAAATCAGTGTTGTTGCGCAAGATCATAGAGGTCTTACACAAACGCCACGGAGCTAGTACTGTAGCTGTATGCGCATCAACAGGGTTAGCTGCGTTAAATATTAATGGAATGACTATTCATCGCTGGTCTGGGATCCAGCTTGGAGATGGGAGTGCTGAGCAGTTGGCTGCGCGTGTGAAGGGCAAAAGGACAATGGTTACAAGATGGAGGGATTGTCGAGTTCTAATCCTCGATGAGGTCTCAATGATAGACGGCTCATTATTTGACAAGTTAGATTATATTGCAAAAGATATAAGGTCCAATCCCCGGCCATTCGGAGGTATCCAGGTTATCTTGACAGGCGATTTCTTTCAGCTGCCTCCGGTGCCCGATAAAAACAGTGGCAGCAGGCAGATGAAACTCTGTTTCGAAGCTGAATGTTGGAAAGAAGTGGTACCAAGTGTTTATACTTTAAGGAATGTCTTTAGACAAAAGGGTGATAACGCATTAATTACAATGCTTAATGCAATGAGAGAGGGAAATATCACTCCAGATATAGTGGATATGTTCAAAAAACTTAGCAGAACGGTATATTACGCGGACGGACTAGAGCCATCGCAGCTTTTTCCAACCAAGAGAGAGGTAGAGGCAGCGAACCGGCAGCGCATGAATGCATTACCTGGCAGGTCCTTCGTCTTTACATCGATTGACTCCGGGTCGGCTGAGCCTAGTGCCAGAAGTACATATTTAAACAACATGATGGCTCCCGAGGCGTTACATCTCAAGGTGGGATGTCAAGTCCTCTTAATCAAGAATCTTGAGGATACTTCACTAGTTAATGGATCCCAAGGTGTAGTCGTCACATTTGCGACCGCAGATACATGGGGAATGCTTGAACGACTAGGTTCGGACGGGATGCGAATCTACAATATGATTATTAGTGATCCACAGGGCAAAATACAACCCCAAGCGGAAACTGAGCTGCGCCAGCTGGGCGACGACGCTCGCACTGACATTACGAAACTTGCACAGGACTTTCGCTTTCATGAAAAGGAATGCCTGCCTGTGATCAAATTTGGTACCGGTGAGCAAAGGATCTTGAGCAGGGAGGACTTTAAGGTTGAGAAATATCAAAATCATAATACGAAGGTCACGCTCGCGTGTCGAAATCAAGTACCTCTCATACTATCGTGGGCAATGTCAATTCACAAGGCCCAGGGCCAGACGTTGGAGCGAGTCAAAGTCGATCTCGGTCGTGCATTCGAATCTGGACAAGCTTATGTCGCTGTTTCACGAGCCACAAGTAAAGATCGATTGCAAGTCCTCAATTTCAGAAAAGAAAAAGTCATGGTAAATTCAAAAGTAGTTAGTTTCTACGAGAGTCTCGAATAATGTTAACGTGAATGCTTAGGTTAATATGGCTCGGTTATATGGCATGTCTTCCCGGGCGCGCCTCCCCCCACTGAGGCTCCCAGGCGCTGCTCCACCGGGGTACTGGCGGTTAATTTGGCAAGCGAAAATTTCAATGGCAAAAACCCCGCTTTAGCTGCTGTGGGCCTGTGGATGCCCGCGATACCTCTTTCCGCGTAATCAGTCACATACCCTCACTCTTTCACCGCTGTTTGATAGAACTAGAACTATACAACAACTTTTTAAAAATTTGCAGCAACAAAAGACAAAAAGTTGATTTCCGGCAATTAAGTTGCAATATTTTGCTATTAGATTTGGAGCTATCTGTCCTATACACCAGTTGAGTTAAAGCGGGGCTACCTTTTTGTTGAGTTTATATATTATTATTGCCTGATAGACTTAAACCAATTGGATAACAATGTCGTCTTCAGACCCGAAGCGTATGTTTTCAGGAATTGCAGTATATGTGAAGAGACCTTGGTGACTAACTGTCGTGTAGCACTTCCCTTTGCCTACCAGTTTGTGTCGGGAGCAGTTGCTGGCATCTCGGAGGTAAGATGATCTGGTTGGTCTCCTAGATATGATTGGCGCTAACCATTCCTTAGATCCTGGTCATGTATCCACTGGATGTGGTCAAGACCCGAATCCAGCTCCAGGTGGGCACCGGCGCAGAGGGAGAAGCATATACCAGCATGCTGGATTGTTTTACCAAGATCATCAAGAATGAAGGGTATGTGTGAAATTTCTGACATGTATTGGTAAAATACAAAGTAGTAGTAGTCTAATTTTTTGCAATAGTGTGAGCCGGTTGTACAGAGGAATCACCGCTCCAATTCTTATGGAGGCGCCTAAGAGAGCCACCAAGTTCGCAGCCAACGATGAGTGGGGAAAGTTCTACAAGAATGCCTTTGGAGTGAGCACTATGACTCAGCCGTTATCAATCCTTACTGGCGCTACTGCCGGCGCTACAGAGTCGTTTGTGGTCGTGCCGTTTGAGCTGGTCAAGATCAGACTCCAGGACAGAAGTTCCAAGTATACTGGTATGACTGACGTCGTAAAGACAATTGTTAAACAGGAGGGTGTTCTAGCTTTATACAATGGCTTGGAGGCCACGCTATTCCGACACATCTCCTGGAATGCAGGCTATTTTGGTGTGATCCACTCTGTGCGCGGGCTGCTGCCCAAGGCAGAGACGAAGTCTGCCAGAGTTAGAAACGATTTGATCTCAGGTAGCATTGGTGGAACTTTTGGTACTATGCTCAACACTCCATTTGATGTCGTCAAGAGCCGAATTCAAAACACAACCAGGGTCCCTGGCGTGGTCCCCAAGTACAACTGGACTCTCCCCAGTGTTGTGACTGTTTTCAGAGAAGAAGGGTTCGGTGCGCTTTATAAGGGATTTTTGCCAAAGGTTCTTAGACTAGGACCCGGCGGAGGAATTTTACTAGTGGTCTTCACCGGGTGTATGGATTTCTTCCGATCAATTCAAAAGTAGACTTTAATATAGGCTTAGATCTAGCTAATAGAAAAAGGGCGTTTGTTACTTCACAAGTATATATGTATGGACCCACCGGCCCTCACCCCTCTCAACATGGATCTGCTTGCAACTGCAGTCACGACATATAGAGGGATGAAAGGCTCTTAGACGGTCAAGAAGCGAATGTGCATTCGCCCGTAGTTTCTTCTCTCCTGTAGCTTGACGCTTGTTCCCCCAGTAGGAGTAATTAGTGAAAGACAAGCAACACGTATAGCTAAGGATGCCGCACGAAGAAGAAGAAGAATCTGATTGAGGTGAAATTTTCTGCTTTTATAGTAGCCGTTTGGGCGTGTAGATATCAGTACAGGGCAAGGCCAGGCCAGCTCCGGTCGCACGCCTCTAGCAGCATCAGCCGGGGCACACTACTTACATGTTACATGAAGGAGTTGAGATAAATGGCGCCAGGACAAGACGACGCCGGCAGCTTACTGCCAATATATGAGCCTGACACTGGGAGCAGTAGTAGCAGCACTCAACAGCCTCATAAGCCAAAGCATTCTATTCTCTCCGGTAAAAGCAGAAAGGGTAAAGAGAAGGCGGCGCCTTCACACGATGATGCAGGGACAAGCGCTCGCCTGCCAGCGTCACAGTTTGCATTTGTAATAAAATTCTCGGATGGATCTGTTCCTGACATCAGTCTTGAGGTGGATGATGTGCATCAATATAGTGTTTCCCGCATAAAGCGAGAGATTCGGGCGAAAGTGGGCGGGATCACGCTCAACCGTCGGTTAAGACTTATACATGGCGGTAAAGTGTTGAACGATCAGATCGACCTGGCCAGAGAGGTTGCGGGTGTCAGGGAGCCAAGAGATTTGCCTAGCTCTCCTCGGGTATATATCCATTGCTCAATCGGTGATATACTTAGTGCAGCTGAGATGGCAAAGGAAAACGAATATGACCAGCGGATTCCAACACGGAGCACGCTGCCAGAGCTGAGAGGATTCGATCGGCTGCGGGCCACTGGGTTTACAGATGAGGATATTTCACAGCTGCGGCAGCAGTTTGGTGCAATGTATGGATATGGGTCCGCGCCAGACTCAAATCGTGAGGAATTGTCACGGATGGAAGAACAGTGGATAGAAACCGGTGTAGCCGATACTATAGGCGACGGGGCCTCTATTATGGGCGGCGACTACTTGGATGATTTAATTGGGATCTTGACTGGAATGTTTTTCGGTATTTTTGCATTATTTTTTTACTTCTATTTAACGGAGTCTAAAGTATTCTCCGACCGGCAGAAGAGAGCCCTGCAAGCAGGGGTTACAGTAAACTTTATGTTTGCAGTTCTACGGCTTTTGATGTAGTTGGACGAGCTCTTATATGTCTTATTCCTGATTTATACAGTAATCTTCTCTAAGTGGCTTGTACTATTTCCCTTCATACCATTTCTCACCTTCATCAAAGATATAGTCCACAGCCTTTTCAACCGGCTCATCGAACAAGTACGGTAGAGCGGGCACAACAGCCAGGCCAAGACCTACAGGGCCATATGTCCTTAGTTTGACATTCTTGACGTTCTTCATGGCGGCTCCAGCGTAACGCACTGTGGAGTGGATTGTAAACGCAGGAAGTCCCATACTCGCGATGGATTGGAAAACTGCTCGACGAAGACTGACAAGTCGCCAATCTGAAGCACCTTCTTTGATAGAGTCCTGTTCTTCTATAGTCAACTTGGGCACAGGTTCCCATGGCTGCAAACCGGGCTTATACAAGCCCTGTTGCCGCAGCCTTGCCTTCCACCCTTCATAGGCTACATCACCCACTATGTAAGCCCAGGAAATTCCATACGCAAAAGTTACGGCTTGCGGGTGAGCCAGCGGTCTGAATGACTCGCCAATATCTGAGGTATAGGCAACATATCTATGAGTTGCAGATAAAATTGTCTATTTAAGTTAGAGCTCCCTCCATATTCAGCAAAACAAAAAGGCTAAATTCGCCTCTATCCGCGCGCACGCGCGAAGCAAGAGAGAAAAACTAACCCTGAATCGAGA
The DNA here is from genome assembly GCA_030555955.1 of Diddensiella transvaalensis. Lineage (NCBI taxonomy): Eukaryota > Fungi > Ascomycota > Dipodascomycetes > Dipodascales > Trichomonascaceae > Diddensiella > Diddensiella transvaalensis. Next base: position 243,493 of record JANIVV010000005.1, on the reverse strand, counting down.
AGCATAGGCGGCGTATCTTATGTTGGTGTCTGTCGATTGAGGCGCAGTGCCTTCCATGATTCCCTCGACGAGGGTGTCCTGTTCCTTTCCTTCTAGATCTCGAGGCATGGCGATATCGCGGTCTCAGTTATAACGGGATCAAAGAGATGCAGAAAGGTCAAGATTTCCCACTCCGGCGCTTATTTACTTCCGCCACAACCTTTTTGTGCTCCTAGCCCGATTTGCATCATCAATACCGGTTATACGACGACGACCCTTGCGTCAGTCAATACAGCAGATTTGTGGGTTAATCATCGCAATAACACACATAGAGTACAACTTCAGAATGCAATAGTCCAAAAGTTGGAGGACCTGGACAGCTACCCCATGCTGAAGGACAGCAGCAGCTACGGATGCAATTTATTTCATATACACCTAGTCAGAGATGAACATTATTATTTTATCCAAACCTTTCTTGTACGCATGAGTCGATTTAGAGGTATGTTTGAGACACTACCCACAGCTTTTCAGATTCCGGGCTTTTCACAGACATATCAGAGTGCCTTTGTTCAAGAATCCTAATATACCGCTACAAATACCTCATGAGACATGAATAGAGGTTTCATTTTCTTAAATTCACAAATCTAGGAAACATCTAGCCTTGTTAATTAAAGCTCGGGAATAGAATGAAAAGTTAACCAATTTTCGTGTTTTTCCGCGTGTGTTTACAAAATGTCCCAGGCATAGTAGTAGTGGCACAAAGTCATAAGTAAACAGAAGCTTGAAATCCGACACATCTCCTAGTTATTTATTCAAAACCGGGTGAACCAGCGCCTAATGTCCAGAATAGCAGGCCCCAGACGATCTGAGAGGGTGTCTATATCCCCTGTCAAGCGTAATCCTAGGTTAAGTGCCCCGGTGGCATCACCTACTAAACGACCTAACAGTGCAGGCTCGACAGAATCTAAAGAGACAAACATCAGGGTCTACGTGCGCTGTAGAGGAAGGAATGAGCGTGAGATCTCAGAAAACAGTGGGGTGGTAGCAACAACCTCTGGTGGGCTTTCAGGCAAAGATATCAATATTCAGACTGGTCAATCCTCCTACGCTAACAAATCATACACTTTTGATCGGGTGTTTGGCCCTGAGAGTGACCAGGAAATGGTATACAACGAAGTGGCTAGCACTTACTTACGTGAGATGATTGAGGGATATAACTGCACAATATTTGCATATGGGCAAACAGGAACTGGCAAGACCTACACTATGACGGGAAATCTTGCCTCGAATCCTAACCAGGTTCGGCCAGTAGAGCAGGCAGGCGTGATCCCACGAGTCCTCCATGTCTTATTCAAAGATCTTCAATCATTAACAGGCGAATGGTCTGTTAAAGTTTCTTATATCGAACTGTACAATGAGGAACTCCGCGATCTAATCAGCGGTGAGGACGACAGAAAAGTTAAAATATATGACGACTCCAGCAAAAAAGGAGTTCTTATTCAAGGCATGGAAGAATGCTTTATAAAGAATTTCGAGGAAGGCCTTGCAGTGTTACGCACTGGCTCGTTTAATAGACAGGTCGCGGCGACGAAGTGCAATGACCTTTCCAGTAGATCGCATTCGGTTTTCACCATTACTGTGCATATCAAAGAAGTTTCAGCCTTAACTGGACAGGAGTGCGTCAGAGTTGGAAAGCTTAACTTGGTAGACTTGGCAGGTTCCGAGAATATCAACAGATCTGGTGCTGATAATAAACGAGCTCGAGAGGCAGGTATGATTAACCAGAGTCTGTTAACTCTTGGTAGAGTCATTAATGCTCTGGTTGAACGCAGTGTGCATGTCCCGTACCGAGAGTCTAAGCTGACCCGCATTTTACAAGACTCGCTAGGAGGCCGTACAAAGACTTGCATTATTGCTACAGTCAGTCCAGCAAAAGTCAGTCTTGATGAGACGCTGAGTACTCTGGAATATGCCAGCAGAGCGAAAAACATAAAGAACAAGCCTCAAGTCAACCAGACAATGTCTAAACAGACCCATTTAATGGATTATGTGACGGAGATTGAACGGTTAAAGAACGACCTGAATGCTAGTCGACAAAAGAATGGCACGTACCTGACCACAGAATCCTATCAAACCCTTGTTGATGAGAGTGAAAGCAGAAGAGTCCAGGTAGAAGAGCAAAAGTTGCGAATGGAGGTACTTGAACACCAGCTATCGGAAGCAAGAGGGAAAAATGACAAATTCGACCAAGTACTCTCGCAGATGCAAGAAAAGCTGGAAGCAACAGAGTGTGAGCTTGAAGATGCACATGAATCTTTGAAACTGTCAGAGTCAAAACTGAAAACCACTTGCGCACAACTTAATGCTGAAACGGAGCTACGAAAAGCATTCGAAACCAATGAACAACACCTTGTACGCACAGGTCAGGGACTTATCAAAACTGTCCAAAGAACCGTGAATGATATTGGACAACTTCATGAAAAAAACGATAGAAAGGATATTGTGTCTGTGGCCAACATAACTTCGCTTGAGTTACTGAAAAATCAAGTCAAGGAAACAAACCAGACCTTCTTGTCTGTAACAGACGCATTTGATATGGAGTTCGGCAAACTACACGCAGTATTCTCAGAGAAGGTGAACAATCTATGCTGTAGCCAACAGCAAAATATTAGCCAGGTTTTTAGATTTATAACAAAAGCCTTGCAATCCTTGGATCAGCTTGAGTCATGCACGCAAGAAAGCATCGTTGCCTCTAAGACCCATGTCATGGATGCTTTTCACAGTATTCTGAATGTCAAGGTCGATTTAAAGGCTAACGTCTGCAGTGGTTTACGGAATATGAAAACCTCTGCAGAAGAATTTTCGAAAGATATATCTGATCAGATGATTCAGTTTCAGGACAATATTCAAGCTAATTACGCAAGCTTGGGTGAGCAATTTCAGGCAGTGTTTGATTCTGCGAAGAGGCATGTTGAACTTCAGAACGAGAAAGCTATTGAGCTTGAGCGGAGAATGGAAACCATGACACAGGCGCACAGTAAGCAGCTGACTGCTCTAAGTGCCCAAGCATCTGAGACGCTGAAGACCAGGGAATCTGAAATTGAGGTTCATCAGGAGCTTATTCTAACTGAGGTGAGTAAGCTATTGGACTCCTCGACTGCAAAGTACAAAAGCCTCCTCAAGGAATCTGAAACTCAGCTTTCTCGAATAGTAGACTACAGCACGGAAGCTGCTGGTGACAATTCATCTCATGCAATTGGCACAGTTAATCAATGGAGCGCAGAAAGCGTGCAGTTTTTGGACAAGTGGTATACTTCAAGGTCAAGCCTTAAGCGAAATTTGCGAGAAATGGACGAATCACTCGAGATTGACGGGAAGAGGCACCAGTCTATAATTCAGAAATCTCACACTGATACCACAGTTAAGCTCGACCAGCAGATCTCTGGACTTGACGGTAGTCTCAATGTCCTGGACACATTTGTGACTTCTGCACAGCATCTTGGCGAGAATGAGTTCAAGGATATCCAAGATAGATTAAAGTCAATGGCTAGCGAAGCTCGAGAGTCGTATACGGAATTGAATCATGAGGTGATCTCAATTGAGGTTGGAAATAGAGCACTACAGGGAAATAACAAGGAGAACAAGGAGTCAAGCATTGCAGTCTTCAGCACGCACAAGCAATCCCAGGTCTCCATTCTAGAGAGTCTGGAATCTTATGCCGATTCAGTAGAAATAGTTACAGAGCATTCCACTGGCTCCACGCCTCCACGGACAAAAGTTTATGAATACGCAGTGTCCTTACCCAGAACAGTCGTGCCTACTGACGCTAAGTCCAAACCACCTCGCGAGCCTCTGACAGATATGAACCCGAATTTCTAGCAAGTTGTCCTTGACCTGTCACTGGCTCACCACCGCGAAGTGAATATTTATCGAACTAGATTTACCATAGAGAGCCAGATATCAGAGACAAATACGAATTCCAATATTGAAGCAAAAAATATAGTTCACAAACTTGCCGGTGAATACAGGTGAAAATAAAAAATTGGGGTCATCCCGGGTTCGATCCGGGGTCACCTGCAAGTACGAGTTTTTAATCCGTGAATGCGAACGCACCCGAAGCAAGCATACTACCACTATACTAATGACCCTGAATTTTCTGCAAGTTTGCGAGTTGTGGTTCCACATGGAAAGGTGGCAATTTACCCTGAAGTCAAAAGCCGCCGCATGGTATGAGGCTTGTTTTTGGTGATAAACTTTCTGCATATGAAAGGAAAAAAAAAAACCTTTCTGTCGATAACAGAGACAGAATGTCACCTATAGAGACGAAGTAAGTTTGATATAAGGAAAAATTCTAGTGAAATCTCATTGGTGACATATTCTAATGTATAGATCAATAACAGTGGAAAAGCCTATCCCGGTTAGCTATGACTTCGGTAACCTGGCTGTTTTCGACACAAATCCACTAGAAAATGATTTGCTAGCAGGAGATGAGAAGGAGAGCCATTTGAAGGATGCTGCAAGAGATAACGTGCAGCTGTTGATTAATCAGATCCTGTCATTACCTACAAAGCGGACGCTTGATTCCAACAATAGCAGCTCAACACAGGACAGTACGATGGTTCTATTTCAGTTGCCCGAGCCTAGCACAGAATTACCACGAGAAAAGGCCATACCGAAGCCTAAGCCACCTACCAAATGGGAGCAGTTCGCAGCCAAGAAGGGTATCCAGAAGAAGGCCAAGGATGGCAAGCTTGTGTTTGATGAAGCGAGCGGGAAATGGGTACCCAAGTGGGGATATGGAGCTAAGAACAAGGAACTGGATGATCAGTGGCTTGTTGAAGTTGACGAGACTAAGCACCAAAAGAAGGGCGATGAACTTCTGGATCCAAGAAAACTGGGTAGACGAGAAAGGTTGGATCTCATCAAGAAGAATCAACGACAGCAGAAAAAGAATGCTGAGCGGGCTCTTAGGTAAAAGACCAAGGGTGAATTCTATTATATTTAAATTATTAGTTGATGTAGAGAGTTAAGTTAATTGACGTTGTTAAGCAATGGTATTGCACGATATATATAGTTATATATTAATGGAGAAAGGCATCTCCTCCTACCTCCTACCTCCTCCCGCAAGAAGCGTTGTAACAATAAAAAAGATAATGAGGAAATAAATAAATAAGTCAGCCCTGTTTGAAACTCTATTTAGAGTGGACTGTGGGCAATGATCCAGAAGGGTGTAGAAATAATGACCTGCGTTTTGATACCTGTTTACGCTGAGAATTCTCCAATAACTTTGAAGGCAGTTCAGGGAAAAAATCCTCACTGAACGAAGATGCTGGTATAGAATATGATGTATTCCCTGCAGACGAGATCGTATCGGGTAAAGATTCGACAGTACCTGACGATGACACCGACTGATTTGCAATTGCATTCTCCCGAGGATGCATACGTGAATAGCTGCCGCTAGATATTTCTTCTTCTTGGTCAATACGTCGAAAGTACCCTGGGATATAAACGTCAATCTCTGGTGATTGCGAATTGAAATAAATAGTCTCCAAGTCCACAAGTACCGAATCAGAGAAATTAGGCACCGGGCCTCGAGGAGTTAGGTTCTTCCAGATTTCATCACAATTCCGTACCAATGCAATGAATAACGATTTATTCATACGAAGGGTGGGAGCAAAAATGACAGCCAGATTGCTCAGTGACATGCAATTCGCGCCGGAGCTCTTGCTTATAATATCCAGATGGCGAACCAACGTATGCAACAGGGCGAAATTGCAGAATGGCAGGTCTGCCAGTGCCCTGCGAATTGACCGCGTACTTGGAAGGGGTTCCAAATCGCTACCGCCGTTGACGCTGGCATGATCGGCCTGCTTTACAGCTAACGGTCCCCGATCCATATTTGGAGGCGTGAAACTTTTGAGGAACTCCTCATTCCTAACTGTTGAACAGAATATCGGCTCCGGGATCTCTCTCAAATACAGCTTCAGCAATGACGCCACACTGTGAACATCCACTGAACTGGGGCTCAACTCAAAGGCGGGACCCTCTAAAGTTCAATATCAGTTAGTATAAAACTCTACTACCTCCGAAAAAAAAATTGCAAAATAGCTCAAGCTAAGAAAAGAAAGGTTGCAGTCCATAGCTCCAAGGAGAAAAATAAATTCAATCTTGCATGGAGGGTTGGATAAACCCTTGGGATAACTCTGCTGCAGTTGTTTGAGATCGACTGACCTGTGCGGCGTATTATATCCCCGAAAGAGTAACCACAATGGTATGCCACGCATGCACACATACGTAAGCGTGGGATTAACCTCTCTCGGTGAATAAAAACAAAAAAAAACATAAAAAAAGAGTGGATATGAGAGGAGGAGAAGACTTACCGGTTATGAACCTTTGCCTGAGGCTGTTTATTTCGCTTAGACTTCCTCCAATTCTGTAAATGCCCTGTTCTTTGACGCCATGACGGATTATGTAGTCGAGACATTTGACTAGCAGTAGAGGTACATATCGCTGATATTCAAAGCTGGGCCCCAAATAGTATTCCTTGGTTAGAATATTAGTGTCCCGGAATTTGAGACTATTGCTAACAGCATCTTCAAGTGGGATCCCAAATATATTATAATCTGTGGTCTCAAATTCATAATTTGGATATTCAGTATTGAGGCCAAACGACTCTCGAATTGAAGAAGAATCACTGGAAACACTTCTTCGAAAGGTTTCTGGAGTAATCATTTCAACTGGCTTCTTCTTCGAGACTCTTGCAGTACGAAGCAAGGTTCCTCGAAAGCCCAACATGGTCGGATTTTAGTATGTGTGACTCGAAGAATCTGGCGAGAAGCAAAAGGTGAAGAAGAGTCTTGAAAATTCCAGGGCCATTCGTGGCATATATATATACATATATATGAAGGCAATGTCTGCTGGCTGCGTTAATATGCTGTAGGTACAGCTCTGCGAAAGACATCCAAATTGAGCATCACTGTTGTTTGGCTGCAGATATTTTCAAATTAGCTATCCAGGGGCTTGTGGTTGGTGTTTTTTCCCCTGATAACGCAACAAGTGCAAGGCCCCTGGCCCTCTGCTTTGTGTTCTAATGCGAGAGAATATGCCTTCTGTGGCACTAAAAGTTGTTCTTTGAAAAAATAGTTCTATCGAAGGCGCCTTTAACCTTAAAACCTTAAAAGATCCCTACATAATGCACTAAACTTAAATTCAAGGCGCTGCCCTATTTTAATTTTTTCGCCGTTTAGATTTAGTTCAAACATTGTCTTTTTTCAGTATCAGATACGAAGAAAAATCTTGAATGAGGTTCCTATGCCTCCTGGATGATGTCGCATTCATGGCGCTGTAAAGTGCGTTCGTGTTGTTTGCGCGTCGACACTGGAAAAGTGGGCCCTACGCACAGACATTGTAGGGTGGACCTGCATTACATGGGAACAACCAAAACACCGAACTAAAAAGCAAGAGAGAGGCCCAAAGCTTTGGCTGCAGGTCATTAACCAGCAAATAGTCTTTTTCGGGCCAAACCCATGGTAAACAGAACTAGCTAGCACTTTAGCGCGTTTCTTCGACGAGAATGCGGTCTATGGAGTTTGAATATTGATCGAAACTCGGTGGGGTATGATCTGTGGAGTGAAAGCACGACTCTTCTCTTATTCTGTCGATTTCCAATCTACTACTAGACTGAAAGAAAAAGCGCCGTCTCTCTGTATAACCCACATGCCTACCGTAGCTTGTGGGGCCCCAGGCAGATTGAGGTTTTCGGCGAAGAGCACCACGACCCGCATAACACTGTCCTATAAAGTTTGAAACTAGCGAACACTTATTATGCCTTCTAATACTCCGTGCATCACGGCTCGTAAAGTGCTAATTAAGGTCTAGTGGTAAATTCAAAGCATTACTAGTCTGGGATGCAATCATTCGCAAATGAAGGCCTGCTGGAACTCCAGAAGGCATACTACTGTGATTCAACCCGGAAGATATAGTACAAGCAGCTACTGTGCTGTAGACGTTTGAAAGACTGCACATACACATGGCCATCAATTGTTAATTAACAAGAGATCTCAGATTCTCGATGCGCCATGTGCATTGCATTGTTGTCCATATTTAGTTATCGTCCATTCTAACCGATTCGTGTATTTTTCAGCGTTTTACGACGGTTAGGATGTTTATTTTTTTGGCCCCCGCCCTGTTTTTATTTCAGTTTCTCAGGGGGTTGTTGCCAATTGGCGAAAAATAAAAATAAAAAAAATTCTATAAAAGTGGGAGAAATCGTTGCCCATAGCAACTGATCACGTGAATTAGATGGATGACTAAGCACAAACGGCGAGTTCAAGTCCCCAAGCTTTCGAAAACTTCAAAATTCCAATCTTCAACTGCAGCTGCAACTTAGTCGCATTTGAGAAGGGCTAGTGGTAGGTGATTGCGAATCGAACCCCACGCATCGTGTACCACTTCATAGGATCGATCTTGGCCTCGGAAAGCTCAATTACCTATAGGCTCCTATCTTGGTTTATGTATGTGGTATGGATCACCAGTTCTGTATGCGTAGCATCGCTAACGGATATTGTTTAGGTCCATTTTCGAAAATGGGTGGTACAAACACTCAGGTAGATGCCTTCGCGTCGAGACTGGCCGATGATGGTGTCGGTATGTATCTGGATGTTCTCGTATATTTGTTATGTCGCTGGACTAACCTGGGGGGAAATAGATATCAAGACTAAGTTCTCTATCGTCACTGAAATCCGCGATTCTATCGATACATATTCAACGTCTGGAGAATACGAGTATTTTCTGTCAAAGCTGCTGCCTGAGATCACAAGGCTTCTGGAAACAGTCCCGGTTAGCTATCACAGTGCTTCTCTAGAACAGGTAAGTCTCTCGTCGTCGCGCGATTCCTTCACATCAACATCCAGTTACTAACATGAGTGCGCGCTTCTTAGAAATTAAGAGGTTGTTTGCTTGATATTCTACTTCGTCTGCAGAATAATGATACGCTCAAGCCTTATGCCCCCAAGATCCTAAAGCTTCTGATGGATATGCTTCAAAATGAAAACGAGGATAATGGTGTTACTTGTATGAAGATTCTCACTAGTCTTCACCGTGCATATAAAACGCAGTTGGTGGATCAGGTTCAACCATTTCTGGATTTGGTGATAGAAATCTACAAAAATATTCCATCGGTTGTGAATGACCTATTCAACTCTGGTGCTGTTGCTGCTCAGGGTGCTGCAGGAACTCCTCCTGTCACTGCTTTTCAATCGCCGAAGCCGCTATCTCCTACAATGAGCTCTGACCTTACTATGGAACCCTCGTCACGACAGCTACAAAAGAGCATGTACAGTTTTAAAGTTTTGACTGAATGCCCAATAATAATTGTTTTGTTGTATTCTACACACAAGCAGTTGGTTAATCAGTCCTTACCTATATTTATTCCGCATATTATTGAAATGCTTAGTCTTAAGGCTGCTCCTCAAGCAAAGGCACATGCTGCAGCATCTGCTAGAGGTGAGATCTATACGTCTATCAGCCCACAGATCAAAAACAGGGCCGTCTATGGAGAGTTTATTGTGGCTCAGGTCAAGACAATGTCGTTCCTGGCATATGCACTTCGTGGTTTCGCAGCAGCATTGAAAAAGTACTATAATGTTATTCCTGATTTTGTTATAAGACTGCTCCAAGATTGTCCTTGCGAACTGTCAGCTGCCAGGAAGGAGCTGTTGGTAGCTACACGTCATATTCTATCTACTGACTTCCGAACGATTTTCATTCCCAAAGTTGACATTTTACTGAATGAGAAAGTCTTGATTGGTGATGGATTGACAGTTCACGAAACGTTGAGACCTCTCGCTTATAGCACAATGGCTGATCTGGTTCATCATGTCCGCGCCGAGTTGACTAGTGAGCAAATATGGAAAACTGTCCGAGTTTACTGTAAGAATATGCAGGACAACACTCTCGCGACTAGTTTTCAGATAATGAGTGCAAAGCTGCTATTGAATCTAGTTGAGAGAATCATGAAACTGCAGGATAGAAATGAAGGGAGGCAGATTATGATTTTGATACTGAATGCCTTTGTTGAACGCTTTTCTTCTCTTAATAGATGCTATTCGCACATCATGAAGAAGCATAACGAATCTATTAAGAAGGAGGAAGAAGAGGCCAAAGAGAAGAGCAAGGAAGATGAGCTACAGACAATGGAAAAGCCTGAAGACGTCAACATGGAAGAATCTGAAGAAACTACCATGGATATTGACCAAGTTGACAGCAAAGTCCCTGACCCTGTAGAAGAGCTGGATTTGTACGATGTACTCAATTACGATATCATAAAAGTACACTCGGAGACTGGAAACTATGACTTGAAGGATGCCAGATATATCTTCAAGAACCTCATGAACTTTTTGAAAACGGTGATGTTTGGTCTCAAGTCTTGTAACCCTCCCCCTCCTCATCAAGACTTCAATGCTCAGCAGTGGCAGGAGTCAGCTCGAATGTTCAATTATGAGCAAATAACTATCTTCCGTCAACTGTTTCGTGAAGGAATTGCTGGACATTTGTTTTTTGCCTCTAGTAAGGAATCCCAAGGTATAGTAGATGATAGCAGACAGGGGTTTGATTTCGGGGGCCCCAATTCACCAATAATCAGCTCCAAGGATGAAAAAGACCTTATGGAAGCATTTGCAACTGTTTTTATCCATATCGATCCAGCGTCTTTCAACGAGATTGTTGATGCTGAGTTGCCATTCCTGTATGATGCTATGTTCAAGAATGCGGCATTGTTGCATATCCCACAATTTTTCTTGGCCGCTGAAGCAACTTCTGCTAATTTCTCAGGGCTGCTGATAAATTTCTTGAAAGCAAAGCTTCCTGAGCTAGGAGAAGGAGATGCTGTTAAGTCAAATATCCTAATAAGGCTATTTAAATTGTGCTTCATGGCTGTCAATTTATTTCCAAGTGCAAATGAAATGGTAATTTTGCCGCATCTACGGGATTTAATTGTGCAATCAATGGAGCTCACAACGACAGCAAAGGAGCCAATAGTATATTTCCATTTGCTGAGGACATTGTTCAGAAGTATTGGTGGTGGCAGATTCGAACTTCTTTATAAAGAAGTCCTCCCATTGCTACAAGTGCTGTTAGAGTCTCTGAATAAACTGCTCTCTACAGCTAGGAAGCCTCAGGAACGGGATATTTACGTTGAGCTGTGTCTTACTGTTCCTGTGAGGCTAAGCGTGCTGGTACCTCATCTAAGCTACCTTATGCGCCCTCTTGTGATTGCTTTGAATGGATCTCAAGAGCTTGTGAGCCAGGGTCTGCGAACATTAGAATTATGTGTTGATAATCTGACAGCTGAATACTTTGATCCTATAATTGAACCGGTCATAGGAGAAGTGATGGCTGCTCTGTGGAGACACTTGAGACCTCTGCCGTACTATCACCAGCATAGCCACACTACTTTAAGAGTTCTTGGAAAACTTGGTGGACGTAATAGAAGATTTTTAGACGCCCCGAAGGATCTTAAAAGCTATTCAGTTTTGGATCAAGATGTTTCTGTGCTTCTAAGTTTTAGCGGAATACCGGAAAATCAGCCGTTACGTGTTACACCAGGAGTTTCAAATGCCCTCAAGGCTTTGCAAGATGTTAAGCTTCCTATTCATTATCGAGTAAAGGCATATGAATTTCTGTCGGCTATGCTTAAGCTTTTTATTGATACAACGGATCTGCCGGAAGAGTTTGACTCTGAAGTCGCTCGCTGTGTTGGAGTTCTGGATGCAACAGAGTTCCCAGATGTCACGAAGGCACTACCAGATGGTAAATCCAAAAATCTAGCCAAGCATAGATTGCAGAATGAATTAGTTCAAAAGCTGCTGGAATCTATATTTTATTCGGTTTCAGTTCCTGAGCTGAAAGAGCAAGCACTGGAGCTGATTAAGAATATATGTGAGCATTTCACACTGCTTGAGCTCGGTGATCTTGTTACAGAAAAGAGAAAATCTCTGCGTACTTTCGAACTGGAGGAAAACGAAGGAATGCCCCACATCGAACCCTCTTGCTTAATTGACGTGATCATGTATGCCTTGTCTCATTATTATTCTGATTTGAAAGATGCAGGGCAGCAGGCAATCCACTGGATTTATGAGGCTTCAGTAGCTTTATGTGGACTGGAAGCTGAAATGCATAAACTTCCATTGTTTAGATTGTTGTTTGGAAAACTATGTCACACTTGCTTTGAAGTTGAATATTATCGAAAAGCAGGTGCATGCCTAGGAATGAAGACTCTCATCCAGGATCTTGGGCTTTCTACAGCTTGGATAAAGCATAAGCAGCTGGAGTTTGTACGCACCATGTTTTTTGTAGCGAAAGACGTGCCCTCAGATGTCCCAAGCAGTGTCAGACAGAGCGCTAGAGAGCTCCTGTTCCATGTTTTGCGAGAGTGTAATAAAGATCTAAGTGCTGAGGAAATCAACGATCGCCAGTTCAAACAGATTACTGGTTCATTGGCGTACGAGTTGGGTAACGCTAATTCGGCGGTACGGGAAACCGCTCGGGAGGCTTTAAATATTCTAGCAGATACTGCGGGTAAGTCAACGGCAGATATTGTCAAGCCTGTGAAGCAGATTCTGTTGCAGCCAATTTTTGGAAAGCCACTCAGAGCTTTGCCATTCCCGATGCAGATTGGTTATATCGATGCTATTTCGTTCTGCCTGGGGCTGAAGGACACTTTTCTAGAATTCAATGATGAGCTTACGAGATTGCTGTCAGAAGCCCTGGCTCTAGTGGATGCCGAGGATGAATCTTTGACCAGTGCTCACAAGGTATTTGAATATCGTACCTCTGAGCAACTTGTCCAGCTTCGAATTGTCTGCATTCAGCTTCTCTCGTTGGCTGTTACTACGTCAGATTATATGGCTACTCAACAGGCTCAGACTCGAGCAAAAATAATAGCGGTTTTCTTCAAAACTTTGTATTCTCGTTCGAATAAGGTGGTGGATGCTGCTCACCTAGGATTAAAGGCAGTTCTCTCTCAGAACGTCAAACTTCCTAAGGACATTCTTCAAAATGGTCTCAGACCAATTCTTATGAACCTTTCGGACCACAAACGTCTTAGCGTGAATGGATTGGAGGGTCTCGCGCGTCTGCTCGAGCTGCTCACCTATTATTTTAAAGTTGAGATCGGTAAGAAGTTACTTGATCACTTGAAGGCATGGGCTGAACCAAGCCAGCTGCATACGAATTCGGTTAGGACACTCAGTAGCCAGCAAAACATTCGAATCATAGTGGCAATTTTGAATATCTTTCATTTGTTACCACCAACAGCTCACATTTTCATGAATGATCTTATGACTACAATATTCTATCTGGAGACTCATCTAAGGCGACAGCAATTCTCTCCATTTAGAGTACCTATTGCAAAATTCTTGGATAGGTATCCTCAAGAGGGATTCACTTACTTTTTGCCTAAGTTGTCTGATAGGTCGTATGGAAGATTCTTTGCTTCGATTCTTGCAAATGAAAAGTGTGAAAAGCTGCGAAAGCACACTCGTGAAAATATTGATGAACTAAGAAATCAGATTGTAAATCAAGAATCATCTGAAGAGAAATGTATGGGAATATGCAATCTCATTGCTGTTATTGATGCACTTGCTACTGGAGAGCCGGACTGGCTGGTTTCTCAGAAAATGTTTCTTGAAGACATTAATTCTAGTGTTGCTGATATGGTCAAGGCTTCAGTATCGGGCAGTTTGACATCTCCTTTGTATCTCCAAGTCGAGCAGTCTATTGCTCAGCTGCAGAAAATATTAGTGTCATATTTCAAACTGAGTGATGATACGGATATGGTGTTTTCTTCCATTGCTGTATTGATATCGTCTAATTGCAATATTAGCGCGGACTTTCAGGACTTTCTGTTCAACGAAGTTGTTTCATCTTATGATGTCACAAAGAGGAAGATTTATCTTATGAAAGCACTTGAAATGGCTAGTCACAAATCGAATATTCTTGCATCCCGGACATTTGTTCTCAAGTATGTCATCAACCCTATTCTGATTGTTGAAGGGCACAGAAACAAAGACCTCTCTGGATTACTTGAGAAGTGTACTGGAACTGCAAAGGGCAGTACTTGGCTTGATGCCGTGCACTCAAAAATCTGGAGACCTTCTAGTGCAGAGCTTGGAGAAGATGGAGTTGGAACTATCGACCATTACAGGTTTGAACTCCTGCAGATGTCAGCTCTCCTTATTAGGACAAGTCCCAATCTGGTAGCGGACGCAAGAAAGGATATTATCAAGTTTGGATGGAATTACATAAAGCTTGAAGATATTGTCAGCAAGCAGTCTGCATATGTGCTGATATCTTATTTCATTTCTGCCTACGACACCCTGTCGAAGATTGTGATCCAGATTTACGTGGCTCTATTGAAATCTCATCAGAATGAAGCAAAGAGCTTGGTTAAACAGGCATTGGACTTGCTGGCACCGGTTCTGGTCAAGCGTGTGAATTCTCCGTTGTGGGCTAAATGGCCGCGCCGAGTTTTGAGTGAAGATGGCCATAATGTGAGTCAAGTGGTGAACATTTATCAGTTCATTGTTCGACATCGGGATCTGTTCTATGAATATAGAGATCATTTCACTCCAAATATCATTTCTGCTATGCCAAAGCTGAGCTTTTCGTCAAACACCTCTTTTGAAAATCAAGTTCTGGCAGTCGATTTGGCTGATCTAATTCTGAAATGGGAAACTATAGCCAAGAGTCATGAAGCTTCTGAAAGTGCTCCTCCGCCCAGTCTGCCAGCGTCATCAGCGCCAGCAGATGGCCTTGGTCATCGACGCAAGACTTCTGATCTGGATGTTGAGATGACAGATGAAAAATCTACTCCTGTGCCACAAATGGAATCGTTACCGCATATGTACTCTATTCCATTTGTGCAGAGAGAGGCTTGTATAACATATTTGATCAGATTTGTGTGCATTTCGCCTCAGAAAGTCACGGAGAATGTTTTGGGTCAAAGGATTATCGGGATCCTTGATGAGCTACTGGGTCCTAACCATTGGCCTGAAGTTGCCGTAAAGCTAACGTTCTTTGAGCGAAGCTTAGTCCAGAATGAGCTAAACAGTCCAAATGCATTGGCAATATGCTTAAATGCTCTGGAAGTGGTCAGTATTACTCTAGCCAAGAAGGAGCCTTCATGGATTGTCAGTAACATCAATAATTTGGAGCGACTGCTTGAAAAGTGCATTAGGTCTGATAATTACGAAATCCAGCAGTCGCTGAAAAAGTTACTGAATATTATTTTCAAGGCCATTGAAGCAAGCAAGGAAGAAGGCGATGAGGTTCCAGATGATGTACAATCCTTCCTGAATTTGATCAACAGTGCAATTACGGAGCACTTTGCAGCAAACAACTCGATTCCTTCCGGAGTTATGCTCGCCTATTCGTCAGTTCATGCGAATCCCACTCTTGTTGATCCTCTATTGCCAAGTATCATGAAGGCCTTTGGAAAATTGTGTAAGGACCATGTTTCGGCGCCTGCTGGCGGAACTGTTGCCCATAACGAACCTGAAGTACCAGCAAATGCTCCTAATGGAGATGCGACTGCAGTTGTTCAGTCTGAAACTGATGCTAAGCGAATTGTTGTTTTACTGGAAAATGTTCTGGAACTTGCTTCATTAAGGATCTCTTATCTGGGTGACCAAAGAAGAGTATTCCTGTCTCTGTTTGCTCAACTAATTGAAAGATCAACGGATTATGGATTATGCTCAAAGATGATTGATATCACTAAAAAATGGGTTTTTTCGAAGTCTGATCTATTCCCAACTACAAAAGAAAAGGCTGCAATTCTATCGAAGATGATGGCTTTCGAGGCTCGGGGTGATATGAAATTGGCAAAGCAGTTCTATGGTATTGTTATTGATATTTATGAGGACTCTGCGTTGTCCAGATCTGAATTGTCTGTAAGAATGGAACATCCATTCCTGGTTGGGACCCGTCTTGAAGATTATACAATCCGTCGAAAGCTTATGGATATTCTCAACAGCAGTATAGATGTAAATGTTGTGAAACGACTTTCATATATTATTGCTGATCAGAATTGGGAATATCTTGCTGATTACCAGTGGCTTAACCAGGCATTACAAGTTCTTTATGGCGCAATTAAACCTGGTCATCCAATCGAGCTGCAAAAGACTGACTTTAAGACGTCGCCTCTTCAAAATATTTCTATTGCGTTACCAGAGAAAGGAACTCCTGAATATGGGCCAAGTGATTCATTAAAGCAGTTTTTGGGAAAGCGAAGAGAATTCGTCAAGTCGATTAGTGAACAAACTGCTTCGGAGCTTATCAACCCTCTTGTGGAATTGCAGTATCATAGCCCTGAGCTTGTGCATGAACTCTGGAAAGAGGTTTTCACTCTAGTTTATCGTGGAGTTGCTGTAAGGGACCGAACTGATGTTTTGCGAGGCCTGATCACTTTGCTCTCAAAGGATTACCATAACCGTCAAATTGACAAGAGACCCAATGTTATTCAGTCTCTACTGGAAGGATTACGTTATTGCGAGCAGCTGCCTCCTCATCTTGTGAAGTATCTTGGAAAATCTTTCAATGCGTGGTATCCCGCTATAAGTTTGCTGGAGAGTACTGAAACGAATCCTCATTCTGACAGTCTGAAAATCAGTGAAAGTAACCAGGATGCTCTTGCAGAGATGTATGCTGGTTTACAAGAAGATGACATGTTTTATGGTCTCTGGAGACGTCGTGCGAAGTATACTGAAACAAACTCTGGATTATCGTATGAGCAAATTGGCATGTGGACAAGAGCAATGCAAATGTATGAAACTGCTCAGATCAAAGCTCGAAGTGGCGTTCTGCCTTATGGTGAATCGGAGTACAGTCTTTGGGAGGACCATTGGATCCTGTGTGCCCAGAAACTTCAGCAATGGGATATTTTGACTGAGCTTGCTAAGCATGAAGGCTTTACTGACCTGCTACTTGAGTGTGGCTGGAGAGTCGCTGATTGGACTGCTGACAAGGATCCTTTGGAGCAATCTATCAAGACTGTTATGGACGTTCCCACACCCAGGAGACAGATATTTGAGACCTTCTTATGCTTGCAAGGATACGCGCAGAAGACTGAAACAATCCAAGACTTGTCCAAGTTCTGTGATGAAGGAATCCAGTTGGCTCTTCGAAAATGGTATGGTCTGCCGTCCAATATAACGGGTGCTCATATTCCTTTGTTGCATACATTCCAGCAGTACGTTGAGTTCATGGAGGCTAGTCAGGTCTATACTAGTCTGGCTTCCACTACTGCGCAGAACCTTGATGCTAAATCGCAAGAGTTGAAGGGTGTGCTTCAGGCATGGCGAGAACGATTGCCAAATGTCTGGGATGACATCAATATCTGGAACGATCTTGTTACATGGAGACAACATGCATTTGGCGTTATCAATAAGGTCTACCTCCCGCTTATTCCCGCTGTGCAGCAGTCGAATGGCAACAATAGCTCGACCAACTCTTATGCGTACAGAGGTTATCACGAGATCGCTTGGATCATTAACCGGTTTGCGCATGTGGCAAGAAAGCATAATATGCCTGATGTTTGCATCAGCCAATTGACAAAGATCTATACACTGCCAAATATTGAAATCCAAGAAGCTTTCTTGAAGTTGAGGGAACAGGCCAAGTGCCATTATCAGAATCCAAATGAAATGAACACTGGGTTAGACGTTATCAGTAACACAAACTTAGTATATTTTGGAGCACAGCAGAAGGCCGAATTCTTCACTTTGAAGGGTATGTTCTTAGCCAAGCTTAACATGCAAGAAGACGCAAATCAAGCATTTGCCACGGCTGTCCAGATTGATCTCTACCTTCCGAAAGCTTGGGCTGAGTGGGGCTACTTCAATGATCGGAGATTCAAAGAGAATCCTTCTGAGTTCTTATATGCCAGTAATGCAATCAGTTGTTATCTTCAGGCTGCTGGATTGTATAAGAATGGCAAGACTCGAAAGCTCTTGGGCAGAATTTTATGGCTCATTAGTCTTGATGATGCTAATGGCTCGATTGCTAATGCCTTTGAAAGCTACCGTGGAGAAGTTCCTGTTTGGTATTGGATCACATATATCCCTCAACTGCTTACTTCATTAGCCCATAGGGAAGCTCGGTTAGCCAGACATGTCTTGATAAAGATTGCAAAGAGCTATCCTCAAGCACTGCACTTCCATTTAAGGACTACAAGAGAGGACTACGCTGTACTTCAGCGTCAAGCGATTCAGGCTGCTCAGAATTCTAATAAGCAGAATCAAGCCGTCAATAGTCAACCGAACCAACCGCCCCAGCCGCAGAACCGTGAACAGAATGCAACGCCTCCTGTTGCAGCTCCTGGCCCGCTGACACCATCAGCGGGTGGCACTAGTCCCGCCAGTAATGGCTCTGCTACACCTAACGTGAACAGACAGCCCTGGGAATACGTTGATGAAATCATGGGAATCCTTAAAACTGCTTATCCATTGTTGGCTCTTTCTTTGGAAACTCTAGTGGATCAGATTTATCATCGGTTCAAATGCCCCGTTGATGAGGATGCTTACCGTCTGATTGTGGCTCTACTCAATGATGGTGTCCAGTACATGGGTAGACTAACTTATCCCAAAGAAGACGCCAAGCTCCCCGCTGCTACCGAGACCAATATCACTAGATTCGCAGAAAGCGTGCTGCCAAAGCATATTAAGACTGCTTTTGAAGCAGACTTCGTTCACAGCAAGCCGAATCTTGAGACCTATGTTAACAAGTTGAGGAAGTGGAGGGATCGATTTGAGGCTAAGCTTGATTCTCGTCCTAGCAAGGTTAATTTGGAGGCTTTGAGTTTCCATTTGAGTGAGTTCCATTATCAAAAGTTTGAAGACATTGAAGTTCCTGGCCAGTATCTTGAGCATAAGGACAATAATGTGCACTTTGTGAAAATCGACAGGTTTTTGCCTACAGTCGATGTTGTCCGAGGATTTGGCGTCTGCTACAGAAGATTGACTATTCTCGGTCATGATGGTAGTGTTCATCCTTTCGCAGTTCAATATCCTGCTGCGAGACATTGTCGACGAGAGGAGAGAGTTGCTCAACTATTCAAAATCCTTAACAGTGTTATTTCAAGACGGAAAGAAAGCAGAAGGCGAAATCTTCAGTTCACACTTCCTGTTGCTGTTCCCTTGTCTCCTCATATTAGAATCGTTCAGGATGACCCTAGAAATATCTCCATGCACACTATTTACGAGGAGTACTGTAAAGCCGCCGGAATCAGTCGTGATGAACCCCTGGATTTTGCTACTCAGAAGCTTCGCGCTGCGTTTGATCCTAAATTGCCTAAGCCAGATGTGGCTGCGATTAAGATGGAGATTCTTACCGCAATCCAGGCTACGCTTATTCCTTCGACAGTACTGCGTGACTATTTCAGCAAGGCTTACTCTTCGTTTGCCGGCTTCTGGCTTTTCCGCAAGCAGTTTTCTTATCAGTATGCTGGAATCACTTTCATGACGTTTTTGATGAGTATCAATAACCGAACACCCCATAAGTTCTTAATAAACACGGGATCCGGTAATGTCTGCGCTACGGAAATGCTGCCAATATTGCCTCCGTCAAAGAATGCACCAACCTTCTACAATGGGGAGCCGGTTCCATTCAGGTTGACACCAAATATTCAGACCTTGATGGGCCCTACTTCTCTTGAGGGAGTGTATGCAGTCTCTGTAATGGTAATCGCCAGATGTCTCACTGAACCCGAGTTTGATCTTGACCAGTATTTGTCCATTTTTGTTCGCGATGAACTAATTTCATGGTACAGTCAGCAGCATCGTCCTAGCGTCCAAGACCAGCAGCTACGTGATATTGTTCGTGTTAATGTCGAAGCAATTGTCAAGAAAGCTACCTCTTTGGCTCAGGTAGGTCAAGGAAATATTCCTGCCAACCAAACTGTTATCGATCTTATCTCTCAAGCCGTCAATCCAAGACACATGGCTCTCACTGATAACCTTTGGATGCCATACTTTTAGTGTGCACCTAATTTATTGACCTTTTTTTGTGTTTTTTTTGTTCTACTGATATTTTTTTTGGTTTCTGTATTTCATATTTTTATTATTAAATAGAAACAAGTCTTTATACTTACTCACACTGCAACTCACTCTGCATCAGCTGGTGTCGAATTCTCATGATAATCTGCGTCCGGTCTCGGGCTCCCCCTAAACAAGCTATACTTCATTAGAGACACCAATAAGGTCTTGTAACATTGCCATATATAAGACATTATAGCTTCTGATAGCTGACGTGGTAAGGGATTCAGTGCACATCATTCTGTTGAGATGATACAATTGCATACACAATAAAGCTTGAGAAACAACCTATTCTGAGAACAGAACTTGAAATCTTCGAGCTATCGAACTTGTTGACTGACTGAAGCCCTATCAGAACTTCCAGAGTGGCAGCATGGACGCTTCACCAACTGAATCTGCCAGGCCTTACTATAGAAACCGGATACCCTAAAATGGTTATCTGAGTTCGAGCTGATAGCATCGCCAATATATTGGCGTGTGACACGCGTTTTTGGTCATTTTTTCATGTAATAGTAGAATGTTTGCTCAAGACTTGTGAAGATGCTGGAAGAAGGTACAACGCCATCCTGGACCCATACAGACATCGCGCCCATTATATTAGCCATAACAACATCCGTCATCAAGCGATCGCCCACAACTGCTACTTCAGATGGGTCCTGAGCAAGTCCTTGAGCACGAATATACTCCATCAGTTCAGCATGGCAACCTGGCTTTTTCATGGCATGTCGAAATACCTTAACACCGGTTTTATGCTCAAGAACGCGTGCATGACGAAGTCCTGTATCATCACCTGATCCTGCCGTATTGCTAACGATAAGGAGCTTATTGCCAGGGTATTGAGCTCTCAGTTTCTCCCATGTATCCTAGTAAAAAAATAACTTGATTAGAGCAGATCCACGGCGCAAAATTCATGAACCACAGAAAATACCTTATACTCATGCCAGACTTCATCTTCATGAGGCTTCGCAAAGCAATTGTCTTTATCTAATACCACCACTTTGACCTCGGCACCATTGTTTCCAGGAATGGGCACTGGAAGATGGCCAAAGTTGGAGATCACCAAGTGAGGCACGAAAGCAGATGGATTGTAAAGTAATCGAAGGGAGTTAAGAGTCCCTGAAACATTCATGCTCGTATTTACCTGTGAAATAGACCAGATCAAATTTGCCTCCCGAAGTTTTGAAGTTTGGATAGAAGAATTTGAATGTAAACAGAAAACGTGCGGAAGTTAGAAGAGGGCGAACATGATTCCACGAAGACGAGCTCTTATCGCAAAAGCCGTAAGTGGTTTTAGACTGAGTAGATACATTGATACATTGATACAAGTAACTGCCTGACATACTTCCCATACTAATTTTATTTCGAGAAATCGCGTTCCTGCTTGAGCTACTACTAATACTACTACAGGTCTAGCTGCCGCCGTTGACAGTCCGTGATGTACTTCCTAGTCCGATCATTAAGTTTTGTGAGCATCAATCAACAAGCAAGGAGTAAAAAGCTATATAGGCGAAGAAATCGTCAAAGAACGCAACCACTTATCTGCTTGCCGGTATATAATGAATAAAGGATGGCTAGTACGGAAGAGGGTGTAATTACTCTCAAATCAAAACCAGGAGGGAGTAATAAGAAAGGTAGACCTGGCCACGGATCTGGATCACGAAACAGGAAAGCCACCGAGCAGGAGACCTCCAGACGTGCAAATAAGGCCGAAGGCAGTCTTGAAGGTATGTGCCACCTGATCTTGCTACGTTGCTCCAGGCGGTATGCCACTTGTTAAAATCTAGATTGTACTAACTAATATGTAGCCCCTGATGAAGAAAATAAAGTCGATGACGAGCAGGAGGAAGATGATCCTGATGCAGAAATATGCTTCGTGTGTGCCAACTCTATCAGATATAGAGCCATATATCCGTGCAATCATATTACATGCCACGAGTGTGCTTTGAGATTGCGTGGTCTAATGAGGGACCAGCATTGCAGTTTTTGCAGAGTATGTATATATGACCGAGAAATGATTTCATCCTACGCGATTCTAATAATTATTAGACGGACTCGAGAAGTATAATAATCACTACTTCAAAAGATGCTACATTTGAAAGCTTCAGCCCGACTCAATTGCCTTATAAGCACGATAAGTTTGGAATCATGTTTGAGGACCGGCAAACTAAGGATCTCGCGTTATCGATCATGAATTTCAACTGTCCAAAAAAGGGATGTCCGGAAGTGCTGAGTGGCTGGAGAGAACTGAAGGCTCATGTGCGTACTGCACATGACCGGAACTTATGTGAAATTTGCACGCAAAATAAAAAGGCATTTACAATAGAGTTCGATTTGTACACCCGCTCGGGCCTATTAAAGCACGAGCGAGAGGGTGATAATAGAGGATTTAACGGGCACCCTCTTTGTGAATTTTGCCGCTTGCGCTTTTATTCCGGTGATGAACTGTTCTTGCACTGTCGTGAGAAGCATGAGAAATGCTTTATTTGTGAAAGAGACAATCCAGCCGAGCCGCAATACTACAAGAACTATGCAAGCCTGGAGTCTCATTTTAAAGATAAGCATTTTGCTTGTAATGTTCAGGGCTGTGTTGATGAGAAGTTCGTGGTATATGGTACAAAGGTTGAGTTACAGGATCATATGCTCAAGATCCATCCAGATCTGGTCGGATCTTCTCGAGCCGCTCGAGTCGTAGAAACTGATTTTTCCTTCTCTCGTAGCAATGGATTTGGAAGCCAACTATCGACTGTTCGACCGGGTATTGCTGCGTCTGCTTCCGCTTCAAATCGATCTGGCAGGACTCCTTCGCCAGCTATAGTCACTCCATCGGGAATTTCCTTTTCTATGAACGATCTTGAGCAGTTCCCGCAGATTGGGTCTCAGGGATCCTCAAATTCCAGTCGTGGCTCGCCACAGACTGCTGCTGTTACGCGGTTTCATGACCGAGATCCACCAGCTCCATCATCGCTTGAGCTTACACGGAAGAGGTTGGAAGAAAGAGCACGTATATACCTGGCATATGATTCAAACAAATTTGCATCTTTCCAGGACTTGATATCTCGGTTTGGGAACTCAAGCATTTCCGCCAAAAGTTTAGTATTCGAGCTAAATAATCTCTTCAGCGTGAAACAATCTGAAATGGAGATTGTGTTACAGGAGTTGATTTCGAGCTTTAAAAATGCTCCAAATAGGTTAAGCACGCTCAAAATCGCTGTGGACGAATGGAAATCCAAGCATCTAGGTGGACCGCCTCCTGTACTTGGCTCGAGCAAGAAAACGCCAGTCATTGGACCTGCTGGATCGTGGGCAAGTCGCCCTAACTCATCCAGCACGTCTCTTGGTTCCAAGCAGGACTTCCCAACTTTACCAGCAAAAAGTAGCTCTACAAGCTCATCCGCACCAAATTTGCCAGCCGCTGAAGCAGCTGCAAGAGTCGTCAACCAGCTCAGAATAAGTAACGAGCGAATTGTGCCTAAAAAACTATCTCAAGATGCTTTTCCTTCGTTGCCGACGTCTAATGTTAAGAAGTTTAGTCCTGTTCGCCCTCCACCTGC
Source organism: Diddensiella transvaalensis (assembly GCA_030555955.1). Lineage (NCBI taxonomy): Eukaryota > Fungi > Ascomycota > Dipodascomycetes > Dipodascales > Trichomonascaceae > Diddensiella > Diddensiella transvaalensis. The sequence goes on along the minus strand of JANIVV010000005.1, from coordinate 219,876 downwards.
ACCTGGCCCTTCTGTTTGGGGCGGTGGTGGTGGCGAACAGAGTTCTGCCAGTACTTCTACGGACTATTCTGATATTCCTCTTGGACATGCTAATGAGAAGAAAAAGGGCAAGAAGAAGGTTATCTATCGTTTCGGAATCTGAAGAATACAAAGAGCTATTTATTTACATCTCACTTATCGCACAGGCAGCAAATTTTGTTCCAAGCATGCTTGTCGGCACAACGGGCATTCCGGCTATACAAGTTAGCACTAAGTTCCATATTAGAATATTAATAAATGTCACCTACCTTTTCTCGGCACCACTCGGTCACACAGGTCCAGCAGAATAAATGCCCACATAGCGTAGCGGTTGGGTCTGTCATGTAAGAGAGACAGAGAGTACACTTCCGTGAACTATCCGCAATAAAAGGGAATACACTGGGATCCTCGAGACATTTTGGCCGTGGAATGCTTTTGCCAGTCTCATTCTCTGGAGTTTGTGCTGTCGTAGAAGAAGTTGCATCCTGCAAACTAGAAAAAATGGACTGCCCTATCTTAGCAAAGTACTGGAGGATAATCAGTAATCCGAGCAGTTCATAGTTGCCTCGAGATTCCAATGGGTTTAGTCTATGGCCGAACGCCTAGCATGAAGAAGTTAGAAAATAATGGCGAATAAACTCGATATCTAATTCGCATACATATCGAAGACCCCATATCCGTTTGGAAATTTGGTAATATGATCCGTAAAAGTAAAACAGAGCAAGATGCAATGTTAATACAACCTTGCTTGTACTAGATTCAAGCGCTTTGTAGATAATGGAATACAGCTTTACTCTTTGCGAATATTTGGCACTGTCCTCCGAATCTATGTATTCCTTGATCTTCAGCCGTAGCCGGGCTGTTAACCGAGGTAATATCACCGGGCTCAATGAGCTGAACAAGACAAACCCTATCCGCCTCTATTATCAACTATCAGCTTCCTATGTCCTGGAGTTCATGCATTTCTATCTTACCTTCCAACCAGGGAGCTTGGACCTCGGCAATATATAAAATAGGTCACAGTACTCCTCACCAAGCGTTCTTGATCCAACCAATGTCGTCAGGAATAGATATCCTATATTGCTCACATGTGACACTGTAGATGAATACTGGTGCAAAACCCTGGATCCTTTTAACTTTAAGATCGTGTTCTGGACATGCTCACGGAGGATCGCCTCGATATGGGAATCTTTCTGGTTTGCCCGAACTTCCAATAGTTAGAGAAGAGACATGGCCGCGGCTCGCCAGCAAACGAACTTACTGATATCAGGTGCCAGAGCAAAAGGGAATGACAGATCTTCACTTTTAGTATTTTCTCCCATGTCTAAACTACGAAAATTACCATAGATGATGCATATGAAGTGGTTGTTGTGTGTAGCGCGGAACTAGCCCCACAGTATTGCCAATATTACTATAAGCCCGCTGGCGGCCAGGCACGGTGAGGCCCCTTTCCCGCAAAGCACTTTATTTATACATTGTTACGCTACATAGCTCATTAACAACCGGGCGTGTTTCAGAATCACAAAGTATACCTGCGCGAAAACAGAACTGTACATTTGGTCTCACTTACTGGTAAGGAGTGAGTTGGAACAGCTCGGGGACACTAATTTTGGACGTTTCCCTTTTTTATACGCGAGTTTGTCAACACCTAATTGAATCTGGAGGGATGAGCTGTTATGTCAAAGACTAGATCAGTGGCACGAAGGGCAGTTTCCAGTGAAGCTATTCCAGTGACACTTCCAACATGGCGCCATACGAATAAAAAAATCTCCGACGGTGCTCTGTATCCCTATTTGCTGCGGTTGGCTATCCTAGCCTATCGAACGCAACCGCGATTCAAAAGCGGTGGTGGTACTGGTGACTATGACCTGTCTTCAGCAGGCGTGTCACCTGAGGCAACTCCAAAGAGATCGCATAGTCGACGCAGCAGTTTAAATGATTTGTCGTTGACGCCTGAAAACAGCAATGGATTACACACATTTTCTGCATCAGCACCTTCGTTCGGGGACAACAAGCTGCCGAAAGAGGTTCCAAAGCTTCTCCAAGCTCGTTTTAAAGACGTTGCTCTCAAACCTGATTCCAAAATGAGTGCCGACCCTCTTTTACGGCGGAATTATCTTGCGTTTTACGCATTGATGTTATCGCCGGACTATGCTCGTCAGATCAAGGAAAGCAGGCGCGCTGAAGATCTTGTAATGCTCTTCCTTAGCTGTGCGGCAAAGGAACTCAACAAAAGTGCAATAGCGCATCATGAGTTAAAGGGGATGATTGATAGGCAAGCAGCTGCGTTTGTACGGCTTCTGATCGATACTATATCTCAGGCAGGCCTTGCAAATTCATGCGCGGGTCTTGTCAAACAGCTACAGTCGTATGAATCGAGTCTGACGAGTAGCAGCAAGTCTGCTCTTGAGCCACAGGTACAGAACAATGTCGAATCTTCCCGCGCTTTTCTTACTCCGACTTTTGAGCTGTCAGACATGCTGTTGGCTAAGGACATTTCATCGTTGCTGCTTGTAGCCAATTCGGAGATGCAGCGCGATATTAATGCTAATAAGTCAGATGCTACAGAGAATCAGGCGATAGCGGAGCTGAAATACCTGGAGCAGGATCTTCGAGAATACAACCGCCACATGGTGTATCAACGCGTGGATTTTTCTTCTGATGCAGAATATCAGGCATGGAAAGAGCAGGAACTTTCTTTGATCGGATTGCAGATTTCTCATTATGTTACCCGACGATTTTTGCCAAGCTCTATTCCCTCTGTAGAGGATGGTTCTAAGCTGATCTTCATTCCATCAGACCCAAAGTCGTACTACCGCCATTTGCTCAAGCGGTGCTTAGAGAGGGACTTTAAAACTGCAGGCAACGAGTTACGCTTGAACCCAGAGTCAGTGACTATTCTGCTGTCAAAGGACTCGGTAGAGCTGCTGACTATTGTTAGTCGCATGTGGCGTATTCCATTTGCAACTGCGTCGGTACTTCTATTAGATGTAGCTCAGGAGATGTTTAGCGAGAGTGTGTTCACTCTGTCGAATCTTAACGACGCGTTTAACCTAGCAAGACACATTGGCACCGAACAGGGGAAGAGGCCATGGGATCCTAACAGTTGGCCGATTGGCGACCAGGCACATTATGTTGCAAGTTTAACCAGCCTGCAGGAATCTCTGCTTGACAGGATTTGTGAGCTTCTGGAGCATATATTCGAAGACACTCCTCCTAAAATGGGTCCTTATCTGGAAACTCTGGAAGAGTTTGTGTTTGATACTGATATCAAGGGTTGTGCACCGCTGTTGCCCACCTCGCGCCAAATAAAGAAGCTTGAGGCTATAATCCTGTCTGCTGCCGAACGAAAGTATGACATGCTAATCGATGATATACCGCGAGATCATACACTAGACCCCTTGCATATTATAGATCTCGCGGACAAGCTGATAGCAATCGCTAAAAGGCTGCAGAAAAGATATCGTTTTGCATTGTTTGAAAAAATATCCATTGGCCATATCGCATCAGAGCGTCACTTGACTCTCTTTTCGGCTGATTCTCAATCAATGTTCACTCACATGACAGCTCACCTCCGAGCTCGACATGATGAACCCTCGTTCGACGACATGATGATCTTATATAGAAAGTTGGCTGAGATTCGAGATCTATATGTGCAGGTGTCTACAGCAGCTTTTGGATTCGATATTGAGGCAAGCTTTTTCCCTTATGTCGTGAAGTGGGCCGAATCCTCGTCAGCTCTGGCTCAGTCTTGGGTTGATCCGGCTATCGAGGGAGATAATTTTCTCCCTGTCAATGAAGAGGATGACATGCTGTATAGCTCTTCTGTTGCAGACATTTTTGCATCCTTCAGGGGTGCCATCAACGTAATGAAAGACCTGAAGTGGCGTAACAAGGTGCATGAAGCTAAGCTATTGACTATTTTAATGAAAGGCATATCTGGTGCAACCTGCCAGTATGCTGCTAGGATATTTACTTTATTTACAGAGGAACTCAATGGAGATGAAGACCAGATTCATAAAAATCAAGTTCGGTCGCGTCAGGATAAGTGGCTTGCGATGGCCAAAACTGCGGTTAACGGCAAAGAAAAGATTGTACCATATCATTTCCTGAAAGAAACTTGTGTAAAACTGAACAATATAGAGCTGGTGCAGTCTGAATTCGATAAGATGGAGAATGAACTTGACTCTGAGTTATTATCTAGTATGGTATTGAAGCTCGAAAAGGTCCCAAAAAAGGTGAACAGTTTCCTATTCACTGTGAAGATTATGAAGGCTGAGGGCCTCAAGGCTTGCGATATGAATGGACTCAGTGATCCTTATGTTACTCTTATTGATCAGCAGACACGGAAACAAATAGGAAAGACCACCACAATATATGAGGACCTTAATCCGTATTGGGGTGAGACCTTCGAAATTGCTACGACTGGCCCTAAATGGTTGAGTGCAACTGTATGGGATGAAAATGCTATCTCGAATCACGATGTCTGTGGCCGTTCATTTATCAGGTTGGACCCTAACGCATTTAAAGATTTTGTTGCTCAGGTATGGCTTCTACTTCTCACTGCTCGTTCCACTGAATTTGTACTAACTCGCATTTTAGGATTATTGGTTGGATCTTGATACACAGGGCAAGCTGCTAGTTAATATCAGCATGGAGAGCGAGCGTGATGATATTAGATTTCATTTTGGCAAAGGTCTCAGAACTTTGATGAGGGTAGAATCCGATATGATAAGAATGATAGTGGACAAGTTCACTGCCTTTATCAGATACTCCATTTCAATGAACACATTAAAGACTCTTCAGGGGATGGGCCGTTTTGGTATGGACACGGTATCGAATTGGCTCAGTACTACCCGAATATCAGGAAACAAGCCTCAGCAGCGCCTCACACAGACTGAAATTGAAGATTCGCTTAACCCTTTGTTTGACTATCTTAACGAAAATTTGTCGACGTTGGCTAGAGGACTTACTGATGAAATGAGGCTCAAAGTTATGACAAAGACATGGAAAGTTATACTCACAACGATAGATACATTGCTTTTGCCTGTTCTTTCTGATAAGAGGACCCCACAACAGCAGCTCTCCCCTAACGAAGCAGATATTGTTTTTACATGGCTAAGCTCTTTACGAGATTTTTTCCATCACGACGGTGCAGGGCCGTCATTAGAGGTCTTACAATCTCAAAAGTATCAAGAGATTATCACAATTCCTGTTTATTATGATCTTTCTACATCTGAATTGAAGCAGGAAAGCGAGAAAATGTCCTCCCTCAGTTTCAAGTCACTGCAGGAACGAAATTACTTTGCAATCCCAGAAATGATCAAAAGGAGAAATACAGTAATGGCTCATCGAAATCGAACAGTGGTCAGAAAACAGAATGAGCAAATTGCAAACGCAAAGCGCGAGTCTCCCAAGACCGAGGATATCATTTTGCGGATTTTGCGAGCTCGAGGTGAATACGACTACGTTTCGCGTCGACTGAAGCAGCGAGAACGAATCTCGCAGACTTTGGCCACCGAGAGCATTGTTAAAAATGCGGCCGTTGCTGGTTTTAAACGGGATTAGAGCGAGAATTTTTAATAATAGCTGGTTATTTATTAATTTGACGTTAATTTTATCTAGAAGATTACTTATAGAAACTTACTAGAACGCGTGCAAGAAGGCCCAGAACGTTGGTCAGCTCTCCACGCCGCACCCAACTACCTACCAGCATCACAATAGACGAGAAAACGCGCATGGCCACATCGCAATAGCTCTATGGAACGGCACCAGCGTAAAGCCATCCGTTACTATAAGAATGGAAAGTATGCCGAAGCAGAGCTGTTTTTTGAGCGCGCTCTCAGCTACTGTGGGCGTAAAGAGGTGGGAAAGGCCCCTATTATAGTTCTCCTGGATCAGCAGGCGGCTTGCTTTGAGAAACTCAGGAAGTTCGACAGGGCCCTAGAAGCTGCTGATAAGATGGTTGAGCTAGATCCAAAGGATCCTAGGGGCTATCTGCGACAAGGGAAGTTATACCAGATACAGGATAATCTCCAGCTCGCACATAAAGCTTACTTCTTGGGCTTAAGGAAGTCTGATCCGACAAGTATGCATAGATCAACTTTAGAGTCGGTCATGACCAAGGTGAAGTCAGCATTGTCTGCTAGATTTCGATGTCGTGACCCGGTCACGGTTTTGTCTTACGATATTCTGAATCGCATTTTCATGAACCTGCCGTTTCCCACGATTTTGCAATGTCAAACTGTCAGTAGAGATTGGTTCAAATATATAACGAATGACAAGCTGCTCTGGTCGAACTGCATAAATTTTCGACAGCTCAACAACTCTGGATATCGTCCCTCTTTGAGATTGCTGAAGTCAAGTCTGGCAAAAGCTCTGAAGGATCCCCGAGACATCATTCGGAAACTGGTGGTATGTGACTTGAAGAGTTCGACAGCTGAAGAGAATTGTATGGAATTCTTAGGAAAAAACTGTAATAATCGCATAAAAACCCTAAATTTACATATCGAAATGGCTAAAAAGGTTGACATAAGCTCAACTGTTGGCAAGGGCATGTTTCAAGGGATTCAGACTCTTCGTTTGTCTGTCCCGCAGGGCTTTTCTCAAACAAACATATTTATGGAGAATCCAAATCTTCAGGAATTCTACTGCCAGGTCATCCGTCGAGAAAACCATTACAGTCCTAGAACATTTGACGTTGCAATGAGTCCTTCGACGAGAGTTCTGACACATCTTTCTGTGAAGTCCGATTACGACACTGCATTACCATCGAAGCTAGAATTTCTCGTTCTCGCAAATCCCAATCTCGAGTTTGTAGAACTCTATAAGTGTGTTGCAATGACTGAAGGGTTGACTCATTCTATTGCCATATTGGAAAATCTGCGGCAGTTCATTTACGTTTCCCCGACTCCTGTTTTAGCGTATTCGCTCCCTGCAGTTGTTTCAAAAAAGTTTACAGGCCTTATATTATCAGAAGGCTTCCTGAACAATGACATTCCTTCGACAGACAGAACATATGCAATTCCAATACGGAAATTAGATTTGAGTGGGTCAAAAATCAGGGACATAGACCATGTCACTAATGTTATCGATTTTTATCAATGCGGCGATAGTTTGGAAGAGTTGAATCTGTCGCATTTACCCATGTCATATTGTAAGAATAATCAGGAGCAATATGGCAGTCAGATTGGAATAAGATGCCCAAACTTGAAGGTCCTAGACCTCTCATATTCCTCATTAGTTACGGATGAGACTGTCAAGGCTATTATTGAGTCAAATTCTAGTCTTGAAGAAATCAACCTATCAGGTACAGGTACAACTGGATATGGGTTTTTACAACTTGCAAAGGCTGGTGTAAAAAAACTAGGCACAACCAACTGTAATATCGAGTTGGACTATCTTCACGAACTTTCTCTGACAAATGCTATGCTAGTACACTAGACGATTATGACCCACCTAAGAAGTTCAGCAGTGTATTTGCTTGAGTCTTTTTTTGCTTTGTCGGTTTCTTCTTTGATTGTGCAGCTGGCGCTTTCCTCTTTACTGGTGACGAACGTGGTGCTGATACGGAGCTAGATCCTGATCCTGGCCCATTGTGGTTGTCCTGGGCTTGTAGCTCTTTAGCAAAATGCCAATCCATATGCTCTTCGTATAAATCAGGCAATACACCCTCATGGCATTTGCTACATTTTATCATATCATCATTGTCGCTCACAAATAACGAATCTTCATTCTCATCGGTATTTATAACTTCGGATCGGCCTGTTTCTTCTGATTTTTTCCTGTCCTGTGCAGTTGTTGGTTTGAAGAACGATTCAATAGAATGAGAGCCTTTCTTTGCTACCGCAGGAACAATACCTGAAACTGACAAGCTAAGGGATGAGGCCGGGATGAGTGCACTGGTAGAGTTTGCTTGGTCCAGCAAAGAGCAGGCGGCCTTGAACAGGGCCGCCGATATCTGTGCTTGGCTTGGGTCTGCGGCTAGGGTCGGCATCGGAATCTGCTTACTGTGGGCTGGCGCCCTGCTGCCCTTCTCCTTTCGAGACCTCTGTGTATAATGGAGTGCGACAGTTTTAGGCAGGTGAAGGGAGTCTAGCTCCTCATTCAGCTCTGTAATGCGTGAAGCAATGTCTGCTGAATAAACTTTGAGCCATTCTTTACAATCGTCAAGAGATCTTAAGGGGGCCCCGAATTGCTTTACGGACTGCATCGACTTGATTACAGTTCGGGTTGTAACTTCGCTGGATTCTTTCCCTCGGACTAGATTATAGATTCGTTTCCCCAGTTGAAAGTCTAGCTTGTTTTGTAATTCTTCTAGAGACATATTTTGCACAACTTCCATAGAGCCTTTTCCGGGCAGATCTAAGGTACTAGATACATGATCACCCAGCTTTCCACCCAGTCCCCACATGTCGAACAACTCATGCTCGCCTAGGAAGTTTAAAATTTGAGAATTCCTGAGTATTGTCTGTTGATTTGGCTTATTCTTAGCGCTCCCCAATTTAGCCAGGACCTTGTTACGGGCCACTCCAGCTGAGCAAGTAAACTGCTGCTTATCAAATAGGTCTTTCCGTATTTTTTCCACTATCATAGAACCAATCATGATACAAATGTCATCCCAGTCTTGAATACCTGGATCCTTTTCGGTTCGCTCTTTCCCAGGGGGGTCTTCTCTATTGATCTGATCTTCGCCCTCGTCTTCTGAAGCTTTTTCGAAGATGAGACCCTTCCAGGAGCATTCTGGAGGCAGAACTACAGGGCAGTCGGGCAGCTGTTCGCCAGTACGCTCTGCACTCAGAACAGGGAACAGTCGGAGCAGCTCTTCTCTCACCAGCAGTCCAAGGTCCAAGAAAGACTCATCAATGCTCGCTTTTTCTAGTATATCACAGTGTTCTTTGAACAAGTTCATGATCTTGCGGCTCTGTCTTCGAAAATGATCCAGTGACACTTTGTGATTCTCTACATCCGGGTTTTCATGATATTCCCAAGTCGTTTCTCCCTTTTTAAACGTTGCCACATGTGATAATATCACTTCTGGGCATAGCTTTTTGGCCGAATCTGCATTGTCGTGCCTCGATATTCCAAACTTCCTAGCGGCACTTTAGCGTTAGAGGCTGGTACGTGCATTACGTGACCTAGCTCGCTACTTACTAGTTCACAGCAATTAAGGCATTCCACTGTCGACAGCACACGGGTACATCTGGATCAAGCCCTAGTCTGATCTGTTCGCATTGTGCCTAAGATCCAGTTAGCCATTGGTCTGTTAAGAGATCGTTAGCTTAGCCATACGTAAAATGCATCCAAGTCAATGTGTGCTATGACCTCCAAGGGAGATGAGAACGAGGTTGACTCGTCACGAAGTGCATCCAGGTCTTTCCAAGTGTATGAAGAGGTCACCATTCGTTCAGGTATGGCTATGATATCAAATTGTTGTACCTGGTCATAATATGGTTTACATGTAGCATGTATCGAGCCGATCGAACTCGCAGGAGCACCCGGCAGTAAATCTAAAAGATAAAAATTATAAAACAACCAGAAGTGGTTATGAGATTTTTTTTTCATTGCCATATAACTCGATATGATCCAAAACCAAAAAATGTAAGTAAGATATTGTCAGACGTTGAATGTTTACAATTGATATTGTATTTCCATGATGAGCTCGTTGTCGCCCCAATCTTAGTATACTACTTTGAAGATTCGACCTCCAAGCCAAACACAAGGAATCTCTGATCTTGTCAATACATTATGTCAGATATTGCCCTCATTCACACGTATCGCGGTCTATTTACATGATTTTCTAACCTTTTTCAGTCAGTGTATGTTTTGTTCTTTAGTATGAGTAGCCGGCCCTTCGATCTATATTGTCGCTTCTTAAAACAGGGCTATCTTAGTGATGTTCAAAACATTCTATGCTAATCATGAGCGTGTCACATAAATGGATACGATGATTCAATTAAATGTAACTTATTTCTGAAGATAAGTTTTCTTGAACGATAGACGATCGAGGGATGGCTCAGTTTCGACAGGCTAACTAACTTAGATTATGAGCAGTAGAAATAGCAGTTCCATAAGCTTATTGATGTTGTAACCATAGCACTTGATTCTCTATTATTTATTTGATGAGATCGCGTCTCAGGATGGAGATATCTGGTTTGTACCGTAATAGCTCGTAGGTCAGGGATAGGAAAATCGCGGCGCGCGCGGACGGGTGCCTAACCACTCGATCTACACATCCGAAAAGCCCAAAAACAGAAGAACCATATAGTGAAATGTCCAATCAACTGAATTAAGGGTTACTAAAGCAGTCGATATCGTATAATAACGCAGTATTTTCCTAATAATGGATTCCTCCGGTTCCGTACCGATACGGCACAACTTTGATATCTTGTTTCCTATACCTTATAGAGTGGCATTTGAGATAGTGTGTGGCATATGGGGATGGGGGGTAAATGCACAAGCTCTGACAGCAGCTAATGTCGATCTTTCATACATGCTACGATATCAAACAGGGCTTTCTCTGGATAGCTCTGTTTATCAGTTTGCTTCGTTAATGACTATTATCGCGGCTGTGAGCTGGATCATGTATTTTTTGCAATGCAGGGGCCACGACTTTGATTCGTTACCCGAGGGTCTTAATAGCCTGGATCTCCTTCCGTGGCTCACTCTGCTTATTATTATATTCATATTTATATACCCTGGGCGTGGGTTTCATGCCAGGGGCCGGCGACGTTTCATGAGTATCCTTCGACGAGTCGCGATTGGAGGCATCAATGTCGAGCACAGGCTGCCAGACGTGTTGCTGGCGGACGTAATGACATCTTACTCCCGTGTGTTTGTTGATTTGGCGATTGGAATTTGTGGATTATACTCGGGTAGGACGTGTGCTGCCTTGCCTGATCGCAGATGTGGAGGAGAGTATTTGGTTCCACTAGTATCTTGTATTCCGTTTCTGATTCGACTAAGACAATGTACAATAGACTTTCTCGCGTCTGGAAAAAAGGTTCACATTTTCAATCTCTTCAAGTACGCATCCAGTTTGCCAGTGATATTCCTCGCGTCCTTACAAAGGCAGTTTCATGGTAACGATGCCGGGGAAGGTGCTTACTTCAGCTCCACTAGCATCTTCAAGCTTTGGGTTTTAGCTGTATTTATTAATTCAACTTACAGCTTCATTTGGGATGTCACATTTGACTGGGACCTTAACTTGCTGAAATCCAAAGAATCGCTCAAACATGGGGGGCTACGGCCACTTCTGTATTTTAGTTCCAAGTATTGGTACTACGCTGCCATACTTTTTGATTATCTTCTTCGTTTTACGTGGAGCCTGAAACTGTCATCTCAGTGGGAAGTCATTGCTGATCTAGAGTCTGGCTTGTTTGTTCTAGGTCTATTAGAAATTTTGAGGCGATGGGTGTGGATGTTCTTCCGGATAGAATCTGAATGGGTTCGAAACGCGAAGGTGCCTCAAGCAAATCTAAGCCGGGCTGTTACGGCTCTACCGGTCACTGAAGTTGAGATGTCTGATATCGAGAAATAATTTAGTGATCATTAATATCAATCTATAAGTCTGTAATTGAGAATCAGCGGCCCTTATCTCGCTTCTGCCTGCTGCGAGACTTTTGCTTAACAAGGTGTGCCTTACGCTCAACTTTAGTGAGGTATCTAAATTTCTTCGTCTTCTGTTTCTGTTTCTGTTTCTGACTGCGCTCTTGCTGCTGGGCGAACCTTGCCGAAAGTTCTGCGCGATGAATGCTCGTTTTCAAGACGCCTTCTGACATAGACAAGTCCACAGCGTCATCTATGGCTCCTGTATTGAAATCTTCTACTGTGACAGTGGCTATATTTTCGTCATCTTCCTGGTATCTTTGTTTCTTCTTCAAAATTCCGTTTGAAGACTTCTGCCCAGACTCCTCCTCCAGGCCTTCCCAGTCACTAAAATCATTGCCAGAGTCTTCTGGGTCTCCTTCAGCTTCCTCGTCGCTGTCGCTGTCATTCATACGCCCATTTACTTCTTTCATGGCCGCATTGAATCTATCCATCTCTTTGGTCATTTTCCGGTTTCTCTCCTCTCGGATGCGCTTCCGCTCTTCTAGTCTTTCTTTGTGAGCCATTTCTTCAGCGTGCTTCTGAGCATCTTCTTGTCGCTTAACTTTTCGTCTATGAAATCCAGTGAGATATTCTCTTTTATTGTGTTAGCCATAAGTTCTTAGACAATATGGGGATCTAGCAGCGAAACTTACTGTCTTGACTCTCTGTCAAAAGTGACGCTGTCTACACCAGAGTTCTTCTTTTGCCTCTTTCGAGCATATTTATCATCTCCCCGCGTTAAAATCTCTCTATTCGAGATTCGTCTTGACATTGTGGCAGGTATTTTCCAACGCCGAAAGTGGTATTCAGGAAGTTGATCGACACACAGAAAAATTCTAGTTCGGCGGCTCTCCGCTTGTGAGAACTTGCGTCCAGCCTTAAAGACCCCCATGTTCAAAGAATTGCAATTTGAAACTAGTGACATAATAAATAAACTTTTTCGCATTTTATAAACAATACAGAAAGGAAAATACTAATGCAGATATATGCTGTTTTCAAAGATGTTCTTCCATCTGAAAATATGGCTTGAATGCTACTTCCTCTGATAAATGAGCTTTGGCAAAATAGTAAACAGTCATCAATAAATAGGGAAACCGCTTTGTGAAGTATGCCAGGAAACCTTCTGGCAATGGTGACATAGACGCTTGTATCGGAGGTGGCAGATCGTTGAAATGGTGGCATTTGTTCCGCATTGCGCGTAACAGGTCAATAATACGGTCGCCATGATACTTGCGATACTTACCCAAATTCTCAACAAAAGCCCTGTCGAGTGCATCATGCCAGTCGTTTCCTAAGACTTCATGTGCATTTTCCTCAAGTAGCGCCAATAGCTCACTATGTTCTTCCCGGGTGTCGGCTTCGAATCGGTCAGAAATCTGTAATAAGAAATTCAACTTTTTCTGTGGAGACCAAAACAAAGGATGCAGCAGAACGGAAGATGCGTCTGGTCTATTCTTTGGGTCTCGTGATATCATACGGTCAATTAGATCGCGGGCCTCTGGAGCATCAGGCTTTGTTGGATCTTCTAACTCGCCAAGATTGAAATTATTCTCCTCTATATTGCTCTCTCGCTTAGAGTTCACGCCAAAAGGATGCATTCCATTCGAAAGAACATAGTAAAAAACACATCCCAAGGAGAATATATCAACAGCTCGGGTCAAACGTCTGTTGGACAAGGTGTCCGTCGCGACAACAAGATCTGAAGACGATCCATTAGCGGGGTAAGAGCTCGAACTCTGGTGATGCCTTCGACCTAATGCAATTTCTGGTGCGGTCCACCCAGCAGTACCAGCTGGTTGTGCTGTGGTAGCTCGAAAGCTAGATTGTTCATTCTCAAGTTTTTTACAAAGTCCAAAATCAGATATCAGCATTCGAACAGGTCCGTACGCCAGTTCGTTCTGGTTGTTGTTTCCCTTCCTGTGGATACGTTTGGGAGGAGCAACCAAGATATTCTGAGGCTTGATATCACGATGAACAATCTTTAAAGAATGCAAGTGGTGCAATCCGTTGGCTATCTGGTAGAGTACTTGGATAGGATTCATGCGCTCCACTAGACTCTCAAAATTGTGTGGGCGCTCGATAATGTCCTCCAACGTTCCTGGACAGAGCTCCAAGGCAATATACAAAAACTGGTCACTTTGGTGCTTACAGTAATAACGAATAACATTAGGATGGTCATCACTTTCTTGCAGTAATGCAACCTCCTGGGAGGCAATGTCATAAAAGTTCAAAAGCATTCGCTTAACTGCAACTTCACGATTTTCAAATGTACCTTTGTACACAACTGTACCTTGACTCCCGAACCCAATAGTCTGCTCTGACACAGTTAAAGGGCTGGCCTTCATACCATTCGACTCTGGTTCCGGTGTTGAATTCAAAAGAACAAGCTTAGCATCGTGCTTAAGAGAGTTGTCAATAACTGGAGCAGCCTGAAGCTGGCCCTGCCTGTCGTCATTTTTTGAAAGATCTTTGTTTTTTCGTCCGCCTCTGCTTCCCCTCTTCCGCTTTTTGACCACAGTAGCGGTACTAGTACTGGACTGCTGTTGAAAATCCGGTTCAGAGATTGTAACCTTTTGTTCCGTGTCATTATCAGGAATATCCTGTATCTCGTTATCTTTGTTTTCTTCATATTCATCGTCAATCATAGAAGGCCCTTTCACAATGACCTCTTTGAATTGAGGAGTTTCCTCTTTGATCTCCTGTTCCAACTCCTTAATTTCTGTCACTTTTCTGTTTTCATGCCTATTGCCAGTTACTAGCGTCACTATCATGTCTAGAATTTCAACCAATTGTGGGAGCCACCCTAGACGAGCAGCAACTACAATAACAATAATAAGAACAATGAAGCTGATCACATTCTCTATCAGGCGACCAATGATCTGCCACCAGCTGGGGATAATATGCGGAGGTGGTGGTTGCATAATTGGACCCATCATATTGGAAGACGGAGCACGATTCTTTCTGTATGACGGGGAGTCATAAGAGCCCGTTTCTCTTGCTCCTTCTGGCTCATACCCAATAAGAAGCTGAGGGCTGGGTCGCGGAAGTCCTGGAGGGTACCTGCTGTCACCATTCTTTCGAGAGCGATGACCATTTTTGTAGATGAGGACAGAAGATTGACTAGTTGTTTTCACCGTGGGATGTACGCCAACAATAGATTCCGGAAGAAGTTCTTGATCATGCTCTCGATCATTTTCTAGGCACCACTGTGCCAAAGGAGCACCATTGACCAGAGACGGAAAATGTTCTCCGGATAGTGCAAACCATTGCCCATCTTTGGTCCTCTGAATGTAAGTACCAAGTGATTCCAAGTCCACCTCTATACCGTCTGCTGACCCTTGCTGAATGGGATAATTTGGTTGTGGTAACAAAACAAGTGGCTCATTCTGAGATTTGGAAGATTTCAGAACATCAAATACGTTGACCGCAACAGAGGGCATTTTACCCACCCATCTAGCTGGTTTATTACTCATGTTATCGGTGGAAAGTGCCAAAATGGAGCTATCATGCAGGGGAGTGATGTAGAGACTGTCCTTTGAAGAAATGTGTTGAGCCTGCAGATCAACGTCCATATTGTTAGGACCCCATGTTGAATATGTCACATCCCAGATTGTTGAATTCTTCCCATGGATTTCCAAGTGGTAGTCTAAAATTAGTATTGGTTTTCAGTATACAAACGCAGCCACTTACCGGTTCTACCAATCATGAATGTTCCATTATTCCTCCATTCCAAAAAATCATCTTCATCTTCTTCAAAGTCAAGTCCAAATCCCTGTGCCTTGCACTCCGCTTTGCCCAGGCCAGTCTTGTTTCCCGCACCATAGACGCTTAATACCTCGCCAGTACTCGCATCAATCGAATACAAAGTGGTCTTACGACTTCCAGTATAAATTTTATCATCGCCATGGATAGCGAATGGAGATTCCAGAACCAGCTGTTTAATGCTAACAGGTAGTTTCTGTAGCCCTGAACTAGGCAAGAAGTAGTACAGCATGCCGTCTCCTGTAGGCTCAACGATCCACGTAATCTCTTTATCTTCGGTACTTTCTCCTTGAGTCGCATGGCTGTCAGGTTCTCTCGACACAGGGCTACTCGAATTGGTTATGTTATCGGATGTACTGACTTTAACGAGTGGGCCGTCCCCAGGTATAGACCAAACCTCCAAACCAGTGTTCCGGTCTCTCGCATGGAGTGAACCATCTATGGTGCCGACAAGGATGAAATCAGCCAGACTCCACTGCTCTATGGACCGTCCTCTAAAGCCCAATACATCCGAGTAAACTAAGTCACCTGCAGCAACCAAACTATCGTCTTCTTCGTAGTATCCTTCGGGATACTTAGATTCCACATCTGCAGAAAAGGCTGATACTGTCACCCAGCTAGTCAGAACAAGCAGAGCACAAAATACACGACATAGGGCATATGTTCTAAGCCTTCCGAACGCTGGAGAATGATCTCTCAATATCCTCATGACTTAGGCCAAACCAACCTAAGGTATCTGGCAAATCCAGGCACCACCTATCGTAGTCAAGTACTTCACGTAACTTCCAAAACAGCTAGATATCAAAATTCAAATCCTGGCTCATCAGTGTTGTACGTGAGAATAATGACGAGAAGATTACTGGACTTTCACACTTAAAGTGAATAGGAGCTGGATTAGTTGAAAGCTACAGCCCAGTAGAAAAGAGTTTTATATGAGTCGACCTTTAAGCTTGATACGCTAGAGAAGAATCGACGCTTGTTGCAAGAAAAAAAAACTTCGAACAAAAGCTTATTCTGGTTTGAGTCCAGTGTTTTTTTGTTCTGCGGAGGAGTTTTAACTTCACTATGTATATAGTTTATGTGCGCCCTCTACGGGGTTCTATACGCTTCGAGCGTCTACTCTGGGCTTCACAGCGATATTGAAAAACTTAGCAACGGTCAATTCGTATAGAGCAGGTATTAGATATACTGATAGCTCGACATGTTGGTGTGAGGGAAATTTGCGTTATCTGGGCGTACACATTATTCCTGGCACACGGCTCACAGCTCACGACTAGCGCGGGAGTATCAATGAGCTACACAATTTTCAAGGTCGAGCTCCAGAAGAGGTCTCTTTGTACCAGGCTCGATTGTTTATTCAGAGGCTGTTTTAAGTGTGAAATTGAATTCATTAGACTCGAGATGAGGAGTGGCTGAGCCCATCTCCTATCTGCATAGTTGAAGCAAGGGTGGCGTTTAGTGCCAATCATACCATCGTAACTGAAGGGGAATTGAAGAAGTATGCTGCTGTGCCGTAGCAGTATCTACTATGAGAGATGCGTTGCTGTTCATGCCAGCAATCGGCAACAGGGCAAACATGATGATTAGACTAAACAGTAGAGCCAAGCAGACTACTTGTTTATGATATCAATGAAGGGGAATAAGGCAAGAAGCAGGTTGTTTCAGCCTCTGTCTGGTGATATCATATATCATTTGCGATTCAATTCTATCGAATGTATCAGAGCATTGAAAATTCTTATGTCTCGGACGCGGCTGCTCCTCATATTTCAGGTTCCTGACGGGATCAAGCTTGTGAGTCTTGGGATATTACTTCCTGTTATATTACAATGATTGCAGTCAGCTGTGGTTATATTATGATGAAAGTTCAAATGATCACTGTCGGATACGTCTGCTGCTGCTGCTGCTGCATACTGATGATGATAAGCGACATTCTCAGCTCGCCGACCAGTTTTTTAAAATGATTGAAGGTCTTCAAGAGAGTATGAATAACCATCCTTGTCTGACTTGACCGAATCAACTAGAAATTCTGGTCTTGTCTCATCTAGAATATATCCATCGGTATGCAAGGGCTAGGGTTTACCCCGGACATTTCACTAGGATTTACTGCGTTTGGCATGTAATTGGAGTTCTGCGTTATTTGGCTAGAAGTCTTGCTTATACTTATCGCTCTCGCATTGTGCTTATAAGTTAATCGTGTGAAACAGGACAAGATTTAAGGTGTTGTGCATCTCGATGGATCCAAATCAGCCTTCAAGTAGCGCATAGTTCCATGTTGACTATGTGGTTCGAAAATATGGATAGGTTAATAATAATTCGCAACTATGAAATGGCGATTGTGACCAGTCTCGAATCACTTCTAGTACATACTTAGTAACATGTCTGGCTTTTCTAATATCTTAACCAGATAGAAGCAGAAGGCATAATAGTTTGGAAGATGTCCCCGAAATTGTCTTGGGTGATCTGCACGGGAAGTCCGGCGACTTGCAGCACTGTAAGCAGTTAGTCAAGGTTTGCTAATGCCTGGTTGCATCCACCACCAGCAAGTATAAAGTCTAAGGCCATCGACGAAAACGATTTGATCTTTGCGTGACAAGTCTTGGAAAGACTGTAACTAGTAGTATTCTCAGATCATCAGGTTTCCAATCTTAAGTGTGCTCTCATTGTTTGCTCTGCTGCATTTCTCACTATCACCGGTGCTGACCTTCATGTACTTGAAGCATTACCATCTATCCAAAGCAAAAACTATGGCAACTGTAAGTCTAGTCCATAAGGCACGATTGAATTGTTTCTAAAACGGTCTTTCTCAGCAAGCTTGGGCAAGTGCGGACGGCGTTTTTCGTCGCCAACAAGTAAGTTTGGTTATCTAGTTGGTTGCACACAGTTTTGATTAACTGTCAAAGTCGTCGTTCCGTGATAGTGTCTCGAAGGATCCAGCTGCTCAATTCCCTGCCGCGAAGGGAAGATACCATTTATATGTATCCTTTGCGTGCCCTTGGTATGTCTTGATATATGTGCTGCGATATGCTTCAGCGACTAACAAGGGACAGGGCTCATCGAACTTTAATCACACGAAGATTGAAGGGTTTGGAGGATATTATCTCTGTGAAGTAAGAATACGCCACATGAATAGAAAGGAGTGCTTTTTTAATAAGCGATATCTTAGCGTCGTGGACTGGTATTTGGACGATCAGGGCTGGGCCTTTACCACTCCGGACAAAGTTCCAGGGTCCACTCCTGACGAGCTTTTTGGGGCTAAGAGACTGAGAGAGATCTACTTCAAGGCCAATCCTGATTATTCTGCCCGATTCACTGTGCCCGTATTGTGGGATAAGGAGACTAGCACTATTGTTAATAACGAGTCATCTGAGATTATTAGGTTCCTTTATACTCAATTTGACGACATCGTGGACGAAAAATATAAGGGGTTGGATTTCTGTCCAGACAAGTACAGAGCTAAAATCGACGAGCTCAATGGGTGGATCTATGATTCTATTAACAATGGTGTCTACAAGGCAGGATTTGCTACCACTCAGGAAGCATATGAAGATGCGGTTAAAATAGTTTTTGAGGGACTAACTAAGGTCGAAGAGATTCTGGCAAAGTCAGGCGGCCCTTATATCCTTGGAAAAGATCTTACTGAAGTTGATATTCGACTGTACCCGACTATTGTTCGATTTGATCCTGTCTATGTCCAGCATTTTAAGTGCAACATTGGAACGATCAGGGTTGATTTCCCCCACATTCATAAGTGGCTGAGAAACCTCTACTGGAATCATCCTGAGTTCAAGGAAACTACTAACTTCGATCATATCAAATTTCACTATACCAAAAGTCACCGTAAGATCAATCCTCTTGGAATCACTCCTCTTGGGCCTATTCCAAATATCATGCCTCTGGACGCTTAAAGAATGTTATTTCTTTTGATCTCACAATTATGATAGCTATAATTACAGGGTATATATAACAGTACATCACTCTTTTGGGTTCTCTATCTGCCTCTTGACTTGGCGGATAGCCCGATGTAGTTCTGGTGCCATCTCTCTAGCGTCAACAAGTTCAACTAGTTGGTCGATATGCTGCTCGTCCAGAAGCAGTCTGTCTCCATTTCCTGTGATAACATTTGAAGTCGATTCTTTGAGGCGGCTGAACAAATCATCCAATGGTTTATGATGATAGTACTCGAAATGGCTTCCTTTCACCAGGTATGATAAATGCTTGGCTCCGTCAAGAGCTTTCCAGTGGGACCATGCGCGATATAATAAATAGAACCCTGGGAGATTGGGCATAACTGGAATCAACGCAACAGGCAACGTCAATGGGGCACCGATGGCACTGAGCCAAAAGTACTTAGTGTGATGAGAGGCCCCCTTAGAAGATAGAGACGCAAGCCGGCTCAGCACCTCTCCTTCTGAAAGCACAGACGTCGGAAATACAACAGGAATCGATTCTAAATCCTCTCGAGATAATTGAAGCTTTTCATAGCCAGCTACTGTTATATGTTCATGGCCGTGCTCCTCGCCACTCTCTTTTCTCAGTCGACGCTTAACAGCAGATCGTGCTGGTATTGTTTTTAAACTCCATTCATCGTAGCTTATCCGCTCCATAGCGGATTCTGCCCAGCCTACGATCCTCTTCTTCCATTTTGTCTCGGATTTGCTCCAGTCATTCCAGAACTTGGCAGCCCTTAATGCTAATCTATCGTCGATTCTTGGCTTCTCTCGGGCTGGAGGTAGTTCAACTCTTTGGCAATAAACCATGCTCCGTCTCAGCGAAAGAGGAACCACTATTAACCTCATTTCTTATTGGAGACGCGATATTACCCTTAGACGCTGCGTTGTTCAAGTTCTTCCGCTTGATCTCAGCAATATTTCTTTCTGGTTTTCTCTCTGCCAGAAAACCCCGGAACTTTAATTCACTTGCAAGAAAAACATCTCGCTAAATTAAATAAACCTACTCTAATTGAAATATATGATGGCTATATGTGCATATCCGAAATAGGTGGATATATCACCGCTCGTAATATTAATACAGAAACAACGAAGTCACGTGGTCGGGCCCCAGTAACAACGGCCGATTGTTAGGGCGTGTTGTACCTCGTTTACGATTGTTCCGCTATTACGATATTCTGGCAGCGACGATTATAAACAATGGGTGTGCAGTGCAATTGGCACAACTATAACAAAATAGAAGCCAACCAGACCTAACAACTAGACGCTACGCTCGGATTTATTGGCTCAACAACAAATTGCTTTACTTTCAACAAGGTCTCTCTTAGCCTTGCTGATATTCTTGCTCTTTATTAAGCACTGCATTTCCACCGAGTGTTTTTAGATCACGATGGCGAACACAAATAGCGTGGCATATGACGTCGAAGGAACCAGCAATGGCAGAACTATGGCACCACCTGTGCCAGATTCTCGTGAGCAGGAGCGCACTACTGCAGGATTGTCTAGGCAATCTTCAATGTACCATCTAGTCGCTAGGCCCGTGCCGGTATGGGTGTCTACCCAGGAACAAGTCAAGGAGAATGGATCTCAGGCCCGGATATCACCGAAACAGATCCCGCCTTATTTTCGAACTCGAAGCTTGTCGGGTTCATCTACTCAGCCTATAGAGGAGGAATGCTCTGAAATGAAATCATATACCGAGAGACCTGCTCCGTATCTAGAAAGGCCAGCTCCGGTATCTCTGCATGCTGACTTAGGCAGAGGGTTAACTCCCCAGATCTTTGCCTCTTCTATTGCAAGGGCGAGAACACCGACTGAGAGAAGTCGCTGGAGTAACTTTATTAGCACCACCACTCGATCAGAGGTTAACGATAGCATGGGATATGTGGACGAAAAGGCCCTTGAGGATCAGGGAGACTTTTCCGGCTCGTGGATCGGAGATAAAGCTGATTCCAACTTCTCGAAATCTGGCAAAAGAAAGCGGAAAGACATGCACGACTCTGAGCCCTACGCCCTCTCGACTGCTAGATATTTTGTCTCTGAAGAATCACGGAAGGTGTGGAAACCCCGACTTACAGTGATCCTTCTCAATAACCCATATGTTCCTCTCACTTTGCGAACAATCATATTTATTTTATCGGTAATGGCTCTTGGTCTTGCTTGTTCTGTCTATGTGCACTCTAGACACGCTCTTCCCGATCCTATCACACAACAGCCTTCCACAATAATGGCTGTCGTCGTTCAATCCACGGCCCTCGTCTACCTCGTCTACATCACATATGATGAATATTCTGGTAAGCCAATAGGCTTGAGAGAGCCTAAGGCCAAAATGAGGCTCATTATGTTGGACCTTCTATTTATAATATTTTCATCTGCCAACCTTTCTTTAACCTTTAACACACTGCTTGATATAACTTGGGTATGTCATACTGATCCGGATGATGCATTATCAATATCGGTTCCCTACAACTTTGCTATTTGTTCTAGGCAGAGGGGTCTTGCTTCTTTCTTATTTATGATCCTGGTGATGTGGGTTGCAACTTTTACAATTAGCATATTTCGACTCGTAGAGAGAGTCTCTCAAAATTAGTACTTGCATAGCTGATTACAAATAGTATTTCATGATTATTTTCTGAGTTTTGATACAGAGTAACTCCAACATAAGGTTATGGTGATCATCTCCGTCTGGAGAGATCGTACTTGGGAGTTCTACACAGACAAACTTGTGTTGTGGTGACTTAGACTTTGACCTCCTAATACATTTTTATCGCGTATCAGGTATTCGTTAGAGAGGAGGAGGGTTCACGATAGATTTGTTCTCACGCTCAAGATTTCAAGTGCTTCTGGCAATCTGATCGCCATTTAGGGTTGTTGTGGAGGTGCGATTTTTATCGATCTGGAATCTTGTTACAGGAACAAAACGTAGTCTATCCGAAACGCCGTCCTTGGACTATATAGAATAGCTCGCTTTCGATTTGGTCGGCTTGTCCTGAAGAATGACTAGGACAGTTCCTGAGCTTCCTCGTGGTGATGACCTGGTGGCCACGTAAGTCCAACGAGTGTAATAATATTGGGGGTTCTTCTTCAAGCTTACTCAAAACTGTTTAGCTGGCGCTATATTGAAAATGGCATAGACAAAATCTTAGTTCATGACCTTTCTGATGGGCTGAGTAGTAATATGGTGAGCTCGCTTGGTTTCTGGTGTTACTTTTATCTGGACTAACACGTTTTTTTGATGTAGTACATGAGTGTTTACACGTAAGTACTACGAATGGTCTAAGATCAATAGGAAAGCCAAACTCTGTGTCTAACAAATTTATAGAGCAATTCACAACTTTTGCGTTTCTCACCAAAGTGGGACCTCCGGAAGATTTGGAGGGGTTTCAAATGTTGCCCGAGGATCTCAGTTGTTGGGTGCTGATTTGTATAATAATCTAGAAAAGTACCTGGAAGCACATCTCACCACCCTGAAGGAGGAGGGTCTCCAGTATAGTGACGAAAATCTAATCCAATACTATAATCGAACGTGGGATCGTTACACCATTGGTGCTCGTTATTTAAATCATATCTTCGATTATCTGAATCGGCACTGGGTAAAGCGCGAGAGAGATGATGGAAGGAGGCATATTCATGAAGTCAATACGTTATGCCTCGTACATTGGAAATCCGATTTCTTTGATGCGCTTCATGAGAGGCTTATGTCTGCTGTGCTGAAGGAGATAGAAAAGCAACGGAATGGAGAGGCAATTGCTACTGTCGATATCAAGAAAGTTGCGCAGTCTTTTGTCTCGCTCGGTCTAGATGAAAGTAACACCAAAAAGACGAATCTTTCAGTTTATGCTGAGTTCTTCCAGGGCCCTTTCCTGGCCGACACCGTCAGCTACTATAAGGCTGAATCCAACTCATTTATTGCCAACAATAGTGTGGTTGAATATCTGAAAAAGGCCTGCACCCGAATAGGTGAAGAAGAATCGCGAGTCCAGTTATACTTACATCCAAGTACTGAAAGGAAGCTGATGAATACGTGCGATGAAGTCCTTATTTCTCAGCATGCTGCAGTTATCCAAGCAGAGTTTTTACCACTTCTGAGTCAGGACCGCGAAGAGGATTTCGCGCGCATGTTTGTCTTGCTTTCTCGAGTCGATGGCGGGCTTGAACCAATGCAGAAGGTCCTGCAGGAGTATGTGCAGCAGCAAGGGTTGGCAGCAGTCGAAAAATTGGTTTCAGAATCAGAGGGTAGCACAGTCGATCCTCGGGCATACGTAAACACTCTTTTTAAAGTGCACCAGAAGTACACCGATATTGTTAAGAGGGCTTTTGATCGCAATACGAATATGGTTCAAAGTTTGGATACTGGTTGCCGAGCATTCATTAATTCAAATATTGTTGCCAAGCCTCCAAATAGTAAAGCGAGAGATTCCAGGACGCCTGAGTTACTGGCCAGATATAGTGATGCGCTGTTAAAGAAGTCATCCAAAAATACCGAGGAGCTGGATGTTGACGCTAGCCTGAACAGCATTATGCGTATTTTCCAATACGTGGATGAAAAAGACGTGTTCGAGAAGTACTATTCAAGATTGTTGGCAAAGAGACTTGTTTACGGGACATCTGCTTCGGAGGAAGCCGAGACCAATATGGTAGCCAAGCTTAAGGAAGCATGTGGATATGAATATACTAATAAACTTCAGCGGATGTTCCAAGATATGGCTACCTCTAGTGAAATGCAGACTGAGTTTAGAAATACTCTCGAAACATCAGGTGTAGAATTCTCTGCTTTTGTTCTCGCTGAGAGTTTCTGGCCGCTGCCAAACTCGAGGGCCACCTTCAATTTGCCTGCCGAGCTTAATGGTACTTTTGAAAGGTTCAGAGGTTTCTACTCAAACAAGCATAGTGGTAGAAAACTTCATTGGCTCTGGAACTTTTCTAAAGGCGAGCTGAAAGCTAACTTTGCTAAATCGTCAAAGATTGGATATACCTTTCAAGTCTCTGCATACCAGATTGCGATTCTGTTGCCTTATAACACGGAGCTGACATATACTTACAAGCAGCTTCTGGAGATCACTGGCTTACAGCATGACATACTTGCCAACTCTTTAACTTATCTGTTGAAAGCCAGAGTGTTAACTCAATCTCCGTCAGGTGTAGCTGTCGGTGCCGAAGGAACAAGTTACACTCTGAACTTGGATTTTAAGAATAAGAAGGTCAGAATCAACCTCAACCTTCCACTAAAGGCTGAGCAGAAGCAGGATACTGAAGAAACCGAGAAGAATATCGAAGAAGATAGACGGTTGTTCCTAGATGCAATTATTGTAAGAATTATGAAAGCTAGGAAAGAACTGCGTCACGTCCAGTTGGTTCAGGAAACCATTGATCAGTCGAAGAAGCGGTTCAATCCAAGAGTCCCTGAGATTAAGAAATGTATAGATAGTCTTATTGAGCGAGAATATTTGCAGCGTACAGAGGGCTCTAAGTACCAGTACCTAGCATGAAGCATCAACTCTACCTCGCGGCAAAGAATACGAACAGAAGTAAAAAATAAATATTATATTTTCAAATTAACGTCAATATCTAATAAATACCTTTGAATTTACACCAGACGGATATCCTGATAACTGTTCTCTGTCAGTCTGCTTATCACCGTATTTAGTGCTGTTACCCATTGATCCCTCTCGTGTCTTGAACGAGTCATAAACACCATCGAAGTTCCGCCTACACCAAGTCGAGTAACCAGCCTAACGGTGCGCTTGCTGGAGTGTCGGTTTGCCCTGGCTGTGCTAACTGGTCTCTTTTTTCCGAACCAGAGGACGAAGCAGCGAAGGGCCTCCTCTTCGGCAGATTTCCATCCATCTGCGTAAGCGCGAGGCAAGGCATGGTGGCCTGGGTTTTCGTTATCAAACCACCTATCACGGTTGAGTAGGTCGCCGGCTGTTATGGGACCAGAATAAACGTAGCAGCTTTCAAGCGAAACCGTTTGAAACTTCTGATAGTTTATACTCGGTTTGACTTGACCACCGGAGCCTCGAAAGTAAGGTGAATACAAGATCAGATCCGAGTGTGACAGTACAACATAATATTTTCGGAAACTAGCATACTTCGTAGGTTTCTGAAATAGCATGCCCTTCATCAGCAGACTCCTTCGCCATGAGATCCCACTAATATTGTACGTATATGGATCAGCAACACCTAAATCAGTCTCCCATTTCTCTGCTGCTTCTCCAACAAAGGCCTCCGTATCCTCGTCAATGTGTAGAGTGTCAAGATTCTGCTGTCTCACAGATGTTGTTCTCGCGTCGTCTTGCCTCAGCCTGTCTTTCCAATAGGTAATAAGATCATTCAAGCTCTTAACCCATGCATCCCGTGTAACTTGGTTATGCGCCTGCAATACTATTACAGTTCCATTGGTATGCTCTATTTCAAATTGATTGTTGGCCACATTGCCAGTCGGTTGCCCATCGTTCTCGTCTTCGCCCTCGTTATTTACAGGCCTGACTTCAATCAGTTCGGTCATATCCACGAATCCCTCGGATCGGCTTATCAGTGCAACCCGTCGATGTACTTCAAAAATGGCAGCACGATCATGCTTGTCGAATTCCTCCGGCGTTGTACAATGTTTCAGCCAATCAATCTCGTATCTAGCTCCCGTTTTGTTCTTGCAAAGCTTGAATGGAGCAACCTCATATATAAGAGGAATCTGTTGAGCGAGTTTACGTAAAGTTTCATCGTCATCCATAGTCAGATCCACATGTGCCACACCGAGATCTGGGTGTGGCGGAAGGGCTTTCATTGGTCTACAATAGAACAAGAGATTGTTATGACAGTTGATATAAGTTCTCTTCAGTAGAATGGCCTTGCGAGGTTCTCCTGACCAAGTTGTGAGCCGAGCCAGGAATCCTTCTACTGGCAAAGGCTCTTCCATCTTAACTCCATTAGAAGTAGTAATAATATGGGTGTATGGAATTTTCGGCCTCAGTTCAAGATCATGTGTTTTGTTCATGGCCCAGTTAGACTGAATATGAGCTTCGTTAATGTCAAAAATCCATTCCAATCGATCATAACGCCGCCACACTAATCCCATTTTTTGTTTTCCTTTCCAATGGTGGTCAACTGTTTCCCTCATAGTTTCAATTCCATTCAAGCTACTTAATAGCTGGTCCATTACGTACGATATCAGTCGACTCGGTGAAGAATCAAATCGTGAAATTTCAGAATATGGAACAAATGCAGCATGATCTCCAGAAGTCAGCTTTTTCATCTGGTCGAAGGACAGCTCAATCTCGGAGGTAATGCTCAGATCTGGTATTCTCACTTGCATGGTCTTCGGTGAACGTACCCCAATGATACTTGCAAAGAACGCTAGCCAGTTTAAAGCCGAATGCTCCGATCTTGCAGACAGCAGATAAATAACAGAGCCTCGTTTATCAGTGCTCCGACTCCAAAGCGCAATGGTCTTATCCAAAGATGAATAGAGGTTCACACCAAAATCTTTACCGAGTGTGATATCTAATTTAGATTTCGGCGAGCTCTTGTCAATCTCGATCTTGGCAACATTCCGTGAACTATAGAACTGCAACATTATTGGGGTATCTTCATTCCCTGTGCTTCGCGCTACAACAATGTATTCTCTCCATCTTTCCAGTGTTCGTGTGTCAACTGGTTCAGTTTCATTGAAATTAGGAGGCAGATATGTCTGATGTGAGTGCTTTACCATCACTAGCAGACGCTCTACCATCACCACTTCACCGCGCTTCTTCTTTTTGAGAAACTTTTTAGTGCTGACAAGTGTCGTGCGCGTTTTGTAATTCTTATGTCCCCGTGTACTGCTACTACGGGTTGCATCACTTCGCAAACCCTCGCTCTTAGATGAACGCAATGTGGTCGGGAATCTAACATTTGCAGTCCGAATTTGAACAGACTTCCTAGTATCATCCCCCTTTCTAGGAATCGTAACTTGCACTGGCACGTCTACAGACATGTTGCTAGATTGCTCGGCATTATGATGTATCAAGATTTCGGAGAGATATTCACGAGCGCTACCTGCGGCTGGTGAAAATGGCTCATTTAGATTCCTGTTTGTTGCACTTCTAGTGGGCTTAATGGTAAGATCGGTAGACGAATTATCATTGTCGTCGTCCGGCTCGGTCTCGTAGGCATCATATTGCTCCTCGGTATCCCTGATCCGGTCAGAACTCTGGACTGCCTCAATTGAATGATGAGAGAGGGACTCCTGAGCCGTTACAAAGGAGGAAACGGACGCCTCAGATTCAGACAGACCAAAGTCGTCCGACGGCTTTCTTCGAAACGCAGGTATGGCTGCAATCGCCGCAGGTGGCTTCGCAGCTTCGGTATTGTCGTTACGTTCCGTTCCGTAAGACGCGACATTATCACCAGCAAGAAGTAGGCTAGTGGATTTATGTGAAACAGGATGGTCTGATAAGGACCCATTGTCACTGTTTTCACCAAGTAATGTCAGCCTCTGGTGGTGTAGGGCTGGCGGATCGTCGTCCTGTAAGTAGTCATCGAAGTGGTAATCATGGTCATTATCATCACTCTCAGAATGTGTAGAAGAAAAATCATCCGTAGCCTCAATCTCGTTTATGGCACCTTCATTTATGGCAGTGATATGGTCAGGTAGAGGTGTAGTATGAACATGCTTAAACTTGGCATATACACGCTTCATGTGAGACGATTTCCAGGGCTCCCAGGAGCGCTTATTCTTTCTAATCCACTCCAATGGTATTGGTCCTATCACAGTCACCCTCGACTCTTTATCAATCTGCTTGGGCATGGAGTTATACAAGCATAGCGCAGTATACGAGTGTCTTCGGATCACTGCCTCGTCGCCGCCCCTCTTTGATGAAGCCATATCAGGTGGCTGTGTCTCCTGATAGTTATTATTGCCCTTATCCACAGTATCGAAACTCCTGCCTGTGCTTCGTCCAGAGACCCGAGGCATACCTACCCAGTGGCTGTGAGCAGGTGGAGCAACAGTGTTATGTGAATGTTGACCACTTTGGGATGATTAGATCTATCTCTCTTGCTAATAGATTAATATTGCTACAAAACATGCCTATGTATTTTCTCTTTAACAAAAACAACTACCACATCGCACAAGAGACAAGAAAAGGCCTTATATGTTCAAGAATCGGCTCATTAAATAGCATCTGTGAGCAGCTTGTTGAGTCTAGCAATCTTGGAGCTGACGCTCAAGTCTACTGTTCGTTCATCAACTTCGACGATCAATCCACCTAGGATTTCAGGATCAACTTTGTTAGATATCTGTAGAGTCTTTCCCTGGCCAACAAATTCGGATTTTGATATCGCGGCTTCTAGTCTTTTAAGGGTCTTGTCGTCTAGGGCCTCAGCAGATGTGACAGTAGCTTCGACCTTGCCATGATAGGCATTGCTTAGAACCTCGAACTTGTTAATGATTTCACTGAGTAACGGGAGACGATTGTTTTCAGAGAGAACTTTGACGAAATTGGAAACAGTCTTGTCGAGGCTAGCTGCCTTGCTGATGATTTCAACAACAGCCCGTTTATCTGAGGTTGACAGAGAGGGGTTGCTCAGAATTTGCGAGACCTTTGGGTCTTTTTCGATAAGAGTTCTAAGAGAAAGCAGAGATTTCTCAGTGGTTTCAATTGAAGAATCCTTGGCCGAAGCAGTATAGAGAGCTGAAGCGTAACTGCCTTCTAATCCGAACAACTGTACAGGAGGCGTGGTACTCTTAGGAGCAGCAGCAGTGGCATATGCACGTGCAACAGGGCGGATTGATTGTCGTAGAGCTCTTGCAAACATTCTTTACACTATCACTCTCGCCCGTACAAGTTTTCTGTTTCGGTTCGTGTAATCCGGGAGTTTGAAAATCCTGAAGGTGTTTTCTGTCGACAAATCAAAGTCGAGGATTGATTGGGAGAAGCCTGCACCAGCGTAAATTTGGTTTTGGTGCAGAACTCAGTCGGTGCTGATTTGTGCTAACATCCCACCTAAGTCTGTGGTGATCTAAAACTGAAATTTTCTTGAACTTAGCTGTAAAGGCGAAGCGTGTTGATTATATTCGATAATGATGACGCTGAGGGCAATGATTCGGCCTCAAACAGCCTCGACAATGGCGTCGTCAGTTTATATAACGCATTGTAGGCGATCGACGCAGCATAGCTCTGGTATCAAGGAAAACAGCAGTGCTGCAAACCCTACAGATGCACCAGCACCTCCAAAGAGGGTTAAGAAGTTTCAGGACGATTGGTTAAACTCAGCAGAGTCGCACAAATTGCAGAAAAAGATCGATAAGCTTGAGCTTGTCCCATTTGGCCAGCAAGCGAATCTTAACGCCTTGGAATTGCAAGATAAGGAGATGAGGAGACAGATGATCCTGAATAAGACCACAGTCAAGTTTAAAGTCCGTAAGCCCATTTCCCCGAGCTTAAGATGGTGGAGAACGCCAATATATCCATATCTTCACACGGGAAGTCCAATGTGGCAGCTCACTGTACGGAAGCCGAAGCATGGGGGAAGAAATAATACAGGCAAAATCACCACTCGACATAGAGGAGGTGGCTTTAAGCGACGTACCAGAAGCGTGGATTTCTTCAGAATGGAGACTGGACGCCATGAAGTTATACGAATTGAGCATGATCCTGGCAGAAGCGCCCACCTTGCCTTGATCAGAAGTGAAGAGACCCAGGCATATTCATACATTGTTGCCTCGATTGGACTACGAGCTGGCGATAAAATTGAAAGTTTCCGAAGCGGTGTTCCAGATAGAATTTACGAGAAAATGAATGGTGAAACTGATCCTGCCCTGTTAGCTGTTCATACAGCCAAGAGAGGTAATTGCTTGCCATTGAGAATGATTCCGCTGGGTACTGTAATCCACAATATTGGACTCACGAAAAGTGGACCCGGGAAGCTTTGCAGATCCGCTGGTACATATGGGAGACTGTTTGAGAAGATTGTTGACAAAGGGCGAGCTATTATTCGACTCCAGAGCGGAGAGCTTCGTTATGTTGCCCTAGACGCTTGTGCTACTGTTGGTATGGTTAGCAAGCCGGATCATCAACATATAAGTTTGGGCACTGCTGGAAGAAAAAGAAACCTGGGTTGGAGACCGACTGTTCGTGGTGTGGCTCAGAATAAATATGATCACCCGCTAGGTGGTGGAAGAGGTAAATCTAAGAGTAACAGAATTCCAGTTTCTCCTTGGGGAACTATTTCTAAGAGCAACTTCAAGACCCGTCGTGGGAAGCACGTGAATAAGCTGAAGATACAAGATCGACCAAGGGGGAATCTGAAAAAGTCAAAGAAAAGACCCTGAAATCGATGGATTTTGTATACTAGGATACTGTACATAAGAACAAGTTACGTTAAGGAAGGAGCTTTTTCTTAACCGCAAAAAAATACCATTATGATTAACAACAATATCTAAGATCTCTAATCGGCTATCCATATCTCAACTCTCCCTAATCCCTCATATTAGCCGCCTTAAGCTTGATGTCAGATGTTTCGTCCTCCAAACTTTGCGATTCTCCTCCAGGCGTCATAGACGAAAATTCGGTAACATCGGCAAACTGGCCATCGTTCGAGTTCAACATCAGGAACTGGTACCAGTCACCGATACTTAGTGTGTTTGGAGCCGCGCTACCGCTGTCATCTGGTGACGACTTGTATGGGCCAAAATCTGAAAGACCATGAGAATCAAAGTCATGCCCAGTCAGCAGCTCATTATGGCTCGTAGTTCCACTGCCACTTGCAGTATGTGGTTCTGTAGGTGTCTTCTCCGAAGATGAAATAGACATCCTTCTAGTACCTCCTGGATTGTCGTGGGATTCAGGAAACAGCTGTGATGGTTGAAAGTTATCTAAGAGGTTTGAATTTGAAGTAGAATCTGTGAAGAGGAATAAGTCTGAATGGTTCGAAACAACGCCCGGTGACTTATTATTTCCAACAATACCTGTATTAGTCAAGTTGTTTGCTAGGAACGTATTAGGTGACGGTACGCCGCTATTCTCTTGGCTTGATCGCACATAAGATGTCGACCGACTTCCTGTATTCAGCAGTTTATTTGGATTCTCAAAGGTATTGTCTACCAGAGGCCGTTTCAGAGGTAAATCTGTAGTAGGAGTTGGCGATCTACCAGTATCAGGCTCCATTAACACACCCCCATTTGTAAAGCGCTTGGCAGACCTTATAATTCTCTCTTTCATACTCTGATCTGTTTTCAAGATATTGAATAGGAACAAAAGCTTCTCTGCAGTGTCCCATACTTTACTAATCTCTGCGAGAATCGCTAGCCCCGACGAAAAAGCTCGCTGTGCGCCATCTGCAACAGCAGGTACAGGTGATTCTGTTTGGTATACCAATAGTATCATAGCTGAAAATACAGAATAAGTAACAAAAGCTGGGCAGTCCTGGATCTCTTTGAACCCCATTATATTTTCCATGATCCGAATAATCATATGGGCTGCTTGAAAGGCGATACCCCAAGAAGGATAGCCTTTGGTCTTTGTTCCATTGGCTGCCGGTATACTCGGTCGCTGTCTTAAACTATTTGATCGATGAACCAGGCACAGCGCCGTATAATATTGTGAATGAAGGAGAGCATTGAAGAATTCATGGCTTCTTTTGTCCTTTACTGAGTATTTCAGTTCCGGCGGAAGATGGTTTATCCAGGCAGCCATTGCTTTGTCGCACTGCTTGATCTCGGGAAGCTTATTCTGCCTCCTCGTCTGCTCTGCACCAGCAGAATACTGTTGGCTTAGGATTAAGCCCATGATTTCTGACAGTTTGACCTGATTTATAAAGTACAACGCATGATGCCGTGTTACAGAATATGGTGAAGGCATATCAGGCTCATCTTCATTGAATTCATCCAGGGTTATCATTGGTACGTCACAATCATCCAAATTTATCATCACTGGTCGTCCCATGGCTATTGCGGTATATCTGTCTCTCACAAAAAGTGCCCACCATACACGTTTCCACATGCGCTTTTCAATTTCTGTCATGGTCGAGTAATGATCGATATTACGATGTAGTCCGACACCCTGTGCCACACTTACAGCTACGCGCGTCCAGAAAAACACATTCTTAGTGATTTCGTCCGGACCGTCTGACCACCATCCCATCAGCAGACAGCTCTGAACTACTGTTATCTTGTCAGTTTCATAATTTGTATCGAATAGGGCCTTAGCACGTTTGTAGAATGTCTGAGTGGCTAATTTAGCTGACCCGTTAGTGTCCAATAAGCCAGGATTGCGACAAACTCGCGAGCCCGCAATCAACATAGCTTGAAATAAAAGTAAGGAGGGAGGGTTGGCAGCATCGTTGTATCTCCTCATAAATTGTGTACGATTGACCATAGGAATTATAGGGTGAACCTTCTCAAAATAGCTTTCTATAATGTCATCGCAGAGCTCTCTCGCGGGCAGAAGGAAAGCGCCCCTTATCTTCAAGATCTCCAAATCTTCCTTCTCCATCTGGCTTATTCTCGATCTTCCCTTGTCAGTATCATCAAACAGACTGTAATAATATCCCTCACTATCAGGCCCAGAGCCAAGAATCATACTCATACTAGCTGAAGCACCAATAAATGCCATGTCCCCTGGCTTCTGTGCCTGGCTATATATCATCTGTCTCCAATTTCTGTGTCTTTCAGCTTGCTCAGGCGCTATTTTGGAGCTCTCCAACTTGTTCTGTCTAACTGTAGGCAGTTCGGGAGTGCCATCCTCTGAGCTTTGGCCACCAGTCTGTGCACTAGATCCAACAGCACCTGTTTGCTTATTAGGTTCATCATCGTTATCTTCAGCTTTGATCTTCTTTCTGTTTTATTGTCAATTAGATTTCACTTCCGACATCAATAATATTACGTTTCAAAGTACGTACTTGCTTGTCTTGCGGGCTCGCACCTCTGGGATTCGACATTCGCATCCGAACGCGGCGCAGTTCTGTAAAACGCCAAACGGTTAGCAAAGACCTATCGTCGCTCGCCTCATAACATATTCGTAAACTTACTGTGCACGGCATATGAACAGTCACATCACATCGTACCTTTCGTGCATGACAGCTAAATAAATTGTTGTCAATGTTAGACAACGCCCACAAATACCCATCGGAACAAAAAAAAATCTACGGTCACACAAAAACGTACATCTCACAAGCTCTTGAAGCCCTAGACTTTGCTCGTCGGAAACTGCTCTTCTTCGAGTCAGCGTCGTCCTCCTTGCTTGACATGGTTGCACAGGTGATAGTAATCTAAGCCGGCAAAAAACTTTCGTGGAGCCGAAATGCACTTGCGGGGTTGGAAGCGATGATGGAAGGGTCAATCTCCTGAGTACGGATAACTACTGCCTTACTGGCTCTCGACGTCCCGATTTCCGAGTCGGGGATGCGATTGGCTGAATTACAGAGATGAATATGTCGAATTT
This sequence comes from Diddensiella transvaalensis, assembly GCA_030555955.1. NCBI lineage: Eukaryota > Fungi > Ascomycota > Dipodascomycetes > Dipodascales > Trichomonascaceae > Diddensiella > Diddensiella transvaalensis. Next base: position 186,140 of record JANIVV010000005.1, on the reverse strand, counting down.
CAACTATTAAAAGCACTGGCCAATATTTTTCAGCCAGATGTTTCAATGTCTTTGAAGCTTAAATGCCTCTCTGCTCTGCTGCGAATGAAAAAGCCTTTTAAAGTTTTGACCACCAGGGACTCTGGCAAATAGCGGATTCAGCATCCAAGCTGGCCCTAACTCCGCGCAAAGGAAAGGGCTGAGACATGCGCGGAGAAACTCTAAGCTCTCTCCAAGGCATTATTATTATTAGAGAGCAGCGCCGAACATAGGGTAACTCGAAAAAAAAAATAGACAACAGCTAGCTAGGTCTTCGTAGAGGTTCATGGTGGCTGAAGGATTGCGATCTACTTACCTTTTAGTGGCAGGGGCATGTATCGCATTCTCGTTAGTGTCCTGGTACCGGGCTTACGAAAAAGATGTCAGGCTCCGGAGGGGAAAGATCAAGCTAGGAATAGCCGGACTCATTGGCGACACGCCGATGGTCCGAATCAATTCGCTTAGCGATGCTACTGGATGTGAGATCCTTGCCAAAATGGAAATGCAGAATCCTGGTGGAAGCGCAAAGGATCGCGTGGCATTGGCCATCATAGAGGAAGCCGAGAGTAGAGGCCTGATCCGGCCGCATTGTGGGGATATGGTATTCGAGGGAACCAGTGGCTCCACAGGTATATCTTTGGCAATGCTGTGCCGTGCAAAGGGCTACGTTGCCCATATTGTAGTTCCTGACGATACGAGTCAAGAAAAGGTTGACCTGCTGCGACGACTTGATGCCAAGGTACATTTGGTCAGGCCGGCGAGCATTGTCGACGAGAACCAATATGTTAACTTTGCTCGATCTGCTGCCGAAGCCGTTAATAAAGACAGTAACGGGGAAGTGCGTGCGATATTTGCTGATCAGTTTGAAAACGAGGCAAATTGGCACGCGCACTTTAAAAATACTGGGCCCGAGATTTATGCTCAGACTGAGGGCAAGTTGGACGCATTTGTCGCCGGCGCTGGCACTGGAGGAACAATATCTGGAGTTTCAAAGTACTTGAAATCCAAGAACAGTGATATCTTAGTTGTCCTGGCTGATCCGCCCGGTAGCGGTTTTTATAACAAAGTCAAATACGGGGTAATGTTTGATGCGAAGGAGAAGGAAGGAACCAGAAGAAGGCATCAAGTAGATACAGTCGTGGAAGGAATTGGACTCAATCGCATCACAAGAAACTTTGATGCTGGCTGTATAAATATAGACGATGCAATACGTGTGTCAGACGATGAGTCTTTGAGAATGGCTAAATATCTGGTCGATAATGACGGCTTCTTCGTTGGAAGCTCGTCTGCAGTCAACTGTGTCGCTGCATTTAAAGTTGCTAGGCAACTTGGCCCTGGTCATACGATAGTCACTGTATTATGTGATTCCGGGTCAAGGCACTTGTCAAAGTTCTGGAAACTGGCTCAAGAAGACAAAGTTGGCGACCTGGATCACTTTTTTCAGTTACTGTGACGCATTGGCCATGTACAGGAAATAAGGGTGGTCACCTACGCCGTCGAATTCAATCCCGCTCTCCTGAGAACCCGTGTCTCCGAGGAGTCGCTCCAAGAGCGTCCTTGTGGTGTGGCGTGTCGTGTATATTTCGTCAGAACGTGAGGCAGATCCAAATTGCCAACTTTTCTCATTTATGTCACCTGACGAAGCAATCTTTGAGCTTTCTGACGATGCAGTGTCTGTTATTTTTGATGGATCGGTATCATTGCAAGATGTTCCAGGTATTATTACATTCTCATCCTGGCTTGAAGTTGGTGCCTGCCGAGGTGTTGAAGTCTCTAAGGTTTGCGAGACGCTACTATCAGTTTCGAAACTATATTTCTCTAGCACCACGGGCTTGAGCTGAGCTGTCTTCTTTCGAGCCTTAGTTGTTAAGGATGCATCTGAAGTCTCAGTCGCAGCCTTTCGTTTCCTAGAAATTCCAAGAGATGGGCTAATTTCTGGAGATTGGGTCCAAGGGGGAGGCTCGATGCTCCCTACAATGCGCTCACCTGGAAAGGTAACTCCTACACTAGTTAGATATATAGAAATAAATTGAATGGCAATACAATGATTTACCTCCTGCCTGTGACTGCAGATCTGATGGAGAGCTTCTTTCATAATTTGGCAAATCTATCTCCGCTTCAAGCAAGTTCGTTCCGACGACTTGCATGTTCCACATTCTCATAACCAGGAAAAACTCGTCAATTACCAGTACTGGAATCCCTCCATATCTTCCTGCAGTCCTGTTGAGCCCTATATAGGGCATTGGTCTCTTCTCAGATTGGACACGACCGATCTCTTTAGTTTTGAAGAAGCACAACTCAGAAATGCAAATCTGGATAAAGCTAAAGTCCATATCTCCAGTGACATTCATTCGGGCACCACTTTTGAATTTTCTGCAGGCTCGTTCGCGGAAAATACACAAAACATTATAGTGTCCATCACAGATCTCTGCAAGAACATGTCCGTTAACCTCAGCCGCGTCATTGAAAACCCGCGAAACTTGAACCAAATATCTCCTAGCACCCGATTTGGGGACCATATAGCGTAGTGTGTGCTTCTCCCTCATAGATATACAGGCATTGTTTATAAAAGACTTTATAAATGCCTGCACAAGTTGTGACATGTTGTTATGTCAAGCGCTGGTGCCTCCAAACACGCGAACTCTAGTTCGCTGGGTTTGCATTTAAAAATTGAAGTTGCGGAAGCTATTTGTTGCATAAACCAAACTTTGCGAGCCCAGTTGCCATAGACATCTCGTCGACCTTCCAGGCTGAACTCGACGACTTTAAATTTTAATAATCTGATTTATCAAAGATCACAGCAGAAGGTTATATATAGCTAAACCGGACTCAACGTTTGGGGAAGCTAGGGTGTCATGTACAATAGGGGTGGATCTCGACATCACACGCAAGGTAAGAAACTGGAAATCATAATAACTCTAGATTATGTCTAACAGTACTAGGTCACGGCGACTACCGTTCCACATATACGCACCATGGCAACGGGTATGGACCCCGAGATTTCAACCGATATAGTGCTCAGCATGGTGATACGAAAAGTAAGCAGACAGGGTCCCATGATTCTCTATCGTTGATGTACCCTATGTCAGTGAGTGCTCAGATGAGAACCATATTTGTTGCAGGGCTGCCAAGCGGGGTTCCGGATGGACCCGTATCCAAAGCTCTACGAGTGATTCCGGGTCTGGATCAATGGTATCGTGTTCTTTTGGCCAATGGAGATCTTTCTAGTTATGGATTCGCACGATACAGCACTATGGAACAAGTTATGGCAGCACTTGAAGTTTTGCCTAAGATTTCTTTAACTGCTTCCGAAGCTCTCATATCAACAGCAGAGGAGAACACGATGAGCTGGATTAAGTCGTACCAAGGGCCTTCGACGGCTGCGAGGCTAGTGGGGCTCAGTATGGACGAGATTGTATCAAGGATTAGCAGTATTTTAACATCATGGAAGGTGACAGAATTTCCTAATCCTGGCGAAGACTCTAAGGATTCTATGCTGAACGAGGAAAATCAAATATCCGACCTGATCAACAATGCGTTGAACGACAAAATAGAAATCACCGAAAATCAATATCCTGATGAGGATATCGAAATTTTGAAAGATGAGATTAAGAGGTTTCGTCAGCAATCTTTGAAGTTTGAGCAAATCAAGAAAAAGGCAGATGAGGACTACAACAGAAGGACTCAGCAAAAAATAGCCGAGGCCACTGCGCTTGCCTTGCAGAATGGGCATAGAAGTGAGTCCACTAAGCGTAGCGAAGAAATGGAACAGCTTGATTTTTCGGACGAGGAGAAATATGCTGCTGAAATGGATGATCTTGCACTAGAAACACAAGCCCAGCGCAAAAGAGATCAGAATTTGCATTCAGATTTTGAAGAGCGTCAACGTAAGTGGGTGTTGCGTGAAAAGTCCCGATCCCATGCATTAGAAAGAGAGAAGATAAGGGATGAGATTTCAGATAAAAGACGTGCAGAGGAAAAGGAGCATGCTCTTCTAAAGTTTGCTGAGTTCAGAGACCAGAGTGAGCATGCCATGAAAACTATGGAATACTACTTTGACCATGCATATTGGGTCAAGTCACGTATGGAGTCTCGTGAAAGGGAAATAGCTAGGGATAATCGTGATGAGGAGGAAGAAGAGCAGGAGATTCAGGAGCTCCAGCGTACACAGCCGTCGGCTTTGCTGCCTTCCAGTAAGAACGCAGGTACTAAAATATCACTTTCATTAGGGAATGCAGCGGCAGCAGCTATTTCGACGTCGAATAAGAAGGTAACTTCGGCAAGACCTGCAGCGGTCTGGGCTGAAGACGACGAAAATCGCCAAATAACGAAACGAACCATCAAACCTTTGGCAGAGAGCTCACAGGACCTCAGAATCAAACTCGCTGCGCTTGAAAGTGAAATTCCAACCGAAACATCTGCTATATTCAGCTGGCCCGTCAAGTGGGACGAAGTTGATGACGACTTGTTAGAGGATGTCATGCGTCCATTTGTGGTGGCTAATATCATCGATTATTTAGGAATTCAAGAGGATGATCTAATCAATTTCGTGCTCAAACACATTAAAGATCACAAATCACCAATTGACTTGAACTCAGAACTGGAAATTACCTTGGATGAAGATGCACCGGTTTTTACAACCAAAGTCTGGCGGTTGCTTATAGTTGAAACTGAAAAAAGAAATAGAAAGTTCTGATGTATAAATTATTTTATGTATAAATATTATTAGAGATCTATATCTAACTCTATTGAATCGGGATTGAGCGAGACAGAATCCTCCTGGTATGTCTCAACTGCTACAGTAGTACCTGACGCACTAGGTACAAACCCGATAGGCGCAGTGGCCTTCTTGTCAAGGTCTGTCATTGCACTGTCATTTTCAGTTGGAATATTGCCATTCATAACTTCAGCTGCTATGTGAGCTACATCGCCCCCAAATTTGGCTTTGATACTTCTCTTGATACGAAGCATGTCCTTATATGTATCTTCTGATCCATGTTTCACTTCGAACTTTTCCCACTTTGTCCAGAATTCTTGCATTCTGAGAGGATCATTGAACTGACTAGTGAAACCAAACAGTGCACGAGCCCTGTCTATCTCGCCAAGGTTCTCCTCGACGTCAATAAACTGCTGGCATATTATATTTGCTTCAGAGTCTGCCAAAACATCGATGGCGCTCTGGAATATTGGGCGAGTGGACGGCAACCCAAAGTTTTCTACTACTCTTGCAATATAAAACTGGAACACTTCAAGCCTACTCTTGTCATCCACTGCTTTAGAAGCACGTTCATATATGTTGATAGCATTTCGTACCAATCCTCGATCCTCTTCAAGTTTCCCATAAAGAAGGAATAATGGCATGGACAGATTTGGAGGACAACTCTCCAGAGCCTGCTCGAATAGATCTCTCAGCCTTTCCATTGCGAGCTTGCGTCCAATGGCTTTTTGAAGATAGATGTTCCAAAGTTCAAATGCAAGCGGGTACGAAAAGAGCTCGAGACCACGCTCGTATACTTTGAATGACTCCTCGAAATATTGATTTTCTTCCAAAAGAGCAGCATAGTTCACAATTGTCAGAATGGTGCCAATCTTCAACTCAAATATTCTGTTGTACAAGGGTTTAACTTCCTCCAACGTGCCAACACTTTCCACCAAGTCCACATAGAACGACCAAATCTTCATACTCTTATGCAATCGCTCTTGAGGCGACTTAGAGTCATCAAAAAAGTCTATTGACGAATGCTTTGGGCCTACAGTAGCCTTTTTAATCACATTCATCGAGCCATCATAGTTATCGTGCCGTAGCTCCATCTCGGCCCATTCTATCCATACTTCTGATAATTCATCAACAGATCTAAAAGGTACCTTTGTCGCTTTATCAAGAATTATTCTTGCAGTATCAAGATCTCCACCATTTTCGTAGAATTGTGCAAACTTGACCCACAATTCGTAGAGTTTACCATTTGCCCGCTTCGGTTGTATAGTCTCGATAGCCTCATTGTATGTTTTCACCACCTGTTCTTTATTATTTCCCCAAAGTGCTGCACGTTTCTCCCATTCTGATACATTATTAGGATCTTGTCTTAAAAGTACATCGTTAATAATAAATGGACGGCGATCCATCAATTGCTCGAAAGACTCCATCCGGCGATCCAATTCCAGATTATCACCAGAGCCTTCTTCCATTAGTTTAGCAAGTAGAGTTTCCTCGAATTCTGCGTAGGAATCGAAGATCTGTGTAAAATCTCGCAGAGTAGTTGCCAAATGTAATCCCTCCTCAAATATATCTCTTGCCTTATCCATTTGCGACCGATTAATCCAATACTCTGCCAGCAGAGCATAGAGCCTACCCATCTGATCCGTATATTTTTTAATTGCGCCTCTAATAACGCTCTCAACATCGATTCCAGATATTGATTCCGAGTGATGAACTAGAAGCTCGATCAAATCCTCCCAGATACTGAATTGATCCTTCCCTACGACTGTATCCGAGTCAGGATTGGCTAGCAATTTTATGATCAGCGAGCTAGCAGTTTCAAAGCTACCCAGCTTTATAAGAGACTCAATGCATGTGTAAGTTTCCGTTGGCATGAACAGAACATACCGCTGCCATATGTGAGACGCAGTCATAGGATTGGCTCGTGTCTGTGCAAACTGCAAGTATAAAGGCCATATTCTCTCATGCTGAGACAGGGGGAGCTCTTGCAACGCCATATCAAACACTTGCCTAGTGGCTGAAATATCACTGTGCATCAATCTGAACTCGAGGTAGTCTGTCCATAGTCTTGGCATCTTGTTCAGAACAAGCAGCGCTTTGGTATACAGTTTGTTGACTTTGTCATATTCTGATGTATATACCAAAGGGTCCATCCCTTTCAGGAGTCTTACTCTGAGATCTAGATACATCTTCCAGACTTTGTATGACCGCCTGAGAGAAGCACATGCTCGCTCAAATACAAACGCTCTTTCGCGAAGCGGTCTTTCGGCCTTATGCTCGATATACCGAAGCCATGGCTCCAGGCGGTAAGGATCATTCAGGACCTGCTTTTCATACGGAATATCACAGTCCAATATTGGTAGCATTACAATTCACTCCCCGTATTGCGTGAAAAACAGCGCGGCCCCCGATCAATATAATTTATTTGGAGGAACTGTGCGGACAAGTTTTTGTCCCAGCCAATTATTAAGTGAGTGTGAGTAGACGCCAGGCGGACATCTGGTTTATCTGATATAAGGAGAATGTCTGGCGCTAGCAATAGGTAAAGTTGAAGCTTCATCCAGCAAGGAGACAGAATTATGTGACTAATTGAATAGAGAGGCGGTCTTTCCCACTCGAATGACGCTTTCCCTGATGAAGGGAAAGCTCAAAGGCGCTACCCAAGGGCATAGCCTGTTGAAGCGGAAATCAGAAGCGCTCACAAAGAGATTCAGAGATATCACTCGGCGAATTGACGACGTATGAAATAATAAGATAATTCTAGCTGATTGGTGTAGTATTCTAACTTCGTGACAGGCCAAGAGGAAAATGGGCAAGGTAATGCAGACGGCTGCGTTTTCGCTGGCCGAAGTGTCGTATGCTACCGGAGACAATATTGCCTATCAAGTTCAGGAGTCCGTCAAGACGGCCAGATTTAGAGTTAGAGCAAGGCAAGAGAATGTATCTGGAGTGTATTTGCCACAGTTTGAGGCATATTATGATGACAACAGCAACGATTTCCAGATGACAGGCCTTGGCCGAGGAGGACAACAAGTTCAGAAAGCAAAGCACGTATATTCTCAAGCGGTGGAAACACTTGTTGAGCTTGCTTCTCTTCAGACTGCTTTTGTTATCCTGGATGAGGTTATAAAAGTTACCAATCGAAGAGTAAATGCAATTGAGCATGTGATTATCCCTCGTACAGAGAATACCATCAGCTACATTAACAGCGAACTGGACGAACTTGATCGAGAGGAATTCTACCGTCTCAAGAAAGTTCAAAACAAGAAGCAGAGAGACAACTCTGCGCGGGAGTCTGAACAGCAGGCTTTGAAGGTCGAACAGGAAGAGAAAGGAGAATCGACAGAGACCACTGCTGAGGTCAGCTTGCCCCACAAAGTAATTGCGAGCGGCGACGAGGAAATAACAGATCTGACTGCAGAGGACGATGCAGACGTGGTATTCTGACGTCTAAAGATTTCTGTAAAATGCATCTATAAATATATAAATTAATCTCTATCTTTTCTAATAAGCAGTAATGTTACAATTGATCTAGCCATTGCTGGGATGATATCTGCTTTAGACGACTCAAAGCACGAGAATATGCAAACTTCTCCTCCTCGCCACCAGCAAACAGGCTGCCATCAGATAACAGGTCCGAGTCCGCATCATCAAGCTCCTTTTTGGCCGCAGCAGCAGCAGCAGCAGGAGGCTCCTTTGCAGAAGTCACAAGATCCTCAGCGTTAAACAAGTGCTCAAACGGCTTTTGCGCTGTGACAGCAAGCTTTGTCTGTGATTCGTAGGCTGCATCGAGAAACGTGATAAATCGTCTTGTGATATCCGTCCTGCGTATAGACAATTCGGGAATGTTAGTGAGAACAATACCTGGGTACGCCCTAGTAATTTCCAAATAGTCAGCTGCACTAAGTGGCTTATCACACAACTCGTCAAAGGAGAATTGAGCGACTCTGCCTGGCGATGATTTGGGAATTAGAATAGGTCTACCCCAGATTTCAAGATGATCACCTATCTTTACAGGCTGATCCTGCCTAAAGTACTCAAACCACTCATTAGCATGATCCTCTGCCTGACGTCTGACATCACTCAGGCGTTTGCCAGCGGGAGGAAAGTAGTACACACCGCTAGCAGGTCGATCGACTTTCCTATAATCGGTAGGGGACTTCAAGTAAATAACTTCGTTGAGCTCCTTCAATGCTGTTATACAGGGGACAAAGGACTTGCGCTGTACGCCATCCTTATAAAGGTCATTTGGCTCACGATTCGAGGTCATGAAAGTAATGACTCTATGTTTTGGCGAGTACAATATGTCTAGCAATCGTCGAAGAATCATAGCATCAGCAACATCAGTGACTTGAAACTCGTCAAAACACAGAACATTAGACTTCCGTGCAATGTCTGCCGCTATGGCGGGTGCTGTATCATAATCAGCGCCATGCAGCGAATGCAGCTTGTGAGATTCCTTGTGGACATTTTGCATGAAGTGATGGAAATGGATCCGACGCTTTGTGAGATGCGATGGAACCGTAGAATAGAACATATCCATCAGCATGGTCTTGCCGCAGCCCACATCTCCATAGAGATAAATACCCTTTGGCTGGCCTTTGAGCAGGTGTGGAGCGTCTGTTTCCTTACTGGCGGAAGAGCTTCCGCCGCCGCTAAAGAGTCTACCAAATACAGAAAGCTTGCTGAAGTTTGGACGCTCTCCTTGAGACTGGGGTGGACTAAATCTCTTCAGAGCTGAGTGAAGCGTTTCTAAAGAGCTCAAGACTCCTTGGTAGATGTTAGAAGAATCCGCCTAATGTGAAGAACACTGCTCTCGCGCTAACATACCTCGCTGATAGTCATCATTCCGGATTTTGTTCTTGGAGACCAGATAATCATACTGCTCGACAGGGGCTAATAAATTCCCTCTTGTTAGTAACCTGAAACCCCGATCCCTCAACCATGCACGTTCTTTACATACTTCTGCTGACGGACGACGTTTCATCTTCACTCTTGCGGCTGCTGATCCGAGAATGTCCTTTGGTTGAATACTGAGAAAATCTAATCACTCGGAGTCCAGGCCAAATGCTCCTGAGCACTGGAGGAGGGGCCATCATGCTGTGAGACCTAGAGGCTGGATAACGACACTTAAACGGGTATATATCACTCCCTTGATGAAAAGAACAAAACGGTCTATTGAATATTACAACGTTCTTCTGTCCGGCAGTCGCCGTGTCGCTTATTATAAGTTCATCCACTAGCAGGTGGTGCATTTCGGTCCGTGCTGGCCGGTGGCCGGCAACGAGCCAGTCGAGCCCCACACAGTTCGGCGCCGCCGCACCCATTGCATCGCTATGCAGCTATTATTGCCTATTTGGACCAAAGAACGAGTCCTCCTCTCTGGGTGGAGCATCAAAACTTTAAGCAACTGTTAACCTCCGCGACGCGTTTTCGTAATTAGAACTGTGATGCACAACCGCCGTCTTGTAGTCCAATAGCGAGGGTGGGCATGTCCAGCCCTTGCAACTGATAGTGTTATATCCCAAGAGCCCTCATAGAGACGCGTTAGATCGCGATCATTGCTAGGATTGGTCCCAGATCTGCAATGTCAGTTCCCCATCTGTATACATGATCGTCCCAAAGGAAATTTTTTCTGTTGATTAAGCTTAGGGGACATTTTTGTTACCCCTTTTTATTATTAGGCGAGGTTTTTGGTTAGCCGTGGTGGTGCGTGCTGCAAAATATTGTGTTCTCCACCTGGTGTGTCAACAACAACAACTAATTACTCCTTTTCTCTTCTTCTTCTTCTGAGACTTACCCCCTTTGTGAACGAAGTCACCGCCAAAGAAATTCGAAGGACGTACTTTGGTGCGTTTCAAACGGCGTGTGCAGCATTTATTTTCGAGCGCTTGAGAGGAGAACAGAACAGGAGCATCCAGGTGTGTTCCATTTTGGTTGCGTAGATATATGCAAAACTGGCTCCAGTCGAATACGCAGTTTTAGGTTGGTATCTCTCATCTCAACGAGGTTCAAGAACGATCCAGCTAACGGAGATTGTGTTCTTTGATTATTATAGGAAAGGATAGTTCGATTGTTCAAGATACGGCTCGCGACTGTTATTAAACTGTAACTCTTTTTTTCTTACTGCTTCGTCTTTTTTTGCTTCGACACACATTCATTCGTTTCTTTATTGTTCATTTATCCTAAGGAAAGCCTCAAGGATATCGACCTGATTTCCCGAGCTATCGTTCACGTCACTCGTTTTATTTTATCGATTTTGGATAGTTACTCGTGCTGAAGAGTGTTGCATTTAGCGGCTCCTCGAATTAGGTTACTGAAAGCCCAGCATTGTTGAAACATCACAAATAACACGGTCGAATTCGAGTCACTTGAGTTCATTGGGATCGCAAACTGGGAAAAAAAGGATATTAAGGCTTGCTGTGCTAAGTTTTGGATATTTTATTTCTCCAGAAGAAGCAATCATAAGCTTTTGGCAGGGGGCTCTACAGGTTCAGATTCTTTCTTATATTTCTTTCTCCATGTAAGTATTTTTGGCGTCACTTGTGACATATTGGCCTGTCTAAGACATCCTCTAACTCTGTCAAAATAGTCATTGACAACCTTAATTTTTATAGGGAACGCCGAATAGGAGAAAAAAAGAGATTGCTGGAATTTCAGAGATCCAGCTAGTGGCCAAGAGAAACATTAACATAGTTGGGTTTTGTTAGCATCTCAACATTATCTTTTAATTCAGGTCAAACGGGACCCTTTCGTTCGTTCTTTGGAAAAGAAGAAGAGAGAACTTCTGGACCACCATATTCTGGTTATTACTTGTGAAGTTTGGTTGTGGTGTCAGTCCTTCTCTTGTGAATAGTATTATTATCCTGCTGTGAAGGCTCTGTTTTAATTTTTCTGGGGATTGAGTACTTTTTTCTCTGCGTTTTGGAGCTTCTTGTATGATGAGACTACTTCCGGAATTTCGTGCTTTACTCGCGTTTCTTCTGTTGATACAGGTCGGGTCGGCTACGTTTCGTAGACCGGTAGGTCGACGAGGTGTTGTAGAAGCTGATCCATACGATAAGCCACGGCATTATTTACCAACGGTGGTTAAGCGGCAAATCGTTCATGTTAATGTAACAGCCCCAACCACTATGCCTTCTTCCTCCCAAGAAGAGAGTTCGAGCTTGAGCTACGAACCTCAGATTGGTTCTTCATCAATTGTACGCTCGACTGTAGCATCAACCGGTGTTGGGATCCCTTCAGAATCAGCTGGACCTGGTCATGTAGAAGGGGCTATTGCTAGCAATGCCATATCCGGTGGAAATACCTTTTCAGACTTGCTTAATTCTGAGACTCAGTCTCCACAGATCCCAGCGAGTTCGTTAGAGTCGTCTTCTGATTTTTCGGAGAGTCAACCTACCAGTTTACCAAGAGTCCTAACTGTGACTGTGACTCCCGGCGAGGTTCCTGCCTCAGGGGTCTCTAGTTCTGCGAGTTCTGTGAGCGCTACAAATTCCCAAGGCGAAGAGATAAAGTCCCAGGATTCATTTTCCTCGGCACCCTCGTTTGTGGATTCAATTCTACCTTCGGGCATTCAGAGTGTATTTTCTAGCATGCTATCCAATATTTTGCCTACCTCTGATAGCTCTTCATCAGAAACTTCTCTGTTGACTAGACGAAGTACTTCGGATTTGGGTTCGAGCTCGGCTGCATCCTCATTTAGCGCTATTGAATCGGACATAAATTCCGCATTTTCGGGATTGCTAAATAGCCTGTCTTCTGATGTTCCTGTCTCATTTTCTGGACCAGCTACTGCAGCCCCAACATCGTTTGCAAGCGTAAGAAGTGTTCAACCGGATTCTGTGATAACGAAAAGATCCTCATCTTCTAGCGCACCAGAATCGTCTGACGACAGCTTTTCTTCGATTATCAACACTTGGATCAGTTCTTTAGGCCATACTGATGGCTCATCATCCTCTGATGGCGGACCTGCTAGTGCGACTTCGACTGCCAGCACTTCATCTGATACTGGTGTGCCATGGTGGGCAATCCCGCCTGAGAGTTTGCCAAGTTCTGTTCCGACATCCTTTCCCGATTCTACTTTAGCCTCGGGTGCTTCATCGGCGACATCAGCATCGCAAGCTGGATCTAGCACTACCCCTGAGGCTGCTTCTTCAGATGGCTCTAGCTCTAGTACTGATCCGGTACCATCAGTTGCTCTGCCGGTAGGTTCTTCGGCTGCTGTAGGCGACTCTGTGGACACGTCTTCTGTCGTGGCTGGCGAACCATCTTCGGCTGCCGCTGATACCACTCCGTCGTCTTCTTCCCCTGTGGCTGTTGCTTCTTCAAATTTGGCATCTTCAGCCCCTGTTGTGGCAATAACGCCCAGTGGCTCAAGTACACCTGCTGCTTCTCAGCCTCAGACTTCGAGTGCAATATCAAGTGCAGGACTGCCGCTTGCACCAAGTGCTTCAGCACCAGTAAGTAGTGCTCCTGCTGCTATTGGTAGTATGACGACTGCCCCGACATTACCTTCAAGTGCTGGGTTGGGTAATTCTCAAGCAGTTTCTGCATCTAGCCCGATTGCTTCCAGCGCACCGGTAAGCTCTGGTGTTGTTGTTCTATCATCTGCTGCACCTTCTGTTCCAGCTTCAAGCTCAATTCCTGTCTCAAGTGGACTGCCTGCTGTTTCTGCTTCGGCTCCAGTGTCGAGTTCGAGCCCAGTTTCTGCAAGTGTCCCAGTCAGCAGCACACCTGTTGCGTCTTCTTTGGGCTTAGGCAGCGCTCCTGTTCTATCTTCAACAACCACTTCGCCTGTAGCTAGCGTTCCTGTAAGCTCTGCGCCTGTAGTATCTGGGCCGGTAGGATCATCAAGCTTCCCTGTATCTGCCGTACCTACATCTGGTTCTGTCTCTGGTGTTGTCTCTGACGTTAATTCAGTCTCAGCATTGCCGACGTCAGCTTCGGTTAGTGGTGTGGCTACTGGTCAAGCTACATCTGTTAGTGCGAGTAGCCAGTCTTTGCAGGTGGTCAGTGATGTACCAGCTTCACCCTCTACTGCTTCAATCCTTTCTGGAGTTCGTGGACAGCAGACTTTTGGGCTCTCGACTGCAGTCAGCTCAAAGTCCGCCGCACCTCCAACTGCCACTCCTCAAGGCGAACCGACAACAAGTGATTGGCTTCCTACTGTTCTGATAACTCAGGGAACAAATGCTGCTGCTACACAATCTAGTAGCTTGGAACCTCTTGCCACTAGTTTGCCGTCGACCCTACCCAAGGTTATTGCGCCTACAGGAGGTGTTTCATCTCGACCTGCAGATTCTCAGCTAATCCAAATTGGATTTGATTATTCTCTAAACTATCCATTTGTGGTTGCTAATCCATTGGCTGCTGCTCAAATTTTCGACTACCTTCCAATTGGTCTTGCTGACGGTCTGGAGATTACGGAAACTAATGTCTCGATGAGAAGCCTGGAGCCATATCAAAGTGATCATGCCGGCTATATAGTGACAGTTGCTATGACGTTTATACCCAACGACCTCGTTTCCACCTTGGACGCTCTAATTCATACGCCAACTTCGCAACTATATCGAGATTCCAATAGTCGTGTTTCAGCATTGATGAACTTGATTGACCCTTCTATTCCCTTAATTCCGGGTCAGGGTACTGGCGTGGGTGGAACTGGTTCAACTGGCACAGCTCCTCAAGCTGGGGATGGTCAGCAGGGCAACAGCGGAACTTCACCGTCCAGTAGCCCTTCGGGAGCTGCTCCTGCTCCTGGGCCTGTCAGCTCAGATTCAGGATCATTAGATCAAAGCAGTAGCTCCGCACCATCTCCTAAGGTTAATACCAAGACTGTTGGAATTGCAGTAGGTGCTATTGCAGGTGCAATTGCATATGGAGGAGCTATCTTCCTTGTTTCTAAGAAGTACAGAAAGAAGAAGCAGCTTATGCTGAGTGGACGAGAATCACCTCTAGCTGCTGGAGCTAACGGAATCCCTTACTTTTATGACGATCAATCCAGTAGCAGCCGGTCTTCTGAATTCAGCTCTAATCAAAGTGGAAGTGGAAGTGGAAGCGGAAGTGGAAGTGGAAGTGGATCGCGTTCCATGACCAGTAGCAGTGGTCGATTCCCTGGCATTGACAGCATATTACCAATAGGACAACAGATTTCGCAGCCTGTAATGAGCGAGAACTCATTGGGCTGGTTATAGAGGGTGACATTTTGTCTCACAGTGCATTGTTTAGACAGACCATTTTTTTCTGATTCATTATTTTTATTTCTCAAAAGTCCAAGGTTTGAATGATATTGTTCATTTAAATTATTTTTTATTTACCACTTTTTTTTATTTTGACTCTACTTTATTTGCTTCTACCTTAAGTATTACTAGCTTTTATTTCACTTAAAATTAATTCTTTTGCTTTATTGTAAGTTGCAACTCGAAGCTCTACCTTTGGGCTATAAGTCTACAAGCCTATATCAAAAATTTGGTCACAAATTTGGTGACATTGCACGTGATGGAGACCTCCGCTCTTCGTTACTTTCGCCGGCTGACTGACTCTTTCAGCTCAAACCAACTACTCCCTCCGGTCAGACATCAACAACTGCTGCCTTGGGCTTAGAGTTTTTGGAAGCAAATAAGAGAAAAAATGGATATGTCAAGTTCAGTTAGCACAGCTATGACGTCGTACCCGCCATCGCCAGCTCCTTCGAGCCCGAGGAATGGTCGCAGATACGCACTGGAAACCGAACTTGTCTACTCGGAGACTTCAGATCAATATCGAGCCTCAAGTGTGCCGATATACCAGACTGCCACTTTCAAGCAAGATAGTCTGACTAATATGGGCGAGTACGACTACACAAGAAGTGGTAATCCCACTCGATCTCATCTCGAGCGACATTTGGCGAAGATCATGAACGCTAAGAGAGCACTAGCGGTATCTAGTGGAATGACAGCAACAGATGTTATTACAAGGCTTCTGAGACCAGGTGATGAGGTTATTGCCGGCGATGATTTATATGGTGGAACCAATCGTCTGTTGAAATATCTAAGCACAAACCAGGGAATCATTGTTCACCATGTTGACACTACAAACAACGAGGCTGTTCGAGCAGTAGTCTCTGATAAGACAAAAATGGTATTGCTGGAAAGTCCGACCAATCCTTTAATTAAAATCGCCGATATTAAAGGTGTGGCCAGTTTGGTTCATGCTGCTAATCCTGATGCCATTGTAGCAGTTGACAACACTATGCTTTCACCTCTTCTCATGACTCCGCTGGATCTCGGAGCAGACATTGTATACGAGTCGGGCACTAAATATCTCTCTGGTCATCATGACATCATGGCTGGAGTTATGGCCGTCAATAACCTTGCCCTAGGCGAGAAGCTATTCTTCACGGTCAATGCATCTGGATGTGGTCTTAGTCCTTTCGATTCTTGGCTTCTACTTAGAGGTATCAAGACTTTGGCAGTTAGAATGGAGAAGCAGCAGTCCAATACTCAACGGATTGCGGAGTTCTTAGAGGAACTGGGCTTCAAAGTGAGATATCCAGGATTGCGATCTCATCGAAGCTACGATCTGCATTGGTCTATGGCTCGAGGCGCTGGAGCAGTTCTCTCATTTGAGACAGGGAGTGTGGAACTCAGTGAGCGTATAGTGGAAAGTACCAAGATATGGGGTATCAGTGTGAGTTTTGGATGTGTCAATTCGCTCATTTCGTAAGTCATCATGAATAACTATAGCCATGATTTCCAAACTCGACGACTAATTTATCTAGAATGCCTTGCAAAATGTCCCATGCTTCAATTGATGCTAAGACCAGAGCCGAGCGAGATTTCCCTGAGGATCTGATCCGACTCTGCGTTGGGATCGAGAATTGTGAAGATCTCCTCGATGACCTAAAGATTGCGGTAAGTTCTATTTATTGTTAATATTTCTGCTGTTTGAAGATATATTCTGATGTTTTTAGCTGGTGAAATCTGGTGCAGCTAAGTACGGCCTCAGCGCTGGGTCTGTTTTCAGGGCAGAGAATTAGCCACATGTAACTATTGCTTTGTTTTATTATATTTTTGTTTAAATTATTCGTCTTATCAACGTTACTATATGTTATAATCATCTTCACATTTTTAAGGCTCTTGGGCTATTTAACAAATTAATGATCAACGTAGATAATCTCTCATAAAATCACCTATCTTGGATGCACCTTGTTCAAGAGCGTCCTTGAACGCACCCATATCCTCACCAGCAATTCCCTTGACACGATCAGCAATATCCTGAGCGACTCTTTCCATAGACCCAAATTCACCTTGAGAACGGCCACCTGAGATCAATGCATCTTCTTCCTCTTCATTTCGTCCAAAATAGTTATTAGAAGAGATTGAAGTTGCACCCTCAAATTGTTGTAGTCGCTGTTTTGCTTCATTCTGTGCTTGAGGATCGTATGAGTTTCGTCCAAAAAACTCATCAGACGAGATACCTTTCTGACCGCCATATTTGCTGACAACTTCAGAAGGTGCCGAATCATACGAGGCCGAGGATACTGATCGTGGAACAGGAGTTACAGACTTGGCTGCAGCAGCAGGGGCAGATGTTTGACCAAAACCAAGTTTGACAAACGCCTTTTGGGTCTCCTCAACTGGTTTAGAAGATGATGAAGTGGACCCACTTCGAGAACTGGTATCAGCTAAAGACGCAGGAGTCGTCAGCGACGCCGGGACCGAATTAGCGATCGCAGAGCCGGCAGCATTCGTTGTGATATTTTCATTCGGATCGTATCCAAGACGTTCATTACGCTCCTTCTCCTCTTTAGCCTCTCGCTCTGCTTTTTCAAAATCAATATCCTCAGTACCGATCTTCTTGGCAGCAATCTTTGATGGCCGTTTAGAATTCAGGATATTTGTTTTTCGGGCAGCACTGCCCGCGCTACTGGTACGTGAGCTCGACAAGATGCGGGAAGACGATGTGGTAGTGGTGGCATTGGTGGCACCAGCAGCCGGCTTACCAGTTACAGCAGGCGACGACGGACGGCTATTGCTATTCAAAGGAGTAGCAGTTCGAGACACAGGTGGTGTCGGCCTTTTAACTAAAGGCTTGTCCCAACTAGAGAAGAAATCATCTTTATTCTTCTCTTCACTAAGAGAAGAGGAGGATGAGTTGGATGTCAGTTCAGAAGACAGATTTGATATATCCAAGACCTTCTCATTGGGGAATTTGGCAGCATCAGCAAGGGATCGCCTCCTAAGCTCTTCAATATACATGGTAGCAGTACGGCTGGTATATTTCTCTTTCGCGTTGGCAGAAGGGCTGAGGTATCTTGATCCTCCGTTCTTGGTGAAAAACTCCTTGGCAGCCTTATTACCACCGACTCGAATATTTCTCAAATGGCTGATCGTCCAGTTATCCATGTTTGTGCTTCTGACAAATGTGATATGCACACCCAGATTTCGATGAATTGCAGAACAGTCCAGGCAGATGAACACTCCAAAAGTCGCAGAAGACCATGTCGGATTTTTAGCATTGCAATCAAAGCAAGATTTATTGGCCTGTAACGATCGATGCTTATCGAAAAAGACTTGGATCTCATCCTTGGAGAGCACACTCTTCTCTTCTGAAGTAGACATCTCCTCGGTGGTTGATCCAGATAGGAATGCAAATTAAGAAAAACCTGTTATCTGAACAGGTTCGCGTTGTTCTTTTGGAAATTGCCCGTCTCCTTGAAAAGCCACAGAGTTTCGAGCGCGGAAGCTCAGCGCGCTTGCATGGAACCATCTGTACTGAAAACTACCCGCTTGTGGTGGTCCTACCTGCTAAAAGATTTGTACCGACCTTGATTAGTTAGTAACGTTAAACATGAATAGCATAAGGACATTACGATCAACAACGGCACTAGGTAGGAATACAAGTATACCTGGAATATACCGTGCCTCGCATATATGCTTATGCCGACCCAGATTTGCATCGACGATCTCATCCAACTCTACGAGGACAGGTCCAACAACTACTAATTCGCCGCCCAAACTGACAGTGGGCCAGAAAATATCCAATGCTGCATCTTTTTCATTCTACACTGCACTGGTTATAGGCGGAATTGGTCTGTCAGGGCTTGTGGTGTACTATTTTGTGTCTGACATTCTGTTGCCAACAAGCGACGTTCAAGTCTTCAATAGGGCATTTGGCATTGTGGAGAAGGATCCCGAGGTACAAAAGCTTTTAGGAGGCAATCGCATTTCAGCTTACGGTGAAACTACAGATAACAGATGGGCAAGAAATCGTCCAATTGCCAGCAGGAGAGGATTTGACCGGAATGGCCGAGAGCATCTGTTGATGCAGTTTCATGTCAAGGGCGATCTTGTCGAAGGTCTAGTGAGGCTAGAAATGGTCAAGAGTGACGAAACGAACCAAGCAGGAATTGGCAGTTTCAACTTCCGCTATTTAGTAGTCGAGGCCCCTGGTCATCCTCGATTATATTTAATTGACAACTCAAACGTTAAGCCAAAGGCGAAAGATCCCAATGTGGGGTTTCTAGGTGTCAAATGGGGGAAATCATGAATTAGGGAACAAAAAAATTCCTTATTAGTTAGAAGCTTTCTTATGTTATTTATAAAATGATAATAATGCGCTAGAGATCAGACCTCGTGGCAGATGCAACATTGAATGGCTCATTCGACAGTAAGACCTTGCGACCACTGAACGGTTCGCAGGATTCCCGTTTATGACTCTCAGGTCCTGCAGCAACGTCTTTTCCCTTCTGTAGACTGGTTAAGAGCTCTATAGTACCCTTAGGTGTCAAGTCCTCGTAGTAGTCATCATTTACAGCCAGCATTGGGGCATTGACACAAGCCCCAAGGCATTCAACTTCCGAAAGAGTAAACAGCTTATCCGAAGTAGTTTCACCAGGGTGAATTCCAAGATGTGTCTGAACTGCTTCCATAATACCGTCCGAACCACATAGTTGACAAGGAGTAGTCGTGCATACTTGCAGATGGTATTTTCCCATCGGGGACTTATTATACATTGTGTAGAAGGTCGCAACTTCATAGACTCTCATAGGTGGCATATCGAGCATCTTGGCGACGTAATTCATGATACTAATAGAGGTGAATCCCAGCTGGCGCTGGCCAAGATCCAGTAATGGCATCACAGCTGCCTTCTTGTATTGAGATGGATACTTGGCAATGACATCTTGAGCTCGCGATTGATTTTCGGCTGTGAATTCAAATGGAATTGAAGGGTTGTTTTCGGGCGAATTCCTATGAACGGCATGTACAGAGGAGTACAGTCTGGCATTATTCACAAATAAATGCGATACATGACCTAGTCGTCGCCTGATACTAATAGACATTGTTGACTAAAGTCTGAAATTTTGAATTGATGTCCCGCAGGATTTAGATTTTTGGCGTTGTACGAAAGTGGGTTTAGAATTAGCTTTCAATGATTGGTCAACACGCCGTTTTATCTACTTAGAAATAGGGTCTCAAACAGCAAGTATCTGACTACTAGAAGCTAATGCCAGTAAATTTAGAACCCATATACGTTGAATCAAATGCCAAAAGCACTAATAGTTAGAGTAATCCAAAAAAAGAGTCGACCTCGGAGAGGATTGAACTCTCGATCTTGCGATTAACAGTCGCACGCCTTAACCAGCTTGGCCACGAAGTCACTTTCAGAAATTTAAAAATGTACATAAAAATATATGGAAAGTGTTTTAGAAATCACGTGATGGTATTCACGTGATTGCTTTAGGTGTATCACGTGATATGATTGATGTTATCTACTCTAATGACAGGTAGATAACAGATTTATCTTGAATATTTCTGTAAAGATATCTTTGTTATCAATTAATGTAAAGTGAATTATATAGCAGTACTGATAGTAGAATAGTATTAAAGATCAGGCAGTGGACCAATGTTGAATTATTATCGAAATTCCTGTGTCCATCGGAGCAGCTGACTAGGGTTTCGTACATGCAGTAAACATGCCGCCCATGTTTTGAACACAGCGCGAGCGAGATCCATGATGGCTATGAAAGAAGTTCCCACTGAGATTCTCTATGAGATATTCACGTTTCTTGATCCTATTGATCTAGGCAGGTGTTGCTGTGTTTCTAAGACTGTAAGTGTTAATTCAGTATAATGGTTGATTTTTGGATATGAGCCAGCTAACTGGACCCGAGTGGAATGCGACTGCAAGCTCGAAGCATTTATGGAAACAAGTAGACCTCTCTGCTATCGGAGCTATGTCTCTAGACCTATTTGCAGGAGGCAGCCATGCTGAGCATGTTAAATGCATACGTTTGGTTAACCAAGGGTGGCAGTCATCGTTAGGGCTCATGGGCGCTGTGTCGCGTTTTCCGAACCTGATAGAGCTTGACCTTGAAGGATTGAAACTGCAGAATCTGAATAATGTAATGCTCACTATTGTGAGTAGATTCTCTGGTCGAATGGAACGCGTCTCTCTATCACGAACTTTTGTGAATCCGGCAGTAGTCCAGATGGTATTGAAGCGCTGCGGGCCTTCTCTCAAGAGTTTGAACCTGTCCTACACAAATATTGATGACAGAGTACTTGATGATATATTCGCTAATTGTACTGGAATTATTAGTGGCCGGATGGAATGCCTGGACCTTAGTGGAACGTTTAATGTTAGTTCCGAAGGGCTATGCCGATTTCTGGAACTTTGCCCAGTTACTCTGTCATCATTGATGCTTGATTTTGCTCATAGGCTGGATCCAGAATCGATTAAAGGATTCGTTGTTAATCAGAATTTAATAAATTTCGGCAGCACACGTCTACGATATCTGAGCATAAGAGGATGCGATCTCTTTACAATGAAGGACATTGAATACATTAAGGAAATTATGGATAGAAATTCAAAACAAAGTATTATACACCACACAACGGTTCTAGAAGACAACACTGTTGAAGCATATCGTCGACTCATCGATCGAATGCATAGAGATCCGGACCCCGATTAAGACTGGACTGCAGCCTTGACAACGAGTGTCTCTCCATCCATTACCACTTCACCCAGTTTGCTGCTGTAATCTAGAAATCTGCTCGAAGCGGCAAACATACCGAGACGGGAACCATTACTGTTGTTCTTATTCGTGACATCAAGTAACGAGCACGCTTTATCAAGTGCTCTACCCGTTGTAATGTCCCTTGCAAAGAATACAGGCACTTTCTTTGATGCTCGGACAGCCTCTTTTTGAGTGATCGGGTCAATGTACGATGATCCAGGCCGCTCGATATAAATATAAAGTCTATTGTTTGCAGGGAGCTTGTCATCCCCCTTGGCTGTACGTTTCAGGGTGGCCATGACCAACGCCTTGGATGATTTAGAAGCCGCGGGTCGCGAACCACTAGGACCTCTAGACTCACTGACTTTCTTACCCCAGAATGATTTGAACTTCTCTAATGCTGCAGATTTCTGCTGCGTCTCTTTAATTGACGACTGTGGCGGTGGCGGTGGCGAAGTTCGATGTACGGGGATGGCCCTTGAACCACCGTTCGCTGTACCTAAACGACTTCCAGCTGCTGGTGAAGGGCTCTTTGAGTTCTGCCTGCGACTCTCACTGTAAGATGTTTTCAGCTTGGATCTATCTTCTATCGGAATGCAACCATGTTGATCCGGGTGTCTGTGGTTGCTGCAAAACGAGTGTCCACATTCCGAGCAGTTGAAAGGCAAGAAATCCAGGTCATTACACTTATAACAATGAGTCCCAACTTCCAATAATCCCTTTGATTTTTCCGTTAAAGTAGCCATGTATGGTGTCCACTAATGATAAAATGAATATTATGCTATGCGTTATTTGTAACCAGTGAGTACACTGAAGAAGGCAACGAGCAGCCTATTTATATGTATATGCGGGTTTGTATATATGTACCGATTAGAAAGGTGAATGTGTGCAGTGCCAGATTTATAATGGCGGCGTGAGAAGGCGAAGCCAATGGTGACAGGGTAAACGAAGCCGCAGCAGTTGTTAAGCCGCATGCAGGGAAGCTTCTAGACGAACTCGCTATCGCCATAATTATCGACATCAGTTTCCGCGTCGGCCATTTCTTCGGCATCTTCAACTATCTCATTGACCTCAGTAATAGCCGATTCTTCATCGGCTTCTAAGCAGAGATCCCGCAAAGCCTTCGGCGAGAGCATATGGAATGTGACAGTCCTAACAACTTGACCCCAATGCTCAAGACAAAATGCAGCAGCTTTGAGTCTGAGATCTGTCTCACCGGCAGCGGAAGCGCAATTCCAAACGGTGACTGCGTAACTTGGAGTCCATGTTTCTCTTAGCAGGAATTCAAGGCTGAGCTTTCTTAGTCTCGGGAGATCGTAGACATTGGCCAAGATCAACAACCCCGCAATCACATCTGGAGAGCAGCCCTTGATCGAATCACGATACATGAACTCTATAAGAGCTTTCACCCAGCTGATAGGTTCAGGGATATAGAATTGTTTTTTTTGAGCTTCGTTCATATGACTTTCAAGCATGCGCTTGAAATGGGGCCAGCGTGACAGAAGAATAAGGGAATGCACCTTAAGTGGTTGACTGACAATAAATCTTGGGATGTCGTGGTCGTCTTCTACATCGCCATCCTCATCCAACCCCGAGCTTCCACCATTATGCAATACGTGGCCCGATCCGACACGATGTAGAATCTGGCCCATTTGGCTGAAGAGAATATGTTTTAGTGGGGGGCGTTCAGAAGAGTCGACCGCGGTGATTTCAAAATCACAAAATTCCTGTGAAGTGAACAGTTCGTACATATCGTAGCCTATAGTACGCAAGGAAGGCATTGCCAATCCAGGTTTGGGCGTCTGAGTAGCGTCAAAGTAGCCAAGCTCCGACAGATCAAGCCGCAAGATTATGTTCACATAGTCACTCAACTCGTCCTTGGAGTGGTGGCCCAAAAATATCATCTGGGTGCCAAACACAAACGCATGAACCCAAGCTGCTGCACCGCTTAAATACTCATTACATTCAATGGTAGTCCATGCCATCCGGTTTAGCTCAAATCTCTTGATGCTGGGTTCTATTTCGCCAACGGGCCCTGGGAGCTCGACATCCAACATTGTACCCTTGATGCCCGACGTGAATAAATGAACCACAGACGAATTAAGCTCAGCCTCTTTATGCAGCGTACTACTAGTTATATCAGCACTCCCGATAGTATCTGTGCTGAAGTCGTACCAAGCAATCTCGGTCATGCGTTTCATGTCTGAAAGCCCACCAAAGGCCCATACCCGATTGTTGTCCATTGTGATAGTGTGATCACATCTTTTCACAAAGGAATGCAATTCTGACCAAGTCCGAGACTCGATATCATATACATATAGGTCATCATATTTATCATCAAGATTAGCAATACCACCACTTATTATTAATTTCTTCTCATCCTCCGACAAGCAAGCCGCATGGCGATATCGAAAACGCGGGCTGCATGTGCCCTCGTTAACAACCTCAGTCCAGACATCATCTCTCAGATCATATTGATAAATCTTATTAGAACACAAATGGCCTGATTCATCTTGTCCTCCAAATATTATAATCATCCCTCCCTTGAGCGTAGCAGTGTGCCCTGATGAAAACATAGTTAGAACATCAAATCAAGCCCCACGAAGAAAAAGAAAAAAATTTATTCATCGCGAAATTATCGCAAAAATAAGCGCACTAGCGCTACAAAAACTTACCAAATCTTGCTGTTATAGGACTCCCGGCTTTTGCTGGCCTAATAGACCATGTGTTTGTTCTCAGATCCAGTATTTTGACGTCGTTATCCACTATTGCATCTTGTTAGTTTTTTGACCCCACATACCAAAACGGCCGCCAGGATAAGATCGATCAAGGACAGAAACAGCTTCCTGACATTAAACTCGAAGGCTACATAAATCAGATATACTTACTATCGTCAGTGAAACGATCAAACCCTCCGAATAAGAATATCTTTTGATCTTCTGCAGATAAAGCAGCCGATGGACCGTCAAGCAGACTTGGAGCCGGACCTAGATTGTCAGTGGAAAGTTCACTCACTACTCATCTCCGAGGATAATCGAAAAGATAATTCCACAAGAGAAAAAACAAAACACTTACCAGAGGTCTCCTCTAAAGAGTGTATAGAGGTATCTACCGTCTTAGAAACCGGTGCTACCGGCAAAACTGAGACTGGCATGGTATTCGTACTTCAGTGACGAGGTACTGGTTCCGAATTCACTTAACCAAAATAGAACTGCAGATATAGATCCCTATCCGCTATATACGCACATATAGACTGTAACAGAAACTCTCAAATGATGGGTTACTGCTTTGCAAAGCTTTGCTTAAAGTACACTCTGAAATAAGCTGTGGACCAGACTGAGTGAGGTTCAATGGCCAAGCGGAAGCCAAATGATGGTCGCCTATTACTAACGGCCCGGCCACGCAGAGAAAGAGAAAAAAAAATTTCTGTTGTCATGGAGACGGCACAGGCACTTTTGACCTTAAATAGAACTGCTGAGAGTCTGAGCGTGGACTCTACGTATATCAACGCACTACGCCCCCAAACATATTATTTGGATCCAAAGACTCGCAATATCCAGTCACATATTTGTCTACTTAAAGCAGAGAAGTCGGGCCTGAGCACGATTTTCTCCTATAACTTAGCATGCACGCATATCTATGAGATCAAGCCCGCATTTCCGCAATACTAGGGTCAGGGTTTTAATGAACTTCCAGATATTTATCGCCGCCCACTAAGAATGGAGGAGGGGAGATTTACGACAGCTCTGCTTGCGCCTTTCGCTTACAAAATAGATGGGAATATGTGCAATTTGATAGATATATGATAGCTAATCGCGTTACTGAAATTTGTTCACCAAACCATACCATTTTAGTTACTCTGGTCGCCAGTATCAGCAGTCAAGAGATGGAATATGGCAGGAACTAGGTCTGTACAGGTGGTTTATTCCTCATCTCAGACACATGAAAGCTGTATGAGGCAGTATCAAGACATAATCAGAAGCATTGTCCAGTTAATTGTAGGTTTCTGAACCATATCCCGGGTAGGTTGTTGTGGCGGTAACTACGGGGCCAGGCCAGGAGTGAAAAAAGGTTGACGAATCCACGTTCCATCATTCAGAACATTTTCTTTGCTACCTCAACAATCGGGTATCGTAGTAGGATATAGTCAAATTCACGAGCACTACTAGGCACTAAAGGAGTTACTTGGATATAAACGCGTGAAACAAGGTATTCTGTCTATCGCTGATATAGACACGTATTTCGCGTTAGGAGTATTTCCAAGTACAGCCAATCTCACGGTACCAACGCAAGCGTGATCTCAAGCTTGTCTGCTTTGACATCCGTACAGGCATTACCGATCATGTCTACTAGCGTCGATGCATTAGATCAGAACCTACTAGATGCTGCCGGGCTAGATGACTTCAGCGAACGGAGGACTTCTGGTCGGATCAGGCACACGCCGATTTTCTACACGGGGGACCCCATTCCTGAACGAAAGAAGCCGGCCAAAAAGAAGAAAGAGGTTGCCAAGGTTAAAAGAAAGGATTCTCTGGTCTCGTTAAAAGTGCCCGTCAAGCAGGTTCCTCCCCCTCCGTTTGTGCTTATAAGCTCATCTTATTCTGAAGAAGTATTGTGGCAGAAAATTGCCCTAAGAGAATTTATGTTTCGATGCAAGTGTTATTCCCTTGAATGTATTCGCTGTTTCTTTTACTAATCGCTCGAATGTTATTTAGTTGATAAGCTATGCAGACTTCCTACTAGGCATGCGACTACCATCAATGATCCGACAGCTGAATGGAACGAATATCTATGCAAATCGATCGTCGTGGCACTACTCCGTATTATTGTGAATGATACTGTTCCAATTGTTAGCTTCACGAGAGATTATCTGGTGGAGATTGAAAAGACTGTTGCCGATTCCGAAAGAATATGGAATCTTGCAGATGAGTACTTAAGTTATGTCCAGAATCGGGATAAAGAAAAGCCACGGGATGCTATGGATGACCAAGATATGAAGGGCAAGGAAGAGGATGAGGACCAAGACCAGAACAAGATGAACGGCGTAAGGCTGAATGGACATTCAGGTACCTACACTCGATATGACGATCCAGAGCATGGCCGTGTTATGGTTATGGGCAAGCTTATGCAGATAGTAACTGGAACAGAGACTATTCGATTAACAATCCAGCAGGATCAGGAAGTTCTGAGGCAGATGCAGATCGACACATCTAGTGAAATCAAGGAACTGAAAGCTGCATGGGAGGAGCAGGCTTTGAAATTAAATAAAGTGAGGATGCAAATTGCAGGTGACAAAGATCTCAATCAGTGGAAAGAGAAATTCGCAAACTCACACCGATATTCGTTAAAGAGAATTCGTAAAGCTGAACACAATTTGTATGGGCTGCAAAGTAAATACAACCAACGAACTACGTCTCTTGGGCAAGACAAATACGGTAACATGTACTGGAGGTTTCAGCGCAAATCGGATGCTATTTCCCAATGGGGATCTTGGGTCATTTGCGACAAAGAACAGACTTTGACTGAGCCATGTGGTGGTTCGAAAATTAATAAACAGGACGAGGCCTCAAATGGAACAGCGAACGCGCCGAGTGACTACCAAACAAAATCAAACAAGAACAAGTCGTTGTACTACATTTCTGGGAAGCAGAACATACACTCGCTTGTTGAATGGTTAAAATCACAGGGAAAGGGATCAGTAAGCTTGGGGTTGATCAAGGACCTCGAGGAATTTGCTAACCATTTCAATGATGAAACATGACATGGCTTAATGCTTTAGATAAAATATTTAACACTATAATGAGCTTCTCTATACAATTATCAGAGGGTCTTTATCAACTGAGCTTACACGAATAGTGACAGGGCCCTCGTAATCGTCTTTAAGCTGCTCAGTCAATTGCTTTTGGAAGGTGCTCAGGAATCCTCTTTCAGTATTACTGTGACCACATATTATAGCACTTCTCTCGCTTTCAACCAAATGAAGTAACTCATGATGGCTCAACTCTCCTGTGAAATATGCGTCCGCCTTTACACCTCGCAGAACAGTTCCACCTGACCCAGCGCACATCGCAACAGTAGAGATCAGCTTGCCTTGCTCATGTACAGGAGCCATGGCAATCTGAACCCTAGAGAGGCCCAAATGTGCCTTGACCCGATCCACAAGGACTTGTAATGAGGTAGGCGTTATCAGCTGGACAATTCTTCCCATTCCAGCTCCTTCGTGTCCAGTCACCCCCAGAACAGGTGTAATAACACTTCTGGATACCTCATTCTGGCTACCACCCGAGATTCCATCAGCCAGCCAGTCATTGACACCACCAGCAGCTGCGTCAACTGCAGTATGAGGACAGTAGACACTAATTCCGGCTCGAACCAGCCTCAGGAGGGATCGTTGCTGAGAGTCGCTCTGCGTGATGGATTTGAGGCCCCTAAATATGAAGGGATGGTAAGCAACAATAAAGTTACACTTATTGCTCAGCGCCTCGTTAACAACTGAGCTTGTCAAATCAATCGTAAGGAGAACCGATAAGCTTTCAGGCTCAGACTTGATCTCTTCGACTGGAGCTTCAAGGAGTAAGCCAGTATTATCCCAAGCGCTGTCTGCTAATTCACGAGGATATAATCGCTGGACTGCTCAATTAGACACTTTAGCAATTCATGATCTGTTTTCTTATTATAGACGTACTTGCAGCTGTAATTGTTCTAACAGCACGTTGCGATGCCATCTGTTGCAGTTTTGTTAGGGTTTTCTCCGACGAATGCATTCTACTAAACTTGAGTCAGCATCGCAAAAATATGGCGACTTTGACAGTAGAATATATGGACACCATTATACGGGAACGTGTAGGAGCTACACATGTCGAGGTATCTGATTCTTCAGGTAAGTGTTCTTTTGCCTAATCTTTTGTCTGTCAACCGGGATCTAAATCTATCGGCAGGCGGCTGTGGTCAAGCTTTCGAGGTTATAATAGTATCTCCTCAATTCCAAGGCAAGAACACCTTGTTTAGACACAGGCTTGTTAATAAGGCTCTTAAGGAGGAAATAACATCGATACATGCATTTACACAAGTATGTTTGGACAATTTAAACATCTTAGAGCACGCTGACTAATTTGACTTTATGAAGAAGGATTACACCCCAGAGGAGTGGAATTCTAAGTCGACCTCATAAAATATCAGTATCTCATTGCAGTATGAATCTTTTCTGATCTAATAAATATTAATAATGTTGATGCAATGGGACATCATGAGACTGATGTAACGACCTCATTGTACCTAATATACGCAAGAAGACATCTTGAACCTACGGGGCTGCCATCGGGGAGCGATTCTGCGAGTGACTGAAGCCAGTTCCCAAGCTGTAGAAATGATTCGCCCCAGGTTGTGATTAACTCCTGGCCAGTATTGATCTGCATGACCAGAATCGCACTAGTAATAAGCGCATCAATAACTTCTTCGTCTTTAGTATTAGCCAGGGTAGAAATTACGGCAAACAGACCTGTAGTCATTGAATTGAGGTTTGGCGAAGAGGGATAAGCGGCGTGAACAATCAGCGCCAATGTCTTAATCAAATGTGCTGTCAAGACGTATGAGTAGTCGCTCACCATGTACATGAATCCTTGACTGCGCATGAACCTTGTAAATACCGGGTTAAAGAACGACTTTAGTGCCATTTTCGCGTAGAAACTCGACTTCTTGGCATTTGCCGCAGCATATGCTTTTCGATTCCTTCTAACTTCTAACTTTGCAGATGCTTTAATATCACCAGGAACAATCTCCCTCAGAGTTCCTGATGCTTTGATAGCTAGTTCATCCTGCAATGCTTTTGTCACCCCCTCAAGATCGTCTTCGAAATCGTCATTATTCCCTATGAACAGCTTATGCTGGATCGCTGGGAGCCTTCTCTTAGGTTCCTGTTTGAGCATGCTGTCATCCACTCCGGACAGCAGTCTAGCTCCTAACGATATAGCTGACAATATTGTCAGTCGCTGCTGAAGAGAGTGATCGCCACTGAAGAGAACATCACTCAGAGACTCCGGTATTTCTTCAGGCTCAGATGCCACCAACTGTATTAGGATGCTTAATTTCTTTTCATTAAATCCTTCCATGTTAAACTGATTTGTCATCCCTGCAAGATGTTCAGCAATCTGCCTCCCGTAGAGCTTAGTTTCTGTGCCATTCCTACGCTTTTGCCTTACAAGTTTTGCCCCACCAGAAAATGCTACTGACTGCTTTTCGAAGTCATCCGCCCGCAAGTAAGATAAGAGATCTTTGAGGTAGACTAGTCTGGGAACAGGTTTCTTCATCCCTACTGGGTCATCTCCCTCAGCATCAGATGAATCTTCTTCATCATTTTCGGGAAACCTATATGGATGGAATTCGTCATCCTCGCTTTCAAGAGCTTCTTGGATTTTAGATGCTGGCATGGTAATCTCTATATCCTGAATTTCAGACCCAGAGAGCTGCACCGGTACTGGTACTGATACCGAGCTAGATCTGGGACTAACGCTGATAAGATCTCCCCAAACCTGATCTGAGTAAGGTTGATACACTTCTGTGGCAGCTGAAATGGTTTCACGCCACTGGTCAAACTCGATATCAGACAGATCGATACCAAAGTCTAGCGGTTTAACGGTATCGATGTGTTTACTGAATGCTTCAGCTACTATCATGCCCAGTTTTCGAGCCTTTTCCGATGTCGATCCAATGCGATTTGATATCCCCGACAAGTAAGAAGAGCTGGAGCTAAGCTTCTGCATCTCCAATGAGTTAAGGTGCTTACACAGCATAAGCAGTAGCTGTGTGTGGGCAGCTTGAATTATTAGAGGCTGATGCTTTATAGCAAGTTCGCTGCCCCATCTGACAATTAATTCTTCAGCCAGTTTAAGTATGCAACCACCTCTTGAACATATCACTAGCACAACGGCCCGCCTAAGATTCAAGTTAAAATTGGGAGACTCCAAGCTCCTAAGCAAGTCTGATTGACTGCCAACAAATCCATTATCCGTTATTATAAAGAAGCCCAAAATAGAAGCCACAGCAGAAACCTGGGCAGTACTAGGATTATCAGCTAAGTACTCGCGCTGAAGAACGGGTAATATAGCTCTGTTCAAGCAAAAAGCTTGCTGGCTGAGTCGCATGGTAAGATAAATTTCCTGGAAAGCAACCGCCGTAGACTTTGAAAGAATAAATTTTCCAGCATGTTCCGGGTATCCCAGCTTCATTAGCTTATCCAGTAATTCTCTCTTATCGAATCCAACGATATTCTCACTACGAATTCGTATCAGCTGCTCTGCAAGATATTCGGTAAACTTAGAGCCATCTGAGATCCATTCCCATTCGTTGAAATGATCATCTGAAATCTGGGCAGAGGCAGCTGAAGCAGCAGCCCCCATATTGGCTAGGATAGTGCTACCATAGAACAACACTACTAATCTTCTGATTCCTGCACCTCTTGTGGTATCCGCAGTTGTAAACCTGCTACATACGATTTTCATTACACTGTCGTTTTTCAGAACTCTAGAAAGCATTCGACACATCTCATCAATCTGAGTGACAGTGACCCTTCTGCTTTCCAGCCTGAGCTCAGAATCACCTAGCATGAACGTAGTCAATAGCTTGATCTTTCCAACGAGCATCGAGATTCCATTCAAGCAACTGAAACAATCTGTGACCAGTTGGTAAACTCTTTCAGATATTCCATTGCTAATATTTTCAACAACTTGGCTAAGAAGCAGCCCAAAGATCTTCACCGTCTCTTTCGAAGAGCCATAGATCTCCTCAGAACTTATCATAGATTTCAGGATAGCCTCTAGGCGTTCCGTTCCCGGCCCAGCCTCCAATTCATCTATAAAATCAACTAACATTATTCCTCATTCGTGCAATGGAAATATCTATCAACGATGAAATATTTATATTTCTCATGCGAAACTAGAGGTCATGTTCGTTGGTCGGTGTTACAAGTCTTCCTGATCCAACGGAGATGTCCCAGCTGTAGCTTTTTCGCCAATGCCCCAGAGCTGTTCATAGCAAATGTACTCACTGTAACTTCAGCGGTCTTATTAAATACTGTCAGAAATATATAATTGTTCATTAATAGCGTAATAGAAGGCAAAAAATTGCGACAGCCCGGAGTCGAACCGGGGGCCCATCAATGGGAACGATGGATTTTACCGCTAAACTACTGACGCCTAAATTTTGAGAAATAGTACATTCTTTCACGAGAACATTATAAAGCAATCACGTGATGTCGTCCGGGTAACTCAAAAAACTTGTACTTTGCATGCATTGTGCATGCGGACTCATGCGAAGTCCCGCTATCCTCTATAGCTATCTAAATAGTTTATTTATGCGATAAATTCAAATTATATAACATTACGAGTGTGATTTACTGAAAATGGGTCTGGGGAACAAAATCTTGCGTACAATATACTCGATACATAACACAATCAACTTATTGATTGAGTCAAAAATACTAGAATTCAAAGCTTCGAGTTCCACCCATGATGTCTATCTTGAATGTAGTAGTAAATCACTTTATTATCCTATGAATCTATATAATAATGACAAAATCACAACGTACATGCAATATAGACATCATGATTCAGCATATTAACCCTACGGCGGTGCTGTTTCGACATGTCGAGATTCAATGTTTAGGACGAGTCGGAACGATCATCGAAGCGGCGGTAATAAAAAGAAATTAAAGACTTTTAGCGTTGCAGATCCTGGCATATGCCGCTCTGTTGGAATTTTAAAGCCATTGGCATATTGCTAATATTGAACCAACCCAACGATATTCGATATGATTCTGGAGTTTATATATGAGGCCGTTCATATAGATAGAGATAATGTGACTTCATTAGAACAATAAAGCGGTTTCAGCGCGGTTTCAGCGCGGTTTCAGCGCGGTTTCAGAGCAGTTCAACCTACGTGGTTCAGAGTTGGACTAAGAATATTTAAGCTTTCTGAAAATATTTTTATAGTGGATGGACTGAGAATCGACTATTACCAAGGTCAAGTAGTTGACAAGTTGCTGACATGGGTAGAGAATTGACAATCGCACGGTAATCAATTATCGGTACCTACCCTCTCAATGTCGCGCGACATTCAATTTACTAGAAGATTATTTTTCGTCTGACATGCACTTAAGTGGGCATATCTTAAGATAAAGGTATTAATAAACTATTTTCTGTCGAATTATTTTGGGATAAACTCAACTGATCAACGAAAATTTTATAGTTATGCTCAAACGCACAACAAAAATTTGAAGAAGATGGGCACTGGAATTCTGTAACGCACCCTTTGGTGAAAGAGCATGTGTCATGCACTATGCAGATGCATGAATGAGATGTTATACCCGCCGAATCTCCTGCAAGAGCTAGTAACATGCACTATGCATCTGCCACGATACTATACTGACTGAACAATGGTTCTACGATTATTTATTCCGATGAGTGCTGTCGAAGGGTTTTTTCATTTCAATTTAATCTGATCACCTTGTTTCTCTTAGAAGAAAATAATTAAGTTTAGGCATTACCCACTTGCTCTTCTTCGTGAATTGAAACTAGGAAGTGGGGCAGTATTGAGTGGAGTTAGCCGGAATGTGATGATATTAAATTAAATTGTCGGGATTCATGCACGCATTAATTACTCGGATCAGCATTTTTTGCTGGACCACAGTGTGCGTGAGACAGAACTTTCCCAGCACCATGCTGCACTCTGTAAATTGAGTTACTGTGCAGAATATGTTACACATTCAACGTTGCTAAGCTAGAATACATTTAGGCAGCTGCATGCTTATGTCTAGGATACAAATAGAGAACTGTGATCTCCAGATATTTATAGAGGGAGAGGGAAACGACATAATGAAACACATAGTGACATAGCGGCTTCAAGGACACTAGAGGCAATATGAAAGGCACTGTACCCAACCTGCACGCCAGGCGAGCTATAATCTGTGCTCTGATCGTTGGCGCAAGTTTAGTATTTTACAAGCTGTACTGTTTATCAGGACTTATCCAGTTTTACAATATTTCACAAATTGAATTGGATAATGCAATATCTGCGTTCGATTCTGCCGGTAATTCTACGCTTGGGTTTCAAGAAATTAGATATATTAACCTCGATCATAGATTTGATCTCGATGATACGATTGCTATGCAAGCATATGCAACCGATCTGAATATAAAAAGATACAGTGGCGTGAACTGGAAAACTTTCGATGAAGTGGGATTACCTCCGTCTTCTCGTAAAGAGCCCTTAAAAGCACCCCATCGTGGATGCTTTCGGTCACATGCAAACCTTTGGAGATATATGCTAACCGAAGGTCTCGAGACGATGATAATACTGGAAGCAGATGCGACTTGGGATCTTCAGATTCGATCCATGTCACGACGTTTGGCCGCTGCTCTGAACAACTTGATGGTAAGGTTTCCAAATACATCTGCAGAAGTCGAAGGAAGTTCACCATATACTCCCGAGTCACTTGTGCCGAATCCAAGAGATCCTTATGGTTCAGCTAATTGGGATATGATTTCATTTGCGCCATGCTTTGAGAACGATTTGCATCAGGATGAGTACACGGTATTTGATGATCCTGATGGTCCAACCACTTCCAAGTATTACGATCGGGAATTAAAATTTGAGAGAGTTATTAGAAGAAGCGGTCACCCAGTTTGCCTGAATGCTTATGCATTAACAAGAAGAGGTGCTGTGAAGTTACTGCTGAGAACAAATATCGATCTCGACAGAGCTGTAGATCTGGTGGCAGCAGATATGGTGAGCCAAAAAAAGCTCAATGCTTATTCTGTTTATCCCCCATTATTCGGGCAGTGGGAATATGTCAGTGGCCTAGGTGCACATACTTCGGATGTAGACATTGGTTATAAAGGGTCTACTACAAATGAGCCAGAAAAGTTATGGGCTGGTATTCACGAAAAAATGGTTGTCTGGCAAATGAAGCGTATTTTTAATTCCTGCAAATTCCAAAGGCCAGTTCTGGACAGCTTGAAGTCCATCATATTCCCGGTTTTCCAGAAAGACCAAGGTCATTCGAATATTCAGGAGTGAAGTTCGGAGAATAGATTTTCCCTTCACGAAATATTTTTGATAATCATCTCCCTGAATATAGAGTCCACAATATGAACGCTTCTATAATTATTTATAAATTCTTAAGATCGGGATTCGGTGATCGAACCTCTAGGATAGTCAAGTAAAGCCCAACCAACTACTTTGGAACTGTTTATTAATGATAATTACAATGGAATGCTCTACCAATAGCTCTTAACAAACTTAACAAACATGACTTCTATATCATTGTGCCAGAAGTTGACTTATAATCTCTTAAGGAACTTAACTGAAAGTCAGTCTCCTGAGCTATTCTTACAAAGAAAATATCTATGTAAGGAATTGTTTTCTGGCTGCCCGTCAAGAATATAGTGGAACTTTTGTCAGAATCTAACTGAGGCTTGTCGCAACTGATGAAGTCACTACGCTTTTGCTAGCATTTTATGAATTGCATAATACATTGACTGAATAAGACGGAGAAGCGAATTAACCAGCTCGCGTTCTTTAGAGAACATGGAACCTGCTGGATCATCGCTGCCATCGTAATCAGAGGTTTAACCATCAAAGAACAAAGTAAATCGAATTGTTCGAGGACAGAACCTCAAAGCTGATACAGAATCATATGCACGAACATCCAATGTATTATTGTCCTGATAACTACCTTCGCTGCACATTGATCTGGGTATTGTTGACCTTCGTAGCAAATCGAAGCGAACTAAGCGACTCATTCACATGCTGCTCCAGAGGAGAGATGTTGACAAACATCAGAGTCTTTGAATTACCGCTTAGCGAGTATTGTAATAAATATGTGAGTTTAGAATTCCTGTAAGGAATGTGTGCGCCTTCTTTCGAATTTCCTAGGGAATAAATGACATCTCCAAGACAACTGAGACTCTTATTAATGGACTGAGTCTCACGTAACCGATCGCCTTTCGCCTGTGAGTTAACGAGACGTTCAGAACCAGCTAAATCAATGAGATTAAGTGTACTCTCGCATTTATCGCCCGTGAGGGTATTATTACCCTTAATTCGGAGGAGAAACACACTATGAGAACGAGAAGAACGCTCATTGGCCTTCGTGGCGGCTACAGATCGATTACTCATAGCTTTTCGGAGAATGGCTGAGACCTGTGAGGAGTTGATCAATGAAACAGTTTTAATGCCAGTGATTGTAGTTTTCTGTAATTCAGGATCGTGCCGGATTTCCATTTTACTGGAGCTCTCTTCCCGCTGCTGCTCGCTTAAGAGCAGATCTTGAATATTTTCATTGTATATCTGTAGGAATTCCCCTTCAATCTCATACTCCCATCCCCTTTCTTTGAGTCTTTCTGCGGTCTGAAATATCTGATCCACAGCTCTAGGGATCATACCATTCGTACCCGACATAGTAAATGTTTTACCAGAACCTGTCTGGCCATAGGCGAAAATGCAAACATTGAATCCATCTAGTGCACTTTGTACAAGTTGAGAAATTTCTTCAAATACTTCTTCATTCGAAGCGGCAGGAGGAAATACTTTATCAAAGTTGAAGGGGTGAATCTTGCTTGCGAGCTGCTGACCGCTGAACCCAATCTCACTGGATGTTCCGCTAATTAGGAGTTCTCTTCCTTCGACGTCTTCATCAGGATAACTTATATGAGCGCCTTGTCCTTGGGATTCATCGGATAAAATTGGGCGAACTCGGCAGAACACACGAATATTCCCCTTCAGTTCTTGTATCTCGTTATGTAACTTTCTCCTGATTATTTCCTCCTTGAGAAGCTTTGCTTGTGAAGCATCCTTTTCTTCAATTGCTTGCTGAAGTTGTGCCCTCATGGATACTGCTGATCCCTTTTGGTCTTCCAGCAGGAATTGAAGTTCATTTATACGAGCTTGTTGACCCTTTGATATTGCCTCATGAGACATTGATGAGGCAGAGAGATCAGTGAGCGCTGCTCTTAGAGTCTCAGTCTCATGCCACTGCAACTCGTATTTCTTCTCCACACTTTCTAGTTCGTTGCTTAGTTTCTTGACCTGTTGCTTGTGTTCATCAAGTAGGGAATTTATCTCGGATTTTTCTTGAATATGCTTCAACTGAACCTGCTCTGCATTTTCATTAAATCTATCCTTCTCTGCTTTCCACAGCCTCCTCTCTCTTTGAAGACTTTCTTCGTATGAAGATTGT
Organism: Diddensiella transvaalensis; assembly: GCA_030555955.1. Lineage (NCBI taxonomy): Eukaryota > Fungi > Ascomycota > Dipodascomycetes > Dipodascales > Trichomonascaceae > Diddensiella > Diddensiella transvaalensis. Next base: position 149,171 of record JANIVV010000005.1, on the reverse strand, counting down.
AGCATGTGTGTTTGCAATTGATATTTCTCCTTAGCAGATTTTATTTCGAGTTGTATTCTACTCTGTATAGAGTCTCGTTCCTGGCTGAGCTCTTGAATCATTTGCTGCCGTAGTCGACTTATCTCTTCCTCGTACTCGGCTTTCAGACTAGCAGTGGATAATATTTGATCCTGCTGTGCTTGAAACAGCTGTTTTTCTAGCTCTAAGATTCTGTTCCTTGCTTCTTGACGTATATCATCCTCTCGTGAAACAAACCGTTCCCTCTGACTGTCAAGCTTTTCTTCCAGATCCGACACTTTATCTTCCAGCTTACGCTGCTCCAGACCGGACCTACTGGCGTCAGTCCTAAGCCTGATTATTTCCGTTTCTAACGATGCCTTTTCCAAGGCTTGATCTTCAAGCTGTTTTACCCTCAGTTCTAATGGCGTCAGCGGTGTAAATGCAGAATGTGCTTCCAAGGGCTTTCCCTCTCGGGATGAGGACCTCGAGAGACTGACCAGAGAGCGCCCGATGCGGTTGATATTTGATCTCGGAATCACAGGTAAAGTAGTCGGCCGAGCCATATGTGTTGTTGTCGCTGGAGGGGGTAGAATTCCTCCTGTTTCACTTACATTCGTACGATCTTCAAGATGGCGACGGGGTAAACGAGTAGGCAGATGAAGCTGTTTACTCGTGCTTGTCTCCTTCGGAGCCAGATTCTCTAATTCATGACTATTCATTAGACGCGGCAAGAGGATTGATGAGGATGGGCGATGTTTACGAAAAGCCATGTCAACAATCTGAACCGCTGCCTTGGCAACGATGGTTGCTAAGGCAGAACAGCACGCCGCATCGTTCGAACATGCATAAAAACTTCTGAATAAAATATAACGATAGTGTATACGAAAAACTTGAGATGGCCAAACCTATTCTGAAACGACGAAAAGTCGAAAGAGAAGCAATAAAGGAAGAAGATCAAAGGGACACCAGCACTTCTGAGTCAGAAGTAGAAGATTTTGGATCCGAAAGCGGTATGCTCCTGTTGCATATGCTGAGGAAAGCTCAACTAACTCGAGATAGATATTGAAGAAATAGAGGATGAGTTTAATGACATAGAAAGCAGTGAAAGTGAGAGAGAAGAGGAAGATGATAATATGAGTGGTGAAGGCACTCTGGGTGGAAGAAAGAAACATGAGGCCTCGTTTGCCAAGGCAATGTCTGCGATCTTATCGTCCAAAGTCAAGGCTCACGACAGGGAAAATCCCATTTTGATTCGTTCGAAGAAGTCTGCAAAAGATATTGACTCCTCGAGACTTGAGGCGAAGGCCAAGAGAGAACTTGCAGCCGAGAGCAGGCAAAAGCAGGATAAGGATAGGATAAGAGATGTTTTGCCTAAGGATGGAGAGCTAGCGAGAGAAGTACTAGAAAACGAGAGGAAACTGAAGAAGATTGCGCAAAGAGGTGTTGTGAGATTATTTAATGCTGTACTAGCAAGTCAGTCCAAAGTTGAGACCAAGGAGAAAGTTGTTGGATTGGTAAAGAAGGAGGAACAAGGTATGGAAACGATTTTTAATATCTTACATTATGTACAAGAAGCTTTTCATTCACATGCTAACATACCGAATAGTGACCGAGATGTCGAAGGAGAAATTTCTAGACCTAATCAGATCTGGAGGAAAGATTACCGCATAGAAGAATTAATATTTATGTATCGCATGCATCACTTTTGAAAGTCTTTGGCCTGGAGATTTCGAGTCATCGCCGGCAGAGCGACTCGCAAGCCATCTAAATCCTTAGTCATTTTTATTTGGCATCCCAGCCTTGAGGTTTCCGTCAGCCCAAATGCAAGATCCAGCATATCATTTTCGTCGTCATCAGGTTCTTCCATCTTATCATAGTAATCAGGATCGACTATAACATGGCATGTAGAGCACGCACAAGAGCCGCCACAAGCACCCTCCATATCCAAATTATGAGCCTGTGCGATATCTAAGAGATTGTCCCCCTCGTTAACCTCTGTCCTAATCTGATCTCCATCTTTTGTTATGAATGTAACGGCAAGGCCCTCGCCTTGCTTTGGCTTGTGTATGTGGCCATGATATGCTGTGTTTGAAACATGAATAGTTCTGGAATTCCATATACTTGGTTGCCTAACATGCCGACTCGATAGTAATATTGTATTCGGCCTTAGTAAAACTCTAAGCATGTTGTCGTTGAATTGTCAAGGATGCAGAATCGACCTCAAATAATTTTTCTCCAGCATCAATTTGTGCTAGAAAACAAAATATCGCACCGGTGGCGGATCGAAGCGGCGAAGAGCTTTGGGGGAGAAGGTGAACATTGACATCGCTCAAACCAGCATATTACCGTACTTGTATACTGCTAAAGATAAGGACTAATGGCAACACCGCTAGACACATCTCCAGGGACTGAGCTCTTTGCAAACTATGAGTCTGACTTCCATCTGGCATACTCAGAGATTAGCCAAAAGCTGGAAGAAATACCGGACCTTGCCACTGGTATGTATAACAGGGGCTAACTACGCCCGCATTATATTTGAGTACTAACATGTGAGCAGAGCAACGAAAGACAGCCGTGAAAGCGATTGAGAGAGCAATAGATGAGGCATACGAGATTGTAAGTTCACCGACATAGATTCTGCCACCGCAGCTTCTGAAGGTTTCACTCAATCCTAACTAGGGAATAGGTGGATCAATTAGCAGTAGAAGTTCAGAACATTGCTTCAGCGTCGAGGGGGCAATTCAATAGTCGTCTTAGAGATTACCGGAAAAAGGTAGATGCTGCCAAGAAGCAGATGAAGGAACTTGTTGAGAATCAGGATAGACGAGCGCTTTTTGGGGAGCGGGGTTCCCCTGTTGGAGACAATATAGCTTTAGACCAGCGTCAGCAGCTGCTTAGTGGAACAGCTAGTTTAGATAGATCCAGTCAGCGGCTGAGAGATTCGCAGAGAGTAGCCAATGAGACTGAGATGATTGGTGCGAATATTTTGAATGACCTGCGTGGCCAACGAGAGCAGATAACAAATTCACGGAATACACTTATGGAGGCTGATGGTTATGTTGATAAAAGTATTCGTACTCTGAGAGGAATGGCACGACGCATGGCTACGAATCGAATAATAACTGTGGCCATCATTACTATCTTGGTAGTTTTGATCTTGCTTGTGATTGCAAGTAAATTCTGGTAATGGGCGATAGGTTCTGATTTTAAATATGTAATGAAATAAACAATAAAAATACTCAAAATAAACACTAACTAATGATGGTCTTCAATATATTATCTACAATGCGCTCAGCAATATCTTTTTGGCCGCCTACAACCAGCATTTTCGAAGTGCCATCTCTCAGGCCAACAACTGTAACTTCGCCCTGAGCTAGTCCTCCAGGCTGCAAATAGATGTAAAAGTCAGGACCAGGTAGTCCCTGTAACATATTAGCATCGCTCATCCACTTATTCCTATAAGTATCGTCATCATAAGAAGCTGGTAGAGAGGAGCTGGTAAGCTCATCCGCCATAGTCAGAAGATATCCACCAATGACAGAAAATGCAGTATTCTGAGCTCCCAATTGAGAGATTTCTTGGTGGAAACAAGATAATTTCCACATATTCACTGCAGCCTGGTTAGTTAAATATGCAGGGGGGCCTTGCGATAAGTTAACTAGTCCACCATAGCTAGAAGAATGAAGCTTAGTATGTAGCAGTTGGCCAATATGACGAACCATCTCAATATCTTCACCTTCGACAGCAAGAATCTTACAACGCCCGCCCGGAAGCGTCTTACAAATACCACAAAGAATCTCAGCTTTCTCACGGACATTTAGTGAAGAAGCAGGAGAAGTTGGAGTCGACGGTTGTTGTTGTTGTTGCTGCTGCTGAGGAGTCTGCTCGGATGGTGAGGATACTGTCGAAGATATCGAAGAGGTCTCAGAATACGAAACCACTGAGGGAACTGTAGTAGTAGAATGGTTTGAATGCAAAGATATTAATGACTGAGATGCTTCCTCATAGAGAGTCGTTGATGGTTTCCGGTGATGCTGCATTCGATGAGCATCATCCGACATGGGAACCAGGGTAGACGTTCGTGCAGGTGGGGTATCAATAGACGGAGGGGCATGGAAATGCTGGCTATTATAACCTCGTACCTGTGCAGGGCTGGACGGCGTAGGGCTGTTGGGGTCATTCCAAGTCGGGGAAGCTAACATCGGTGCTGAAGGAGGAGGTGGAGATAAGGTCCTAGGAGAAGTAGCAGCTGAACTGGTCTCGCTGAAAATTTCATCTCGAGTTACTATCCGGGGCAAATATGAGCCTTCGCTAGACACTGATAGGAAACTAGCCCGCGAGAGTGATTGACTGCTCATACTTGAGCGACCACCTATGCTGCTGAAACTACTTCGAATACTCGAAGCCGACGAACTTGGCGCAGACCTTGTCGAATAATACGAAGAGGTTGATGACAGCACAGGAGCCGAAGATCTATTGGACAACGTATGATGATGATAGTGCTGCTGCTGTTGCTGCTGTTGCTGATTTGGATAGATATACTGATACTGAGATCCATATGCGGGATTAATCATAGGTTGCGAAGCAGGCTGAGACGGTATCTGCCTCTGCGGTTGTACCGGTAGTATAGGTGACGAGGTAGGTCTACCATCATTGGATAACTGTCGCTGCTGTTGTTGTAAATGAGCCTGCTGAGCCTGCAATAATCGCTGGTCAACATTAGAGTGCTTGGACAAAAAAGTAATACCTTTGCACACCGGACATATTGCCTCGCCAGAAGAACTGGCACCGAAAGTTGAGTAACTCGAACCACCAGCCGTCAGGCCAGTATTACCATTAACAGCAGCGACGCTCTTCTTTGAATTTCGTCGCGGTTGGTATCTATAATCAGGAAACCTCTCGGAATGGGACTTCTTCTCCTCGTCGCCTAGTTTAACCCAGTACTCCTTCTCCTTCTGAGATAATGATCTCCATTGCTCCCCGATGATCTTGGAAATCTCTGGGTTTGTCTTCTTAGGATTCTGTTGGACCACTATCGAATGATAATGCTGTCGATAAAGTATAAATGCATTTCGAGGCCTTGGTACCCTTGTAATATTGGGGCAGACACATATGTGCGGTCGAGCGTTATCTTGACGAATCACTTCCGTCATTAATATATCGTGCGATGAACTCAATAAACCAGATATAAGCCTTTTTGAACTATCTAACAGGTGCTCATCGATATCGCTCTTGACTCCGCTTTTTTTCCGTCTGAGTCAATGAATTAAGGTTGCTGGAAGGTTCAACTACTCAACCCCTCGTTTTTCTTCTGCCCTCTTCTAATCTCTCTAGCGAGGTGCGCGCACAGAAAAAACCTTAAAATAAGCCCTGCTTTGGGGTATACACACTTGTCTCTTGATAGATATGCAACAACTTCGAGTCGTTTCCTAGCACTGAAAACCTTTACCAAACCGAAAAAACAACATCCAAGGGTTAGAAATGGCGATGGGATGACAGTTTTCCTCCAGCGCCAGAGAGAAGAAGTGGAATAGGCCAGGGAGCCACGACCTTTCGACCCCCCGCTGATCTTAACCTTTATCTGCCACCAGGCGCATTGAAAAAAATAACAATGGGAAAAATAATACATATAACCCCTACCCTCATCTCTGGCAGGTTTAGCGTGCTGACCATTAGGTCCGCTTCGATTAGACATCATCATATCAGTAGATAACTATTTCCAAGAAGATTCACAACAAACAATAGGTTCTAGCAACACAATATTACAAGTTATCACCTATTCAGTTCACTTGGAGCTGAGACCCTGATACTGATGTGGCATTGGTGCTTCCAGCATATACGCAAGAGCGCGCAATGAAGTGTGCTCGCCCGGGCGTCGTATTTGGAATAAGCAAAATACTTGAAACAATACCGCATCCAAGAGTCGATCGCGCACAGCTTGCACGCCCAATTAGCGCATGTCGCCTCCGCAGCTTCGGCAGGCTGCATTTGACATTAGCTGCCTCATGCTGCATGCGGGCCCAACAACGCACGCATTCCTTTGCCGGAGAGGCTAGTTACTGCTAGTGAGTACTACTAACAATGCGGTTGAGTGATAGTTGGCCAATTTACTTAAGATAAAAAGCGGGTTTATGTGACAGCTCCTGATCGTCAAGCCACCACCACCGTTCAAGTTTCATACTGGTGATGTGCATGGGGTAATTGATGAGGGTGATTTTAGAAGCATTCAACAGTAGTTATATGTTATATATATATAGATATGTATTTTTGGATTTAAGGCATTTTCTTTAGTTTTCTGCAGCTCTTAGTGTTCAGCACATACAAAGCAAAAACAAAAACAACAGGGGGAATAGGTATACTATACTATACCCAACGGAGAGCTAGTTCCCGAACCTGAAGGGGGGCCTGGATCATGCCATTATTCGATATCTAAACAATGAAAGGGAAAAAACAAAAAGATAAGGCTAATCTTCATAGTCCCCGCTATTTATGGTATAGTTCTCCAGTGCTTGTCTTACATGCTTCATCATCTCTGCTGAGTCCTCATCGTCTGCATCTTCCCGAGTGGAAACCTTGGTCACGGTCGAGTCCGTGGCCCCACTTCCACTTGTACTATCAATAGATCTGCTTGACATTCGGCGCTGGAGTCTGGTCGACGGATGCCTGGCATGGTGACGGGTTCGCGTGATCACATCGTCAAAGTACCTTTCAGCTGTTGAAATCGGATCTTTGGGGGTTTTCGCAATGCTACAAGAAATGCCGACGTCGTGGATCAGCTTGGCAACTAGACCGGTCCAGCCACATTGATGCTTGGATCCCAGACCCCTTCCGGTATCGGCCTCGAAAAACTCATAGAAGAGGACATACTCCGAGAAGTGCTCATCGTAGTCATAAAGATCCTTACCACCGTTGTAAGCCCTTCTACCTTCGTTAAATTCATCCCGAGAGAAGAGGGCAATCAGCCTATGCTGGATTTTTTCGGCAATTTTGGCCAAATTCATCATATTACCACTCCCAGTGGGGAATTCCATTTCAAATGACTCCCCATAGTACATGTAGAATCTCTGTAAAGACTCGATAAGCAGAAACGTTGTCGGGAACCAGATAGGACCTCTCCAGTTTGAATTTCCTCCGAAAAGACCGGAATTCGAGTCTCCAGGTACATAGTCGACAACAAATTTTTGACCGTTGACATCCATGGAGAATGGGTGGTCCTTGTGGAATCTAGAAAGAGATCGAATACCGTACTCGGAGAGAAATTCATCTTCATCCAGCATTCGCCGGAGAATCTTCTCTAGTCGTTCCCGAGTAACCAATGAAAGAAGCATTCTTTCGTGCTTTCCTCGTTGCTTCATACTGGCGATGTTGCGGCCTGCCAAGCCGGACCGATTCTCCACAAACCATCTGACTCTTTTAGAAAAGGACGGGAACATCTCTAGAACTTCGGGTTCTAGAGTCAGAGTCGCATACAAGGGAATAAGACCTACTAATGACCGAACAGGCAGCTGCTGACTCCAAGGTCCGCCCCAAGAGATAGCATCATAATAGAATCCATCCTCATCATTCCACAACGACTTCTCAACACCTCCAGAGCGGAAGCTCATTGCGTCCGCGATGAATATAAAATGCTCAAAGAATTTACTGGCAATGTCTTCGTAAACTCTGCGGCGCTTGGCCAATTCGAGAGAAATGTTTAGCATTTGCAAACAGAAGAATGCCATCCATCCAGTACTATCAGCCTGTTCTAGGACACCACCAGTTGGTAGGGGCTCTGAACGATTAAATAAGCCAATGTTATCTAATCCAAGGAAACCACCCTCAAAGACATTTTTACCTCCAGCATCCTTTCGGTTTACCCACCACGTGAAATTCAGTAGCAGCTTCTGAAACACACGCTCCAGAAAGTCATGATCTTCACGCCCATACATTTTACGCTCGATCTTAAAGACCCTGAATGTCGCCCAAGCGTGTACAGGTGGGTTAACATCGCTGAAATTCCACTCATATGCAGGGATTTGGCCATTTGGGTGCATGTACCATTCTCTGGTCATCAAATCCAATTGCTTTTTGGCGAATTCAGGATCAATCATGGCAAGTGGAATACAGTGAAATGCAGTATCCCAAACAGCAAAGAAGGGGTATTCCCATTTGTCGGGCAAAGATAAAATATCCTCGATATGGAGGTGCTTCCATTCAGTATTCCGTACATTTGCTCGCTCGGGTGGAGGGGGCACTTGGCTGGGGTCTCCATTTGCCCATTGATTGTGTATAAATTGATAATACTGCTTAGTCCAGAGCATTCCTGCAAAAGCCTGGCGCTGGATATCTCTCAACTCTTCTGAAATAGGGAGCGGGCTGATCTTGTAGTAAAACTCATCCGCCTCATCCTGTCTCTGATCTATAATGGCATCAAATTCTTCTTCATCAAGCTCTGCATTGAAATCACTAGGTTTTCTGTCTGTGTACTTGAATCTCACAGTAACAAACCCTCCAGCCGGGATCCCATTTCCTTCGTCAAATGAATACAAAGCACCAAATTTTGTTCCTCTTTGCTCAGGATTGATACTACTCTCATCCTCCTCAATAACATAGTCATGAAATGCATCCTTTACATACTTAGACTTGTTTTCTGTGTTATACAATCTAGCATTATTCGTAGCATTGTTGGTAAACATCGGAGTGGGCTCAACATCGTCTGAGTTCTCAGTCACACCTGGAGACATTGCCATATGAAGATAGCGAGTGCCCAACCTCCAATGGTTACTTTCAACAATCAAATTCGACGGGGACGGCATGTGCAAGCTAGGCTCTTGGTTTTCGGGTTTGGTCTCATCGTATCCCCAGTCCCATGTATTCCGAAACCACAATTGAGGGATGATATGCAGTGGTGCATCTTCGGGTCCTCTATTATATGCCGTGACTCGGAACAACAGCTCCTCATCTCGGCTTTTGGCCATCTCAACAAAGATATCAAAGTATCGGTTCTCTTCGTATATATTGGTTTCATCGAGCTCGAATTCGGGTTCCAAACGACTTCGCTTAGCATTCTCTTCAACTAATTGCTTGTAAGGAAACCTCTTTTGGGGGTATTTGTAGAGATATTTCATGTAAGAGTGGGTTGGAGTATTATCCAAATAAAAGTAATCCTCTTTCACATCCTCCCCGTGATTTCCCTGATGGCCAGTCAAACCATACAATCGTTCTTTCAATATGTCATCTTTTTCATTCCAGAATGCAAAAGAGATGCATTCCTGCTGATGCGAATCACTCACGCCACATATTCCATCCTCTCCCCACCGGTAAACACGAGAGCGAGAGTGCTCAAATGGAAAGTTATTCCAAGCATCACCATTGCCAGAATAGTCTTCTCTAACAGTAGCCTAAAACCTCCAGTATCAGAATCCTCAATCCCCGGGCTCTCTACTCGTTCATCTGAGCGATAAAAAAGAAAAACAAAACACATACCCATTGGCGCTCGCTTAAGTAAGGGCCCCATCGCTTCCAATACTTCTTACGTTCATGGTCCTGTCGAAGCCTCTTTTCCTCTACAGTCAAAAACTCTTTCCCGCCATGAATAACCATGGCAAAGAAGGATTAATAATGGGCAATTGAATTGATGGTATGGAACTAAACCACAATTTGGAGGCGTCACCAAAGTTTATTAACTAGGCCCTTTTGCTTCCTTGTTATCAATAAACCTTGAGAGATCATTTCCCAGCAGGGTAGCGAAAGCGGCTCAAGCTCTTCAGCTGAGCTTCTTCTTGGCGGTTGTCCTTAGCAACTGCCATTAAATTTGTGCCTCAGGTTTTCAGAATTGAGACTGTGGCTTTACACTCATTCACTTAGATTTAAAATACGTAATCCAGATAGAATGATCGAATACCTACTGCTACTACTACTGCTACTACACCTCGCCGTTCCTATAGCCCCAGCGCCGTTGAGCCTTAACAGAATCAGGCGGAATCCGACAGACCACTATTAAGCCATCCTGAAACGAGTGCACGTTAGAGCGGGCATGATTAACAACATGCGCTCATGCATCGCTGTCACGAAGTGAGTGACTCTGGGCGACAGGCAGTGTTCACTTTGGCAGTTTGAATAAAAATATTATTTGGCGGTTTGAGCTCGTGCGTTTCACGGTACGCGGTTGGTTGTCAAAAGCTGCGACATGCAGTTATTTACGTGTGGGTCTGTGCGCGTCTTTGCGACCTCAAGACCACCGGCATTGAAAAGGGCCATTAAGAATGATAATGCCCCAAACGCGATAACGCGAGTCCATGGTCAAACAGCGACAGGTTTGATCAATCTTTAATTGAACTTGAATTAAATGAAGAGAAGAAGGTATTCAAAAGCGTTTAAGGTCGCAGATGAGAGGTTGTTTACCTTGCAGATATTACTTAATGGGGTAATTGACTGTATATGCCGGATATAAGAGGCAACGATCGCCATTGATTGTTACTCAACCCAGTAATGCGACAATGCTCGTTTTGGACCAAGCATTCCAAAACAGTGTTTTGGAGTCAAATTTTCAGGTCAAGGCAACAGGGTGCCCCCGACTCGTCTTCGTCAATACTTCACGGCTTCTCTCAACTTCTCATTCTTTTCCTATTACTTCTGCTACTGGAAAAATTTTCTCTCGTTTTTCTTGTTAATTTCTTGTCCAAAGTCACTCATTTCAAATTCAAAAGGACTCTTAATTTCAAGCACGTTATTACGCTCGATCGTTAATCACTAAAACTAGTCTATTTACATTTGTTTACAAATATAATCGCGCCCCTTAATCGCAACAACATGAGGTTCTCAACTGCTGCCGCTGCCTCAATGGCTGCCTTAGCTGGTACTACTTTTGCTCAGGAAGAAGTTACGACCACTATCTACTCGACAATCTACGATTATGTCACTATTGTTTCTGGTTCAACTATTGAGTCTGCCGTTTCTACTGAGGCTATCATTACCACGGAGCTCCCTAATTTGGTTGCCATTGCTGTTGCAAACACGACTTCCTCTGCTGCACCAGCTACAACAGCAGCTGCAAATTCGACCTCAGTGGGTTTCAATACTACCAGTGCTGTTGTCACTATCAGTTCTTGGGGAAACGCTACAACCACAGCCCCTGTTTCGACTCATGAGAGCACAGCTCCTGTCTCTGTTCCTTCTGCTTCTCTTTCTACTGGTGCCAGTAACAGCAGTGCTGCTACTCCAAATGGTGCTTCGGGGCTATACATGTCTGGAGGCCTGCTGGCCGGTGCAGTTCTCCTGACCAATCTGTTCTAATTGCAATCGCAGATATTGCATAGAATTAGTGCTTACTTGGGTTTTGCTCTTGTTTTTTTTGGATAAAATTTGTTTGTTTCGATTTTCTCTTCTATGGTTATTTCATCTAGCAGGGATGGGAAACTATAAAATTGCTTTCTGGGTTCCTGTTCGCTGTGGTTCGATTTTCGCGTCATAATTCGAGGTCGTGAATCTTTCCTTTATACCAATTCTCCTGAATTTTCTCGATCGTCTTCTTCCGCTCTCCTTATGACTTTATGTGTCCGTTTAATACTTGTAGTTTAGGTTTTTCTTAATTTGTCTGTGACATACAGTATTTTGTTTGATCTCTTCTTGCGTAGATATTTTTTTGTCCTCGGATCTATGTTACAATATCAAGCTCCTAGAAAGTGATCTTAAAGGCAATTTTTGAGGGGGGCAAACGAGTTGTGGCTTCCAAGGGTTGGCAAACCAAGGAGCTCAGGGGATCTCACTCCTTGCATCGATCGCGCGTCCCCGGAGCCTCTTAGGACAAGCGATCACGTAACTACAAGCCGTTATATGAATTAAAACTAAGAAGCCGAAGATATAAATATTTAATCGATTTGATTGCGTTTCAGAGGTAGATCTGACATGCACTGCTCCACAAATTTACTATGCTATGATCTAAAATGGAGTTCATTAACAAGTGATCCAGCTTTCCCTGTGCTACGTATCGTATGCTCTATACTTGATTTCAAAACAAGTAATGGATGAAAATGTTTTGACAGATATCTGTAAACCGTGTGAAGTCCAAGGCTCTTGTTTTAGTTCTATGGAGAGTTTTTCATCAGGACGACAGCACTTGGAGCGTTCATACAAATCAGCAGACGATACCAGACACAAAATGACAACCTACGAAATGAAGCATCGAAGGCCTGAGATATTGAACAAGCCCGAGCTACAATTCCCATATCGATGTGATACTCTGTTCGATCCCACGGTGCTCGCAGAACCGTGCATCTGGGCCTCTAGATGTCCTACATGTTCGAAATGTCGAATGCATAAATACACCCTATATACAAACCAAGACAGATAATCAATGACCAGTTTGCAAAGCACAAGATCAATCCTTCGACTGAGTCAAGCTATGAGGCATAGTTTTTATTTATCTTTATTTAAACGTTCTCTGGCTAAGAATCATATTAGGACTGCAGTGCGGAGTTTCTGGTCCGGCCTTTGATGCAATCTATTTGCGGGTTCCCGTGAATGGGTGGATTCTAGCTGGGAGCTCTAAACCAATCAGTGGCTACCTATCTCGCCTTAAAAACATCACCAAGTTTTTTCAGAATTATACAATCAAACCATACTTTGGCCTGCTTACCTGAGGATTATTTTCTTAGAAACAATTCGGTTTGGCGTTGTACAATTCGATCGGACAGGGACTCTAGTTGCTTTTCAATTGTAACTCTAATACTCGAAGGTAACTGAGAATAAAATGCTGGCTCGTGCTAGATCTGCGGCACCTCTAGTTCGTCGAAGACTGTTTTCAACTAGTGAAGTCTCCGGAATAAAGGTCTCCTCTGTAGATGACTCTCGCCCGGTCAGTCAGCTATCGCTAATAGTGAAGGCCGGTGCCAGATACGAGACCGTACCTGGTGTCGCCCACATTCTTGAAAAATTCGCCTATAGGAACACCACTACTCGATCAGCACTTCGAATGGTCCGAGAATCGGAACTTGTTGGTGGACAACTATCGGCCAAGCTTACCAGAGAGAATCTAATTCTTACTGCTAAATTTTTGAGAGAGGATTTGCCATATTTCGTGGACGTTCTAGGTGATGTCGCTGAGAATACGATCTACAACGACTATGAGCTTGCCGAGGATGTTGCTCCTTTGGCAGCCTTTGAGTATTCTCTTGCTCACAAGGATGCCACCTACACGGCCTTGGAGGCCGCTCATGAGGTTGCATTCCGATCTGGATTAGGTAATGGTCTTATTGCTACTCCATACTCACCGGTTTCAGTAGAACAAGTTAAGAATTACGGACGTGAGGCTTATGGCAAATCAAATCTGTCCATTGTCGCCAAGGGCGTCAATGAGTCTGATCTTGCTAACTTAGTTGGCCGGAAGTTTGCTTCTCTTAATGCCGGTAGTCCATTAACAACTGTGGCATCTAAATTCTATGCTGGTGAGGCTCGAATCGGTTCTACTGCTGGCAATGCTGTCGTCATTGCGTTCCCTGGTGCACCTAATACATCGCTGAACGTATTGGCTCAACTTTTAGGAGGCAAATCTTCTCTCAAGTGGAGCATTGGCAGCACTCCGCTTGCGGCCGTGGCTGCAAAGACTGGTACTGCAATTGCGGTTAAGAACATAACTTATTTAGATGCTGGTCTATTCACTATTTCCATATCTGGAGAGAAAGCCTCAGGAGTGAAAGAAGCTGTCCTCGAAACGAGCAGAGTCCTTAAAACTCTCTCCACTAAGGTCTCGTTTGAAGATACTTCTCGGGCAGTGGCCCAAACCGCATTTGCCACAGCCAGCGTTTTCGAGTCTGATATTATCTTAGCAGCTTCCGTTAAGGCACCCAGCTATTCATCAGTCGACGCTAAGTCTCTTCAGAGTGCTGTCAGTGCCCTGATTAAAGAGAAGGTCGTGCTTTCGGCTGTCGGTCAGGTAAGAGAGTTGCCTCATGCCGATGAACTATTCTAGACAGTAAAAGGCCTGAAACAAAACTGAATATACATATATTTTTCTGTAACATTCTCGCAACAGTTATCTTTCCTCCCCGCCTATGTTCGCAAGTAATAGTGGCAGATAGCTGCTCATTTTTATGAAATACATACACATTATTGTTTTGTCGTTATTATATACTATTTCTCTTCCACATACGTCAGCACTGGAAAAAACCAATGATAAGATTCCAATGTGAGAGCGGCTCTTCCATTGACCTTGGAACCAGAAATTGCCCTGAGCAACAAGGACGCCGATACACTTATCCCTACGCAAGATCTAAGTAACCGGCCCAACTCGGAATTCTGTTGCGAAACTTTCATAAGGTTGTCAATTAAAGATCTGCATGTCTTTGCCAGGTTGATTGAGAACTCCAATGCAAGTTTAGCATCTGGTATGTTGTTAGATAGCTTTGCAAATTCTTCGTAGGTTGGGCTCTCAGGAGTTCCTACGGATGAGAATGGTTTCATTCTCAGCCCATACATTAGTTCTTCTGTCGTTGCTGAATGGGGTGGTGAATCTAAAAGTCCACATTTTTCATATGCAAGAGCAAGGTATAAATTGGCTTGACATAATTGGTTTAACGCCATAGATTCGATTTCCAGAGCAGTTACATATGATAATGCACTTCGTATAGCCGATTGGCCAGTGCTTTTCTTATTGGCACGGGTGAGACGCTGGTTCAAGTACGAGCGTGTCCGGCTTAAATGGTTTTGAAGAATGTCCATCAGATAGTGACCGTAGTAGTACATCCGGCTGAACTCCCACAGCTTATATACATCTAGCTCAAATCCAAGAAGCACGACCCAAGCCATTATCTGAACTTTTCGAAGGAAAACCCATGCTGATATCGGCAGAGCAGCGGCCTCTTGTCCATCTGGAAGGACAAGGCTGTCTGCAGGTAAATATTTCTCAAGTTCCTCTTCAAGTTGCTCAGCTGAGACCTGCAAACTATCCCAGGAAAGGATGCAATGAGAGAGGTTTTGGCGCTGCCTTGGACGATTTTGGCAGAACACAGTAATCAGGTCTACAAGGCATAGACTGGCCTGGTCTAGGAATTGGTTCATAAGATTTCGTGCGTGTGGATTTGTAAGATTGAAAATCTCATCATTATCAGGACAAGTGATCTCTTTCATATCCCGAATTGTCCAGCTTTTAAATGACACACCTTGTATGTCTTTAGTGCAGTAGGATTTGAGAATTGAGCGGACAATGCTGAAAGGTCGAGGGTTTTTAGACGAAAACGTTAGTAAGAATCCAAAAAGGTCTGTGGAGCGAGATATTTCTTTGATTTTTCTTAAATCAGTGATGTCCGAAATAACTTTGGCTATGAGTTTATATGCTTCTTCGCAATCCTTGCAGGACGAAAGAGGCCTTAACGGGCTCGTGTTTGAGACCCGTGCTTGTATAGTATTCGCAAATATTGTACTCTCGAAATTTTGTGATTTTTTTATTGCTTTGATTGATGTCAAAGAGGCTTGTGCATTGGAGAAGTGTACTGGTTTTGGTACCTTCTGATCGAAAATGTAGAGCAAAGCAACTCTCAGCTCTAATCTAACCTGTACAGCAGTCGCATTGTCTTTTTTGCACCATGCTATAGCTGACTCCAGCACTTGTATAACATCATGGACTTTTGCTCGCTCTAGGAATGAATATCCAGCCGTACTTGTGATAACGTCTTCTTCCGGATAGACTGCCGTACTATCAGCCATGAGAACACAGCAGATGTTGATCGATTTGAGAGTCCCAAGGATATAAGCTTCTAACACATTCCACCAGGTACTAATCTTTTTACAGGATTTGAGATACTCCTCAGCTGTACCCTCCACTTCGAGCTCAGTATACTTGGCAGCGATATCTTCAACTAATATGCAACTTAGAACATTCTGAAGCATCATAGGTCCCTGATGCCAAGACATTTCTCGAGACATTAGTAAATCAATGATCTCTACAACATCCTGTGGCGATGTTACTTTTGGTGCCGAATCGAGTTGATCTTGTCGGGGTCGGAATACTAAACCAGTATCCATTTTCTCATTTCCAATCTCAAGTGCATGAACTCCCGAGAACAAGGTGAACATTGGGTGCTTGACCAGTTCGCCCACTTTCAGGCCTTCATAGCAGGTTAGTTTATGTTCAACAGGAAAGTGCTACTCTTCTGGCTTGCCAATACTTGCCTTCGCACGACTTTTGAAAATCGCGAGTTATATCTTCGTATTTGTCATGACCGTATAAAGTCAGTTCTAAACGTATTAGAATTAACCAGGCTATATTGGTCTTTTCCTCTTTTGAACATTACCTGTACTCATTGCAGTTCCGTATAGCGAGCTGCTCCATATAATGTGAATGAAATTTCGCGGGCACAACTCTCTGATTCAGGAAGCTTGGGAGAGCTTCGGCCGGCACCATGTTCGGCACTATGCCAGTGAATCGATGATGGCCCGTCGTCTGCACAATCAAACTAAGCTGCACAGTTCTAGGTAATATTCGTAAGGAATGCATATAAAATTATAATTTCTAAGGACATGAACAGTTCAAGATAAAAATCTAATAGTTGGGCTATATGAGTATACAATAATAATAGACTTAGAGCATGGCCTTTTCCTTCGCGCCATCCAGAGGACCAAACTTATACATGGACTCGATCACGCCCTTATAAAACTTAGCTGCTTCAGCCCGCTTAATCTTCAGTGTAGGTGTACAAGTGTTGTTTTCAACCGTCAAAGGTTCAAAGTATAGAGACAGGTTCTTTAGTTTTTCGAAACTCTGAAGCAGATTTCCGGGGATAGACCCGTTTAAAGATCTTAGGAACTCGCGTCTAATCTTGGTATTTTGGAATGTTCGAGCCAGAGCCTCGATATCAGTAGCCATAAATCTCTTTCCTAGAATCTTTGTTGCAAACGCAGCGTAAGAATCCGGGTTAACTCCAACTATGCCAACTAGGAAAGTCTCGTGAGAGTTTCCGTGTACAAAGACCTGGTTCAGTAGAGCAGATTTTGACAAATAAATGTTTTCAATCTTCTCAGCAGCCACGTATTCACCCTGGGCAAGCTTGAAAAAGTTCTTGACTCGATCGATAATAAAAACGCGGCCAAGCTCATCTATTTGACCAACATCACCAGTGTGAAAAAATCCATCCTCGTCAAATGCCTCGTCGGTCTTCTCTGTATTCTTATAGTAACCACGGAACATCTGAGGTCCCCTGAGCATAATCTCTCCTCTGGGGTTTGGCTGATCTTTACAGCTGTATCCCAGATCGTTTACGTCTCTTAATCTAAGCTCACATGCCGTGGAAACAGACCCACAGGATCCTGCATGTTGCTCCCCGGGCTTAGACACGCACATGCCAGAGAGTGATTCGGTTAGACCATATCCCTGGAGAATCTCTGCCCCTAATGCAACTTTTAGGAATTCCACTGAGTCCTTAGACAGAGGAGCAGACCCACAACTAATAAATTTTAAATTGTCAAACCCAAGCTTGTGCTTGATCTTGTTACTCCAGACCCTGTCCCAGAGAGGATGGTTGGGAGAGCCAGTCGCATGTAAATGTGCAATCTTCGCGGCATATGCCTTTCGTGAAATAGCACCAGCCAGGCCCGGTGCTTCGACTGTAGAAGCTTTGAGCATAGCTGCAATTCTGTTGAGCACACGGGGCACTAACGCGGTCATAACCGGCTTTAGCAATTGAATATCTTCTAGCATTTCAGTAACAACCCCATGGCTGAATCCCTGTTTCTGTCCACCAGCCAATGCAGCGCACATATTTATTCGCTCATATATATGTGCGAGGGGCAAAAAGGAAAATATAGGATGAGGTCCACCAGGCTCAGGGAAGTTGATTGAAGTTCTCGCGAAAGACAAGCACGATGTAACTGCACCGTGTGCGATCAGGGCACCTTTGGGATTACCTGTTGTTCCAGAAGTGAAGTTAATAGCATAAATATCATCAGGAGTAGGAGGACGATGCGCAGTTGGGTGAGTTTGGCCCAATTTCTCTACTTCATCAAAGGAGTATAGCGCTAGGCCTACATCCTCCGCCCATGACTGAAGTAAAGTCCTCTTCGAGTGGCCTGGTCTTTCGTAGTATGCAGGACTTCCAAACGAGTCAATTGACACTATTACTTTCAAATTGGGTAACTTAGAGGCAAGCTTCAATATAGTAGGAATATTGGCTAAGGAAGAAATGATGATTGGTGATTCGCACAATTTCAGAATATATTCTGAAGTGTCCGGTCCAAGAGTATCATATAAACAAACTGAAGGAAGACCCTGAGTCTGGCATGCGAGATCTGCAACAACCCAGTTTGAAGAGTTAGGTGCGTAAACAGCAACAATATATTTATTCTGTACAGGTGTGACATTTGTATGCTTTTCAACGACATGGACTATGCCTGCGCCAAGATCTGTCCTTCTCTTTGCAACTTCGCCGTAAGTTTGCCAATAATACACGGGAGACCACTTGTTAGTAGCGTGGTCGAACTTTCGCTCCCCCAAGCAGTCAAATTCCGGGTGCTCTTCGACAACGAGTCTGAAAGCATCATAAAAGGTAGCAACCTTAGGGTGATAAGTAGTGACTAGAGTGTCAGGAAATTTGGCATTTCTATAGATGGCAGAGTATCCAGGTTTTTCAATGCCAGGAATCGCTACTGAGCCCGGCTTTCCGAGAGGAGGAAAGGATTTAACAGTCTGATCGAGGACTGAATCATTTTCTTTCACACCTGGTAAACAGGCATAGGGGAAGAGTCTGATCTTCCTTTGAACTTCGGGTGGGAAATCAGATGGCATACTATTATCAAGGTCTCTCGATCTATCTTGAGAACAGGGTGAACTTTAAAGAGGGGGAATATAAGCGCTTTTATATGAAGAAGCGCAGCTCGGAGTCGGAAAAAGAGTTAAGGCATCCATGTGGGGAAAACCCAGCTATTTACCACCTTACCCCCTTGAAGATTGAGTGCCAATCGCCCTTACCGAGGTTTAGAGAGGGGACCCTGCCGAAAAATCTATTGGGGTTGACACCTAACCCACATTATTCCGATATCCGGGGAACGGAGAAGTCATATTCGAATTTAGGGCTTTGTGACTGTGTTTCTGTTTTCGGAATAGCGGCGTTGGGACTCTAAATTCCACCATCACTACATCTTTTCCAAACCTCTTGAACGACAGACAGTAATTCGACAACAATGGGAAAAGGAAAGCCAAGAGGACTAAACTCTGCTAGAAAGCTCAGAACTACTCGTAGAGACAAGTATGTTGCTTGCATCCATTGCCAGGTTTGATCTGGGTTATTTTGTTTGTGGTAGTTGCTAATCTTATACAATATAGTCGATGGGCCGATTTGTCCTACAAGAAGAGACTTCTTGGAACTGCATTCAAGTCTTCTCCTTTCGGAGGTTCTTCCCATGCTAAGGGAATTGTTCTGGAAAAGATTGGTGTTGAGGCCAAGCAGCCCAACTCTGCTATTCGAAAGTGTGTCAGAGTCCAGCTTATCAAGAACGGAAAGAAGGTTACCGCTTTCGTTCCTAACGACGGTTGTCTGAACTTTGTTGATGAGAACGACGAAGTGCTTTTGGCTGGTTTCGGCCGAAAGGGCAAGGCTAAGGGTGATATCCCTGGTGTCCGATTCAAGGTTGTGAAGGTATCTGGTGTTTCTTTGCTTGCCTTGTGGAAAGAGAAGAAGGAGAAGCCTCGTTCTTAAGCTGCTTGCGCATACTACATGTTATTTAAAAAAAAGTAATCTCAGCCATGAAAACGAATTCATATATGTATTTGTAGATAAATATATGGAAATTATCCCTATCAACGGAGTTCCTTCCCTTCAATACTAACCCCAGATTTGCGAGTCTTCACTGCTCTTGCACTTAAGATGCTCTGCTTTATTCTGCGGAACTGGCCGTCTGAAGCCTTCTGCATGGGTGCCCGTGAAGCTAAATTACTCATGGGTGCGACATCAAACGACACTGAATCTGCCGAAGGTATCAGTGCTCTCTTTCGTCGCAGTGCAGCTGCCTCCGCAACATTTGCTGCACCTCGCGAATTCGATGACCGACTTTCATATGCCAGATTTGCTTCTGGGTCGTACGACCTGCTCACTACCAACTTGTCTCTGTAATTGTCAGACCTTCCCATGATAGGTCTTGTCCATTTACCAATCAGTTTATCAGCAGTTCGCTTAATTTGAAGCTGAGGTCTCTTACTTCTTTGGTAAAACAGAACTACCTTTCCTAGCCCGCTCTCTCGGAGGTGGATAGTTTTTATTGGTAGACGTTCGATAGCCGAAAATAATTCTTTCTGGATTTCATATCCTGGCAGAGAAGCATCTGGCAGGGGTTCAAGCCATAGTCTGATGGCCTCAAGAAGGTTGTTGTCCAAAATACTATCTGCCAGATTATGCTTCTGCAGTACATCTCGCACCTCGGGCAAAAGCTGCAATTTGTTTACAGCAGGAACACTGTTTTTGATACATTCAGCATCGGCAAATGCAGCATTCCGCATTTGCTCTCTTAACCGTGATATTCTTTCATCCTGCATTTGTTCAATGTCGTCTCCGTCCAGTCTCTTTCGCTTTTTTCCAGACTTGAGCGCAGCATCTAATTTGCGCTCTAGATCACGTCTCTCCCGGGCTTCAGGAGACAGTTGATCATCTGGGATTTCGTTCGATTGTTCGTCATCAGAAAGAATAGTTCCATCCTCGAGAGTCTTACCAGCTGACTGTCGTTTCTTAGGTTTTGTCTGTTCGGATCGCTTCCTCTCTCGTCTTTTCTCTTTTGGAATCTGAGAAGTTGGAAGCTCGGAAGCATCCTTCTTATGCCGCTGGAGCTTATAAACCTCTTCATCTATAGGGATTTCTTCTTGGAACTGTTCCTCGTCAAGCTCAGAGAGTTCATCATCATCGTCATCTGACACAACGCCAGGGTCTAAAAGAGTATTGTCTTCCTTTTCCTCTTCTTTATAGCTATTTCCCATAATTGCGGGATCAAGAACGCTCTCCTCGTCTGACATCTTGGGGGGTACAGAAGTAATCGAGTTTTAGTTAGTTGACTCGGTGTTGGCTTTGGGATCTGGGTTTATAACCTATCCCACATAACAAAAATTCTTTCAACCTGAGCAATAGCAATATGTTTGGTGGCCCTCCTCCCCCTCCTTCTGAAGAAGAATTAAATGCTTATACGGCGATGGCCAAAAATACAATCTATCAGGCTGTATATGTTGCACTTGCTTTATGGACTGGTAAGCCGGTAAAATTGTCGAGGCAAGTCTATATGCTTGAATCTAACTTCTCAGCTCCGCTCGCATTTGAGCTTGTGAAAGGTCAATTCTAGATGATATGATCTATCTTACGTGATTAACCTATGTACATAGAAATTCATGCCTTAGTATTTTAAGTCAGAATGTAGTCCTTGCGTGGCCCAAAACTTTTTCGTGAGGTTGTGAGTAACGGGAACACTCTTCTTCTCACACCAATAAGCGATGAAACTCACCCAATCAGCTTGTTCTGTTTTCAGGGGAAACGAAACTCTACAAAAGCTTTTGAGGGCCTGTACACTTGCCTCATATAGGGTATCACCCCCTCCAAGAAATTTGACCGAAAGTATTGCGTTGTATAACCACTTCGGATCGTTAGGCAGCATAGTTCAGTACCGGCAGAGAACAGACCCAGTCACTAGAGCATTTCAAGAACCTCTGCGTATTATTTTTCATGATCGTGAGCGAGAAAACTTGTCAGCTGCTGTTCTTGAACAGTTTTCATCTGATTTTCCTGATGGTTGGTTAGTTAAGCATGGCCGCCAAATGAAAGGGAGATCAAACTCAGATCTACTCACACGCCTTGAAAAGGATTTGATGGCGGTCAATTTGATTGAAATTGGTGATAAGGATGAGCCTGGTTCTATTATCAAGTTTTCTCTTCAGCTGGGAAATCTAACTCGTAACGAACATGCAATAATGCTGGCCCAGAATAAAGCACTGGCCAGACACTTCCGGTTACACCAGGAGCAGGGAGAAGAAGATTCGATACGTCTTCTAAATGAGATAGACAGGGAAAGTGAAAAACGTTTACATGGATTCCGAGGTATATTCTCTAATACCCCTTCAACTAATTAACGGCTGTTGACATTTCTATTTCTTCGGCATTTCCAGTCTATTTATGATACTTTCTACCTCATTTGCATCATCCGCTAGGATCTTTGACAGATATGAAATTCCAGTTTGCTGGGCCTTGAGTATTTTGGCGATCTTTTCTAGTTGTTCGTCATCTCGTTGCCAATCCAGCAGATTGCCATTGTTGGCATATTCATCAATGTTACTATCGAGCAGCCTGGCCTTTTCACGCAACACTGTCATGCGGGCCCAAACCTCATTTATGCGTCCGAAAATAACAGGGTCATCTATCTGGTGATTTAGAGCTTTCAATTTGTCTTCTAGCCACTCTTCATCTGGTCTGAGGACGAATCCTCGAGAGCGTAATACTTGTATTTTAACAGCCAGGCTTAGGGTACGATGAGCCAATTTTGCATGTCGTGTCTTTATTTCAACAATTTTGACTGTCGTATATAAGTCGTGTCGTGTCGTCAGCTCGTCTAGTTTGTTATATATTTCGTGCATTCTGGCTCGATATGCGGCCACCTGGGCATTCTGTTGAATTACTCTCTTTTGTAAGTCATGGAATCCAACTGCCAGTACGGGTACAGATGATGCATCCGGACGCTCAGCAATTGCCTTGTCCCATTTCTCTTGATCTTGTCCTGGAGGTCTTGCGTATAGAACAGCCTGTTCTGCGGGGACTTTATTGTAGAAATAGTGCTGGAAAGCACAATTTGGACTTGTAGGGTCCCAAGCGTCTTTGATCTTCCCTAATTGATCCAAAATCGAGGGTGATAAGTTAGATATCATGGTACTTTGTTGAAAATGTTGCTGCTGTTGTTGTTGTTGTTGTTGTTGTTGCTGCTGCTGCCGAAGCTGCTGATTCGCAGCAGAGGTCGCTCCAAATATGGTCTGGTTATTAGATGGCATATCTGATGATTTGGACCAAGAGAAACTAGGCTGCCCATTAAAACTTTGGCCCAGCATCTCACCTTCCGATGTTGATAATAAATATTAAATAACGACTTCGATGGTAATGGGGAACCGAAGAAAGTTTAGATATTTGGCGTATAGGCATGTCTTGAGTATATTATATCACTGAAGGGCGCATCCCGTGCATTGACACAACATCAACCAACCAGGACCCAAGAATACAAGCATATCGAAATTTCATACGACATAAGAAAGATATCACCAATACAATGACAACTAAACCTGGAGTCATTGGCCATGCTGTCAATCTCATTGATCCCAGTCCAATGCCAGATCACATACCTGATGTTCCAGAAATCGGACTTACTTCTGGGCCTTTGTTTTCTGCATCCTTTTATATAGCGGCAAGATGTTTGGCTTATAATGAAGATTTCCTACTATGCAAGAGAGACGCCAAAGAAAACGGTCCTGCCGAGTGCCTCAAAGAAGGAAGAAGAGTGACGCGGTGTGCCATCTCGGTGATTGAGGATATGCAAAAGTACTGCCTCGAGGAGTTCCGGCTACATTATAGATGCATCGAAAGGAATAACTATGAATTCCCTGCCTGTAGGCCAGCCGAAAAGCTCTTGAGCAAATGTGTTTTTGATAACTTGAAGCTTGAAAAGACAATCCCTGGCATTCCAAAGGACCAGCAGATCCATCTGCAAGAGAAGACTTATTCATGTGCGCCTGTAATTCCGGATATGGCTTCTCTTAGAGCATTTGATAAGGCTAAGGCTGAGGGTAAAATATAATTCCGTATGATGATTCATGTTTTACTAGCAGTCGGGACTGAGGCGATCGGGTCTATATTATTTATCATTTGCAATTGTGGCTTGCAACATTGTTTGTTCATGTAATCTTGTAGCTGTGATTCTAGTAGATGCAACCTTTATCAAAGGCAGTTAAGTTTGAGTCCTAGTATCTGAGCATTTATTCCTTCGTCTACGGCTGGTTGGTAGCTTTGGGTAATCTCGATGTTCAGTGTTCCACTACGTGTGGGTTCCAACTTCGAACTTACAACTTCCAAGCTCCACGTCAAATCCCGTCCATCCCAAGGCACGACTCACGAGACGCAGTGCCAATCCAAGTGATGGAAGAATATTTTGGCAGTGATGAACTTCCCTCGGTCAGATCAATCACTAGGGACGATTTTTCTGGTGATCAGTTCAAAGTGGATGAGTTTCTTAATCGATTCCATAAGTATAGGACTTTGCCTGATTTTCAGAAGCAGCTACGGCAATGGGATCAGGCCCTGAGTCAGGATCTAATAGATGTAATCAATGAGGATTATGCAGATTTTGTAGGACTGGGGGGATCACTATCTGGAGGAGATTCTCGGGTTCAAGATGTGAAGGTAGAAGTGTTACGTTTCCAAAGTTCTGTTTCTGGTATCAAATCCAATCTTGATAACTATTCGATCGAGACTCAGCGACTCCTTCAGGACAGAAAGAGACTTGCTGAATTGGAAGCCCATGCTAAAATACTTTTATCGTGCTCTAAGCGGGTACTTGATATTGAAGTTCAATTGCACGGGGGATCGCCTGATTGGTCTCATTTGGTAAAATCCTGGCTAATCCTCCAAAAGCTGTTGGTTTCCTTACAAACTACTCATCCACTGGTTGAAAATCTGATGTACGAGAGTGCAGGTTTTAAGCACCAGATGATATCTATGTTGAACAAGGCGTTACATGATTCCCTACCGGCACAGAGGTTTACCGTTGTACGTCTTTTGGCTATGTTACAGGAGCTTCCGCTCCCTAGAAACCCTGAAATAAAGGCATCTAGGTACTAAATTACAGAGAGTCTTGATATGTACTGATCGTGTCTAGTGGGGTTTCCGTATGGCCTCCTGTGGTATAGGAGGGAGTGGTCTAATCTTCATTTCTTCTCGAAGTCTGCTCACCTGGGTGCCTTTTTTAATTCCATGTTGTATTGACGACTTGCAAACTGGATGTGTTGTTGATGGTTTACCACGTGGTGCTTTCCTGGCACTATCTTTTTTTCTTAGAGCGACCAGCTTCATTCTTAGCGATGCAGTGTTTCCTTTCCGTGGCAAGGTCTAACTGACGTTCTGCGATGTCGCATTTCTTGTAATATCGGGTTTTAGATGATATCGATGCTTTAGTGTTAGTGACCATCTTCGAGCTGATATCAGAGTTGCGTCGACGGAACACGATGCATGAAGAACCTTCCAGCATTGAGGTCACATATGATTTCTTGACCAGAGCACGATACAAACGTATAAATGCGCCTAAGAACATCAGGCATACTAAGACAATTGCCAAGGTTGACTGGATAATAAGAAGGCCAAACCCACGCCTGTCCTGGACATAATGCTCAGGTGAGCTTGCTTGGAAATAAAAGAAGAAGGATGTATGTTAGGCTTCTAACAATCTGAATTGGGTGTGCCACCAAGGCTAACCTCTCTTATTGATATAAAGGAGAGAAAATTTATTGAAAACGGTGAAAATCAGTACCATGATAATTGACCACCATATGAAGGCATCTGTGTCTGGTATATCTAGCTTTTTTACGAATGACTGTATTCCGTCTAATACGACGTCTGTAATCTTAACTGTAGCTCTTGTAGCAACCTCTTTGCTGATCAGGGCCGCAGAAAAAGGGGTGTTTTTGAACCAGTTTGCAAAACGTTTCCATCAGAAATGTTGTTTGAGTCTACCAAAGCTGTGTGGTATATGGCTTTGATGCCCGATCTGGATAGGTTTCTGCCAGTATTTTCTCTGAGTTACTCAATAGATGCCTGCATCCCAGACCATATAGCCATCCCGATACTCCAGCCCAGATTGGACGAGAAGCGGCTATAAACTCTCGGATAATGGGTCAAGTACATTCCCGAAACCGCGATCATCTGCAGGATATGGAAGAATTCGATGAAGTCAGGCGAATGCCACCCTCTTTTGATATGGATACCGTTCTCTGCAGTCTTCTCATCTTGGTACGTGGGTTTTCTGTGGAGCTACTCCCGCTAATCACACTGGTAATGGCAGCTATAACGAGGACTGCTGCTGCTGCAGGCATCAGTGTTAAGTCACGTACTGCTAGTATATCAGTAGCCTTTCTGTTATCAGTACTTGATATACAACGCTGGATATTTTTGAAGTATACTTTTGAGGTACGTAATGGCGTCCATGCTTAATTAGGGACTGAACATAACTCTCGGATATCATTTGCACAAATATCGACTGTGTTGTCTGCAAGTGTCATACCGTATACTGTGACATGAATATGAATTGTGATATGTGCTGGCTCACTTGATTGAGCTCTCACGGAGTACTCTAACTCGCTCGGGTCCTCGCATATCATATTAAATTGTTCGACAGATATTACACTATCCGAGCCATAGTCACACGCAATGGTCATAATAATATTGCGGCATTTTTTCTGCCTTGATTGATTGTATTCACAGGTGGTTTCGTCGCAAATCTGTTACTGTGGCAGACTCAGCTATTGCTTGCGACTTCTTTGGCAACCATATATCATGGTAAATGGTTAAGTGTATTTTCGTATCTTTAAGAATTTCAAAATCTACCATCTCCATTTCAATTAGGCCTGTATTAGATGAAACCAACGCTCGAATTGAAAGAACTCTATTTAGGACTTTGGCCAGCTGTCCCTGAGACTGAGCTTTCAACCTTCGCTTCCTCAATGCAAATAACTGTTAATAAGCTAATTATGAATATTACTTATTTGCACAAGTTTATTTCTGAGTAATCAATCACATGGCAGTAGGCTGCTGCTATATGACATCAGGTGAAAGTGATAAAGTTCAAGTTCATTGCATCTGTATGATAGCATTCATTTTCTGGAACTACATAACTCAATAATATTTTACCAGGAACGGACTTTTTTCACTAATCGATATTCTGCTACGATGTCCACGTACTATGGGGCTACTGTTAATCAATCTTTGTTTTTGTTCCTCTATATTGTTATTGAATTAAGTCAACCATCTATTACTCTAATCTTTCAAATATTTTATTATTGTTACTGTATTATTGTATATTTATTTCAGTATAGGAGCTCTCAGTCAAGAGATTAAAGGACTAAAGTCATAGTGGATTTAGATATCATCGTCGCAGAGAGATATTCCGGTCTATTTTATTTCAGGTTTTCAGATTAATAGCGGAAAAAGATAAAGAATAAAGGTTTAAAACGACAGAAAGTATGAAGGGACTCAATACCTAAAAGATTTCTGCTGTACAGGATGGAATTGATCACTAATACAATGCCAGATTATTGATCAATTATCGAATTGCTTGATAATCTCAACGGAGAATAGTTGCACATGAGTCTATTGATCTCATTTTCTCTATTGGAGTAATTAGTCCAGAATTTTCTAAGTTCGATGCCAAAGAATTATGCAGCTATAGGAAAGTTCAATTCGGTGTGGCTCAACAATGCCTTCAATTGGTTAAGAAGAACCAAACATTCTTACTAATACTTTACCTTTAAGGTATTTGCATTGGAATTACATAGTGATTCAATTCATATCACTCAGGAGGTGAACGACTTTGAGAGCAGGAAAGCATGGAGGCATCTGTGGAGACGTTGTCTGGGCAGTTTCATAAGTTTTTGGAAATATTTTGAGGGTTTTATTGTTAATTTGAAACAGGCGATAATAGGAAGGCAAAACAGAGAAAATGAATCAAAAATCATCTCAGGTACTTCAGCTACGGATGTGATTACCCAGGGGATGATGGTCTTAAGTGGAAAATAATTCTGAGATTCACACATGGCATATCCTGTATTCAGTCCATACCGAAGGGTGATATTGACGTCACTACAGATATACCACATTTTGGAATTAATCTCTATTATACAATGAGGCATTTCAGGTTTATATTCAGTGCACACCAATTGTGTTGCAGGATTTCTCACCAAAACGTGTATCTACTAGCTATCCATCTCAATTCGACGACATGCACATGCTAATAAATGCATTTGACTTTTACACCGATTAGTGCGTCAAGACATGGATGTAGGAAGACACCAGCCGATTTATAATCCTTGATCCCTCAGACATCTATGCTGGAATGATTACTGTTCAAACCTGCATGCGAGATACACCAGATTCTTACCAGGTCAATTCCCAGATCAACTACATAATGATAAATGTTCATATCTAAAATCTCAGTTGCTACGGCAACCTTTTCAGGGTAAAGGTTTGGCGAATATACTATGGCATCTCTCTTCGGTAACTCACTAACTTAAATACAGTAAGTGAGACCGCTATTGAACCGTGGTATTTTTCTCTGCCTGCACCCCCACCCAACGACCAAAAGAGAGCAGCATAGCATATTCGTCGCTTTGTTGTTATTCTATAGCCCGATTACGAGAAAAATCCAAGGACCTTCAAATTGATCTCGTATCATATGGCCAATGACGGTATAACCATGACAGCACCAAACATCACGATACCTATGCCTGAGGTGATCTATAATTTAGAGGTCATCCCAAGCCACTGTACCGCGTCTCATACATCTCAATGATCGAATTCTGTGATCGAACGAACCGAACCCTCTCACACATTACAGCCAATCTAGCAAGAATCCATCTCATGTAACGTAATCCATGATGCTTCAAGTACCCGTATTCCAAATAGCACATATCCCTTCGCCTTTGCCGCCAAAGCATTATTCTCAAGCCCACTAGTGATATGCTCAAGTTTGTCGTGCCCGATTCCTAGCCAACTACTCGTTATACACATTTCAGTTAACCCATATTACAAACACTGACAATGGACGTACTTTAGGTACTTATATCAAAAATCAAATCAAAATCTGCTTTGCAGCTCATGATCTTACTCGTTTAGGCCATGGGCAACTAAAAACAGTCCATCATAACCAACCAACAATCATCTCCTAGAATGCACTACGAAAAGCGCTCCAAGCTATCCTATGGAGTCGACGCCTAATCACGTAAAAATAATGACGAGCCTAAACTATAAAACGTCACAAAGTATGAAAAGCACCGGCACCTCCATCCATCCACAAGCGACTCCTGAACATGTAACACCTAGCTATCCAAAAAAAAAAAAAAAAAAAAAGGAGACACTCCCCACCAGTTCAGACTTGCTCTGTCCGACCTACTACGGCTGGTGAAACCTGATTTATGTTCTCTGCCCTATAGAAGCTTGAAAAAATCCAATGGTCGGTTCGGAGATGTTCCATTGACTCAGCTCGACAGGCACCGATATCAGCAGCCCCTTCCCCCAAAAAAAATTGGCATTCTCTCATCATAATAGCAGTCAATCCCTCTTACCAGATTGCCAACTACCGGTTCAGCAACAGGTCCACAGCAGCTTAATACCAACGATATTACTATAGAAAGTAAAGCAACAGATGAATGAGACTCTCAACAGAAAAACCATGCCTGTATTTCAAGGACAAATCATTCCATACCAGTATAGCATCTCATCCACCCAATCAAAATCAAGTACCCCCCTCCCAGATTTCCTCCAATCGCTCTTTCTAATCCCTTAAAATCCAATACAAGAGTCACAAATTCACTACCAAGTCTATTACTATCCAAACAGCCTGAAGTGAAACAAATGTCACTTATTCTCTCACTCACACATCAGTCAGAATCATAAAGCTAACGTTCAGAATAACAGCAAACGCATCTATATTAGTTTGCATTACGACATCCTTTCCTAAAAAGAGAGTCGGCAAAAATCCAACAGGGTTAGGGCCAGTGCTAAGTCTACAAATACTTCGATCCCCAAAGGTTATTTCCCAAGCCATGCAAAATTTTCGAAGTTCGAATTAAAATCTCCGCTCCCATTCGAAAAGAGCTAGTAACACTTAGAATCCCTGTCCGATTAGAGAAAAATTTATTCAAGTTACCCTTAATGTTAAGCTAACGCCCACTTTCACTCCTATACCCTGAGCTCATGGAACAAATTAATGATACATCAATATATATGTGACAAATCATGCATTTTCGCGAGTAATAAAATGAGTATTATACAACTTTGGATTTATTCGTCTTATGGGACGGACTGAAAGGTCAATTATACTGTGATCATATAATACTGTACCCTCTAGGCTGCAATAATTTATAACCTGCCGTTGCTGGCCTTGAATTTAGAGTAGGGGTACATACATACAGGTGCCAGCCAGTAATCAATAGAACAAGCTGCGAGTTCACTGTAAACTCTCAAAGAGGTTACCAGGATTCTATTTGAGCTGAAAATATGATGATATCAATGAAAATGAACAAAAAAATAAGCCATGTTGTCCTCCTGAATGAAATATAAAGTCCTGATGCTGATATACCAGTGTACTGCCCCGTGATTTATGTTAATGCCAACTCTCTTCAACTCTCTCATGTTAAAAGGCGAACTAGAATAACAGTTAATCTAACGGCTATGGTATACAAACATGGCCAAAATGGAGTTGTTCCATCATTTTTTCTGATTCCATATTTATATTTATCTCGCTAGTGAGACAGCTTCGTTCTGTACTATCTTCTCCTTGACTCCTTGGATGTTGTGGATAGGTCGCGCGCGCGACTTCCTAAGAGAATTGACAAAAGCTATCGATTTCGATTGCGCGTTTTTGATGACCTTTCCTCCGGGGGATCCTGTCAAGATTCTGCTGAGGAATGATAGATCAAGCGGGCCAGTTGATATTATGCGCGACTGTTCCTGCATGGGGTTTGCTTTGTTCACTCTTCCTGACTTCGGCTTGCGAGCTGGTCTTTCCGTATTGAACCAATGCTGCTGTACTCGCTGTTACCTTGGCAGTATAGTATACCGTATATCTCTCATCACATTTTGAGGTCTGGCGTGTAGTCAGTATAGCTCCTGAACAAATGCCTTTTGGTTGTCATAAAGCATAATCTGCGGGTATTGTTTCGGACTTGGTATTTTTGAATACTGTATCCGCAAGCAAATGTATGTTTGGAACTGTTGTTGTGGCCGATAGTCTTTTTTGTCTTGAGCAGTTGTCTGGGAAATCTGTAATTCTGGTAAAACAAGCTTTTGCGGAGACATTGGGGGAGGGAAGGCCGTAGGATGTGGCTGCTTGTTGGGATTCTGCCAGCGTTTCTGAGGAAAACGTCACGTGACTAAAGATCATGATCTCTCATGATTTTCTTCTCTCCGAGCGGCCCTCATCACACACATCACACCACTGGAGGACTAAAGTCGAAGGAACGCTAACTTGCTCAGGTAGAGTGGCCGCTTCTTGAGAGTCACAATTGGAGTTACCTATTGATGGCGACTATAGCAGTGGTTGGAGCCTCCTCCTTATATCGAACATCAGTTGTAGCAGCATAGTTAGAGATATTGCTCAGACGCGTGCGTTCTCAGAAACATTCCGAAAACTATCAGATATCTTTGATGTAGTGGTTACCATCGGAACAAACGGCATATCTTGATACTGAACATCTGGCTCTTCATAAGAAGGGTTATAGTTGTGGGTCCCAGATACCACGTAGAAGCCACAACGATAACCCGTTATATTGTGAAACCGTTTCGACCCGGCATATGCTTTTTGCTGCATAAATCTGAGTCTCATAATTATAAATGGAATCATGTGATTCCTTATACCAGCCCAGTTAAATTTCCCTCATCATCTAATGAATCATGGAACATATGTGAGTCATAATATAATAGATTACAGGTTGATACGTTGATTCTCTGATGAAGCTCAGCAGACAGTGTGAGCGTAAGACGAATTGGTTCTTATATGTGTCAATGACTTCTCTTCCCTCTTTCTACCTCTCAATATTCCTGACGAGAGCTCGCATAGTGATTACAAATCTGAGTATATATATCCCTCATCACGACTCCAGACTCCTGTTACTTCTCGTGCTCCATCGGAATCTTCCTATATGACATTCCCATCCGAAAGCTAGGGTTCCTCTGAATCTTCGACATGAATACATTAATCGCTCCATGCACCAATTCCGACATGGAGTCTTTCTTCTGTTGCTTCTTCCACTTAAGACTTATGTTCGGGTGATACACCATTCTGAATTCGCTTGAATGTATCCGGTTACCAACAATAAAATAAATTCCGGAGATGTCTCAGTATCCATTGTATCCATTGTATCCACCTCCGGTATGATTGACTATCCTGCGATTCTGGGTGTAAGCGAGCAGTGGCCACCAAGTGATTTCGCGAAGATTTGATTGGACCTGAGAGACTGATGGCAATCACATGTGAACGAACGAACGCTCTTCGAGAATAATAGTATTGCGGCTCCTCGAGAGATATGGGGTAGCTGACCAATTAATCGGACAATGCAAGATGGTCATGTCTAGTTTTACAGCCGGTGAAGGACGAAGGACTGTCTCAATAAATGATTTGCTCTCCTCTGTGGACATGATAAGTGACACCTTTCAGGATTCTAGAAGAGTGACGCAGGTTTGATAAAAATATTCAGCATCATAATTCACAAAATCATTTGCGCTGAAGACCACCTTTCAGTGCCATTAAGATGCGAAATTAATCAAAATTAAAAATTGAGACCACGATAGACGCTACTTTTTCTTAGAGCCATCCAATTGGAAGCCCGGCTGGACTGTGCAGATTCCTTAAGAAGGATCGATTAATACAGCTCCATTTATGTGCATAGATAATACCTGACAATAGGCCTAGGTACTGAAATTCCAGGCTTAAAAGTCTGTCAACAAATTAAATGATGATGCTGGCTCTGATGGGGATAATATGCTGGTTATAGTCAATGCTAAGTGGCTTATAGAAGCTAGATGCCAGACAAGAAAACAATCCTATTTTGAGCCCTGACTTTGTTTATTCTTCAGTTACCAGATCCTTTTCGATTGTCCCAGCCAGACTTCAATTGACCGGCTGATTGACTGCGAGCGGCCTTGTCAGCCATTCGATCAGTCTCCCGGTGATTCATATGCCAAATGGATATACCTAATGACCTAATTCGGTCTATCCTGGTGTGATCCTGTTCGTCTTTTTGGCCTTTATAATTCGTCTCTGAGTTTTGATGTTTAATCGGGTATTAGCTGTTATTGTGAATTGTCTGTTGTACCTGCTCCGTCGAGTTTCAAGATCCTCGGTCTTACTTCACTTTGTGGTTCAGGATTTTGGCTTGTTTAGATGCTGGCATTATAGATTATAAATTTATAATAGGACTGGCCACTAGGTCCTGTATGAACTCAGGTGTGCTTGTAGTTCCCATGTAGACATAGAATGGCTGCCACATATCTTAAGTTGTTATTACTATCAGCAACCAGTCAGTCGTCGGCTTAGTCCAGCCCTCCCAGATAAAATAATTATATTCAATGTTCAAAGTGAATCGCAGCCTCTGTATACGAGACAAGATATCTCCAGTTTATACTAACGGCAATCCCTTTGCCACTGCTAAAGCCGATTCTCCAGATTTTCAAATGGGCATCGAGCGTCTAGGACAAATAAGCTAACCTAACCCGAGACACCGACAAGAGCCCCAAGTACAGCGGCTTGTAGCGAATGTTGGAAAGCTGCTAGAGCGCTACGAGTGACTAACAGACGAGCGTAACAGACAAGGTTGCTACAGTCTCAATTCGGGCTTCAGGTCAAATATGATCAACTTAGAATTCCTATGCTACTCAAACATTTTATGCTAGTTGTACCAAACAAACCACACAGCCACGCAATCTTGCAACTTCAGCCAACTCAACCATGAAGTCCGATTTAGCGACTGAGATCCGCGTTTCTATGCGGGGGAAACGTAGGTGCATCGATGAGCAGACCATCCGTCAAAGAAGCTGACGAAATACCGCAGAGTAACCCGGGCCAGCTGTCCATCGAGGCCTTACTACTACTATTCTGTTGTTTTTGGAAGAAAAAAAGGTGCATTCTGCTTCTTAAAAAGAGCATTCATTCGCTGCGATTTCGCTTTACGAAAGACAAGCGATCCAATCCCTCTAATATGCTAAGGTACCGGCCACATGCCCAACCTGCCTTGCCAACTGCCAATGTACCTTAAACAATGTAGATTTGCGATTTGGTTTTGTAGCGAAATGTCCGTCCTTTTGCGCAGCACCTTTCCAGCCAAACGCTAGGAGACATACAAAGGCATCGCTACTTCTGCTCCTGGTAAAGGAATCATGTGAAATAGATGGACAATAGCTAAAAATACAGAATACTGGCTGTTAGCTCAGTTGGCAGTTGCTGGCGGCGGCCGATAATGTGATTCTAACATTAGAGGGTTCAACTAAGTATTTACTTTTTGCTGCTGGTTAGCTCACCAGGTAAGGAAATCATCTCTCACGCGGCAACGGCCCGATATGCCCAAAAGAGCACCGAAACGACGGACGAGAGTAACATCAGAAAACTAATAGTAACATAAAAACTAGCAAATGTCGTCCGGCTTGTATCTCGCGAGCCACTCTGTAACTCTTCCTTGCATGTAATAGGAAGTTGCTGATCTGCCAGTCTATGTCTGAGCTCCAGTTCCTCGACGAGCATTTGAATAGTGCCGGTAAACCATCTGTAATCGATGCGAATACCGCCGAGAAAAACATTACAAAGATCGATGATGGTGAAGAGATACCAGGCGATAATGATAACGATTTAGAGGATTGGAATAGTCCGGCACGTAATAGATTCAAAATTGCAGCAGCATATTTTGGATTCATGGTTTTGGGAATGAACGACTCTACGATGGGGGTCTTGCTACCTGATCTGGAGGCTTATTATCATATTTCATATCTTACTGTGTCTCTGTCTTTTTTGTGCCCTGTAATTGGATATAGCGTAGCTGCTTTAGTGAATGACAGGCTGCACCGGACTTTGGGTAGATGGGGAGTTAGTATGATAGGTTCATCTTGTCAGATGGCATGTTACATAATAGCTGTTACGAGACCGCCATTTGCGCTATTTGTCGTCGGATATTGCATCTCTTCATTTGGTTCTGGGTGTATTGATGCAGCCTGGAACTCATGGATCGGAAGCCTAGTTCATGCCAATCAAGTCATGGGACTCTTGCATGGGTTTTACGGCTCTGGGGGTATTATATGTCCAGCGGTGTTCACAGCTATACTTGATAAAGGTGCCATCTGGAATAAGTGCTATTTTGTCATGATCGGATTCAGTGCAGTGAATATTTCTTCTTGCGCATTTGCATTTTGGGGAGATACAGCAAAAAAGTATAGAGAAAGAGTTGGAAACGGGGAATCAGCCACAGGGCACCTCTCACTACGAGAAATTGTAACTAACAAGCTGGTATGGCTACTTGCTTGTTGCCTATTCCTGTACGTTGGAGGCGAAGTAGGCTTTGCAGGATGGATTCTGACTTTCATGATCAAAATAAGACATGGTAATCCCCATAAAATGGGATATGTTACATCTGGGTTCTGGGCCGGTTTGACTGCCGGCAGAATGTCCCTCGGATTTGTTGTTGGTTACTTCAAACATGAAGAAATCTTTGTGATCGTGTTTATTTCGTTTGCTTTAGTTTTTGTATTACTTATATGGCTCGTACCGGTTCTGATGGTATCAGCTGTTTGTTCTGGTTTGTTTGGTCTAGCAATAGGTCCTTTATATCCCACAATTGTGGTTGCGGCACTATCCAGACTTCCTAAAAAGCTCCATATCGGAGGAATTGGATTTGCAGCGGCCCTCGCTGGAGCTGGTGGAGCTGTATTCCCTTTCATTAATGGTGCTATCGCTGATAGCTATGGTCCAAAAGTTCTCGGCCCGCTGACATTCAGTCTTTTCAGTAGTCTTTTGATAGCATGGTTTGGATTCTACAAGTGGTTCTGACGGTTCTGCGCCATGAGTATCAGATACCTCGATACACATTTTAATGATCGTTGTGCAAGCTGTAATGTCGTGAAGGTTGTACCTCTGTTCTGAAGGCTAGACATACTGTTTTGATTTGATTATAAAATAGCTAGAAGATGTTTCTCGATTTAGCTTATGATGGAAATTATTCACTAGAGTAATGATAAAATCCACATTTGTAATGGCATGGTCATGCTTAGGTAGTATTTCTGCTCGTCTTTTGTTTCACTTCTGTTAGCGAAGAAGGACTCTCGAATAGTATAATAGAGATAGATATAACAACGTGGTCACTAACTAAAAGATAATTCCGGCGCTGGATAATTAAGCTGGCACGAAAGGCCTTGTCTTCAAGATTTCAGGGTTTCTTTGGGCGGAGCTCGTTTGAGTCTGTCCATGCTATTGAAACGCACGATCGCGCTAGTAACAGAACAGACATTAGATTGGGATGATAATATGCATTGTCAGACTAGACGTTACATGTCCTACTGGTGACCTAAAGCAGCCGAGAAAAGACCATTCTCACCTTTGACTCTCAGCCACCGACCAAGTCTCAGCTCTTTGGAAACTGCTGCCAAGATGATCAATTGCGAATTTGAACGTTGTCCTGTTTCCACAACAGTTATACGGTTAATGATGCCTTTCACTGGGACCGATCCAAGATTCTCAAAGGATCGCTGGTCTTGACTTAGTTTCCAAACTTTTATTTCCCCACTCCAAGAGCCTGTTAAGAATATGTCCGAATAAGGAACAGCATAAATGCTTGTTATATGACAGGGAAGAGTAACTGAGACATGCGATTTAAGTGTGCTTAAGTCTGCAGAAACTTCGGAGGGCTTCCGAGGCTTATCTCGACCGTGACTCTCCCTGAGTACATACACAGGTTTCTTCTTATGGACAGACCACAGACTGATGCTC
The DNA here is from genome assembly GCA_030555955.1 of Diddensiella transvaalensis. Classification (NCBI taxonomy): domain Eukaryota; kingdom Fungi; phylum Ascomycota; class Dipodascomycetes; order Dipodascales; family Trichomonascaceae; genus Diddensiella; species Diddensiella transvaalensis. The sequence continues at coordinate 112,463 of JANIVV010000005.1, read as the reverse complement.
CCATTATCACTACCAGTTACGAACAGCTGGTCATCTATCATAGAGCAGCAATCGATACTACCTTCTATTACTTTGTCCTGAAGTTTTTTACTGTCCCCACCACGAAATGTAAGCCGAGACTCTTCACTTATTTTCCATACAATAGCAGTCCTATCCCTTGAACCCACAGTCAAGCATCTATCCTGACCTAGTGCAGCAATATCAGCAACTTCATCTTGGTGGCCAAATAATATTTCGACCTGGGTCAACTGGTCTAAGTTATATGTGCGAACTTTCAGATCTGCACAAGCTGCATACAGCTCATTTGTCTCTTTTCTGAAAGCTAACCCCATGACTACTCCCTTTTTATCTTTGGTTTCGAATACCTTCATCACCGACAGCGATTGTGCATTCCACACAACTATTCGTCTATCCTTTCCTCCTGTGACAACCAGCTTTCCATCTGCGCTCGCTGCGACGCATAGAATCTCATCGAAATGCCCCTCATACTTTTCCGGAATATGGGGCTTTCTATTCCCATTCACATATTTTACTATTTTAGGCGATGTGCAGTTTGTTATATTCCATTTCGTTAGGCACAAATCCTTGGACGTAGTATAAGCATAAGGATATATCGCAGCGACTGAAGTCAGTGGGTAAGCTCTTTGGCGATGTACTCGGGCAGTCTTAGCACTTTTAAGAGCCTTGAAATTAAAGTCGCTACCCAAATACCGATATAAGCGCCCTTGAGACTCTGCTACGTCCTCTTTGAGTCGCCTGCTTATTATTTCTCTATCCAGATCTTTAGCATCAAATCCCTCATTACCTAGTTCATCTTTAAGATTTTCCAGGTACTGCTTAGCTAACCGTCGCCTCTTATCGGTCTCGGTTTCATCTGCAAATTCTTCTTCTGAATTTAAAGAAGAATCCGACTCATTTTGGCGGTTAAGGGCAGCAGCTTCTTCATCGTTGTCATCACTCGTGATCTCCTCGTCTAATGCATCTGAACGAGCGCTATGGGACTTTGAACGAACGTTGGAAAAAGTCTTTGACCTTGGATCAGACCTCTTCCTTTTTGCGTTGGGCCTCTTTGCTGGATTTACAAAAAACGAATCAACTGCCATAGCTGAAGATGTTTTTCCGATTTATTTTTTTTTGGAGTAGTTGTGAATACCCGCCCGCTAGTGCTCAATCTGCTATGCCCTGACCACCCCACCGTCCATCATCTTGAGGCTCTAAATAATCTAGAAAGTAAACTACAACATTGCAATGCTTTTTCTCTCCTATGGTCCTACCCAGCTTTCATGTTGATAGCTGCTTTAGTATTTTATTTACCATATAGCTCTGCTTTTCTTTCAAATTATTAGATGCTAGCTGGTGTGGAAGCTTCCACCGGAGTTTACGTGTGCCAGCCGCGCAGTTATACAAAAAATGTCCACCGGCCGGTTTTGGCGTCGAAATCCTCATTACTAATACCCCACACATTGTGATAACGCGGATGAGAAGCTATATAAACAGTCCTACCCGTGAGGAGATTCTCCAACAATGGGTAGAATCGTACCAAACGCGCAAAGTGAGTTTAAATACAATTTTGAACCTAGCGTCCATCTAACACAGTCTAAGACGTTGACTTCTGGACTCCACTACAGCAACCCCCTGCTGGTACAGCCATTGATATCCCAGAAGGGAAGAAGCTGCCTAAACCGTTTCAGCCCAAATGCATTAGGGGGATTACGTTCCAGAACAGAATATGGGTTGCACCTATGTGCCAGTACTCATATAACGATGGGTTTATGACCGATTGGACACTGGTTGCTATTGGCTCATATGCTGTTAGGGGAGCTTCACTATCTATAATTGAAGCTACTGCAATAGTGCCCGAAGGTCGCATATCTCCATATTGCGCGGGCATATGGAAGGACGAGCATATCGAGCCTCTGCGCCGTGTGGTCAACTTTGTCCATAGTCAGAATCAGAAAATAGGCATCCAGCTAGCGCACGCGGGAAGAAAAGGGTCTACTGCTGCACCATGGCATGGTGCTACATATGTTGACGACTCAGAGGGTGGCTATTCCACAGTCGCGCCTTCCCCTGGAAAGTTTGATGACGATAGCTCAGATCCCAAGGAATTGACTGTGCTCGAGATCGAAGATGTGGTTAGAAATTTCAAGGAAGCTGCAATCCGATGCGTTGAGGCCGGAGTAGATGTTATAGAGATACATGCTGCCCATGGATACTTGATCAATGAATTCTTGTCCTCTCTGTCGAACCGTAGGACAGACGATTACGGAGGAACTTTTGAAAATCGAGCGAGATTCTGTATTGAAGTTGTAGAGGGAGTCAAGTCAGTAATCCCATCCAGTATACTTTTATTTATCCGCGTGTCTGCAACAGATAGAATGGAGTATAAAAGGGAGGGTGTCACAATCTCGGAGACGATTCAGCTACTTACAATTCTACAATCTGCAGGTCTCGACCACGCTGATATTTCTTCTGGCGGCATATCTCCTCACGAGAAAATTGAGTACGGTAGCGCATTTCAGGAGAAATATGCACAGCAAATTAAAGCTGCAATCCCGAAGCTGAGCGTATCCACAGTCGGAGCTGTCCATGATCCTGAAATAATAGAAGAGGTGCTCGATCGAGGTCTTGATTCAGTTTTTGTAGCACGACCTTTTTCGCATGATCCTAGTTTTATCTTGCGACTCGCTGATTCTTATGGGATCACTGTTCAATGGCCTATACAAATAGGATATACAACTAAACACTTATCCTCCTGGGGATCAATTAAGAAGCTGTAAGACTAATTATCGGCTATAAAATTTATTGAGAAATATGCTTCTAAATCTTGTCTTGAGGATAAGCCATGCCACCGTCCTTTCTGACCAAGTCCATCAGTCTCATGAGTTTTAGGGTCTCTTCGACTGGCATAACATCATTATTGGTTTTCCCGTTAGCAATGTCGTTAGCGACAGCATCTGCTTCGTAGAAATATCCGGAGCCAGGCACTTCAAATGTTCTGGAGATAGTTTCACCATCTCTAGTCTTGATTACAACTTGCTCAGGTCGAGAAGCACCACCTGCAACCACAAGGGAACCATTCGAACCCTCGACCCTCAAGAATTCCCGAGGGCTTCTAGCATTTGAAGAACACGTTAAAATAGCCTGGGCCTGCGACTGAGGATAGAACAGCAAGACGGTTGATACACGATCAGACCCATCCTTAATTGATAAAAACGATTTCACGTGAGGATCCTCATTTAGATGGCCTAGGATGATCTGACCCCAAGTAAGAGAGTATATTCCAATGTCAAGGAGCGAGCCAGCACCCAGCTCAGGATTTTTCAAGCGAGAGTCGTCAGCTCTACTGTCAATATCCATCTCCATGCTGAAGTCTGCGAATACTCGTTCCACGTTACCAATTTTTTGCTGGCGGATTACCTCCTGAACATAGAGGACAAGAGGGAAGAAGCGTGTCCAAACGGCTAGAATTGTCAGCTAATATACAACCCTTACTATATGAGAATTTTCATACCTTCCATTAAGAAGACTCCTTTTTGGCGAGCAGCAGTAACAATCTCCTCAGTTTCTCTAGCATTGATTGCAATCGGTTTTTCGCAGAGGACATGTTTCCCATGCTTAATAGCGTCCAGAACGTTTTGCAGGTGCATAGGATGAGGGGTTCCAATATAAACAACGTCAACTTCTTTGTCCTCAAATACCTCCTCATAGGATCCGTAAAGTTTAGGAGTGCATTTCAAGTGTTTTTTAGCAAAATTTTCAGCTTTGACCACGCTAGAAGCACCAATTGCTTGAATGATGTGCTTAGCCGTAGCATCTTGACGATCTATTTCTAGGTCCACACAGAACTGCTCAGAAATCCATCCTGCTGAAATGATACCCCATCTTACCACTGGCAAAGTCATATTTAAAATCAATAAGCAAGCTAGCCAGACTCGAATTCTTAAATAATAGCGGGAAAGGGAGCACGAAGCTGCTTAAATATTTAGCATGGGGTAGATAGTGTTGCTTCTCCGTCCGAAATCCCGAAATGTAGTACTTCTTCCTTCTCATGAGAGGTCAGACCGTCAGAAACTCAGAATCTCTGCTGGATATCAATCTTACGAGAACGACAAAAGCAATCTACTTAGACGATACGCCACTTAGAGGTATGGTCATCAGAGAGCTTTCCGTTGAAGCTGGAGAGATCACAGTCTTACCTTGAGGTATACCGTTAATTCGAACTTGGAAGCACTTATTGAATATCTGAGAGCCTCGAGGTTGGTGCTTCGAACCCAAAAAACGATTATTTAAGCAATAATTACACAGTATGACCATGGAAATTGCAGTGATAGCTACTAAAGAGGTGTGGGGTAGAGATAAACTCTCACAGTAAGGAAGTTGTCATATTAGATAGCAAATATAGAGAAAAGAAGAAGAAAAAGAAGAAGAAGAAGAAGAAGAAGAAGAAGAAAGCTACAACAGCATCGAAATGCTTGGCCTTATAGTGTCTGTTTTCAACGACATGTCGACTTTTTGATCGAGTTTAGTTGTTGCAAGCGGAAAGAATATTAGGGTTCGAGCTTAGAGTATCATAAAATTCTTTTGCGGTGCTTAAAATTATTTTGGTGAAAATCCCAGAGGATCGGGATGGCAACGAAGCGCCTAGCAGATCTATGTAAGGTCTTGCTTCGGGATGTATATGGTGAGCTGGCTGCTGTGGTCGTAGGTGTGCTGCTTGATCATGGTCGGTTGCAGGCTAGCCAGCTGGCTCAGTATGCGAGTTTGCCCGTAGCGACTGTGAATCGGACGCTTGTTGCACTTTTGCAAAATAGATTCGTCCTATACTGGCGAGATACAAACTCAAGCACAGTGTATTATTATGAAAACTCATCAGAGATTTACCGTATTCTTTGGACGGGACCAATCCTTACGCTAGTGAGTAATACCTTTCCCCAAGAGAAGGCTTCCGAAATCGTGAAGAACATGCATATTTATGGCCATATGAGAGTATCTGACTATCTTAAAAATTATTCAGAGAAGGAGGAGCCAGTGATTGTCGAGGCAGTGACAGAGTTGGTTCGACTCCAATTTTTGACTCCCGTCTTCGAATATGAGTTCCACCCGCTGGAGGATATTTACCAGAAAATGCTGAAGAAGCATCTTCTTGCTCAGGCAGTCGATACAAGGTCTGAAAATGTGAAACTGGCCAATGCAACAGCGTCTGCAGAGAAGGAGAGGGATGAGCTTCTCTCTGTGAAGGACTCTCCAACACTGGGGCTGGTTGAGCTTGAGAACAGGACAAGGTTGAGATCGATAGGAGGAGACATCACCGACTGGACTGTGAACCAGGAGTCTGTGCTTTGCGTGAATCATGAAAAATTTTTAGTGTTGGCGAGAAACGACGATCTAGTCTCTCTGGTCTCCAAGCGGATAGGTAAAACCAGCGCAGTTGTATATAGGGGAGTTCTCCAATGCTATGAGCCTAAGATCAGGAGATGTAAACAGCATGAATTATCTGGTGCAGAATACAACATTTCAACCGTCGAAATTGCTAGGGGTCTCAGTACGGATACTGACCTAGAGCAAGCTATATACAAAGAGTCTACTGGTTCGGGGGCGAAGAAGAGAATAAAGACGGAATACGTCGAAGGGTTAGAACCCCAAGCAAAGAAGATTAAGATTGTGTCGTTTGATGAGATAGAGGTTTCACGCAACACAGGATTTGATTTCGATTCTTCATTGAGATCGGAGCCTGAAGAGGGAACAAGTAACTTATTTGAGTCAGATCATAGATCTTCTCTTGAGCATGTGAATCGACATTTGGAAATAATAGCTGATTCACCTATAAGATTCATTCAAAAAGTAGGAAATAAAGGAGCTGGTGAGTGGTACGTCCCTTTCAACGAGCTGGTCCAAGATCTTAAGAGAGTTACATACGATGAAATTATCGAGCGGAAGTATGGCTCGACCGCCGCTAGACTCTTGCGATTTGTACGTGGCAAAGGCAGGGTTGATGAGAAGCTGATTGCTGATATTATTCTGCTGCAGTCTAAGGATGCCAGAAGCCTTATGTCGAACTTACAGAAAATTGGTTGCCTAGATATTCAGGAACTACCTCGCGGAAATGATCGAAGACCAGAACGCACGATTTACTTATGGTTCCACAACAGTAACCGGGCTTATTCGCAGATTTTGCAGGATCTCTATCAAGCAATGACGCGAATATACACGCGACTCTTCGCCGAGAGGAAGCAGAACGCTATCCTTCTGGCAAAACTGGAACGCGAAGACGTAAAGGGCAAAGAGGATGCATATTTATCAGTACAAGAGAAAAAAGAAGTCTTGTCCTATAGAAAAAGGGAAGAAAAGCTCATGGCACAGGTCCTGAGGTTGGAGGGTCTAGTACGCATTTTTCGTGATTATTAGTAACGTAGTTCCTAATAGCTCAATATCGAAAGAAATGCATTAATTATTTACATTATTTAAACAATATCCCATAAAATTAACTTAGCTCCAATTGTTTTAAGCTCAAGTCCGTATTCGATGATTAGACCAGAATGCAGGAGGAAGTGGCATGCTAAATGGTGGGCGTTCTGACACGACAAGCTCTCCCGCGCCCAGAGAGTCTGCGACTAATAGTGATCGATACTTATGAGTAATCCAGAACGCACGTCTTGTATTTTCATCTGACATGGGCGAATTGGCCCGATCAATAACAGATTCAAAGCCATTTTCAAAATTCTTCATGGATCCATCATCATCATCAGCAATGCCAAGTCTATCGATTTTTCTCTTGGGTAGGCGCTGGGTATTGAGATTAACACCTGTGTCTATAAATGCCAACCAGTTCGCGCCCCAGAGCCATATTCTTTCACTATTTGACGGTTCATAAAATATACCACAGCACTTGTCGACCAGACTAATGAACTCTTGGGGGAGAAGGTCAGAGTTTCTTTTCGACCATGGCGTAAGCGAGCGACTGGAAGGATCATACTCGTACATCCGTACTTCAGCCGTGACTATGACCAGCGTCCCCTGGGCAGTGAAGTGCATTGCAGTAGGAGGCACACCCAATTTCGTTAGAGTGAACAAATGTCGGGACTTTTTAATATCCCACATATTAACGTGTCCATTAGGTTGAGCAGTTGCCAAATGAGATCCATCTACAGAACAAGCAATTACTGATACCCGATCCAAATTATTTTTGTTGTGCAGGTTTTGATACGAGGAAAACTTAACCAATTCGTGAGCTTTAAGGTCATAAAGCAATATGCCAGATTCTGGTGTAATGAAGACTATTTTCGAAGGCTGGCGAGGAATGAATTTCACAGTGTTAGCACCTAAATGGAGAACCTCTTCGTGTAATACTGGGTTGAGAGATAACGATTTTTTGTTCTGTGTCGGTACTAATTCAAATAGCTTGGTGCTGGAAAGTGTTGAAACAGCTAAATGGGACCCATCGCTTGAAATGTCAGCATATGATATATTCTCTTCGAAATTCAAAGTGGCTCTCAACACCAGACGTCTCCCTTTTTCTTCCTGCAAACCATTTTCAGGATCGGACTGAACATATTCGTCAATTTTCCAAATTTTAATAATCTGATCTGACCAGAGAAGGATCAGACGAGTTTCAGACGAAACAGATACACAAGGGCGTTGCCTAGTGACAGGAAGTTTTCTAAACATTCCGTCCATAAAGTCTTTGGCAGAGTTTATGACCAGAGTTCGTTCAACACCGCCAGACACAAGAAAACTAGCTCCTTGAGCTTCGAAAGTGGCCAGTGCTCTAATATCATGAGAGTGCAAAAGTCTACTGGAAGCATTCATCCATCTCTTTAACTTTGAGTTCATCAACTTATAGCTTATAATCTTTCTATCCACACCCGCAGAGAAGACTGTTTCAGATGCAAAATCGGCCGCGAGGCATAAGACATCCGCTTCATGAGATTTGAAGCTCTGCACTAGAGAAAAGTTTAAAGCGTCCCAGAATTTGACACTTCCAGTTGAATCCCCACTCACAATCTGCTTTCCATTTTGCAGGACAATTATTGACCAAACTAGGGTTGATTCTCGTTGGGCCTTGTCAACTCTCATTGAGCCGACTATGCGACCATTATCCTCATCTGACAAGCTCCAGACACGGATTCGTGCATCGGAGCAACCACCAATAACCTGACTATTTCCCCTCCATGCCAAACTCATAACCTGGGCATTATGACGCTGCAATACCCGAGAGAATTCCATCACACCAGTACCACCAGATATATCCACTATAGTAACAGAACCATTGTCACAGCCAGCGGCAAGTCTGTTCCCGTCTGGTGAAATTGCCAACGACCAGATTACACCACTGTTGCAGTCATGGTTCACTTTGGGAAGGCCACTGTGTAAATCCCACTCTGTGATACTGTTTGAACCGCCGATAGAAAATAACCTCAATTCACCATTACCTGAGGATGACCAGGCAAGTCCTTCAATAGACCGCCCCCTCCCTCCATGAAGAGTTGCTTCATGAATCCAGCTCCACCTGGGATTCCAAATCTCGATATCGCCGTTTGATCTTCCTATAGCGAGTCGTAGAGAGTGAGGTACGGTCGATGTCGATTTCAAAGACTGTGAACTGAAACTTAAAGCAGTTATTGAGTGAGGAACATAATCCACAAATCTGCATCTATGTATATCCATAGTTTCCTAGCGAAAACAAGAGCCTGGTTTGATTTGAATAAGCACAGACTCAATACGCAAAACCTTGAATAAATAATTTTTTGAGTACTTGACATTTGGGAGAAGATCGGCAGAAGCGTAAGTAGTTATATATCACGTGACTGTTACTATGGAAACTGCTTAGAGCACTAGAGAAGGGTGCAAGGTGCTTAACGCGTCCTGTTTGTTTACATCAAGCTCCAATGGTACGAGAAGCGAATAGACTGCACCCCTCAGGTGCAATAGAAGCTCGCCAGGGCGACGTCGCCATCATGGCGAAGTTAATAGCAGAAAGTTTCCAAAATGCGCAGAAGACAGTGGCAGGCCACCGCAAAATAGTCTCAGGTTTGTACAACATTCAACTGAAGGCCGCTTCGGCTGGTCTTGAAAACGAGTTCAGCATCATATTCCTGAAAATGGTCAATCGGATACTGAGTATAAAGAAAGGTGAACCAAGTGCCGATAGAGTTGTCAAATTTGTAGAGAGCTTTGTTCATCTTGTTCAAGAACGTGATGAAGAATCAGATGAAGATACATTGGTCACACGATTTGTGGAAAAATTGATATACCATCTCCTTCGGGGTATAGAGGCCAAGGACAAGACTGTCAGATTTCGGGTCTGTCAGGTGATTGCTGCAACTATTAACCATCTCGGAGAGTTAAGTGACGGTTTATTTGAAAAGTTGAAATACAACCTCAGCAAGCGACTATATGACAAGGAGCAATCAGTCAGGGTTCAAGCAACGCTTGCGCTCACGAGACTGCAAGGAGCAGATGACGAAGAAGACGGGGATATTGGCGGTAAAACTGTCTCTAGCCTGCTTGTTTCAATCCTGCAACATGATTCTAGTCCAGAAGTAAGGCGAGCAGCCCAATTTAATTTGAAGAAGACAGCTACAACGTTACCATTTTTATTAGAACGTGCATGGGATGTTCATCCAACCAACCGGCGGACCGTGTATTCAAGAACTATGAAGGAAGTTGGTGATTTTCGCAAGCTTAGAATAGGTATGCGTGAAAAAATTCTTGAATGGGGCCTGCAGGATCGGGATACTAGTGTTCGAGCAGCGGCATCCAAGATGTTTGTTAATGACTGGCTCCAGACCACACAAGGCGATTTGGTCGAGTTGCTGGAGCGACTGGATGTCGTTAACAGCAAGATCGCAGTCGTGGCTATGAGAGTTTTTTTTGAAAATCGCAGAGACGCACTCGAAAAGATAAAGCTTACCCCCGAATTTTGGGACACCCTAACGGTGGAGTCCAGCTTTCTAGTAAGATGCTTTAATAGCTTCTGTGTTAGCGAAAATCTTTCAAGCCTTTTGGATTCTCAAATGCCGGAACTCACAGCCCTCGGATTTATAATTGAACGTTATATGGGCAACTTGCAGGAGCAGCCAGATAGTGAGACGGAGTTTATCATTGAACAGCTTTTAATAATAGCTGAGAGCTACGATTTTGGGGATGAGATAGGCCGTCGCAAGCTGTCGACGCTGCTCCGAGATGTAATGGTAAACCATGATCTTAGCGTGTCGCTTATTGAAAAGTCCGTCGCAGTGGTTCGCAAGCTGTCTGTCAGTGAGCGAGACTTTTCTCAGGTCCTTTTGGAAGTCATTGCTGATATTCGCGATTCTGTAACGGAAGAAAGCTCGGCTCCAGATGAGGCCAGTGCAGACGAAGAGCAGGATTCGTTTCACTCTGCTGTCAGTGGGAAATATTCGGAAATTGAATCAGTGCCACAGGAACTTCAGAAAGAAATAAGCTCTGAACTGAAAGTAGATGCCGAACGTCAGCTAGTTGCACTACTTAAATGCCTTGCGGTCGCGCAGAGTACACTTGAGCTTATCGAAAAGCCACTTGAAAGTAATGTACATCTGGCTTCACTATTTAACTCACTTGTTATGCCAGCCACCAGGAGCAGCGATTCAGCCGTCCGCTCCAGGGGACTCCGATGTCTGGGATTGGGCTGTTTACTAAGCAAAGAACTAGCCTCAGAGAACATGATTCTATTCTGTCATTGCTATTCCAGGGGGCATGATACCTTGAAGTGCGAGGCAATCAAGGTTATAAGTGATATACTCATGATACACGGATCTGGTGTACTCGATGTGGATGGAAGTGTAGATACACACAGTGTGCACAAACTATATTACCGAGCGGTTAAAAACCACGAATCCCCTGAAGTCCAGGCGGTTGCTGCGGAAGCGCTCTGCAAATTACTCCTCTGTAACGTATTCACGGAGGAGGATGTAAGTTAACTAACATATATGCCTGACAGGCAAATTTTCTAACAATAAATAGCTTCTGAAGGTTCTCGTTGTTACCTACTTCGATATCTCGTCATCCGAAAACGTCGCATTGCAGCAGATACTCTCGTTCTGTCTACCGGTGTATTCACTTTCAGCATGCGAAAACCAAACTCGTATTGCCAATGTAAGTAAACAATAACCAGACGAAGCTGGGTGTATCATTTCACTAACATAATAAAAGATCATCGTTGATTCGATAAGGCGAATAGCAAACTCGATTGAAGAGCTGCAAAACGGGGAGAGCCTATCGCTCACACAAGTGATGAGTCAAATGCTGGATTGGACTGATCCCTTGAAACTGGTAGGTAAACCAAGTGAGGAGGCCCAGGGGCTGACTATTCAGGTTGATCTCTGCGAAGAAATCCTTGACCGTATCAAGGTTGTTAATGGAAAGGATGAACGCAGAGCGTTGTGCGGCTCTCTTTCCAAACTATATATTCCTTCGACATGTGATGTGTCACGGCTTTCCAGGCTTCACGCTTCTGTTAGAGAAGTGTTAGAGTCAAAGATTATTCCCGACTCCCTTTCGAGAAACGCTGTCACCAGATTCGAGACCCTACTAGCGAAGAATATTGCTAAAGCGGTTTCTTCCGAAGTAAGCCTGCATATGTTGTCATCTGTGACTGAAACAGGTAGCATCATCAATTCTCCGAATAATACTACTATTTTGGCTCAATGAGCGCAAGTATTCTGTGTAGTATTTAATGAATTGAAAACTGTCGGACCTTTCTTGAAGGCCGCTTACAGAACAGATCATTCCTAATGCAGTTTCATTATATTGCTTTGGGGAAGCAGAATCCCTATCTGCTGCCTCACTCGTAATAAACGGACTTGGCAACGTACAGTAATATTAAACAGCTAGTCAAGTATGGGGTTTCGTTTGTATAGGTTGGCCTTTAGTCGCACCAAGATGAGATCGACAGGAATTGCGCCGCTTTCGTATTCATCGTGTGTCCCAACTCTCTAGGATACGATCAGTACGCGACACAGAACGTGAAAATTTCCCATAAATAAGCTTGATTCATCCCCACAAGACCCTGGTTCAATATTAAAAAACATCGTTCTTTTTATTACTAACGAACAATTTTATCATGGCAACTAAACTTGCTCCAAAGGATTTCGAAACCGATGCTGAATTTTCGAAAGCATTTCATGGGACAGGAGATAAAAGCGGCTATAGCGCCCTCCTTGGTAAGAACGCTGATGCTCAAGAAACTGCAGTAAATGGCTATTTCAAGCACTGGGACAATAAGGGGCCAAAGGAGGAAACAGAGGATGATAAGCAGGTAATTTGACGTTGTTTTGGCTCTTAGCATGCAGGGAACTAATGTGTCAGGCTCGTCTTGACGATTATAGTAGCTTGACCAAGCATTACTACAATTTGGTAACTGATTGTATGTCTCTACATGAATCCTGATAGTTGTATGAAGCGATCTTTCTTTCTAACCTCAGAGTAAGTCTACGAGTATGGATGGGGATCCTCATTCCATTTCTCAAGGTATTATAAGGGTGAGGCTTTTAAACAGGCCACCGCACGACATGAACATTACCTAGCGCATAAAATGGGAATCACCGAGAATATGAAAGTCCTTGACGTAGGATGTGGGGTTGGCGGGCCCGCACGAGAAATTGCTCGATTTACAGGAGCTAAAATTGTGGGTCTGAATAATAATGATTATCAGATCAGCAGAGCAAATAATGTCGCGGCTAAGCTTGGATTGAGCGACCAACTATCTTTTGTCAAGGGTGATTTCATGCAGATGGATTTCCCCGATAATTCCTTTGATGCAGTATATGCTATTGAAGCTACTGTACATGCACCTTCGTTTGAGGGTGTTTATGGTGAGATTTTCCGAGTCCTAAAACCTGGTGGAGTTTTTGGTGTATACGAATGGGTTCTCACTGACGAATATGACGAAAGCAATTCTAGACATAGGGAAATCGCATATGGTATTGAAATTGGGGACGGTATTCCAAAAATGTATAAGGGAGAGGTCGCAGAGCGCGCCTTGAAGACAGTTGGGTTTGAAGTGACCTATAGCAAGGATATGGCCAATGTTGGTGACAGCATTCCATGGTACTATCCCCTTACTGGTGAATGGAAATATGTTCAGTCTCTAGGAGATATCTTCACACTTTGCCGAACTTCCACCCTTGGCAGAGCATTTACCATGAATGTAACTGGAGCTCTTGAAAGTGTCGGTGTGGCTCCTAAGGGTTCACGGAAAGTCACTGAAGCACTTGAGGAAGCTGCTGTTCATCTTGTTAATGGAGCAAAGGAAGGTCTATTTACTCCCATGATGTTATACATTGCACAGAAACCCCTCAAATAGTTCAATGATATTTAATCGTAATTAATAGAATGCCGCTGGTTAAACAAGTAAGAAAAGCTAGTATCTAGAACTTCTGGCGCTTACATATTAGTTATATGATCGGCTCTTATATCTTATAGCTTTAGCAGGACATGGAACATTAGTATTATGAGGAAGAAGCTCCCACGGTCTTCGCTACTCGTTTGCGCTACGGAAGAGCTAGCGGAATTTAACGATTCGATGCCTGTAAGTTTAAATAAGTAAAGTAAGAAAAAATAGTCAGGGTTATATCCATTTTCGATACATTCTAAATATTCCATAATATACTGTTTAACTGCAAACTGCTGTACCATACCAGGCCTACCGCTATAGCGGTTCTGCGAAATGTCGAGTCCGCGATGCGATAATAAGTCTCCGAAACATTTTCGCGCTTGTTTCAACAAAACACACGCGGGACACCTCCGAAGAGGACTGTGGTACCAAACTCAACTCTGATGATCTAAGCAGGACCAAGCGCGTCTGGGAAAAAGAATCGAGTAAATCTAGTGAATACTGAAAAAAGACCAGCAAATAAGCTCGTCTCTGAGGTCCTAATATCCAAGAAAAGCATATTCACAGCCCTTGTCGAGTAATATGGATTTTCCGACAGTAGCTGCCTCTGTGTAAGTCGATTGATCTGGCCTCGATATGCAATTCCAAGTATCTAATTCAAACTATAAAGGCTAGGTGCTGTAGGCAGCAAGATTGCGTTTTATCCTAGTAAGTGTCATGACTAACTCTAATGCCTATACCGGCCTAACGATGTTTTACTTTGATAGTTGATACAATAAGGACCTTACAGCAGACCTCCACAAACTTTAGCTATATATTGCCATTCACACGATATTGGAGGGGACTCAGTGCTGCAGTACTGCTGACAACACCGGCTTTTACATTTTACATGGTTTCTTATCGTCAATGCAAGCGAGAGCTGTCACCGTATCTCGGAGAAGCAGCTATGACTAATTTTATAATCAGTGGTGGAGTGGCAGAGCTCACCAGTAGTGTGCTATGGACTCCTATGGAGGTTATTAAAGGGAGAATGCAAATCCAGGAATGTGGTGGTAAAGTCAATACCCTGCAAATGGTCAGATCTATCTATCAGAATGATGGGGTAAAAGGCTTCTTTCGAGGGTACTGGATGGTAAGAGTTGGGTTTCCGATACTTGTTTTCTGTCTTATTACTTACGGATATAGGGCATTGGAGTATTTCTTCCTCATTCGATCGTTTGGTGGGCTACATACGTAAGTTTTTTGCAAATGATCTATGGAACAGAACAGACTGCTAACTTTCCAAGGAAAAAATGAAAACCTATTTAACAGAAGTAGGTACAGAACTTGGTCCATTACAATATGGTACTGCATCAGCAATCGCTAGTACTTCGGCAGCTACAGCATCGAACTTTTTAGATTTAGTCAAGACTCGTCAGCAATTGGCCGTGGCTAAGGAGATTTCTCTTCTCAGGCCAGATGATCGCATGGGCGTGTTTAGAGTGGCAGGAAATCTTATACGGGAGGTGGGCATAATACGAGCATTATTTAAAGGGCTGCATGTTCGACTATTTCATTCTCTTCCATCTAGTGCATTGGCTATGATCATAATCGAGTCTGTCAACCCTGATGTATCGCATAAGAACTCTCGCGAGTCGACAGCAATCGAAGATTTTGATATATGAAGATCTCGGACAGGCCTACTCTGCATTGAAAGACACGAAATTTTATAATGTACATTACTTAATTCTATTGCATGGACGAAATATATTAGCTAGTGCTCTCACATTCCCTGAGGGAGTTCCATGACATTACACTCCACGGCGCATAAAAAATTGCACTCTGGCACGAGCGTATACTTTTTTCAGTTTTAACATAAGCTTTACTAAGTGTAACCGAGTCCACAGCCGATCCAGCTAAAGATTTTGCAAGCTCGAGTGCAAACTTATGATTAAGATGATTCCAAACTTGGTATCTCATAGGAAACAAGAGCGCGGCTCTTTGCCAATAGCAATCGTTCTGTTTTATTAGGGATATGACTTCTTGGACATTATTATCTGTGTCGCCGACCAGGACAGGTAACGGGAGGTGCGTCAACTCATCCTCAACCGACTCTAACAAACTGGCATCATCAACAAGGCCTATGGCCCCAATCAACAATGAAATATTAAGACTTGACCCCCTGGAATTAACACTTTCGTAAAGCTGTTCCATTGCAAGCTCCCTTTCGTCAGAGCCTCCATGAGCCCAAAGGACCTGAGATAGCAAGACAATAACATCCTGATCTTCATCGGACAGCTCCAAGGCCAACTTGAAGTACTCCATTGAATCTCCAAACTGATTTGTGAAATAATGAGCCAGCCCAGCTGTCAAATAACACGATAAATAAGCCCTGTCAAAGTTGATATCCGCATCAACAGTGGACAAAACGTTCAGAGCACTTTCTGCGGTACTTATAGCATCAGAATAAGTTCCATGCGCAAAGTAGAGCCGAGCTAACTGAGACTTACATTTAGCAAACTTGATTAGTGTTTCGAGAGACTCTGCTTCTTCATACTCAAGCTCGAGCTTCGTGCACAAATTCACAAGGTCATGAATACCTGGCACACACACGCCCTCTTTCTCCCACAAAAGGCACTCAGCAATAACAGCAGTATCTGACTGTGGATCCAGCATTAGATATCGCTGGAGTGCCAGTATACCAATGTCCAAATCCTTATTTAGGATATTTTTGCTACTTGCCAGGCTACTCGTACTTTCCAGGATAGATAGACCAAATAACAATTTCGCCAGCCGAGTACCACCGCCTGATATCAAGAACGAATGCTGGAACAAATCCATAGCTTCCTGAGCTTTCCCTATAGCAACGTTGATAAGCCCTTGTCCCAACCAAGCAGACACATAATCAGGATCAACGGAATGAACCTTTTCAAAGGCCTCAGCCGCCAATTCTAGGTCACCATTAGCTAAATATAGGACAGCAAGGTTTCCCCAAGCAGCCGGTTGTCTGTGATTGAGGCCTAGAGATCTTATAAAGCAATGCTGAGAAACTCGCACATTTATGGATTCTGTGGCTATCCCATAAGCGTTCCAAAATTCCGGATTCTTCGACTCTAACTGCACAGCCTTCTTGAAACTATTGACAGAGTCCATGAGATAGTCAGCATTTGGTGACTGCCAGATAGTGGAAGCTTTCAGCTGACTTAATCCCAGGTTGTACCAACCAATAGCCCTACTAGCGCGATCATTCCTGCTATGATCCAAGGAAAATTGACAAGCGGCTACGCAGAACTCGACAAGATACAACTGTCTCCGGCTGTCATCAAACTCCAACTGACCCATTACAGGATACCTTTCTATTCCAGCCGCTAATAGCTCTCTCAGTACTTCGAATGGAACCCTGTCAAGGTGTGATTGAACCTGCAAAAAAATCTCAGCAGAGCTGGCCACCAATTTCCATATATCCTGTGTTGCTGCCATATCTTTAACCACAAGCTCACAGGAAAGCTCTAAGCATTTGATAGCATCATCGATAGCTCTGCTGAAATATCCTGTCGACAAGAAATACTTTGCTGAAAACTGGTATGTCTCTGCAATCGCAGCTGTTATGCTCAGTTCAGTTGGATGAGACTGTAACACATTCTTGAGAACTGATACGGACTCTTCAAAGTTATTCATTTGCCTGTGAACTATTCCTAGTAAATAATGTGGAATCCAGTTGTCTGAATCCAGCTCGAAAGCCCTGCCAAATGCTTTTGTGGCAGCGACAAGCCTGCCTGTTTTTGAGTATGCCTCACCCAAGCCAACCCAAGAATTTGCGTCCTTAGAGTTCAGACGAAGAGCACCCTGAAATCGCACACAAGCAGAGGGGAAATCAAGCTGGTTCAACGAAACAAAGCCTAAGGCACGATAGGGCCAGCTTGGATCAGAACTTCCATATATTTTCCACCTTTCAGATGCTACGACACGACTGGAAATCACTTCAACAAGGTCCCATTCAGAATTTTCAGCAAACCCAGCAGCCAACCTACGAGCAGCTTCAACTTCTCCTCCGTCTAATTCAAATGCCTTGTAGAAACACTTGGTCGCCCGCTTTTCGTCTTTAGCCGACTCTGAATAGAATATACCCAAAGCTGTATAACAAGGAGCATAGTTAGGATTCTGCTCCAAAGCTCGCACAAAAGCGTCGAAAGATTCTGATTGCTTTTGTTCATCGTCCTCAGACTGCATCCAATAGCTCATACCGATCCGCCACCATATCTGAGCTTTATAATCCAGCGACTTGGGATCCATACCGGTTAACTCGTCTAAGCATCTAACAAGACCCTTATGGCCGTCAGAATGTTTACCAAGGAGTATTTTACACCAGGAAAGCTCAAACATGGCTTCAAACAAACTGGGGTGGGTGTCGGCAACGATTTGAAGTAATCTTTCGGCCTCACCGAGCTCACCTTTTTCCCGAAGAATAAGACCCTTCCCAACCATAGCACCTGAGTTAGAGGGGTCAAGGCCCAGTACAAAATCAAACTTATCCAGTGCTAAACCAAAGTTCTTCGGTGCCTCATAGAATGCATAGGAAGTACCTAAGCAAACAGACAAATGCATCTCACCATTACGGTAGAGAACCGAGGACTCCTGGGAGAGCTTCCGTATAGTGTTTAGGCCACTTTGAGCAATATCTACCGTTGATTCATACTCCTGGCCATGAAGATTTAAAGAGCATATTATTCTAGCAATTAATACGCTGTCAGGATCCAACTCATACCCCTCAACAGCTGACTCTATCACAGCCGAAGCAGTCCATTCATCATCTGCCATTGTGCCATCAACAATCTCAACCACTTGCTCAGCCTTATTAGAAGTTTCTCTGCTTGAAGCCTTTTTCTTTTCATTCTTTCCTCGCTTTGTTTTGCCAGATCGGTCATCGATATCCTCTGCCCCTATATCGAAAGGGGATATTTCCGAATGTAAAAATGCCTGAAGAGCTTTGGCGAGACCTTCTTCAGGGAAATTTGAAACGAAATATATGATTTCATCCCGTGATAGATCTGAGAAGTCTTTCACGTCAGCCCAATCTATGCTTATTCTCCAGGCCAGCGGTACTGGAGATTTTATTACGACCATGCCACTGGCCATATCATAAATCTCCTTTTTAAGGGATTCCTTCTCCGATAAAGGGGATACTCTCATAAGCTCGTACAAGCGATGCAGCAGTTTACCCTCAATCTCCCTTCTCAAATCATCCTCATGTGTCCTATTCAGCAGTTCGTTATAAAGTATGGGCAGCCGCGAACTCTTGAATGTTTCGTATTTTATAGAGACTGAAGATTCGACGTCTGACCCTATCCTCAGCTTGTTATGTGAAATGGCTCTATTGATGATTTGGCTCTCTTTCTTTTCATGTAGCTTAATCAGTTTTGCGAGAGTTTTATCAATTTCAGGTAGTCGATTTTCAAGAAAATCAAATATTGGGCTCCCTGGTATCTTCAATTCCATGTATTCGATTTGCTGCCATAAGTTGTTAGCCTTTCGATCCGTTTCACAAGATTTTAACAGAGACTTACAGCTGATTCATCGCCACACTTGTTCATCACAGTATTGGCCTTCAACAAGGATGAGATAGCGAGATTAGTGTCGTCAGAAGCCTCATAGCTCTTTATCAGTCCTATAAAAGACTGAAGGTATGCTAACCAGTCTTTTGACGTTTCATTTAGAAGCAATAGCCCCTTCCAAGCCATTGGATTTGACTGGTCTAGCTTGGTAGCCTTTTCATAACAACCACGGCTTGTAGCAATCTCGCCTAATACTTCTAGGCACTTTCCAAGAAACACAAGCCTGCATGGAGTTAGTAAGTATATCAAGGTTCGTTTCATAGTCACAACACATATACCCGTAGTAGTTCTCAGGATCCTCTTCTAAAATGCTCTCTGCATAGTCACGCGCTTCATAGTACTTTTCTTCACTAAGTGACTTCCTGCACGCTCGAAGATTCGCTTTGACATATGACATTGAATTTATCTACGCTCGTAGGTTCTGAGTGGGCATATCCAATATCGGCTAGTGTCCCAATATTCAAACGCAGCGCGGCGGTCGCGGTTTTGGCACTGCGTATATCTCACGACCTTGGGTCTACTGCAACAACTCTGCTTTATCACTACACCACGCGACCTATTTACCTTACCTCTGGCCCGGTTTGAATTGGTAGACGGAAATTGGCCAATTGTGATCGACACGAGGTTCTTTGTCTGTATAAGATACTCTAATCAACTTTATCTCTGACCAGGGACTGGTCATCTTAGTCACAGGGAGGACATATTCATAGTACAGTTATCCCCCAACTTGTGATGCCAAACTAATTCAGGAAGTTGGCATTATTCAGCGCATCGCATCATAGAGTTATCGATGTCTTCCAGCCTAGCGAGAGATTCCAATAAATCAGCGAAGCTGAACCAGTTGATTCAGGTAAGCGTGAACCTACATGCAGCACTTCGAAGACCCAACAGTTGGTTGACATATTTAGAACTTCTTCACAAAAGCGGCACAGGTCATTGTACATTCACGTATAGCTGTCAGCCCTATCTATTCTAGAGGCGCAAGCACACCTAAGATAAATAAATGGGTATGTTTTTGGGAAGCATTGCCACAGCAGTCTATGTGGGATACTAATAGATAATGCTAGTTCAATTTGGAGCTTGAGGAACTGGAGACATTCAGAGATGATTTGAGGCTCTGGAGGACTTCTGATGCAATAGGCAACTCTTTGCCACCTCTAGTCATTGAAACATACCTGGATCTTCGGAGCTTGACTGCACAGCAGACTTTAGTACTAGTCGATTCTGGAGGCAGGAGCTGGGCTGCTGCGAAGGGTACCCGCCGTAGTGAAGTAGTCCTTGAGAGATGGATAGTTGAGTTCACTAATTCTGATGGAATTCCAGAAAGTCAGAGTGCTGAACTCCCTGTTGTTTACAAGAAGGCCATTATTTTATTCAGGTCTTTATACACGTTCTGCAGGCTAATACCGACATGGAACTTGAAGAGAAAGCTTAATAAAGCAAAGCTGAATGTATCACCTGTATCCGTTGGATGCCGCGTACTGAATGGTGCCCAGGCGATATCGAGCAAAGGCAGAATTGGACTGACCAAGCGGATTATTGATCCTTCGAATACAGAGACACACCTTGAGAATTGTTCTTTTGCTCCAGTAGAAACACCAGCTGGCATACTTAAGGTATCCGTATCGTATCGCTCAGATACTGATTTTCGAGTTGGAGACTCGGAAGCATTACTCAGTAACCACTTCCTAAATTTAGATGAGTCTACGTCGGACTACAGACAGCAACTTTCGGGGTCTTCTGGTATATCGGGAATTTATAGTAAGCCGATCGCTCCCCCTATAATGGGCTCACAGGGAGTTTCACCACATTCACGAGCTATTGCAATGAGTTCGGCTCCGACCGATTCTCCATACACAAATAGTGCAGGAAGCGGTTCTGGTGAGTACTTTAGGAGAAAGTCGTCTGTAAAGCAAGGAGACAATGCTGGTTCACCGCCAGCGAACACCACTGCCGTAGCAACTGCTTCATCGTCTCCAACGCAAGTTTATAATAAGCCTTCAGTGTCTTTTATCCAGCCATTCAAGTCGCCTTCTTTCGCAGGTTCACCAGGCGATGTAGCCTTGGCGGGCTCATCAGGTGCGGCGTCGTCACCACGAACACAGCCGTTTTCTAGGATACCGTCAAACAGCTCAATGGCTGCTTTACGCATTCCAAATCGGTCTTTTTCAAATGCATCTACTTCTTCGGGAGTATCATCCTTTCGTGGTGGAATGCCTGCTGAAAATGCAATATCGTCTTCTACTAGTAGTGGCTCCTCCATTCCAAAGTATAGCAGCAGCTTTGGGTCTCGGAGTCAGATACCTCGATCTGGTTCAGTCAGCAGTTCTACGCGCCAGAGACCGCCGTCGTTTGCCGAACCTTATAGCAGCTATAGCAGCAGTATGTCGTCACCTATGGAGCCGGGATCTGGGGTTTATTTAGCAAGCAATGATCTTGGGGAGTTTGTGAGAATGGTGGACTCCAGTGCTAAGTTTGAACCAAGACAGAATAGATCACTTAGCGACTCTATCAGTGTAGGTGGATCTAGTCAGTTTGAGCCAGAGGTTGGCGGAAAAGCAGGTCTTTCAAATAACCCGCTTGCCCGGTTTCAGATGATGAAGGGCAGCCATACGGCACTGACTGATTCGTTACAGTCTTCGATATACCTTCCTAGGTCGGATAGTGTGTCAGGGAGTGGGCACCTGTCATCATCCCCTGCTTCAAAAGGATTGTCGCACACTCCTATGGTTCCATCCAGACTGAGTGAAGAGTTCACTCCTGGCGACTTTGAGCGGATAAACCAGGGTCAGATACGCAGAGATAGTTCAGGTTCTAGACGTGATGATCATGCTAGATCACCAGAAGGGTCTTCTGCGTCAGCAACATCTTCTTCTCCCTTGGATATCCCAACATCATATGCACAGTCGTTTAGACCTCGCAGAGAGTCACTGAGTGTTTCCAACCGGAGGACAGCGGGTTATTACGACATGAGGACAGCAGTGGACGTGGATGCGCATCATCACAGTCTCTCTGGGAAAGATCAAGCGGCTGCAAAACCTACAGCAGGCTCATCTGCTTCTCCAGTTAGACCCAGAACGATGTCCCATAGCAGTATGCGGAACAGGTTGTCCTACTACCTTCAGGATGATTCTGAAGCTCCTTCCAGGTTTCGTCAAACAACTTCTCAGCAATATGATGATGATGATTTATTGTTTGCCATGAGCGATATGCCTGTAGCTTCACCTGCAGCAACTGCGCCGTCTACATCGCAAACTAGCAGTAGCGCTTGTCCAACCAGAGAAGCTGGAACTGGCTCTGTAGATGACTCGCCCGTCGGGGTAGATCGGGATACTTTTGAACCGTTGCAGTGGGATTCTCCAATTGAAGAAGAATTTAAGAGGAATCATGCATATTAATGGATCTAGGCCATTTCTGTTCTTTATTCAGTTTCATGATCCTTGTGCATCATGCTAAATCTTTTCTCACATGGTGCTACTGATTGTTTTATGTTTGCATGCAGCACGCCGATGTGCCAAAGCGAAACTTATGACTAATTATTGTACACATGATCTAATGGAATTTCACAGAAGTTATTTCCGGGGTTGAGATAAGATTGTATTTGCTTTTTTCTGTCGCAACCCCTGCATTTTTGTGGGTATTTACCACCTACACCAAATAAAAAACAAAGTACATAATAATAGTAATGCTATAGAATCTGGCACAAAGCGGAAGCCGGTTCTGACACCATTTTAGTATAATCTATAAACTACAAGTTGTAGCCGGTTTTGTCAGATTGTTTTTTTTTTTTTTCAACCCGAGTACAACGAGCAATGTATGATTTTGAGTATCGAACGTATCCAGAGGCTCTTGTCCGGGCCAGAGAAGTTCAGAAGGAAATCGATGAACTCCACAAAGAGGCTGACAGAATACTGGTATATATGCAACTGTTAAACTAATATTGTAACAAACTAATATTGTATAAGAAATCCTACTTTGGTAGGGGCAGGATCACCAAGATTAATTATCGGCTGCGTCAGCTCTATACTGAGCAAGAATACTTACATAGAGTCATAAGGAGGTGGGCAAACTAGCGCTAAGTGTAAAACGTAGCAATAAATTAATCTGAAGGTTTTCAGCTTAGATTTAGAATAAAATCTTGATCCGCAAAATTTCACTGCCACATACGTAATGGGAGAGATAATGGACCTCATACAAAAGCTCAATTTCTTGTGGATTGAAGTTTTAGATCTTGATACTGAGCTTCAGCAGCTGGAGTATAGGATGAAAAATCACAAGGAGTTCGGCTTAGACAAAGCTGAACTTCAAGCGAGTCATGCTCGAGTCAGCAAACGGTTAGAGCAAAAGGAGGCTGAATACTCTAAATACAGACGAGAGGCCAATATATTGGGTATTAGATATTGATTCGTCATAGTCCGCATTATATTCCGGTAGCTTAGCTTGTACGTTGGAGCATGTTTATTTGGGGCTAGATTATAGATATTAAGCTTTGCAACATGATCGACGTTATTAACTGATCGCCAGATGATCTACCTAGATTAGAATACATTCCTACAGTTATAAGTTTAGATATACAAAAGAAATTCAACTTTAAATTTCGCCACGGAATATCACTCTGATTATACGTATAAAACACTCAAGCATCCAGTTTCAAAACCAATGCGCGACCAAGGCCAGAGAATTCTTGATGAGATCCACCGGACAATGATAGAGATTCAACTCATCTCTTCAGTAAAGACACAATTAGAAAAGAAACTCCAGAAGCTCCAGGAGCATAAAGGACTATATGGAGAGAACCACCTGGACAACGAGATTGAGAAAGCAAAAGATCTCGTTTCGCGTCATGAATCTACCATAAGAGCTCTGAAACAAGAAAATGAGGCCAACGAAAGAGAAGCAAGGCGAAGAGGCCTGGGCTGACTTTTCTCATTGACTAAATCCATTTTATAGATTGATTCTGCACTTTAGTTTCACTTACAACGTATCGCATGAGCCTACTACTTGGCTGAGAAATGCAAAGTCGTTTTATATACTGCTGCCTCATTTCCACCCACTATAGAAATCTGAAATCTGCGTATATAAATACAATCTATTAACCGAGCTAGTGACGTTTGATAAATATCTTAAAAACTATCAATGTCAGGTTATCTGAACGAACGTGAGCGAAAAATAATTCACATTCGCTCTGAACTTGCGATTGCCGAAGAGGCTTTGCGCGCCGCACAAAAAGCAAGGGCTGATATGATCAGGTTCTACGGCGGGTACTCCGACGAATATCAAGAATTTGTCAACTGGAAGACAATCAATCATTACATTGAGCGACGAGCATTCCTCTGTAAGGAATTCAATGCACTGGTACGTCGAAGATAATGGAACAGAATCCGTAGAGTATGTGGTTGGATTAGTAACAATGAACTTTGCTTTTCCAGCCTCACTTCAGGTCTCTGACAAATCCCTGGTAAAAACTCCCCCTGATTCGCGCCACTTATACATAACTATAATCTCGTGCAGGTCTTTCGTGCACTAGCAAGTCAGAGTACAACTTGCGGAATCAATATCGGAAACGGGTGCGAGAAGCCATTCCTGGTCAGTTATTTATAAATATTCGGAAAACCTCCACCACCTGATCCATTTTTCATATCATCTTTCCACAATGAGCAAAAAGGAAGCTAAGAAAATAAGCCAGCTTGAAGCTCAAATTAATGATTACAAGAGTTTCAAGAAAGCTCAGCTAATATTGAATCATAATCCCGACAGAAATCTCACAAAAGAGCTGTCTGAGCAATACCGACGCGATGGCGAAAGTCATATCCGAGAAATTGACGACAAAATCAGGAGTCTGGAGCGGGAAAAGAGCAAACTTGAAAGAATGCTTGCCTCTCGCTGAGCAGATCAATTTCTATATCGAAGTTTGATATGGTTCGCACAGTACATGTAGTTAGCTAGTTTCAAGCAGTTTTTCTTTTGGCGTATCATTTTAAGGAACATAAGCATAAGCCCTGTACTGCATGAACTATATATTACGGCCAGATGCCACATGCACTGGAGAACTTTTATTTCCACTTTATTCTACATCTACAATGGGAACATATGATCACTATTCGCCGTCACTGGCGCAGAAAAAACTCAACGCATTTATTCTCGAGAGAAAGACCCTTCTAGCACAGAGAGAGGAATCAGATCGAATTAGGACAGAACATCGTAACGGTACAGGGTCAGTGGGCTGGCACACAGCTGAATTGGCTGATAACAGGTGTATCCAGATCGATCATAGAATTCGCCGAATTGATATAGAACTGGAGACCATCTGCCGCCGACTAAGCCGCTGGCGGGGCGACTCAGATAGGGCACAGGATTACATAATAAAAGGCTATAAAATATAAATAATATCCATATTCCTTGAATTATCCTTCACTTAAAGTAAATTTTTCAGCATGTCGATAATGGCACAAGTCGATGCTGTTAAGCAGCAAATTATTGGATTGAAGCACACAAACGAGCTGAATCGCATGAGATTCCAGGAATTGACCGATCCTATGGACAAGCAAAGAACGCTGATATCTATAAAGGCTACAGACAGAGAGTTAAGGAGCCTAGAACTGAAACTCGCAGATCTTGAAAATGACTGGAGATATGTGTTGAGGAACTAAGCATCATAGATTCCTAGATGCGGCTCAGCCCTCAGAGTCGGGTTTCACCATCGTTATGTTTCACGTGCTGAGCTCTATACAGAGAAAAATAAATTAAAGAAAAAAGATTGTGGTATAAAAATCTATAAGAGTCGTTGGTGTAGCTGGATTCATGTAATTTTGGTTCAGTTGTGGCCTAAAATGGAAGTGCAAAATGTTTGAATCCCTGCAACCTGCAGGACACTCCGTGCTGCATATGCACCTGGTCATCTTAGAACAAAACTAAGGATATCGAGGGCCCCAAATCGTCATAAACCATTCAACTTCATACCTCTTCCTCCTCGTAATCTGTCATAAGATATGCCACAAGAACTATATTTTAAACCCAATATGAGCGAAATATATGATATTGATATCAGGAAAATCAGAGCACATGTCGTCACTGTCAAAGAAGAAAAGGCAAAATCTGAGAGGTATCTTGCAACGCACTCAAAAGATGATTTTTCTGAGCTTATGGAATACGAGAGGCAGACTCGCATAGTCAAAGATGCGGTGGAACTAATCAAAACGTTAGAAAACCATGTGGAGGAGAAGATTAGGCTCAAAGCAGAGTATGAGGCAAAGAAAGAAGCCAAGAGACTCAGGAAGTTGGCTAGAAAGGCCTGACTTCCGATGCGAAACAAATCTATGGTACAATTTGTAACGACTTCGTTATCACTTCTGCATCATGACACTGGCTTTCTAGTGCTCATTTGCTGACATACTCAGTAAACAAGATGTACACATAGTCTAGTATATAGGAATATCATATAAAACCCCTTATCACACCAAGCTGACGAATTGTTATATTTCATTTATATTATATGTTGCTTGCAGTATACGCAGTCTGGAATTGAATTTCTAGCATAGCAAAACCTCAAAACATTGGTGCCCGTTGGTGAGCAATAGGGCGGCTGACATAAGAGAACTTCATTCTATCTCACTAATTTGAATCAAACAAGCATTGAGAGCAATACAAGAAGTACTATCTTTAATTTATAACAAAGTGTCGACTTGACTTCAGTTGAGGTTGGGCCTCGTAAGCCACAATTGGCCTCGCAAATAAGGTAGAGTGATGACACTGATGAGCGTGCCGCCGCCGATGTAACTCCAACAACAGACTTCTGACGTTGCACCAGAAAGTGGTAACATTTAACGGAACGAGATTCACACAAATATTTATCCTCAATTGATCCACACTAATACTACCATTTCTACTTCGTGTACTCGGTGTCCTTTTAATAGAATCCTGAAATGAAGTTTTTCCAGCAGGCTCCGACGCTGTTTGCTTCTATTTCGACGCTCCTAGGCGCCGCCGCGCCTGTGAATGTCTCAGTAAATCCTTTACCCGCTCCCACTAACATTCGCTGGTTAGCTGGCCAGGGTGCAATCGAGATACAACAGGATATCAGGCTCGTGGGCCCTGATAGTGTAATTTTGAGAAACGCCTTTGCGAGATCGATAGAGAATATATGGAAAGAGAGATGGGAACCGTTGGTAAGGAAGGAGCCGATCCAGGGAGACCTGGCTACTTCTGTATCGGTAGCCAGCGTTAATATCGTTGATGTAGAAGCTGACTTGCAACATGGTGTGGACGAGTCGTACAGGCTTGAAATAACTTCCTCTGGGAGACTAGAGATCCATTCTCAGACAGTATGGGGTGCACTGCATGCTTTCACCACATTGGAACAACTGGTAGTAACTAGCGGGGATTCTGTATACGTAGAACATCCAGTATCAGTCGTCGACAGCCCCCTTTATCCGTATCGCGGCATAATGATTGATACCGCTCGAAACTTCTATAGTGTCGAGTCTATTCTACGTCAGATAAACGCTTTATCCCTTGCTAAGATGAATGTCTTCCACTGGCATATCACAGATACTCAATCCTGGCCGATCACGATCAAGACATATCCAGAGATGACTTGCGATGCATACTCAGCACGAGAAGTATACTCTATCGACGATGTCAAGCTGATTGTTAATTATGCTAAAGAGAGGGGCGTGAGAGTTATCCCCGAACTGGACTTGCCTGGGCATTCCAATCTGGGTTGGAGGCAAGTTGATCCCACCATTGTCACTTGTGGTAACTATCCCTGGCAGGAAGTCTCTGTGGAGCCGAATCCGGGACAACTACAGATTCTCAACGATAGGACATACCAGGTACTGGATAATGTTTATTCTGACCTCTCCGAGCTCTTTCCAGATAACTTTTTCCATGTTGGATTTGATGAATTAAATGTCGGATGCTACAAGAAATCCAAAACAGTACAGAAATGGCTTAACCTAGGTAACAATATTCGAGAGCTTGCCCAGTATTGGGTTGATAGAGCTCTGCCGATATTCTTTAAAGTACCTAATAGGCGACTTGTGATGTGGCAGGATTCGGTGCTGTCCGAAGATATTCCAGCACAGAGAATCCCGAAAAATGTTGTTATGCAAGCATGGACCGGTGGCATAGGTGCCGCGAAAGAACTCGCTTCTAGAGGTTACGATGTTATAATTAGTTCTGCAGATTTCTTCTACCTAGATTGTGGCTTTGGTCAATGGATGCCCAACAATACTGAGGTGAAAGAGCAGATTAACCATAACACGGAGCAGATGAACTACAACTACGGAGGGAGTGGAGGTTCTTGGTGCGCTCCATATAAGTCATGGCAGAGGATGTATCGGCTGGATATAAGCTCTCAATTGAGCAGATCTGAGCAGAAACATATCCTTGGCGGCGTTGCCCCACTTTGGTCAGAGCAATCAGATTCAGCGATCGTAGATACAATGGTATGGCCAAGAGCAGCTGCGCTTGGAGAGCTCTTCTGGTCCGGCAATCAGAATAGCGATGGAAGCCATCGGGGAAATGATTTGGCACCTCGAATTCTTGAATTTCGGGAGAGACTTTTCGGTCGCGGAATCAATGCTGCTCCCTTGATGCCAAAATACTGTCTTTTTAATTTAGATGTTTGTAATATGCAGGGCTAGAGTTGGACATCCGAGATCTGCGTTAAAATAATCAGATGATCATATGTAACCTAGCAGTGATTGGGTTTCGGTTCGTTTAGCAAAATTGTTGAGTACGCTCGGTTCTCGGCAACCCAAAATCATCGGGTGTTTTATGCTCTTCTACCCACCCACCTCGGCGGCCGGGTCTGACACACGACGTTCTGGTAATTGAACAGTGAGATTTTAACTCTGAATGTCAAAACAGCGATATTGACAGATGATAGGGTTCTGAATGCGATAACGAACAACAATGTGATATATCTAGAAGCCTATTCTCAGTTTTGGGATATTCAGTAGCAAGGGAAGCACCCTACGGCACCTTAAGCACCACTTTACCCCGCAATTTGACCAAGCGCTGCAATATAAAAGGACTGAAACTGGACGCAGAATGAAGTAGCTGGTATATGGAAAATGGTCAAAAGATACGAAGAGCTACCAAGATATGACGATCTAAGTCTTAAACGGAGATACTGGGAATGGGGAGAGCCTGGATCTTACGAGGAGGGCTTAGGAAAACTCAACCTGCTGACTGACCAATTGGTGGCACAGAGTGCTAGCTCAGAGATCAGAACTGGTCAACGTGCCGGGCTTGCCTGGGGTATGGATATGATGGATGTTCCTATGTTCGGCAGAAAGAAACTTGAGCATGTAATAAAGTGGTCATACGAGCCAATTAGCATTGACGATGAGTACTCTTTCAATCCTCAGTCAGGTTCTCAATGGGATGGTTTTAGGCACTTTGGCCAAAGAGCTACATCGGAAGTGACATTTCAAGACATTATGACAGAGCCTGAAAAGGGCTCCGAAATTGTAGCCTTCAATGGAGGTGCTACCGGCGCTGAGCTTATGACACCAGGCAACGGTCGTATCGGGATCCAGCATTGGGCTAAGAAAGGTATTATAGGCAGGGGAGTGCTTATTGACTACGCATCCTACGCAGAGGGCAAAGGAATATCATTCTCTTGCTTTGGAGATTACAAGATAAAGGTCTCGGAACTAAAAGAGATTGTAGAGAAAGAGAAAATAGTTCTCAAGCCAGGTGATATTCTTTTGATTCGGACTGGGCTTGTCAAGGAGTGGGCAGTGTTATCACGAATCGAGAAGGAGCGAATTGCAAATAGACCTGAATGCTTCGCTGGGCTGGAAGGCTCAGAAGAGCTCCTGAGATGGATCTGGGACAACCATTTTGCAGCAATTGCTAGTGATGCAGTCGCACTGGAACAATTTCCATTTAACTTTGAATATTGTCTCCACGAACATCTTCTAGCGGGCTGGGGGGTCCCCATTGGTGAGATGTTTGATCTCGAACAGGTTGCAACCATTTGCAAACAAACAGGAAGAACTAGCTTCTTCTTTTCTAGCATGCCTTTTAATGTTGTGGGAGGCGTGTCAACCTCCCCTAATGCCGTTGCTATATTTTGAGTGTTAAGGTACAGATTACTTTTTAGCACGTGTAGAGATGATAATTTGGAATAAAGTTATACATGCATACCCCTATGAGAATCTAGCTATAAATTTGGCATTACTGAAATAGGATGTCTTCTAGCATTTATTGATTTCACGAAGTTGACATACTGAGCCGGGAGTCTGATTATGATACAAATGCTTCTCGCAAGTTTATGGCTTCAAATCGGTTGATTCGGGCTCTGAGATATGTTTGTAGCGGATAATGTATACTGAAATGGTTGACCCTGGATGTTGCTTCCATTCTTCTTCCAATTTTAGGTAGACTGCGCAGTTCGTGGAACTGCAGGAGAGACAGTCAAGTAAAACAAGAATATTTCAAACCTGCAGACAGTGTATTTCTGCTCTGCGTAGTATAATTTTGCTCAATGCTGCACCCGAAATCTAATCATACCAAGTTATAATTTCGTCATTCGAGATTTTGCCTCCTTTTCGAGACGCTGATCCTGTTCAAGTATTGTATAATCGACCGATGTATGGGCCGAGCCGCAAGAATTCTTAAACTACGGCAGATCTTCTCTACGTTTGAGATCCACAACAAAATCATGATTAGACCTGATCTCTGTGAAACTAAAAAGTCTGGATAGTTACGTATTGACATCTGATTCAGCTGACATCAGAATCTGTGACACAACCTTTGCGATTCAGCTAATGCTTGCAGATCCTGAATTAAATATTAACTTGAGACACTTGGAGCCTTGAAGAGCTGCACAAAAAAGAACCCTAGCACCAAAATTTGTAAAGCTATTCTACTCACTCGGAAATAGTTCTACTTAAGTCTTAGTTTATGACGAGCCACCCCTTAGGTTACTTAGCGAATAGGAAGTTTACACATTGGCTAAGATTTACGTGTGAATTTAATTCTTACTAGTTTAATTTACCTCAGTTCGGTTCTACACACGGTACTCGACAAAAAGACAGTTTGCATTTAAAACCTCGAAATTAAGTTCGGGGTTATTTTCCATCAAGCAACTTTCTTTTTCTAAAAGTCCATTCGCGTATGTCCGTGAGAGAGAAGAATATTAGGTCTGATAGAATATTAATCAATTACTATGGCCTTCTATTTTTTAATCCGGAATGGTAAAGCAATTATATAGGTAGTAGACGAAGTCTATGTTATATACGACGGATCTACAAGTTTTCTCTGTCATCACAAGTTTAGAACGTACCGACTTTCGATATAAGTTCCAGCTTCGCTACAGAACGTCAATGTTTAATTGTGTTCCTGATTATCACGTTTAGCATGTCTCAGGTTGACCGCCAAACTCGGCTAATTCCGTTAAATACTTCTCTCGAGCACAACTAACTGAGGATGAACAATAGAATCAGCTGTGATGCGCACCAAGAAGAAAACTTTCAGCAAATCTATCCAAAATGATACTTAGATGAAATTTGATCTTTTATATTTTTCTGAGGGTGCCATTGCATTTTATTTTTCTTGCTATACAATTGCATGGTGCCCGAGCCCACATGCTGATGGGACCTGCAGCGAATGGACTCAGAACTTTAACCTTGTTAACCGTGATATATTGTAAGGAATCGGGCTAACTGGTTCAAATAGCGGGAGTCTGAAGTATTCGCGTATAAAACATCTAACTTGGCTAGCGTTAGAGATTCTCTACTTCTAATAAGTTTAGCCCTGCCGAAGACAAGACATGTAACAGTGAAGTGCAAGAAATATGAAATATGCGACACTTGAAGAGAGCACTTAGACTACATTTGTTCTAGTAAATTTAGCGAAAGTAACATGGGACTATATGACTTGAGAAGGTTTGGAGTGCCTTTTTATTTTGGAGCCACGCGTACCAAATTATTATTCTTAATTTTTTTTCCATAGCTGTTTTCTTTTTGTAAGTGCTTAGGTCAAATTAGACTCTGAGAACTCATCTAATAATCCAAGATAATTGTTACTCCACTCAAAACTGCATGAAGATACAAATATAAATATATTTCAGATTCCAAGCTAAATTTTATCCCCAAACCTTTACTTGGAACATTCCAGCTCGCCCGAATTCCAATAAATCAGTTTCTTAGCTGTGCTGATTATTGATTCATCCCTAAATAAAAATAAGGAAGATTTGATATCAGTTGGTCTGTGTGTACGCAATATTGTCAAAGCAAGGTGCACGCCCCATTTTCCAGGTTGATTTAAGCAAAAATAGCAAAATCAATCTTAGTTCGTGAGCGCTTTCCCAAATCAGCAGGACGCTACGACAATAGCAGGAGAAAATCGCCTACCCTTTTACGAGCTGGTAGCCACGAAATTAAAATCAAAAAGTAACTTGTATTCATATAAACAAAGTCACTTTTCCTTTTGATGGTTACCTCAATGCTACGTTGATCAAAAAGCTCCTACCTCCTCTTCGATCTGTTCCAAAGATAATCGCAGTAATCTCATAATGCAACACGCAGCAGTACCTATGGCATCGACTAATTCTTCAACTCCAAATAACATGCACGGTTCGACTCCCTCTGGTTCCCGTAATGATGCAGACCAGGATAACAGAAAACCAAGACTTCCAGGGATCGATTCACTGTTTACACCGGTCGCGACACCACATGGAAGCCCAGAAGAGCCTGTCTTCAGATGGGGTGCACCACCGCTTACTCCTTTCACCATGACGCCTCTACCAAGCCCTTCGTCCTGTGTGGCCTCTCCAACAAGCTTACCGTCTTTGAGGACATTGAAAGACGAAAAGGACTGTATGATCTCACCTACCGGATCTCAGTATGTCAATCCTCCTCGCCTTCCTTCTTTGTCGATGCATCTATATACTAGTCCTGGTCAGGAAGTTCCAACTCAGCCGCGGCCTGGTATAGGCATGTACACCTCAGAACCCTACCCAGGACCATACTCGGCAATTGAAGCACATTCGCCATACTCGAGCACTTTCCCAGCATCTATTTCGGGGAACCACAGCAATTTGGTCTCACCAACTGTTTCTAGCTCCAGGGGTCGTCATAATGTTGGATCTACAGGCACCATGCATGCAGGGGAGGGGGCAACTGTGGGGCTGGGAATCTTTCCCGCTCAGCCACCATCTCAATCCTTGATAGAGAATCAACATCATATTCATCGTGCTGAGCAAAATCCAGGTACTCGATATGCCTACACTAATTCTGGTGACCCTCAGCCATTGATAACTGTGAGTAAAGATATTAAGCGGCGAACTAAAACTGGATGCTTAACATGTAGAAAGCGACGCATAAAGGTAAATATTTCTCAGAAGTTTGATATCTCAATTTTGCCAACACTAACAGAACTTTTTCATTATAGTGTGATGAAAAGCACCCAACTTGCTCTAACTGCGAAAAATCGAAAAGAATTTGTCTAGGCTACGATCCAATATTTAGAGTGGCGGCAGATAAACACGGCAATCGGAAATGTGGAGGAAGTGGCACTGGCTCTACATGGGGAAGACGGATGACTAAGACGCCTCCAAGGCTTCAGAGCCCGAAGATCGCTGTTGTAAGTATGTTTACTGAGGAAGCCAACAGAATCAGTCCTCTCAGCACGGATTTCTCTACTGCCTCATCAAATACCCCAAAGACCATTCAAAGTGGAGATGAGGTTTCCCCTGGGAATAATGGAGTAGCTAGGACCGACATTCCTACCAAGAGGATATCAGGAACAGATATTGAAGAGAATAAGTCGAACAGGATGAAAATCAACAGCTTATTGGATGCGGCAGCGGTTATCGAGTCTCAGGACCGGAAAGAAAACCTCCATGAGGCCCAAGAACAAAAGAATGAAGACAACACCATCGGGAAACACCTGAGTGACAGGAATGAAAATCCGAATGCAGGGGAAAGAAGCTGGTCTTCATGGATTGATTTGCAGGCCTATTATTCCGATTACATCGGTCCCTTTTTGGACAACGCCTTCTCTACAACGAGGTTCACGGAAATCTTAGCATCTGGAAGGGGGAGAAACAGCTCTTTGTCGAATCAAAAAAGGTTTCGAAGTGGTGAAAACTTGGCTATTATTGAAGCCATAAGACAGATAGTGTCAGTCCTTTGCCCTTCGTTTTATCTCGAGTCACTGGCAATCAATGAAGAG
Organism: Diddensiella transvaalensis; assembly: GCA_030555955.1. Classification (NCBI taxonomy): domain Eukaryota; kingdom Fungi; phylum Ascomycota; class Dipodascomycetes; order Dipodascales; family Trichomonascaceae; genus Diddensiella; species Diddensiella transvaalensis. The sequence continues at coordinate 78,329 of JANIVV010000005.1, read as the reverse complement.
AACGTTCCAAAATTGGAAGAACTGAGAATCACAAGCGATTACAAACTCTTGCGATGCATCGTGCAATTAATTTCGCAGGTACGGGACAGCGATTTCCTTCCTGTGGCTGGTGCAGACGAAGGACTTTTCTGCCGCATTCTTGCTTTACAGAGGTTTCTAGTGGGTGCTATGGATCTAGGATATGCTACGGCCGGTCAAAATCCTTACCAGGCAATGAAACCAGCTTATAATAATCATAGAATCAGCTCCAGTTCTGAGTCGACAGGAATTAGTGGGGTATCAGCAGAATCAATTGAAGGAACTATCCAATCGAGAGATACATCTTCCCTTTGGAGCATTCTAATCTTTCTGGCTAATGATGGACAGCTATCGGACGACCAGGCAGAGCAGCTGGCAAGTGCCGTCAATGGGACAGAGCATGATTCCTTTTCTGCTGCCAGGATCCCAGTCTTGCTAGGCCTCCACTATTCTCTTTCGCGGAGCCAAACCTCTTCGAGGGAATCTGGAATCCGCCTGAGACTACTCAAGTACTCAGAATCTGAAAGCATTGATCCATTTTCACGACGTCTTATACACATAACTCTAAATCTATAGAAGCACGTAAATCACGCGCGCAATTCACGATGACAAGAAAGGGCCTTCACCGTCATTAATAACTACGAACAATTCATTATCAATCATGAGACTAGCTCCTCGTAATCCCTATCAATGCCATCTCTTGTCTTAGTTTCAGCTCGATCGATCAGAAAATATCAATTAATAATCGCTTACTTGACGAAGTTTGGCGTAGGTATCACGTGAAAAGTTAGTAACTTAATGGTAAGTCGCCGATGCTTGCCGTTAGCTGCACATCCATCAAATGCCGTCGACAGCCGAGCATGAAGCTGTCTCCTCATTTCGGGGCGCAATTTTGGGATTGACGATCACCCGATTGACGAGACCTGAAAATGCTGGCGTGTTTTCGTTCACTAGGTCTGTTGGGATTCGGGTGAAATGGCTATATTCATGCAACCCCCGCGTTTGCCTTTCGCGGGCCCTCAGGGCTCGCTATCCGCACACGGACGCGATGCACAATTAACCCTCTCTTCCGAGGTGTTATCATCGGACACCCCGAATTCCTTAGATAAGGACCCTCTGCACTCTGAGAAATTTGCAAATATGATCTTGCAGACAGTTTTCGATGGGAGAGCATGCTAATCTCTACTCAGCAGAAATGAGGGACTTGACATGGTTGAGCTCGGGTGGAGTTGAAGTTAGCGACTTGATTATGTACCAGCGGGGCTAGGACTGGCAACGTACTTGATAGTATATAAGTAGTGTTTGGTCCCCAAAAGTAGCTCCCATTTCTATATCATATTAAATATATTTATATATACAATCCTAGATCAAAAAACCTGTTGAAATGACTATCGAGACGGAGAAAATCCCCTTGGCTTACTACTTATTCAAGCGGCTGGAGCAATTGGGCATCGAGCACATTTTGGGTGTACCTGGGGATTTCAACTTGACCCTGCTGGACGTTATCAAGGAAGTCCCGTCACTAAAATGGGTGGGATTCTGCAACGAACTCAACGCTGCATACGCTGCAGATGGATTTGGAAGGGTGAAGAATCGTCCTGGTGTTCTAATCACCACGCATGGTGTTGGTGAACTATCTGCTTTGAACGGAGTCTCAGGCGCGTATTCCGAACGGGTCCCCCTTATACACATTGTTGGAACAACCGGTCGGGCAATGCAGGAAAAGCAGATGATGATTCACCATGTGAGCCCAGGACGAGGATTGGAGAAGCCTAACCATATGATATATATGGAGGCTTCACGGCCCTTCTCATGTGCTCATGAGTTTGTTACTGATCTCAAGACCGCTGCGCAGCAAATTGACCATGTTATCACACAGGTATGCAGGAACTCTTTGCCAGGCTATCTCTATATCCCTAGAGATATGGTATTCAAACAAATCCCGAACACACTAGGGAATCCACTGGACCTTGAGATCCGAAATGACTCTTCTGTGCAGAGAGAAATTGTGGACGAGATTGTGAGGCAAATGCAAAGCGCGAAAAACCCATGCATTGTGGCTGACGTAATCGCGGATAGGTTTAACTGTCGACCGCTTCTTAAGGAATTGGTTGACAGGACTGGATACTGGTCGTATACAACCCAGATGGGCAAGGGGCTTATCGACGAAACACATAAATCTTTTGTCGGCGTTTATAACGGGGAGAATTCGTGTGATGGAATCCCTGAAGCCGTTCATGGCTCAGATCTGGTTCTTCATATTGGATCTCTTCTTTCAGATTCAAACACCGGTGCTTTTACTCGGGATATAAAAGACAATAATCTTATCTTGATGGATGCGGACCATGTCAAGATCAAGGGCAAGATATACGCAGGGGTACACTTTTTCCCTGTCCTGAAACAGCTGGTTGGTAGATTAGGGAGCATGACATTCCCACTTGTGAACTATGATGATAAGCCAAAGGCTGGTGAGGTTGAAGCGGACGAGGACGAAGACGACACTCTTATCACACAGGTTAATATTTACAAATTGTTGAGCAACTACTGGCAACCTAACGATGTCGTTGTTGCAGAATCGGGCACGATTCAGTTTGGCCTCGCAGATACTTGTTTTAAACAGAATACTCGCATGTTCACCCAGTTATTCTACTCTAGCATTGGTTTCGCCCTTCCCTGTGCGGTTGGAGCAGCGATAGGGCGCCGCGAGCAAGGGACACCAGGTCGAGTTGTTCTGCTAGAGGGCGATGGCTCATCGCAGATGACTATTCAAGAACTTGGTACTATGGTTCGACAAAGACTGCCTGTTACAGTATTTTTGATTAACAATGATGGTTATTCAATTGAAAGAGCTATTTGGGGCCCTGAAGCTGATTACAATGATATCTGTCCCAATTGGAAGTGGACTAAGATCCTGGAGACATTTGGTGGTGTCGAAGGAGTTACTGTCCAGAACTACAAGGTTTCGAACCGTGCAGAGTTTGAAAATCTTCTGAAGAATAAAGACTTCAATGATGTCAACAACCCCAAGGTGCAATTAGTTGAGGTTATCATGGATAAATTCGACTATCCTTGGAGACTGAAGAAACAAGTTATTCGAATGGGCAGTCTGGATTTCCAGATGTCTGGCGAGTACGCTGCTGCCAGAGGTGAGGAATAGCTTTTTGCACATGTGAGTGTAGAAAATAAAATTTGTGCGTAGTATAAATATTTTATGTGTGAGGACTGGGCCCTAATTTGGTAAAAATAATATAAAGTCGTATGTTAACTATTTTAAAGAATCAGTTTAGACATAGCGTCGTAGTCTGGCGGTGCGTGCAGGAAAATAAGGTTCTGCGCATCGTCAATCGAACAAGCTTCGCTTGATGCATGAATATGTGGGAAATGGGCACGAATATCCCGCAGCTGGTCCTCTGCCAACCCGAGCCTATCCTGGGGAATCCACAAGCAGGGAACCTTACTACGCACGGCTGGATGCTGAAATGCCTGACTGAACGCATATTCTCTTTGCTCTGGAGTCAGGTCACCCACATGAATTGACAAACCTTCGAACAAGTCGTACACAGGCAAAGCTGATTCGCTTCCTGAAGGAGATCCAACTATGCTTTCTTGCTCAGGGAGTAGAGGTGTAACTGTGTCCTCCGATCCTGGTAGCTCGATTGGAATATGATTCAGCAGAGGTTGAAACCCAACGTAAAGGCAGCTGTGGTAGTATGCAGTTGCAACAAACAAGCCAATCATAACCATTGCATGAGGTATGCAGCACAGAGAGCCGCTCTCATTTTCAACCAGTAGAAATAGTCCGATTAAACACATCTCCAAGCAGTAGATTCCTGCAAATAGCTGAAACACAGCCTTTGGGAAAAATTGCCCAGTAGACTCGACTCGAGAGACGTGACAGTAGGTGATGCGGTATTTGAATGCAAGAAAGAAAATCCCAAACGAAATTGTTCCAAACACTAGTATTAACGGGGATATGATTGAGTATGCGATAGTAATTGCGGCTAGATTCGTGAAAATTGGGTATGTGGTACCCCATTCCAAGCAGTCAAAGTTTGTGACTCGCATAAACTTCTGCCTAGGGGTGATATCGACAATAGGGTGAATGACAAACTGTTCAATAAGCTTTCCTACCTGGAGAAATAGCCCACCAGCAATAGCTAGTCCTTGAACAATCAGATAGGAGAAGAAAAAATTCGCAGCTTTCGGAAGATCAGACGCAAGATTTTCCGGCAGCGAAGATGGGCGATTCACAAAATCGTAAAAAACGCTGGCAACTCCTGCCGTAATTGTAATCACTAGAAATAATTGGACGAATAAGAAAATAAAAAGGTTATGTTGAACATCAAGTTCGACTTGCGTGATTGTAGGGTATCCTTTGAAGTATGCAAGTTTCCGAAACATACGAGGCACCAAAGAGAGTATTGACCCTAATATTGCAGGAGGCAGTACTCCAGATAATACATCGCTCAGTCCGAGAGGTAAGTCGTTGAGCCACTCCAGAAAAGGCACAAGCTGACCAAGGTATTCTATCTGAGATATCAATCCAATAAATGCGACCGGAAATGCCCACCCAATTATTATTAGATAGGTCAAGAGTTTTGCACAGCACGCAGAAAAGAGGTCAAGGTATTTTGCATTGGTCGAGGTAGTAAGATTTCTCCAGATAATCTCGTTAGGATCGATCTCAAGCACTTTGCTCGGAGCTAAGTTCAAACGTGGACAGTCAAATAGGACTGACTGGCATGCCAGGTGTGCCGCAAGCTGGGTGTTGAATTTTATGAAACACGACCTTGACCCTGAGATAGCATCCGACAGTAAGTCTGCCTGCATTAACTCAATTTCTAGATTCAGAGAGCTAAGCTCAGACTTGAGCCAACTTATGGCATCCACCTTAGGGGAAAAATAAGGTATTATTATGGGTAATCTTCCAATATGGAATAAAGGTACATATATCGTAGGTAGCTGTGAGTCGTAATAATATCTTCTCCACTCGCGGTCAGAGACATTAGGCGTCTCGCTTTCACTAACAACATCTTCTTCGACGGCCCCCGTAATTGCTGATGACTTATCACCCCTTAATTGAGGATAGCTCTTAATCGCACTCTTGATGACATTTATTTCGGCCTTCTCTAGTCTCTGTAGAACTTTTTCTCGTAGCCTAGTTTTCGAATCCAGCAATCTCAAGTTTTGATTAAACCAAATTTTCTGGATCCCTCCAGGAAAGCACGAGAAGAAAGCTTGAATTGCATCTGAGTTACAGTAATCAGATGGGATTGAGTTTATCAACACCGTAGTCGATGTGATCCTACGTTTTGAGGATGCAAGCTGACGATGTCGTACATGAGCAAAATGATTGAGTTCATAATAAAACGCACAACATAAAAACATAACAAGAGCAACCGCAATAATAAGGTGTGCAATAAATCTTGAAGAGCTATGTGAGGAGATATTAGCCCACGAGAGACTATCCAGTCCTGCTGCACCACCACGACCGGCGGCAGCATAGCTCGTCTCTATACCACTGCTTATTTCCCTTACACCGCTTCCCGTCAGATTAACTGCCAGCAGGACCGGTAATACCACGCACGAAGACACACAAAGTATGAATATCACAAACAGTAGGTATCGCAGGAAGAAGTAGGCATCCATCCCCGACGTGGTCAACACATCCTGCAAGGAGACTCTAGCGATTGAAGGGATCCAATCGAAAAACCCATCCGTGGTCTGAGCAACTCTGAGCCTCCGCGGTACCATGAATGTGCGAGGTTCATATATTCTACGAACTCTTTTGCGCAGAATACAAAATATTATGCACTGTGCCAGGAATATTATTACGGCGACTGAAAGCGAAGACAACAGAGTAGTGATCTTAATGCCATGGTGGCGCTGAGCAGATCCTGCTTCAATTCCGAGTAAGTCCAGCGATACCGCTAATTTGATTGAAGAGTCCGAATTCGAATCGCCCATAGCAGTGCAGTAGCGTACCTGATGTTGATGATCTTAACGCGCTAAAGCACTGTGGGAAAATAGAAACAAGCTGCGGAGAGTTACCTGATGTGGCATTCTTTGGGCCGATCCCATGATTAACCTCGCCAGGCACACTAAACTCATACTACCCAGCATGAAGCTATAATAGAGTGGCAGGTTCGATGCATGCAACACCCATGAACCACTAGTAGATCAGTTACGCAATGCTAATTATAAAATACTAATACTAATACTGATACTAATATTAATAATAATAATAATAATAATAGCAGTCTCTGCAAACGTGGCCCATTTCGGCCACCTAGCTTGAACAATTACAGTTAGGGTTATAAGATCAGAAACAAGCGATGGCTGTCAAACAAAGTTCGATAATATTAGAGGCCTTTTCCAAGCAAAGATTTATGTCGTTACCACTTCGAATCTGGAAGACAGAGTTATTTTCGGCCTAAACGTCGCTATCTCGTTTACTGACGATCGCTTCTGCGTGCAGGGATCTCCACGCGCGTTCGTGACACTGCAGCATGACCAACGGGCCCTCTCACCGTCCAGATAGTCGTCGTTCAAGTTTGCAAAAGAACGAGGGAATTGAGTAAATAATCGGAAAGAGCCATGATATAAAGCTCATAGTCATCAAGCATGGACTTCTACTAGTGTTATCATTTGTTAACTTCGAGATTTTCCGGTCGAAACTTTAAATAGAATGGCGGGGAAGAGGTACCTGCACCCGCCCTGCCCATTTATATTAAATTTAACGTGCGACAGCTCCTATAAACCTAATCTTCACACTAGCATATATCGTAAAAGAAATAATGATGATCTCAAAGCGTCTATTTGGAAATATTATTTTTTAACAACAAAGCCAAAAAAAGACAACCGGTTTCAAGGCTAACTCTGAACGTGGTGGTGTGCTCAAAGTAATGCCTTGTTACTATTTCTAGTTCACAATGCCAGGGAAAGTGCGGCGTGACATTATGTGCATGCGCAAGACCGTGAGCACCGGTCCCCCTCCATATAAAATGGTCAGGCTCTGTCCTTTATAATCTCAGGTTCAAAATAGTTCTTCTTAATACTATTCCTTCGCTACTAATCATTCATTCACAGATATCAGTCTGTGATAATATACTTGTGTCTCATTCTTTGGAGCCTTAGTTTTTACTATCTTCCCTCTCTTCGCCTGTGAACGCTATCACTACTAATACGATCCCCCCATGGTTCTATCGTATAGTCTTCAAGTGGCACTTCTAGCCAGTTGCTTGCTAGCTGCGAGACCTGCTTCCGCTCAAACATTCTCTAACTGCGATCCATTAACGACAGGAGACTGCCCTCCGGATAAGGCTCTTGGCAAGGCTATTACTGTGGACTTTTCTGGGGGACTTCCGGACGGTTTCAGCGCGGTTAATTCGCCTAACCAGCTCTCATTTGACAATCAAGGAGCAGAGTTTACTATTGCAAGCACAGGAAACAATCCTACAATCGAGTCGGATTTCTATATCATGTTCGGAAGAGTTGAGGCTGTATTACGCGCCGCACCTGGTGTAGGTATTGTGTCTAGTTTCATCTTGCAAAGTGATGATCTAGACGAGCTGGATATCGAGTGGGTTGGAGGCGATACTACTCAGTTTCAGTCTAACTTCTTTTCTAAGGGTGACACTTCTACTTATGACAGGGGTCAGTTCCACCCCGTGAACGACCCCCAGGGTACCTTTCATAACTATACTTTGGACTGGACAGATACTCAAACTACTTGGTACTTGGATGGACAAGTAATGAGGGTTTTGCCTAGCAACACTCCATCTGGCTACCCCCAGACACCTATGGCTGTCAGAATCGGATCTTGGGCTGGAGGCGATCCCTTGAACCCTCCCGGCACTATTGAATGGGCCGGCGGTCTCACAGACTACGCAGCAGGACCATTTGTATTCACAGTCAAGAGCCTGTACGTGCAGGATTACTCGACTGGCTCTGAGTACCAATATGGTGATCAGAGTGGTGATTGGACCTCTATTCAAGCTATTGATGGAACTATCAACGGAGATACTACCCCTCAAAACTTTGCGGCCGCCATTCCCGTAAGCTCCTCATCTTCTCCTACTGCTCTTCCAGCTTCTACTTCTCAGGCACCTTCCAGCCCTGCGGCTGAGCCTTCATCAAGCTCTAGTGCGCCGCCACCACCGCCTCCTCCACCATCGACATCATCCACTCCAGAATTTTCCACCTCATCTTTCGTTCAGATTATGTCGACTACTCAGGAATTTTCTTCGGTTCCTCCTGCTGATGCCATCGTTTCCACTTCTTCAACTTCCGAGTCATCTACATCTGTCGAAGTTACAACATCGTCAAGTTCATCCTCCAGTTCATCGTCTACTTCTTCTTCATCTACTTCGTCATCCTCTTCATCCACATCCACATCTTCGAGCTTGATTCCCTCTCCGTCCTCGACATTCTCCTCGGTTTCGTCGACAGTGGAATCCCCAATATTATCCAACTCTACTACATCAGTTGCACCTACGACTTCGCCAGTAGTAGTTTCTTCAACAGTACCAGCGGTTGTACCTGTGACATCATTTACAAACGCAACATCGGTAGCAGTTAGTACTTCTGCGTCATCCCCTGAGGCTGTTTCATCAACAGCAGGATCTACCTCGGTTGAGGGCAGCAATGGTGCTAATCATCACAGCGCGTGGTCTTTCTTGTCTCTATGTGCGTTGGCCTGTGGCATTGTCACCTTGCTTTAACGGCCCCAACTTTATTTATTTGTTTCTCTGACTCTCATTTCCCAAAAAAATTTCTTGTACTTCCTTCTGTTTCAATCCTTGCATAAATAGTTCTAATGTCTCTAATGGTAGCATAATAGATAATTCATCACAACTGTTCATTGACATCTGATGCTTTAGACTCCAGAGCTTTACGACGAGACGGGGGAATATATCTGCCATTTACTGTAGGACTGATGCTCTTAGTTTTGCTCGGATCTGGTTTTTTTAATGTACTTGTCGGGTTCTCCTTCGTGGCAGGCTTCTCCCCAACTGATAGCGTTGACATAGCAGAAATCAAAGAGTCCGGATCAGGAGCTTTGGTGGATGGCAACGAAACTGCCGGTAGCTTACTCGGCTCCAGCACAGTCTCTGTATTCTTAGAAGGTGATGATGATTCGACCATGCCACCGCCATCACGCGAAATAGTTCGCTTAGAATCTCGTTTGGCTCGTGGAACGTACTTTGCAATATCCTCGATTGGAACGTAGCCTGGCCTCACTTTAACTACTCTTCTAACGGATCCATCTGCTCGCACCGATCCACCAGCATATCTTGACCCATCACCGTCAAGTTTTATCCCAGATTTAGTCTCACCCATGATATGCGCACCGAAGCCGTGTTCAGGCACTTTACGAGGTGCAATAAGTTCCGGTACAATTTCTCCGCCCGCACCTAACTAATTGTCAATGCATGATATAGAATGGAGAAATACTACGAGAAACGGCTAAGAATTGTTACAAAATGAGGCTTCATGTTATGAAATAACGCAGCAACTGTTCTTTCAGCAGTTTTTAACGCAGGTACCAATGGCATTTTGCATAGAAATCATTCACAAGATTTCACAACTTTTTTTTAAAGGGACATAAATAAATATCATGAAGTAAAAGGTCAAGATTTAGGTGATGGAGTGAGAGAGGCTTCCGTGCAGTCTTCACTTGAGTGAGTGATAGTTCCGGCATTCTGCACTCCTTGCTCCTCGTCAACTACAGGTGAAGTACTCTTCATTACCAACTTCTTCTGAGGAATAAAACATGTAGCGATAAAACCTAGGCATGCAAAGCCTACGAAAACATAAAAGAGGGCTCTGAATGCCTCCATGAAGTATTCACGTGCGATTTGTTTTAAATCATCCGGGAGTTGATTGACCTTATTCACACTGGATGGCGCTGAACCAGCCAGTAGTGTTCGAATTCCGGGAATGTCGCTTGACCTGGCAAGCGAGGTGATGCGATTCTGGAATGCAACGCCTCCTACTGCGATAGCGATGGATAGCCCTAACTGGCGAATATACATTATCATGGAAGTGGCAACAGCAATATCTTCCTTCCTTATAGAGGTCTGCAAGGATATCAGAAACGACTGAAAATTGAATCCAATGGGAAGTCCATATAAAGCAGCATATGTAATTCGCTTTGCAGTATTGGACTCCGGAGTGAGAGTGGATAAAAGTCCAATAAATACTGCCGCTAAGGCCATACCACCTCGCATCATTTCAATGTATCGCCCACTTTTGGATATGATGTATCCTCCGAGCGCCGAGGTAAATCCCATGAGTGCAGCCTCTGGAATAACATATATGGATGCCATAATGGGCGTTTGACCATAGACGGCTTGGAACAGAAATGGTAGGAAATAGGCAACACCCATGTATGACATGGCATGGCAGAAGGACGATATCATTGACGCAGCTCTGATTCGACTCTTAAAGAATCTAGGATGCATTACGGGCTCCAGAGGAATATACGACTCATATATGCCAAAAATGATATACGTTACCCCCGAGAAAACCAGACAGCAGATTACGATCGACGAGTTCCACGAATATCTGGTTCCTCCCCAGTTCAGGGCCAGCAGAAGCAAACACGTCGCTATAACAGAAAGAAATATCCCTATAAAATCGATTCTTTTAATCCCTTCCTTGAACCCAACCTTTGGAGATTTAATTCTCAAAACAAAATACAATGCAATAAAACAAAGTCCTCCTATTGGAATGTTGATATAAAAACACCACCGCCAATTGTCTGTTTGCGTGAAAGCGCCACCAATCAAGGGCCCTATACAACTGGCAACTAGCCAGGTGCATCCCACAAATCCTATGAACAGGCCACGCTCTCGCAATGGAACCATGTCCGATATGATAATATTAATCAGACCGGATATTCCACCACATCCCAGACCTTGAATGGCCCTACCAGCAATAAGCATGTTCATATTAACGCATGCACCAGATATTGCACTACCGACAATGAATATTGCAATTGCAATCATAATAAGAGGCTTGCGACCGTATATGTCCGACAGTTTCCCGTAAACCGGCATGACTGATGCGGAGCTTAACAAATATGCAGTTCCTATCCAAGTATAGCCATCCGTTGACTCTAGGATAGCAGAGATTTGCGGTAAGGAGGATGCTATGACTGTTTGCTCCAGTGCAACCAGAAACAGAGTGACTGAGAGAATAAGTCCAAGTATGTACTTCTGCACCGTAGTCAAAGGCACCTGAGCAGCCTGGCTGGCACTAGAACCAGCACGTTCTTCATCATCTGAAAGTACTGCAGTTCTTGAAATTACTTCAGTCTTTTCGACCTCTCTGCTCATACCTCAGAAAAGAAAGTCCTGCTCCTGCCTTTTTGCGTGCCAACTGCCTGAACAACTAACTGTTCTGTACCGCCTGCTTAAACTCTTAGCCGAAAACTCCACTCTAAATGAAGGTGAAAAGACAGAAAGTTGAGACTCGAAAGCAGGAACGATATAAAGGATGTAGATTTAGAAGGAAATGATAATAGGAGAAAAATTTGCTCTTGTGTCTAGGTGGTGAGGGAGAGAAGTTGAAGTCTGTCAGTAGAAAAATGTCATAGCTCGAGACAACGGCGAAAGCCGAAGGAGGTAAATTACTTTCAGGTTTTACGATGAATGATCGGCGCACATAAAGCGTTGAGGCTAGTCCGATTGCGGCCAAAATCTGTGGGAGTGCCATTTAACCGTTGAGGGCAAATTGCAGATGATTCGGCGGTCGTCGGCGGAATAAGCGAGAGTTTTTTGAGGATTCTCGAATATTTACAGCACTGCAGAGACATTTGCCACAAAGCACTATAGCTCATTATCACAACAGGTACGATGTTAAGCTGGTAGAAAGCATCTGGCATAGGTGATATGTATGTCTGACACAGTACAGCATACTAATGCTAAGGGCGGGCCGACACGATGCATAATGATTGATCCTCCATCAAGTGTACCCTGTAGAGGCGGGTACAGCAGGCTTGGAGCCCAGGAACTGTATGCGTAGGTCTGCGACAGCATTGGATACAAGATCTTGGTGTGAAACCTCAGGTAGACGTGTGTTCTCGATAAGCAGAAGCATTGTAAGATCTGACGCGAAAAGGCCAGAGTGGCTAGCGCTATAGCAAGACTCATGAACGCGCGCTTGAAGACCCGCGAATATCTTACAAGCAGACGTAAACGATACTGAACGATACTGATACAGCTGACGGCAGATTCTGGACTTTCTTAGACTTGCAAGTACAATTCAAACTGGATGTACATAAGTGCCCACGACTTCTGACCCCATTTTCTAAAATATATATGCATGAATCTCTAGCCATATGTTCATCAAGCATTATTACTGAGAAGACAACCAAGAGGTTACTCCGTACGTAAATGCTTAACCAAACATACTTATAGACAAGAGCTGAAATCATTTGAGAGTCGGTAGGCTCAAGACGCTCAAGGCCTGTTTTATTGTCACTTTACGACAACATTTTCAAGTTCTCATATATGGCCCGCTATTTTATCGAAGATCCTCTTCAGTTCTTATATTCGACCTAATTGCCACTATAACTTGTATCAGTTGCAAGATACCATATGGGTAAGGGTAAGTTGAAGCACGTGATGTAGTGTGAATGCCAACCTGTCGTGAAAGACCAATCACCGTGGAGCAAAATCAAAGTCCCGAAGGATCCCAACGAGTGAAACCAAAATTTTGAATCATAGCGTATAACCTTTCAACTGCGAAACAGAAATGGTAAGTGAAAGGCCAGAGTTCCAATGCCTCGATAATACCGGTTGGATCTAACATACTTATATTTTAGTCATTCTATACCAACATATACAACACTGTTTTCAAGAGAAACTCTGTTTTCGTGGGAGCAGTCTTCGCGACAACGTTTTTCTATGACATGTAAGCTGAGCAATTTATACGCTCTATATCTGGATCCGATTCCTAACTTAGGTTATGATAGTGTCTTCAATCGAACTATAGACAATATCTTTGACAGTTTGAACCAAGGCGTAAGTTTCAGAATTGGTTCTACCGTCCTACTTGTGGGATAGACGAGGACTAATGATCTTTAGAAACAATGGAAGGACATTAGAGGCAAATACATCACCAATGATGAAGAGGAAGAGTAATTCCATTGATTACTTGAGATTCTTAGCATTGTACAGGCCCAATACATGTACCATATTTAATATTATCAAAATGAACTGAAGTCATTTGCCGTTGCTATCTTTAAGGTCAGATCAACCAGTATGTGGTTTCTACAGTTCCAGCACAGTAGCTAAGTCAAGGCCTGATGGTACCTATCTGGGTTCAATTCGCTATGGTCGCCGGCAGGAGTGGCCCTCATTGTAGCCAGAATTCGCTTTCTGCCCCACTGTGGTCTAAAAGAGCTGCCCAACTGCATGACTATTTTAACTCGGTCTATGATGCTTCATTCTTATTCCTTCATCGTAGCAGCAAGCTCATTCTGGGTTGAAATAGCGTAAAATGCTGACGACTGAACTTGCGCTGATCCGCTTAGAGTACCCAGCTGAACCTGTTCAAACCTGCTGTCTTGTTGCTCGAGTGTCCCCTTTTTAGTTCCAGTTGGCCGAGGCGAGTCAGGGACGACAGATCCAAGTAGGCATTGATATTAGAATCGTATACTGCCGTCCAGATTTTCATAGGCATCTAGGTCAGAGCTGCGTGAGCGCTTATCAATATTTGGGAAGAAAACTCGACATTTCGCAACCTCGCCGCCGCCACACACTTTCAAATCAATAAGCTATTTGACCAGCAAAACTATTAACGGATTGTTAGAGAATATAAGCGGATGTTGGGTTAACAAAAAAGAGACTATGGCAGCATCTACAGATAGTCTTAGGGACTTAAAGGCTTATTTGGTACAGGGCCCTGAGCGGTTTCACTTCAGCTGGGACCCTCCGGCCCAAAGAGATCTCAGGCGAGCTTTATTTAGATCAGCTTCTGTGAATGGAAAATATATAAGAGAATTCTTTCCTGATATTGATCTGGAAGATTACCAGGCGTTGGTTAACCCTGCCGCGAGCTCAGCTCAGAGCACCAATGAATGGATTCTTGGTCAAAGCGACCCAAACCATGTTGATCCCTCGCACCCAGGAAGACCCTGTGTACGCAAATTTAAGAAAGGAGAACCTACGTATCGATGCTTGTAAGCTTGCACTTTCCTCTCCTTATGCATATTTCAATGAGATACTAACTGTTGCTTTAAGGACCTGCGGATTAGACGACACTTGCGTGTTATGCCAGTATTGCTATAACCCAGACGATCATATTGATCATCAAGTTACTGTAACTATTAGCCAGCGTGACTGCGGTGGTGTATGCGATTGTGGTGACTCAGAGGCTTGGGTGCGCCAGTTTTCTTGCCAGTACCACAAGGTCGAAAATTGCGAGAAAGTACCGCTCCCTTCGGATTTCCATCTTGCAATTAGTGCCACTGTCGAGGCTGCGCTCGACTACGCCATTGATGTGTTCAGTAACTCTGGGACAAATATTCAGGCTTTCAAGAGCTGGAAGCAGGTGCGAGAAAATGAACGACGGTCGCGTTTAAGTGAAGAACGCTATGGCGTCGCGGACGTTGCCAGCAATGATAAGTTCGTGGCTCTATTGTGGAATGACCAAAAGCACTCGTTTCCAGATGCACAAAATGTTATACAGAAAGCTACGAAGAAGAGGAAGGAATTCGCTGAGATGGTAACTGACAAGATCCACACGAATGGTCGTGGCATGGTTGTTGTCTCGCACGACTTAAATTACCTCATGGAGCGGAAGCATATCATGGAGGAGACAGGCCTGACTAGTACTGTGCGAAGTACAAAAGATAATTTTCGAGAAGAGATGGCTGCCTGTATTATTTATTGGTTGACGGATCTGTCAAAGGCGTCCTTCAGGACGAACCACCTAGTGCTTAGAGATATAGTTGCTGGAGCATTATGTAAACCGTGGAATTTCGGTACTGAGAATTTAGCATCTGGAGCATGGACGAATCAATCAAACGTCATGGATGAGTTATTGTGGCGTTTCAGCCCGAGAGGGATAATAGACTCACACTCTGCATTAGACGGGCCCTTTATTCCGGACCCGAATACTTGGGAGGTCGACGTTACTCGAGCTCGCAACATAGAAGATCCTGATGACGATGACGGCATGGACATGCCTGATGCTGAAAGTGCTGCTAGTACGGCAAATGAGTGGGACTATGAATCGTTTTATGAGAGATCAAACGAAGAAAATGGACAAGATGTTAGCGATGGGCGAAGATATTCAGCACCTGATTTTTGGCAAAGAGAATTCAGCATAGAAAAATATCAGCGGAAGATCAGTGCTAGAGTGCAGTATCTCATATTCTTTGATATCAGACTATGGAAAAGCCTTCGACTTGCGCTTCGAGAGCTTTATATTTCAGTACTGGTATCTAATCCGGATTACAAGATGCAACTTGGGAGACTTTACGCGCAGCTATATCCTCAAGTTGCTGAGCTATATATGCTTGCGGATAGAGAGCCCGAATGCTCGATCTTAAACAGCTTGTCTACCCAGCTCTTCACGACACCGAGCATTGCTACCGATTTGCTAAGATTTGATTATTTTACAAATTTTCTTGCTGCCTTGCATACATTTTTCACAAATTGCGAGGTTGGTTCCCCTTCGCACGTTAATCCTAGTGGTCATATTAAAGTCGAGTCAAAGATCCTCAGAAATCGACGCTTCGGTCAATTGTTCCATGACATTGAATATATTCTGAATCGCAACACTGACAAACAACTTGTTACAGCTAATATAGATCGTGTTCTTCAAGTGTCAGATTTCCTGTCTCTATTTCAGGGCGTTTCTCCTATTCAGAGGCAGCTCGTGACTCACGTTGAGTACGAGTCTGAAACTTGGGTATATTTCTTCAATGCAATTCCTTTTGTATTACAGCTCGCCCATCTTGTTGCTATGGGCGTGGAATCGTGTACAGATGAAAAGGCTACTGAGGCTATATCAGTCGCTGCTAGATGCTTTGTTGAGTGGTATATTGGCCGTAACCCACATGAGGTCGCGCCTGGCAATATGCATGGTCTACAAACAGTTGATATATTTGCAGAGTATGGATTTTCTGGAAAATTCAAGCCACGTAATTACAGAATCCTGCAGTGTAACGTGGAGAATGCGTCTATCAGTCTTCATCATCCTATGAATGCATTCCTGTCTTGGTTAATAGAATACAACAAGGCAGTTAAAAATCCTGAGCATTTGTCAGAACTGTTGCTTGGAGCTTGGGCAAACCTTGACTTAAAGCTAAGTATTTCGGAGGAGGGGGTTTCAGAAGAGTCTGAGATCGACCCTGAGTTCAAGTTGATATCATTTTTTGATAATAATATGAGAGTTTTGGCTGCTTTATCTCAGATACAGGTGGGTCTGTGGGTTAGGAATGGCTACTCGGTAAGAAGCCAGCTTCATCACTATAGGGAAATTACACTTCGTGAATGTGCTTTTGTGCGTGATGTCTTTATGGTCCAGACTTCATTAGTTCTTTGTGACCCAAACCTTGCGTTCCTTACTCTCCTAGATCGGTTTTCTCTAGGTAATATTCAGGACTGGACTGGTGGGAACGATACAGTTGAGAAATCCAATGACTTTGATAGATCAAAGACTTTGTACCTTATTGAGGAATTTCTTCATCTGCTAATATCATTCCTCATGGAAAGGCACCAGCTTCAGGGCTTATCAGAACAGGATACAAAACGAAAATATATTCGCAAAGAAATAGTTCAGTGCCTCAGTTTCAAGGATATGCCGTTCTCGGAAATGTGCAAGATCATACCTGATATTCTTACTTCTGATGAGCTCTTCGAAGAGATCCTGCGTGAGATGGCTGTTTACAAGCCTCCAACCGGTATCAGAGGCTATGGTGTCTACCAACTAAAGCCCGAGCATTTCAAAGAGTTTGATACACATTATCTGCATTTTTCTACTGCAAGGGTGGAAGAGGCCGTTACAATTCTGAAGGGAAAGATTCATAAAGAGACTTCACAACCCATCGAGGACATTGTACTTGAGCCACCTCTAGAGCCTATAAATGATGGGATTTTCAAGGACTTGTCAAGGTTTACTCGCACAGCTTCTTTTGGAAGTTTTATTGCAAAAGTGTTTGGCTTGATTGTTTTGGATGATTCAGAGGATGATAGCCAGCATGATGGTGTGGCGGATTATGTGCTTCAGCTCTTGCATGTTGCTGCCTTAGACAACATGAATTCTACGCCAGAGGCTGCGAAGGAATTTGTCGAACTCATGTGTGAACCTAGCTTCGTATCTATTATCGATATTCTCCTCAAAATACTCAAGCTTGATAGGTTCAAAGATGCTCATGCGAAGGTCAAGCGTGTCCTGTGTATTATTAGTTCGGATCCCCACACCTCGGCCATAGTGGATGAGCACATTCATAAACCGGGTCTCTATCAGGATCTTCCCTCAATTGAGACTGACAATATGGTTGATGAGAATCAGGTGTCTGAACCGGAAGAAACTGAGGCTAGTAGAAAGAAGCGCCTTGGTAAGGAACAGCAAGCGAGGGTTTTAGCTGAGTTCCAGGCCAGACAAAATCAGTTTGCTGCTCAAAACAATATGGACGCAGCGACCATCTTTGGTAGCGATGAAGATGAAGATATCGATGTAAATGCGGATGAGTCTGCAAAGCCCTGGGCATTCCCTGAAAGTCAATGTGTTTTGTGTCGTATGCCAGATGATAAGACAAGTGTCTATGGCCTGATGGGATACTATACAAAGACCAATGTGGTGCGAGAAGTACCATTCGGCGAACCCGATTGGGTATATGAAGCTTTTGGTTCTAGCAAGAATCTTGATGAGCAGATTTCTGCCACTGATATCGATGGAGAGGGAAACGAGAGCTGGAAGGCATATCGTCATAAATATCGTAATACAAACAAGATTGGACCGGGATTCCCTAATGCAAGTGATACTTCTGATCATGCGCGATCCAGAGTCATTCTCACTGGCTGTGGTCATGGTGTGCATTTCAGCTGTTTTCAAAGCTATTTGGGTACAACCCGTAGTAGGGGACAACATCTGACCAGAAACAGTGCTGAGGAATCTATCCGAGGAGAGTTCTTATGCCCTCTTTGCCGAGCTATCAACAATAGCTTTGTACCTCTATTCTGGAAATCAAACAAACGTACCACAGAATCGTTTCTTGCTGCCAATAACTCGAGTTTCGATGCGACCATCCAGAGTTATGCTAGCTTGAAGGACCACGACGATCGGATCAGCATAGATGCTCTATCTGAGAATATTTTGATTGAAGGTTTGTCAAACATGGAACCTAGTTACAAGCAGCGATACCAAGACCTATGCAGCAATTTTCATCTGATTTTAGATTCTGAATATCGCTCTCTGCTTGATCCTGTGATACGAGTACGAGAAATGATCTTCCCTGAAATTTCAGCTCCATCTTTAGCTGAAGTATTTGTTCAGAACATCAAGGCATTTTCAAATAGCATTTCATGTTTGGAGATTTCTCTTCGTGGAACCGGTCATACGTCCGCGATGGGAGGCATTGTCCTTGATCAAATTCCACAACAGTCTCTTCAGCTTTTGAGAGTTCATGCTGAATACCTAAAGTCTTTCTTGGGTGTTTTCTACATGTTCTGTGCTTCACCAGCGCTGACAGATTCTAATGAGATGCATTTTGAGCCGAAGGATATCAAGTTTATTTATTCTGAATCGATACTCCCATTTGATGACTTAGTTCAGGCTACTATGGTTACTGGTCCTGGTCTCAAAATTGATATATGCCATCTGCTGAGGATATATTTCATCGCAGAGATTTCGAATGTACTGCTAAGACTAGTTCGCGAGGTTGCGGATTCTGCGGCTTGGGTATCTAATACAAGGATTTTCGATCTTCCCTGTGTTAGTGAGGGCCTAGAAGATGAAACTCTCGGTGCATTAAGTCAGGTTATTGGCTCAATTCGAGCCGGGGTTGAGCAGACTTCGACAGCAAATCCCGGCACATATATTTGGAATAAACCCAGCTTTCCAAAGATTATTTACTCCATGCTTGTGAAGGCGGTGTTGCCATTCTTGAGAAAGAGCTCAATACTTGTGTTTTCTCTGTGCGGTGCTGGATATGATCCATATAATTTCTTAGGATATGGAAAGTGTCCCGAAGGCGACAAACTTTGTGACTACCTTTCTTTACCACATTTGAACGAGCTACTTGGTCTTATGGCCAATCAGGGAACCCCTGAGAGGCAAGTCTTTAATGTGTGGCAAAATGATAAATTTCAGGCGTTTTTGCGTGCAGGAAATGCGATTGAATATCCAAGTGTGGTTAATCTTTTGCATCTTCCCTACCGCTTGGATGAGTTCTTTAATCTGGCTAATAGACCAGGGGAAATGATCGAGCTTCCTCCGGACCCAGCTGTGTGTTTGTTTTGCGGTACAGCCGTAGCGATGCAGTTACCAGAGAGTGACAGAGATACTAGAGGCCAGTGCCACCATCACATGAAGAAGTGCGGCAAGGACTTGGCGATATTTTTATTACCTAAGAGAAGCTCTCTGCTACTTTTGAAGGGGCAGCAAGGGTCTTTCTGCGAGGGCCCATATCTTGACCTTCATGGCGAAGCAGACGAGGCAATGAGACGAGGAAGGCCGCAGTTCTTACAGCAGAACCGATACGAACATTTCACTAGAACTATATGGCAGCAGCATGGTATTGCAAACTATGTTGCACGGAAGCTTGACAGCGGCATGGACATTGGTGGATGGGAAACTTTATGATAGCCTCTTTTTTTTCTTGGTTTTTTTGATTCTTCATTTAGTGATGTAGCGATGGAAATGATCTAATATTATCTATTTAATCCTCAGCCTCTATGTTGGTCTTTTCGATTGTCTTCTCGATTTCAGTAATTTCAGTCTCGGACTCTACTTTCACAGGACCCCCGCCAGGGTATCTAGTACCCTTATTCTTCACTTTCTTAACCTTAGTGGTCTCTTTAACCTTATCTGGAGGATAAGCTAGCAGTTCGAGCTTCTGGAACTCCTCATTATTAATAAAATCGTCCCTGATAGGCTTTAGCAAATCATTGATAGCATCTGTAACACCGAGTTTAAGATCTGGCGGGGATAACTTTTCAGCAGCATAATCTGCCTTTAAGTCATCTATCGAAGTATAAGTAATTGGCCCGCCCCATTCTTCCTTTCTTGCGATATGGAACGAAGGCTTTTGATCAGAGTATTTCAGCTCATTGATGGGAAGAAGAACAAATTCCACAAATGATATCAAACCATTATTCTCAACTACACCTGGAGCTGCATAGGCACTCTTGATCTTCTTTTCAACCTTCTTGGGTTCTTCCAGTAGGTCGATTTTGGAATTGGGGTCTGAGGCCGACATTTTTCCACCCTGTGTCAGACCGGGCACCATAGGGTTCATCAAATGTGCTCTCTTTTTGTATCCCATTGAAGGAAGATTCTCTTCTGCAAGGACGAAGATCTTACGCTGGTCAACACCTCCGAACTGAGCGTCCACACCTAGATGCTCCTCATCCAGTGCCTGCATCAGCGGGTAGATCAGACCGCTCAGCAGTGGGTTGGCGACTTGCTTTACGACATCAGCACCCGCACGTTTAGCATCGTTTTGCGATACAATGTTACTGAGTCGGAATATATCTAATGTATACTGTTCACTCAGCTGGTAAGACTTACCCACCGTGAAGCGCAACCGATCAATGGGGACTCCTATCGACTTTAGAATCGATTTGACCATTTTCTCGTAGTACTGGACACGATAGGAAACTACCTCAAGCGGGGCCTTCATATTATCAAGAAAGGCATGTAGATCGGCCAATAGCACAGTGACTTCACACCCTGCTTTAAGGAAATGCGCCAACTTGGTCATAGGCACGAAATATCCACAGTGCGGTCTACCAGTGGGAGCCGTACCCCAATAAACCTTTAGCGGCCGTTTCTCGACCTCCAAAACATTTTTGATGATTTGGCTATTCAAGACCTCTTGTAAGTTCTTGGTGATCAGGTCGTACTTCCCTTCGGGCGTTAATTCAGTCATCACTGTCTAGAACTTTGAAGTATGTTTCGTGCCCTACCGTTGCTTTATCCAAAAGTTTCAGTGGGGATAGAAAATACGCCGTGGCTCACATAGCGCTGTTTTTGCGCCTCAACCAACGCAACAACTTCCGGCTTAGAACCATGCCTGAGGAGACCAATGGCACAAACGATGTCGAGCTGACGGACAAGCCTATAGAAGAAGATACCGAGAAAGCAGATCAGGCCCTGGAAACGGAAGGACCGCCTGTAGATGATACTGTTAAAGCGGAAGGCCCATTTTACATCCGGTACTACTCTGGGCATCAAGGACGCTTTGGCCACGAGTTTCTGGGTATGAGAACACCTCCTCAGCCTTGCAGAGCAGAATAGAGTGTCTAATCAGCTTAGAATTTGATGTTCAAGTCAGGGATGATGGCAAGTCGGCACTGCTGCGATATGCGAACAATTCAAACTACAGAAATGAAAGTTTGATTCAGAAAGAGGGTATATACCTAGATTCTCCTTCTGAGCTGACGAACGAGCGCTAACTGGGTGTCTAGTGACCATCACACCTGCCGTGTTTACAGAGCTTAGGAGGATAGTAACAGAAAGCGAAGTCGTGAAGGAAAATGACTCGAAATGGCCGGAGAAGAACCGAGACGGAAAGCAGGAACTGGAAGTCCGGCTCGACAAATACCATATCTCTTTCGAAACTGCCAAAATCGGGTCCTTGAATGATGTTCAAAAATGCGATGACCCTGAGGGTCTACGCGTATTCTACTATTTGGTACAGGATTTGAAAGCGTTCGTGTTCTCGATAATATCCCTGCATTTCAAGGTATGTTTAAAGTGTTTCCAGTATATCGATACCGCCGGCGCTAACTCAACGGCCTAGATCAAACCCATTTGAATTGTGGGGTTTCCCTGTTTTAGTATTGTAAGATTTAGTACAGTGCGTGTAATTAATATTAATATTATTTATCTTTTTTAACAGCTTGACTCCCCGGTAATCCCGTTCACATAGGAACGCGCGCGATTGTAATCGCGAAGTGTGCATGTTGGGAACTGCGCGTGAAAAAAAGGGTACGAAACTTCGCATTGATAGCAGCAAATTCCCGGCCTGTGGCTTCTACGTGACGAAAAAAAAGACGGCCTTAAAATGCTTGATTCGGACGCCTCTGTACCTTCTAAGAGAGGTACGGGAGAAACTAGTCCTGTGCTACAGGTTCCTGAATCACCAGCAGTAAAGAAGCATTCAAATTTGCAGAAACGACCAACTTCGATCTACCGCAAGCCCACGACCAGTCCTGCCACAGTGATATCAGCAGGCAGCAACCTGCCGCTGTTTTCGAATGAGAGCACGACGGCAAGTACGGGTAGGCCGTTTCAAATGCTTTTCGCCTCGAAACAACCGAATGCGGAATCAAATTCTACTTCCCTGGCCGATCGGTTTTCGTACCAAAGACCTAACGGTGGACCCAACCGTAGTACATCCTCTAGTACCGGGTCTACAGTCTTCTCGCGATACTCTGCATTATTAAATGGTAATAAGAAAGATTCTACGCCTGTCCAGAGGCTCCCATCTCTGAGTAGGCCGTCAAACGAGCGAATGATTCACCAATTACGGCTGAAATTTGCTACAACACCGCGAGAGACACTTGAGAAAGCTGTCAACATGCATGATACATTTGAAGCTGCGTCCAGTTGGCTGACTCAAAACCAGCCAAATCTGGCAAAGCGTACTGAAGGCACGGGAACTAATGGTGGTAACAGACTCAACTCTAAACGTGAGGTTCAGAAGCCAGCGATGAGCATTCGAGAAAAGTTTAGTTCCAATTCAAGGCTACCACCTGCTTTCATAACTGACAACAGTGACCTGGACTCGTTGATAAGTAGAAGCGTATCACCTGCTGCGTCACCCCCTCCTATTGAGGCGCCGAAAAGGCGCCTCGTTAAAGGCAGCAACATCATAGATGCCGCGGATGACGAACCGCCAGCAGCATACTCAGATGAAGATGATGAAGATGAGGTGCACTACGATGATCCAGCACAAATAGAATTTGACAAACGCGTTTTGCAATTCTTAAATGAGGCATCTCTGGAAGATATTACAGACATCTCTGCTACAAGTGAAGAGCAATGTAAATTCCTAGTTGAATCGAGACCATTTTCAACACTATATGATGCTAGAGAAATTGATCTCCCAAGTGAGAGGATATCAAAAAGGCGGGGCAAATCAACTGGTGAGAAGCTGGTTGACGCTTGCTCTGCAACCCTGTGGGGTCTTGAAGCCGTCGATTCATTGATCCAGACATGCGAGAAATTAGGGAGCCAAGTATCGGAGGGGATCAAAAAATGGGGTGTTAGCACTTTGGGCTCAGAAGCATCTGAGCTCAGCTTGACAGAGGTCGATGACGAAGACGATATCAAGACTAGTAAGGGCAAAGGTGGCTACTTTACACAAAAGCCATCGCTGCTAGCAGATGACTTGGTTTTGAAATCGTACCAGCAGGTGGGAATTAACTGGCTCTCGCTACTCTATAACAAGGGTCTATCATGTATTCTCGCTGATGAAATGGGTCTAGGCAAAACCTGCCAGGTCATAGCATTTTTGGCGCATTTGAAAGAGACTGGTGTTGAAGGAAAACACTTGGTAGTTGTACCGGCCTCGACACTTGAGAACTGGCTTCGAGAGTTCCAAAGATTCTGTCCTTCACTGGTCATTGAGCCATATTATGGCAGCCAGGACGAGAGAGCTGATATTAGAGACGCTTTATCATCGCAGGATGCCAAGTATGATGTACTTGTAACGACATATAATTTAGCATGCGGAGGGAAATATGACATTGGATTTCTAAAGTCGATTCGTTTCAACGTTTGCGTTTATGATGAGGGTCATTTGTTGAAAAACAGCCAATCTGAGCGGTATATGAAGCTGATGAAGCTGAAAGCACAGTTCCGGCTTCTATTGACCGGTACTCCATTACAAAATAATCTCCGTGAGCTGGTCTCGCTGCTTGCATTCATTTTGCCGGATATATTCCAGGCCCGGAAGGATGACTTGACTATAATCTTCAAGCATAAGGCCAAGACTACTGAAGAGAGTAGTGAAATGAAAAAGAATCCTCTGCTATCAGAGCAAAGAATTCTAAAGGCTAAAACGATGATGACCCCCTTTGTCTTGCGTCGAAGAAAAGATCAAGTTCTGCGGCATCTACCGAAGAAGTCACACGCTGTTGAGTACTGTACTATGGCAGAACGCCAGCGTCAGGTGTATGATGAAGAGCTTGAGAATGGGCGCCGCAGCCTTGAAGATGGAACTACGAAACAAGTTGGCAATTTGTTGATGCAGCTTCGTAAAGCTGCGATCCACCCTCTCCTCTTCAGACGACTGTACACCACTGAACTTTTGAGAGTGATGGCCAAGGAAGTTATGAGCGAGCCCCGGTATGTTGACGCGAATGAACAATATATATTCGAGGATATGGAAGTTATGTCAGACTTTGAATTGCATCGCCTGTGTCAGCAGTTCCCAAACTCACTTGGGCAGCATTGTCTCTCAGATGAGGAGTGGATGACTTCTGGGAAAGTTCAGAAGGTCGTGGATCTTCTTCCTGTGATGAAGAGCCAGGGCGATCGAGTGCTCATGTTTTCACAGTTTACACAAGTATTGGATATATTAGAAATTGTGCTCAATCAACTCAACGTAGCATTTCTGCGAATGGATGGTAGTACGCCTGTTGATATTCGACAGGATATGATTGACAAGTTTCATGAAGAGAAAGATATAACTGTGTTCTTACTGTCAACTAAAGCGGGTGGGTTTGGTATCAACCTTGCTTGCGCCAATGTTGTAATTATCCATGATCTCAGCTTCAACCCTCATGACGATAGACAGGCGGAAGACAGAGCACATCGTGTTGGCCAGGAACGCGAAGTTAAGGTGATTCGACTTGTTACTGAAAGCTCTATTGAAGAGAACATATTGACATTGGCGAATACTAAGCTTGCTTTAGATCGCAGTGTCAGCGACGAGAAACAAGAGGAAAAGGAGGTACAAGAATCTGAATCACTTGTTGCAGAAATTATCCTGAAGAAGAAGAAGAAGGCTACAGACTCATAACGAGTAGAAGATCCAGAAAATAAAACTGCATATATATAGTTAACCTAGAGAAATATAATAACGCTATTTATTTTTTTTTAGATTATGCACTGTATTCTATGACTTTGCCTCCGAATTATAATCGGATTTTGCCTTGAGAATTCTTCTACGAGGTCGTCGCTCGTCAACTGCATCTGCATCCCGGGCATCAGCCAGATCGCTTGAGATTTGGTTGTTGCTGTTAGGGACAGGCATAGTCTTAGCCGTCTGGTAGGGTTCGCGATCCAGCACATTCGCGCTGAAGATTTCGAGGTGATTGTCCCGGGATCGCTGGATTTCTTTTATGAATTTGTGTTCTTCGTCTTCCAACTGCTTTCGGTTCGGATACGTTGGAATGAGCCAGTCACCAATTGCAGAAACACCTGGCTTGCTTGGTTTGGAGTAGAAATTATCCCACCAGAGAAGACCTCCGAAAATGAGACTCACAGAGACCCATGCGATTGTGACTGGTCTTAATAGTGCTGCGTACAGTGTTAGTGATTACTCCTAGGATTCACTTGTAGAAAAGTCGAACGGAGATTTACTTACGTTCTTCGGGACCCAGGTCATGATGATTGCGTCTAACAAACGACTTGGAGGTCAAGGATATAGGCCTACTAG
This sequence comes from Diddensiella transvaalensis, assembly GCA_030555955.1. Classification (NCBI taxonomy): domain Eukaryota; kingdom Fungi; phylum Ascomycota; class Dipodascomycetes; order Dipodascales; family Trichomonascaceae; genus Diddensiella; species Diddensiella transvaalensis. The sequence continues at coordinate 52,459 of JANIVV010000005.1, read as the reverse complement.
CGGATCTCAGTCCTTGTCGAAACATCTCGTAGGCAATTTCAGCAAAGTATAATAATAGTGTTAAGCGCTTGTAAGTTTTGTGTGTGAGTTTGGTGGTTGGGTGTTTTGAGAACCAATCAGCGGAGACTCAGTTATCTACTACAGACATGGCCAAAGGGGACGCGAAGGTGGTCGCGTTAGGTTCCAATGGCAACTTCCAGCTGGGACTGGCTCATGATGGAGATGTTGCGATTCCTGAAGCCTTGGAGAAGGGTCTTGAACGTGTAGTTCAAGTCTCAAGCGGAGGCAATCATACCTTGTTTGTCACAGACTCGGGGGAGCTTTATGGTGTAGGACTAAATACGGGGTGTCAGCTGGGATTCAAATCGTTAAAGGATACTCACGTCAAGTCTGTTATGAAGATCAAAGCCTCGGTTAATGAGAGGTGGAGGACGGTGGCCACTGGATGGGAATTCTCTGTTTTGGTTGCAAAGTCTGGAAAGGTATACGTGACTGGAACTGGTCCTAAAGGAGAACTTGGTCTAGGAGATGAACAGCTCTCTGCCGATCTATCTGAAACTGAGCAGAGCAGTACATTGATAGAGCTTCCCGACTTCCCAGCGAAGGGTACTGAGATTGTCAGTATCAAGGCGGGGCTATTCCATGTTGCTGTACTACTCGATGACAATACGGTCTGGGGCTGGGGCGCAGGACGCAAAGGCCAGCTTGGAGAACCGATTCAAACTGCTGTGCATAAACCAAGACTCGTGTTCGATGGAAACAAGGAGGGTGTCAAATTATCGCATGTATCCTGTGGCCGGGAATTCACTGTCCTCGGAAGTGGTGAAACTGGATTTATCAAGGTACTTGGGGCTGATAAATGGAACGTTCAATCTGAGATCCCTCAATTGCACGGGAAACAATTCCAAAAACTGGAATCTGGATGGACCTCAATTCACGTTCATTTGCTCAATGGCTGTGTCATGTCGTGGGGAAACAACAGTCATAACCAATTGATTCCTGCTGAAAGTGCATCGCATGAATTTTCAAACATCAGTGTGGGTAGCGAGCATGTGCTTGCTATCGACAAAGCTGACCGCCGCAAGGTGTATGCGTGGGGCTGGGGCGAGCATGGCAATTGTGGACCAGAGGGTATTAGTAACGGTAATGATACTCTCAAGCTCATCTACACTGGGGACTCTGATATCAGACTCATCTATGGCGGTCATGCCAACGGATGGATATTCATCTAACTTATATGTTAATGTCAAGACCCGATTGTCGTCGCGTCTTGTCATATTGCTATTATTTTATTTTTTTCCTGCCATTTTTTATTAACTATTATTTCGTTTTAGCCTAATAATTGACGATAAATTTAATTCATAGACATGTATCAGATGCGTCTTTCCTACAATACACAATACGTCTTTGTATCCATTTAAAAAAGGCATACACAAGAAATAAAGCAAGAAATATGTATTGCTCTGCAGATTCGATCTCGAATAGTTGTATCAGTAGACTGTACACATTGTTTTTAAAACTTATCAGTCTTCTTTCTTTGACTATCCTGTAAGTAGAAGAAAAATTCTAGAACGTTACTTGGGATATTTATATGCGGGTGAGTTGGTAGCGCGCTTGTGGTGGTAAAGTTCCCCTCACTAAACGAATGTTTGGCATCATATGTTCTGGAAGGCCCGTTGAAACTGGCTTACAGGAGGTTGAACCAAATAAATATATATTTCAGATCCGTGATGGAGCGCGGGTCAATCACCTGGTAGTATTTCTTTTGCCAGGAGGTATGTTTTGCGATTGCGCTACTACTTGGATCCAGCACTCTAACCTTCTAAGCCCAATTGACTCCTGGGATGACAGCTTCAGTGTATTTCCAGCTTCCTGGTCAAGCTTTCCAGCTGCTCGGAGGGTGAGTATCTTTATTTGACGGCGGATATTGTGTCTGAGTTGGCTGACATGGGTATAGGCTCTCAAATAGCAAACCCTCGGCGATCTTCAGGATTAATAGCAAAGCAGCCTCAGGTGCTCTGTCTCATGATATTGACGATATGACTGACGAAGGTACAGCTGAGCAGTATGATATAAATATTGGCATATCAATTGAACGCGAGTCTGTGGTTCAAAGCATGCTCCAGGAGCGACGAAGCCCTGTGTCCGCAGGTTCACAAGCTCCGACTGCGCCGTCTGAGATAGCGGCACTGGCAAATAAGATTGTCGCTAATGCATATAACTTTTTGGGGAGCTTTACTACGCCAGACGGTAAAGTGCCTATGAAGGCATTCGACGATTGGTGGGCCAAGTTCAAAGCAAAGTTAGCAGCAGACCCAAAATATTTAGACAAACTAAATTAACGCAAATGATCTATATATACAGATCCCGTAGATTTTGGGGATGGCTGTCTTGCAAAAAAGTCCACGTCAGCTATATTCGTTGAAAACAGAATGGAGTCATCTGGTTGAGCGTCTTTCCGTCCCGTGTGAGGCTCCAGCTTTCGTTTCAACGAGTCACATAATGCCAACACAAAATCTGCATGGTCCCAATGGTCCTGAGATTCCTGCAGAACCTGCTCACAGATAGCCAATCGCTTATGGGCTATGTTGACGGTCTCCGGATCTATACTAGTCCAGATATACCCCAACAGCATGACAATGGCCATAAAGAAACTCGCGAAGGTCTCATCCGGTAAGTACTGTATTAGAGATTTTGCCATGAGTGAATTAGACAGCAGCGAGATCTGTTTGGCAGCATTTTCTGCCGCAGCAGCAAATTTATGTGATCCGGGCATCGCCATTTGGTGGATGTAGATAATATGGTGGTTATACAGTAGTTCAAGGCTAGATGCCAGTATGCCAGATGTTGAAAGTTCAATAGGAATATTTGAGTACCATTCTTTCAGTTCAAATTGCAACTCCTCGAACTGCTCTGACCTGATTGATTTTGTAGCCAGGAGCGAAACCATCTTCCGTAACATTAACGCCAATTTCAGAATCTCTATGTCGAACTGTGAGTGTTCAGGTAGTCTTGTTCCCCACATTGGGTTGTCAGGGTCTATATCAGACTCAAAATCGCTCACTGTCAGCGGCTCTACATCGCATTGCAGAAGATTTATTCTTAGTGGCTTGCCAAATAATGAAGCGCAGTAGGCGTCTTTGGATACAAGGCACCACCATATACGCCTCCACAAAGCTCTATCACGGCTAGATATCTCCAGTGACGAGATAGTCCTGTGCATACCGAGAGCTTCTGCGAAATGTACCGCCATATTAATCCATAAAAAGGTATTCCAAAAATCGTCTGGTTTCCCACCCCACATGGAGAGTATTATTGAGCTTTGCAGTAGTGTTAGCTTGTTCTTTTCGTAGCTAAAATCAAACAGCGTTTTAGCCCTCTGGTATAGTGTGTTTCGAGCATCTCTCCTGCTCGTAAAGTTTGCTTCGCGGATCAGCGTCAATGGGCAGTGTCTTGCGGCCGCAAAGCATATCGAATGAAGAAGTAGCCAGGGTAAATTATCTCCTGTGTATAGCCTAGCAAACTCAATTCGATTCAGAATAGGACACACGGGATGAACATGCTCAAAATACACAGTCATAAACTGGTCCAGGATATGTCTTGGCAGAGTCGAGAAGCAAGATTCACTTCTAAGATACGAGATTTTAGAATTGTCCATATGCTGGGGGTGGTTCCCATCGTCACCACTACCAGTAGGTTGAACTTCGCGAATTCGCATCTCACCGCGGTGCCTCAGCGACTTGAGAAGGAATGACACAGGGAACGTTTCTCCTAAATAAGTGAGTGCATTTTTGTCTACCAGAACTTCCTGGGAACTTTCAAAGAAGCTTTTGAAGACCATCTGCCAGGCTCTTTCATTAGTGAATGAAGTCGCCGATATCGGCACTGGAGATGCAGCCAAATCTGATACTAGACTGCTGCGGTTGTCAATTATCTCACGCCAATAGCTTTCACTGAAAAAGTTCATAAGCTGAGTCGCGGTCAGTTGGTCAGGCAGAATATCAATTGGAGTCGCTGGTAATGAGACTGGCGTGGCAGATGCTTGTACTGTACTCGACTGAACGGCATTAGAGTTTAACAGCCCTCTCTTCTTCTTCCATTTCGCTCTATCATATGTTCCTCTTCGAGATTCGGCCAGAACACAGTCGGTCAGTTTCCGCTGGACACAACGCCTACAGGGGACACCGTGGACTACATCACAGGCCTTTTTGGCCCTGCGACAGTTCTGACATGCTTTTGCGGCCCGCCCTAATTTGCCGACGTTCGCCATGTCGATGAGAGTGTTGTCTATTAGATCATATAAAGAATCGCCGCCACCAGCCCCAGACGCTGCTCCGTCGCCAGAAAACAGCCAATTCGTACTCATTTCTCCACAAATGTCGCTTATAAGGCGGAGAACTCCTTACTAGCAGCGGCTGGGGGCGGTTATATGGCATTCCAGAGAGTGGGGTGTGTGCTGGTTAGAACCCCGAACCATCGCTTCTTCTCCGCATAGAATTGCACGACGATCATCTTCCAACGTACCCCGCCCAACACTACCTACCCCCATTAAATGTAGTGGTGCAACGTTCAAAAAAAAGGCGATTACTCGCGCACGTTCGAATAAGCCTCATGCAAAATAGCAGATATATGCTATCCTGAACGAAATATTATTTTATTCTTTTTCATGTATTCTATAATAGAAAAAATACGTAAATAGTTTCTAAGCATCTGTTATCTCCTCAACATGTACAGCAGCAACCTCCTTGCTGTGCATCTCACCTCTGAAACCTTCCTCGGAAGGCACAAAGTGAACAGACTGTCTGGCAGAAGAACAATTCTCAAACATTTCATCAATCTGCTCCAAGCTGTGACCCCTGGTCTCGTATAAAAAGAAATATATAAACAGAGTGCACCAAATGTTGCATGCACCCCAAATGAAAAACACCTTTGAACGCAAGTTAGCCTTATCCTCATCAACCAAGTATGGAGTCACAAACGAGATGATGAAGTTGAAGAGCCAGTTGGAGGCAGTTGTTAACGACAGCGATTTTGCTCGTACTCTGAGCGAGAACATCTCACCAGTATACGCCCAGGCGCCAGGTCCCCATGTCGCCGCGAAAGAAGCAATGAAGATGCACACAAACGCAATCAAACACTTGTCAGCAGCTGGATTTCCGGCGGCTGCAGTGCCAACGATGGCTACTATGAACTCGGAAATGCACATTGCCACGGCCCCCCAAATCAGCAGCGGGCGTCGACCGAACCGTTCAATAAAGTAGATGCCAGGAAGGGTGCACACGCAGTTGATCACTTCGATGATGATACTAATCACAAACCCGTTATTAATACCTGATGCCTGGAAAAACGTCACACCGTAGTACTGAATGAAATTGATTCCAGTCAATTGCTGATTAATCTGGAGCATGCAGCCAAGAATAATACGATATCGCTGACGCGAGATAGTCCCAAAACAGTCCTTGTAGGAGCTCTTGCCCAGGCTGGTTTCATAATCATTGTTAGCACGAATTTCAGCTAGCTCATTCTGGACTTCTTCGCTATTTACTGGGAGAGACCTCAGTCTTCCCAGTGACTCTGCCGCCTTCTCAATGTGATCTTGGCGGACGTAAAACCGCGGGGTTTCCGGTAGCAGCAGCATGCCTCCAGCAAGGATAATGGCCCACGCAAGTTGTACTGCGACAGGAATCCGGTATGAGCCTGAATCATTCCTGTCTTTTGTAGCATTAACAACAATCGCGGCAATCAGGATTCCAACGGTGATACTGAGCTGGTATAAACTAACCATAGAACCACGTATCTTTTGAGGAGCAACTTCTGATTGATAAAGAGGCACAAGCGCAGAGACCAGTCCAACTCCAAAGCCAGCAAAGACACGGCCAGCAATGAAGAGGGGACTAGAGGAGGCTCCAGTCTGAAGTGCAACGCCGAACGAAAAGATACCACTGCACGCAATAATGGCATATTTTCGACCAAGTCGGTCGGCAAAAAAGGGCACAGATAGAGCACCAAAGAAAGTGCCTAACGAAAGTAAAGATACAATCAAAGACTTTTGGTTTGAGGAAATAAAAGGGTTCCCATCAGAGTCTCGACTGGTTCCGAAGTGCTTAATGAAGAACTCCATACCCAGGATACCATTGATAGTACCAGTATCGTAACCAAAGAGAATACCTCCAAATGCTGCAAATGCACATACGCAGATACCAAAGAAGTTTGAGCCTGGCTTCATTTTTTTGTTTTGTTTGAGGTTTTGTTCAGTTATTTTTTTAAAGTTCTAGTCATAGGGATTGAAGGGCTGTATTTATTGTCAAGTCATCTACCGCAAATACCCCGCGATCGCGTTCGTGGACCATTGACTGCTAGTTGCCGAACTGTGGGGGATGGAGTGTGGAGAGCGCGGTCTCGCTGGCGGTATTATGCACTTACTCCACTGTTGAGAGCTTATAACCGACCGCCGTTCGCAAAAACACACCTCCAAGCGGCATCTTGACATTTTCCCGCCAAGGTATTAGCGATTCTGAGCATCGTGACGTGTCGGTATTTGTAGCAGATGGATAGGATCTTTTGTGGGGGGCATGTTGCCGACAGTGCTTATAAGGAATGGTAATGCAAGAAGACAATTGCAGCAGGCGCAGCACTAAATAGCGAAAACAATGACATTCTCTATCCCTAACTTCCCTCTGAACGACGGTAATAAGATCCCCGCAGTGGCACTCGGTACTTGGCTGAATCGTCCAGACGCTTCGGTCGCTGAGTCTGTCAAATTTGCACTTCAGAATGGTTACAGACATATTGATACGGCCTTGATTTACAAGAATGAGATCGGGGTGGGTGAAGGCATAAAGTCCTCTGGAATTGACCGATCTGAGATATTTTTGACTTCAAAGTTGTGGAATCATAATCATAACCCTGCAGAAGTCAAGTCTGCACTGGACGGATCCCTCAAGCGGCTTCAGACCGAGTATCTGAATCTCTATCTGATGCATTGGCCAGTGTGCTTTGAGGGTGGTGGTGATCCTGAGCCAAAGGACTCACAGGGCAACATGAAGCTCGCTGATTATCCTGTTGCAGATACCTGGGCCGCTATGGAGAAGCTGCTTGATACTCAGAAGGTTAGATCAATCGGTATCTCAAACTTTACTATTGAGAAACTTGAAGCCCTCTATGCCGTGGCTAAGGTTAAACCCGCAGTTCATCAGGTTGAGCTCCATCCGTGGATCTATGATGAAAAGTTTGTTAAATGGCATAAAGATCATGGGCTCTTGTTGGAGGCATACTCTCCATTCGGTAATGTGAATCCCAAGTACCATCCCCACATGGCTGCTATGTCAGATCATCCCACAGTCAAAGCGATTGCCAATGACTCTGGGCTTACTCCAAAGCAAGTTCTCAGAAGCTGGGGTCTATATTATAACTTTGATCTCCTCCCTGCTTCAGTTGATCCTGAAGGGAAGGCGTCCGTCAGTGCTTTGACCTCAAAGAGTATTGCCACCCTTGATACCCTTAAAGAGCCACTGCTTACCGAAGAACCTACTGTCCAGCAAATCGCAAAGGCCCATAACACCACTGGTGCTAAGGTATTGCTGGCCTGGGGTGTTCAGCACGGATTTGCAGTTTTGCCCAAGGCGGTTGGACCACAACACATTATTGAGAACATTGAGCTCACAGTCTTGACTGATGCTGAAATCAAAAGGCTCGATGGACTTGCCAAGGGTGCACGATACAATAACCCTGGTGAGGAATGGGGTACAGTAATCTTTCCTTAGTAGCGAGTTAGGAATTACGCAACATAATAGAAATAGAAACTCATTATATTTTTCTAAACCTGTTTGAGTCCAAAGGGACCTCTTCCCTGAGTTTTTCCGACATGGATATTATTGATTTCAATTCTTGAAAGATCGGCCCATTCTCCACCATCAAATTATTTTGTATTTGGCGAGGTTCAGATGAAAAGACTCTTTCTAGACGCTCAAGAGTATCTGAGTACTTCCGGAGTCGGGCCAGCTCTTTCTTGTAGTCATCTACAGACGAGATAAGTAGTCGACTTAGCTCTTTATTACGTAGTCTCTGGCTGTCAGATACAAGCCCTGCTATTTCGAGCAGCTCCTGCGGCCTCAGCATGCTGAGTTTCGATATTGGTTGAGAAGCAGCCACAAGCGGATCTACAGTTACTCTGAGATCGGATTCACGAGATCTCAGGATATCCAGTGCAGCCTCCGCCTGCCGCTTTCCAGATTCAAGAACTTTTGAGCTCGTATGTGCGAGGTTTTGTTGATTAAAGACTTTACCGTAAAATGATTTTCTGGATGCATTTATCGCGTAGACTGTGTCTTTCACATCTGTTTCCGATATAGTTGTAGCTGGCCCAGAAGCTCTAATAGCAGATACCTCCTCGTCGGTGAGCACAAGGGGAGCTTCGAGTGCGCTGATTTGCTCCTCCAGAAACGTCCTTACTTCGGCATACAGGTCGTCCATGTCGACGCGATTGTAGGGTGCATGCGAGTTGTCTGGTAGGTAGTAACCCCAAAGCAAGCCTGCCCGTACCCTGGAGCGCGGCGCCCCTGTCGTCGCTAGTGTTTGTTTACCTCTATCAGGGCTTTGCGTGTCGTGTCAGTCAAATCACCAACCACGCTCTCAGTACAGAAATAGTTGTATTGTTCTAGACATGAAAAATATCATCTCAGATGCAACAGCTTCGGCCATGAGCTGCTCTGAAACTACTTGGTATCTGGCCTTATTAACCCTTGATTTCTAAGCTAAAAATAGACCAATCACATTGTAATCTTTGAGATTATTCTCCTCGATAGCTTAGCTTTGAATAGGCATACAAGACGAGAGACCTTCTTCGCAGTCAGCTTCTGGCCCCTCAAGTTGTTGGCATTTGCCAAATACGGCAATACCCGTATTAACCAACGGCCCCAGTCAGAGAAAAGTGATGCTCTCAGCGTAATCTCTAGCTACTGCATTAGGATAAACAATTACAATCAAGCAGGGGTGTGCCTGAGCATGTATGTATATACGGATGCGGGGAAGAGATGATGATAGCTGCAAAGCGGCATGTTGGAATGGGATCTTATGAGAAGGTCTAGGTAATAAGGGGGTCCACCACTCAGTCGTTCATCCGAGAAAACACCTTAAACGATTATGTTCCAGCCCTTGGCCGGCGCCTTGATTGAAACGGGCAAGACAAGTTTCTCATGAGATAACGCTGATAACGCGCAGAGAGTGGATAATATTGCATGCTCCTCCTCGAGGAGTCCCTCCAACAAGGCAGGGTTCTTAGGATGTCATCGCCTAAACAGCAGATCTGACAGGGCAGCTGCCGCGTGGACGTGGTGTGGTGGTGGCTGCTGCTGCTGCTGCTGCTGCTGCATGTCGAAAAAGTCTAATCAAGGCCTCTCGCTGCATGCTCTGGATCGGTCAACTCTAGCATCAGCTCCAGAGCAATAACGATACTTTGCCTCCGCCGTTGCTACTTGACACCTCCATACTAAGGTTGGTTGTTTTGCCATGCCCGAATTCATGCCACTCAATTCGATCGACACCCCCTAATTTAACGCTTCGGGGCATAAGTAAACACTCAACTCCACCCCCCCTGAGTTTTATTTTTCACTCTCTCACAGTTTCATAGCAGCATGAAAATGAAACTCTACACGAGGAAACATTAAACTATAGAGAAAATAATACTTGTCTTAGAGCTAACTAAATTTGAAATAAGATTCAAGCCAAACTAAATATACTAGGGGGACGGATCAAAGACGAGGTCAGAGGCGTGCGTGTTCTTTTTTTTTTTTCCATGAGGTGTAGTAGGATCAGGACCTATTTTTATCCAAGGTTTTACAGCACATTCGGGCATAATGCAATCCCCCCCGACTCATACCCAGAGCCAGAAGTGAAGCAGGGAAAAAGAAATAGACAAGAAAAGACGCAAATCGGATGAGGGACGGGTACACGAAGTAGCACATGTAACAAATCATCTTCAAGCGCAGGGCTCCCCCCGATTCGATATTTAAGACACGCACCTCCCCCCCCCCTGGCAATTCTCTTTCTCTTCACCTGCTCTGTCTACTTTTTTTGCATTAATCTTTTGACTCGATAAAGATCCGAGTACTCTGCGCATTTATTTCTGGGAATAAATAGTAGGCAGGTGCTCTTTTTCATTACTATATTTATAAACGGCGTTCACTATCTTCTGTTGGAGCGTATTTTCTCGTTCTTGCATCCTTCCTTTTCTTGTGAAGCATCACATTTTTTAGTTTCATAGAACAATAATGTTTGGAAAGAAGACTCTTGTTGCTTTCTTACTTGCAGCTGTGGCTTTGGCCGATAATGCCTTTTTGACACCTGGCCTCGGAAACGTTTTGAACGCTGACGATGACTATAAGTTGACTTGGACCCCGACCGCGGGTATTGCCAACGTTAATTTGATTCTCAGAGAAGGTGGCCAGACCGATCTGACTACTCTGTACACGATTGCTTCTGATGTCCAGAACTCAGGCTCTTACACCTGGAGCGTACCGGCCAAGACCCAATCAAGTACATCTTATGTGATCATGATCCAGGATAGTGCAAACACCTCAAACACTAACTACAGCCCTTACTTCACTATTTTGGCTGTTGGCCAAGGAATCACCAGCTCTGGGGAGTCTGCATCTGCTACTGGTACCTCTGCTAGCGCCGATTCCGCAGCCTCTAGCGGCGCAGACTCGTCCTCGACTGACTCTGCATCTGCCAGTGATGTTACCGTGTCTGCAGATGCTAGCACGACTTCTGGATCTGCCGCTGCTGCATCCACCGCCTCTGGGTCTTCTTCTTCTTCTGCAGCATCCTCGGGATCTTCTGCGGCAGCCTCGAGCTCTGGCTCGTCTGTTTCCACGTCTGCAAAGTCTTCTTCCGCCGCATCATCGGCCTCGAGGAGCTCTGCTGGCAACTCAACTGCCTCATCTACCAGCGGATCTTCCAGCTCTGCCAGCACCTCCAACGCGGCTGTTTCCAACAACAACAACAACGCTCTGAGTGCTGCAGTGGTTATTGGTGCTGCAGCAGTGCTTTTAGGCGCCTATTAGACTTGATGAATCGGAAAAAAAGTGCGAAAAAAATAATAAAACAGGTCCTTATTATATATATATTTTTGATTGTCGTTCCCTCTTTAGTTTATAATATTTAATCTAGCTTCTCATATATTTTATTGTTTATATAAGCATGAAACATAAATAATAATAAAATAATATTGATAATAATAATAATAATAACAGTTATAATAAGTTTAAAACAAATAAACTAAGAGCCTGCGATTCTATGGTGCTTTTTCTTAAGCAGTGGCGGCCTCGTTGAGAGCATGCAAAACGTCCTCCACCAGGTCATCCTCGTCCTCGATTCCAACGCTTAGTCGGATCAGATCGTCATAGACACCGGAAGCCTCACGCTTCGCCTTGGGGATCCCTGCATGTGTCATAACAGCGGGAATCTCGCACAACGACTCGACACCGCCCAGAGACTCTGCAAGCGTGAATAGTCGCGATGCCTGGCAGAACCTGTCGGCTGCTTCAGCACCGCCCTGGATGCGGAAAGAGACCATGCCTCCACCAAGGCCGTCACGGTGCTGTCTGGCAACGATATCATGGCGAGGGTGTGACTTGAGTCCCGGATATGAGACTGCAACGACCTTGTCGCCAATCTGCTGCTCCAAAACTTGAGCAATGGCCAAGGCGTTGTTCGATGCAGTGCGTGCTCTCAGATGCAGAGTCTTGAGCCCCCGATGGGCGAGCCACGAGTCAAAGGCTGAGGGCACTGCTCCAATCGCATTCTGCAGGAACCGCAGCTTCTCATGAATAGCGGCATTGCTAGTGATGGCCACTCCCATAACGACATCTGAATGTCCATTGATGTACTTTGTAACTGAGTGCACGACAATATCGGCCCCCAGCGTGAGTGGGTTTTGAATGTATGGCGACATAAATGTGTTGTCCACCACCAAATAAATAGGCTCCTCTCTCTGCTGTCTGACATCCTGCACAGTCTTCGCGATCTTGGCAATATCACTGACAGTCAAAGTAGGATTAGACGGGGTTTCTATCCAGACCAATCTAGTATCCCTGGTGATCAGGTCTTCCAAATCATTATCCAAGTCGTTCGAGAACGACACATTAATGCCATGAGTACCTGCTACCTTGGTAAAGTATCTATGAGTGCCTCCGTAAACATCGCCAATACTAACAACGTGGCTTCCTTGCGCCAGAGATTGCAACACATTTGCGGTCGCTGCAGAGCCCGACGAGTATGCCAACGCGTACTTGCCCTTCTCGAGTGCAGCCACCGCCTGTTCGAACCCGTCTCTGTTCGGGTTAGACGACCTCGAGTACTCGTACGCGCCGATGGGCTTCGCAGCAGAGCTTTGCGCATACGTTGTCGAGAGAGAAATAGCAGGAATCACGGCCCCAGTCGTGGCGTCCGGAGGAGCACCGGCATGCACTGCCAGAGTCGCAAAATTAAGTCCCTCCACTGTCATTGTATATTAAAAAGGAATGTACTTTCTTTAATTTGCAGAAAGGAAGCGTTGGAAAATGTCTATAGAGAAGAAACGTGTAACGGCCCACTGTCGATATTTATACTGATAAGGTGTGCGATCGTTCGATTTCAAACCCCTCGAAATATTTTTTTCTTTCAAGTTTTAATTAGTAAAGAGGGTCTTGCGGAATATTCCGTCATTTCAAATGACCGCGGATTGCCGGCAGTATCCACCGATACCCATACCCAATGTATCTGTAATCAAGCAAGCAATACCTGGGGCTTTGATTTGAAAGGTTCAACTTACATCCAACTTTTTGTCACTTGGTAGTAAACGTTTTGTGAGGTGTCTCGATATGCATCCATCTTTAGGCGCTATGACACGCGGCGATGGAACGGACTGCAGCTGAATATGGAACTGAATATGGAACCTAGGGCACTGACGGTATATTCTAATTTGCGTATGATTCAAGTACTCAAGTGCTATACGAGCGCATCTTATCTTCATAGCAAATCTAGCATCTTCTCATAGTGACATAGGAGCAGGTCTTCAGAGGATAGGTCGCTCCGTCAAGGGCGTTGGAGTGGCCCCTGAGAGACTTAGAGGTGCTCAGTCCTTGTGTGAATCGCAGGCTTCATGAAGCCAGGAGATACTTATTGAATGCGGATTATACTGTCGCAATCTCTAAAGGGTCCGTACAAAGTGAGCTTCTCGCTCTGATTGCCTTAGAATTATCGTCCATGGCTGAATACAATTACCGTGCGGAATATGTCTAGCAAGACCTCAAAATTCTGGGGATAGCCCACTTCTGTCGGTGTCTATATACTTGAAACGAAAGTAACTGGCGGTATATGAATAGTAGTTTATCCGTGTGCTAGAGCTAGTGCTCCTTTGTTATTTACGTTCGTCTTTGCCCTCGTCTTAGGTTTTGGCTACCAAGGCTGCAGTCTTGGCCGTTTAATAGGACCATCTGGAACAGCACCCTATTCTCTAAGAGAATCCGTACTGGAATGAAGACAAGTCGTTCGCCCGTAGTGATCTTTATCTCGAAATTAATGCACTGAAACGATATATCAAGTCCATCCTGCTCAAGAAACTCTTTTCTTTTATTAGACATGAAGGATTGAACAAGGCCGTCTAGTTTAGCATTTGCCCCTGCTTCGGATTAGGTCCATACACACCGTGGAATTGAGCCATGCTGTTATGTAGGATGCTGTACGTGGTTGCAACGAGCCCCCTAAAAGCAGGTTCATCAGCTACTCCGCAGTATGCAGACATACATTTTAGTTAAAACTTCAAACCACTTAAATTGGCGTGGAGGTGTCGCGACATATATTCCTATGAGAGGTCCTACTACTGTTAGGATATATGAAGTTCCAAGGCCGCACAATGATACATATGTTAGAGTTTCGAAAATCGCGCTTATAGCATTCTGAGTCTCTGCTCTCGTCGTTACGTCCAATATAAATCTCTTTCAAACCCTTGAGTCCAAAGCTGGATAAACGTTGTTGAGCTGGGTGTGCAGCAGGAGTTACTAGTTGCATATATGCAGCTAAAAGCAGTCAGTCCCATCTTGGAGAAACAGTAACTCACCTTAATCTACGCGGCTCAATTCCTAAGAAGTCCTCCGGTAATTCCATTGTTCTTTATTTCTTTCATGAATTATCGGGATGTTTTCTACACATTCTTCAGATATCATAATGGGGTGTTATGAGTGCTCTATAACTATTCCATAGGTGACACCGCTGCGACCCCCGCGAGCGAGGCGCGGTCAAATTAAAGATAACAATGGACTATCAACGATGGAACACTCGAGCTAGTACATGAAGATCTCTGGGGATAACACACATGGCGGAATCCGATTGAGAACGAATGCTTTAACGTTTTAGAGTGAGATATTAGACGGAACTGGCAGCGCGGAGCTGCTGCTACGCACTGCCATTGATTTAGAGCAAGGATTAACCACAGCATGGGGTCTAGGACACTATCCAAGTCCTTCCTCTGTCCAAAACGAAAGTTGGAACTCGGCCGATGTTTAATGCATACATTTGTGCAGACCGCGATCGACTCATTGCATATGAGAAGCTGAGTGAGTGCTGGCTGCGCAGTTGCAGGTGATCTGCTGTATTTTTAGATTCTTGGACTCCTCGAAGTTTCCTCGCTTATCATTCTTCATAGTCGTCTTTTCTCGGATTCAGCAATGATCTGCAGAGGCCTTCTGGGGCTGTTGAAGCAGAATCAAAAGCTGGCCCAGTGTTTAGCCGGATCTGTCATATTTGGAAACTGGAAAGCGCCTGTAGTCGACCGTGAATGCGACTAGTAGTGCCATGTAATTGCCTTAAGTCGGTCAAAACAAGTGTAATGTGGTCCTTAAATATAGAAATGAATTCGGGAGCGCTCCCAGTATAAAGCTAAGAGGATTTCCTCTGTCAATCAGTGCGCTCCTTCACGCTCTCACGACATGTCTTTCGCTTTGAAATATTTGACTCTCCTCGCACTTGTTAGTACTTCATTCGCTCAGAATTATTTCGATGTTGTGCTAGTAATTGGCGCCAGCGATTTTGCAGGCGGTATTACTTCCGTCGCAGGCCAGGCAATTGTAGAATGCGGTGGTTCTACTGTCTGCATCAATGCAGATCCAGTAGAAGTTGTTTCTGTTGTATCCGCGAACACTGATCTTAATACATACAATGAATGCCTTCAGAGCTATGCGCAGGCCAGTCAATATCAAGGCTTGTTCACGCTGACTCCTCACACAGATGTCAACCCAATTGCAGAATGCTTGGCAATAAAATCAACAGGAAGCAGTACCTTTACTTGTTATGTTCAGGCTCTATGTGGTCCTGGCGTAAATCCAAGTCAGTTTGTTCCTTCACCAGTGCCTAGTTCGACTACTCCTGCCTCACCTGCATCATCTGGTGCTAGTTCTAGTTCTGGCTCTGGCTCTGGCTCTGGCTCTGGCTCTGGTTCTGGCTCTGGCTCTGGCTCTGGCTCTGGCTCTGGCTCTGGCTCTGGCTCTGGCTCTGGCTCTGGCTCTGGCTCTGGCTCTGGCTCAGGCTCAGGCTCAGGCTCTAGCTCTAGTTCTGGCTCTGCTTCAGAACCTGCTCCAGTTGCACCTCCTCCTGCTGGATCATCTGGAGTTGTGTTTGTCAATTCTACAGCTTCATCAGCCGGTGCTGCTACTACGATCTATACCACAGAAACTATTACGTCTGCGTGCCCGACTACACTCCCTAATGGTGAAGTAACCACAATCTTGGAGACTAGTGTCATCACAGTTCCTTGTCCTATCTGTACTGCGGCAAAGACCAAACCTGCCGTCGTTCCAGGTGAGGCCACCACGATATACAAAACTGAAACAGTTACTTCGGAATGTCCGACTACTCTACCAAATGGAGAGTCTACTAACATTCTTATTACCACTGTGGTAACTGTTCCGTGTACAGAATGTATCGCTGCACCAACCACTGCTGCTCCTGCACCTGCTCCTGTTAAAACCACTCCTGCTGCTCCTGCGCCAGAGGTTATCCCCGCTGAGACCACCATTGAGCAGACCAGCACTGGATTCAGGATCACTGGAGCGCTCTCAGTAGTGCTCTCAGTTGCCCTTGGTGCATGCTTTATGTGAAACAACTATAAACAGTTTATACCAATTCGATTCTTTTGTTTTCTTTATTTATCTTCTTCTTACCATAACTGGACATCAGTTAGTCTCTTTAATTCTTTTTATTAGCCATTTTACTATTTTTTTTTACATTTTTCCGCTCGATCTTATTCTTCAATTTCATTCTTCATAATAAGGGAGTCTGCATAAAATCCAATACATTGATCAGCCCTCCCTGTCTTAACATCTTCATGCAGGCCTATTCCTGGTTCCATTATTCTGCAGCATGTGGCTTTTCTTTTAGAGACATCAATTCCAAAGTGGGCCTATATTATTCCGTGAGCCCTTATCGGTTGTGAACCAGTCCAATTTAGATCGGCGCCAAAGTCAGGAGTAACCCATGTATGCGCCGGACACAACTGCTTAATAGATAAATGAAGTTTTTCTATACTTCTTTGAATGCGTCAGTAATATATAACTTCTTCTTTAGCTAGTGCTATTGGATGCGCGATCTCTACGATGTCCAATCTAAGTTAAGCTTCCTTGGAGGTCTGGCGTGTAAAGCTTAGCCAACGTTTCTGGCTCCTGCGCAGCAGCACTATCCATATGCAGCTGTAGGCAGCCCTCGTGCAGGACAGTCCTCAATGTACATGCATAGCCAAGCATTAAACAATGCGGCTCAAGATTCCAACAAATAAAAGCCCGTGCTGGCGAAGTGCTCTTATCTTGCTGCTTTTATAGATCTTTGCTATTGCAATAGAGGATAACTATATTATCAGTTATATTCAGCATTGGACTTAGTAGTGGAGAGTGGTTGATAACCGCTTAGTATCTGACGAATAGAAGACAATGGACTATCAACGGGTGGTGGATGCAGCACTCCACTGAAGCCAGCCATTCTGGGTGCGCGCTGCCCGTGGGACTATTAACTGTCCGCTCCACATAAGTGATTGGTAACTAGCCCAACTCTGTAACTCTGTACAGCCGGCAGGACCTATAAAACGTGCATCTATTTGCAGATTCATCTAATGAAACAAGGCAGTATCAGTAACGGGATATTGAACTTGTGCTGCAAGCTGCATATAGAAAAATAGAGGACGTTGGATAGAATCCCCTCGACGCATATCGACACAACGCGATCGGCCTACTGCATGGAGACTGACTGAGATTATGTCGGCTGGTCGCATAGAGGCTGTAACACAGGACGCGGTTATTTTTGGCCTTGGGCTCTCTTATTTAGCCCCTCCCCGCATTCAACTTGTTCGCGTTTAGAAATGATCGACGAGTAGTGTCTAATGATTTTCTACTAATTTGGATTGGCTTATCATCTAAGCTTCGCTCAGGGCCATAAAACGGCTATAATTACAGGTCCAATCATGTGGCTGCAGCGATTTATAGCCTCC
This sequence comes from Diddensiella transvaalensis, assembly GCA_030555955.1. Lineage (NCBI taxonomy): Eukaryota > Fungi > Ascomycota > Dipodascomycetes > Dipodascales > Trichomonascaceae > Diddensiella > Diddensiella transvaalensis. The sequence goes on along the minus strand of JANIVV010000005.1, from coordinate 34,947 downwards.
CCCTCGGTATAGGTTATAAGAACAAGGGTCTTCTCTCGTCAATCCCCTATATCAAGTGTCTGTGCTCAATTATGAATTCTGGAACGATATACTTGAGCTTTTTGCTATTTGCTGTAGCTGTGTTTGCTCAGGAGTCGTTTTACGATCTCGTGCTTCAAATGTCTGTCGATTCCTCAGACACTGGAGCAATTCGTGGAGCTACTGGCGATATCATTGAACTATGTGCCAATGCTCTGGTATGCAGCTGCGAGTCTCCTGATCAAGGTGAACAGGTCTCGGTTGTTGGAGCTTCTACAGCTTTCTCAGCATTCGGAGACTGCATTCAAAGTGGCGTTCAATCCTCTAATTTGGAGGATGAATTCACATTGACTCCTCACGTGGATAGTAACCCAGTTACCGAATGTGCATCTCTATTAAGCTCCTGCGGCTCGGCCAACTACAAGTGCTACAATCAGACCTATTGCGGTCCAGATGCGAACCCAAATGATATTCCGGCCCCAGTGGGCAGTGGCTCCGATTCTACTTCAGCTACTTCTGGGGGTGTTGCAGAATCAGCTGCTAACACCGACTTAATACAATCGGCAACCTCTGCAACCGGAGCTGCCAATTCTGCACCAGCAGTCTCATCTGAGGCAGCCCCTTCTTCTTCTCCGCCTGCTACACACGCCGCTGAAAGCTCAGAGCAAGCAACTGCTTCTGCCCATTCTGCAGAGACTTCTTCCGAAGCTGAAACGTCGGAAGCGAAAACTGCCTCTGAGAGCTCAGTTCCAGCTTCGACAACTGCAGCTGAAACCAGTGAATCTGCCGCCGCAGAGACCTCTTCGGCTGTAAGTTCGGCTGCAAGCTCGGCTGCAAGCTCAACTTCAACGAGCGCAAGCTCCAGCGAATGCAACTCAATCATCCCATCTTGGAATATTGCTGGTATAGTTCTGGGGCTGTCTCTTTTACTATTGCTTTGAGAGTCATATAAATTTTGCACTGTCGTTCTAAACAGTAATATAAATATACTATTTACCGATCCAGCCCTCGGCTAAGCTCTTGTACCGCCTTAGTGTGTCTATTCTCCTCCTCCTCCTTCTCCTCCTTCTCCTCCTTCTCCTCCTTCTCCTCCTTCTCCTCCTTCTCCTCCTTCTCCTCCTTCTCCTCCTTCTCCTCCTTCTCCTCCTTCTCCTTCTTCTACTTCCTCGGAGCTGGTTTCCAGTGGCGGTGATCTCTTTGTATATGGGTTAATATCATTTTCGGGGGGCAATAGATCATCAGCCCACATTTCTTCTCTCATATACTGATGTGGTATATAAGAGTTTGATTGCGTCTGCTCTGTAAGAAGAACATAACGGGCCAAGTGTCTTGAAACCCCTGTAACTGAGGCCACAGGTTCGAATTTAAGGAGTTGTTCGTGGGAAATAAGCTCAAGAAGCATCTTTCTCAGCTGCTGGTCTTGGTCCCAGAATATCTTCATTTGGCTGAGATATGCGTGCTGATATATCATTTGTTCATCAGATATGCTTCTGGCAGCAGCAGGAATATCCAGGGATTCACTCAAGTCAAGGAGCCCGTAACATATCCAGGGGTATTTGCATACAGCTACTTCCAGGTCTCTTTTTGTCTTTTCTGTTTCTTTCGGGTATTTTGTGTGATGAGCCAAAATCGAAGAGAATACGATATTAGGTCTTGTTGCATATACACCCTTTTGAAAATAGTCTTCGTTGGCAATGTCGATAAGATACTGACATTCACCAGAACGGAAGGCAAAGTAATCAATCATTAGGCCCGCACCATAAGGATCCTCTTCAGGGTCCAAAGACCATAGCAGCTTAGTGAATTCTAGCGCAGTGCGCCAAGTCGCCCGTCGCGTCAGAGACTTGATATGTTTAAATAATGTTAGATAGAATGTCCGATTCTCAACGTACTGAAAGGGAAGTCGGCATTTGCCAGTTGAGAACGTGAAACCCTGCCGCAGAGCTTGATCAAATACGATAAGACAGTTTTCAGTAATTTCAGACGCATCGGTGGGATGACCTGCCCGAGCTAAGCTATCTGCAAGCAGGAGCAGCGTGGGTACATGTCTCAAGCAGAGCCTCATAATCTCAGATACCAAGCCTTCCAGTGTTTCCACTCTTACCAAGAATATAAACTCTTCTTGTGCTTCCCGGTAGCCATCTAGATGTACAAACTGGTATGCAGTGACCGCACCGTTATCTTGCTTGCCGACTTCCACCATATACATTTCTCGTCCGGCTGCGGGTAGTGTGTTTTTCGTTATTTTGGCCAGCACCAGCTTCCTGGATGTTCCTGGTATGCTTCTACCATCTCTTCCTCCCCATCCTCTAGGTCGGCGTACTTTCTTGAAAATCTCTGTGAAAGTGTTCGTAGAAGAGCCACTGGATGATAGCTCATCAAAAGCATCTTTGCCAAACAGCTGCCGAAATTCTCGCTCGTAGTCCAAGTATTTTGTATCGACCGCTAGTAGTCTATAATACGTTGCCGGCGGTGCATCCACATCACTCCTCAATGAGCAGCCGGCTACGGCGTTGATAATGGTATCTATATCCTCTTCCCCCTTCTCCTCCCCAGGTGCCGTCTTCACTTTATTTTTGCTTACTTTATTTTTGCCAGCCTTCTTATTTTTCTTCTTTTTCGACTTTGATTTTGTAATAGTATCTATTGGCTCTTGTTGACGAGTTGGCTCTAGAATAGGCTCACTAGCCTCTGGCTCTGATTCAGGCTCACTGTCGTCATCTCCACCACCAAGCAATGCAAATGCATTAACTACCCTCGATGGGGCCATGTCCTCCTCATTCTCCGAGCTTTCATTTCCTGCCAAGAGCTCGTCATTCTGATACAGCTTGCGCACTGCTCTCGACCCCATTCCCGCTTCGCTGAAGTACCTCGTTTTTTTTCACGGAGATCAGAAAGTCTCCCAAACAAAAATATATCATCTCGAATATGGTCTCAGCCAGGACTAAGGAGAAGAAAAAAGACTTCACCGTACGTACATTTGAAGCTTTAACGTATGGCGGGCCCAGCTAACTTATGGAGGTGTAGAAGAAAAAGCTTCGCGTAGGTAAGGGCAAGGTTGCCAGTAATACAGCGACTGATACTTCATTCACAGCCAAAAGTATCACATTACCTTCACAAAGCATAGTCAAGGCCTCAAGCGATGGTACTGAGTTTGAGCATTATTTATCGTTACTGAAACACCACTCTCCAAACACTCGGAAAGAGGCGCTTGTGTATATTCAGGCAAATTTAGCAGGAAGGACCAAGAACCTAAAGCCGGTATGGGCAGCTTCTGCACCACTCATATTGGACATTTCCAAAAGTGTCCGGGACGCTACACTTGAGCTTTATAAATCTGAGATTATGCAGCAGAACCTGGACTCCCAGGTCGGGTTTGTGATGCTGTATGTTCATTCAGCCATGACGCACATCACACCTGAGATTAGGTCACAGTCTACAGAGTTCCTTGATCTGGTGGTCGACACTGCACCGGAGCAGATATCACGACTATCATGGACAAAAACACTCTCGTGCTTTTTCCCACTACTCGGGTGGCCTGTAGAAGGCATATCTTCGCTGAACGCAGGCTCAACGTTGGCAGCTTCGTCAGTCACTACTGGACTCTCATTTGGCTCGAGTGCCTCGAAAACAAAGCTAAGCCATGTAAACTCACTACAAAAGTTCCTTTTTGCTGGTCTGGATACCACCGTGGAGAGTGCACAAGACAGCAAATCCATCTTCCACCCGTCGTCGACAAAGTTCTTAATGCCAACTTCGAATCTCCCATACTTGCATCTCAATCTCTTTCCGTCTGCATCTGCATCTGCATCTTCTAATAATACGATAACAGACACCGTACAGTCGCGGTTCTCATCTCTTTCAGTCTACTGGTCAGCTCTTATGAAGGGACTCGATAACTCTGTTAAGGAAGCCGGTCAAATCGGTCGTGCAGCAAAGTCACTGCAGACATTTTTAGAGAACACTCGTCAGCATTTATCATAGATGAATCTATATGTATTAATAAACTTAAATGCAGAAACGAAACTAAGAAGAAGAAAAACTAGACCCCAAAATTACCAAATCATATCTAAAAAAACAATAGGATAATAGTCCAAAAAAGATTGCACACAAAAATAAAAACAATGTATAAACATAAAAAATGATGTCTCTCTTCGTAGAGAAAGAGAGAGATACAAGGGTGCCTAGAAAGTAGACCAACTCCAGTCAGCAGGTACTGAGCCTGCAATGTCGGCATTTGGCTTGTCAATGGCATTATCGAATCCTTCCCCATCATCAGCTGTCGTAGTAGCATCAGCAGAATCGGCTTCCATTGCCTCCTTTATTAGAGCCTGCTGATACGCCTGGTACTCTAACGCACAAGTCACACAGCCCTTGACAGGATATCCGTGGATGTTATAGTTCAAGCCCATATCTAGGTTGATTGTGTATTTGACATGCTGCCAGCAGAATATGTCTCCACACTTTCGACAATGATGTCTTCTATCAAAAAATGTAAACCTCTTGTCACAATCCCTACAGGTGTCACGGTCGGTATCAGGCATCCAGTGCTCCTTTGGTAAAGGATCTTCTATTGGGCCGTAGTACATGCCCTTGCTGCTCTTCTTACCAGACTCTTCTGAATCTTCGTTTGCAGGCCCTGCCCGTCTCAATACCGCAGGGGTAAAGAGAGGCATCTTGGGATCTCGAAGCTGTTTTGGTGGGGTCAGCAACTGAACAACAGATGAAAGCACAGAGCTGCCAGCAGCTGCTGTACCATTTGTTGCTTTCTTGACAGCAGGATTATTAGTATTATTAATGGTTGAGGTGCTGCCATTCAAAGTTGCCATTGAGGAAGCAGTAGAGGAGCTAGGAGAAGAGCTCAACGAAACAGAAGAATTGGCACCCTTGGCCTTAGTGTACATTTGTTTGGAAGGTGACGACGGCAGCGAAGTGTGCTCACGCGTCACTAAAAGATCAGAGCGGATTCCGATGTAAGGAAAGCCCTGGAGTTGAGGTACAGCAGCAGCCTTTATATTATTGCCGAGCTTTCTATCAAGCAGCTGTTTCTCAGCGTAGGCCTGCTGTTGTTGTTGCTGCTGCATCTGTTGAGACTGGAGAACAACCTTTGCAGGGAAGTACACTCTTTTCTCGTCATTATGATGGGCATATCTTGCGTCTATGTTGGACAAGAAATATGCTCTGCGTTCATCTTGCGATCGCATATCGTCCTCTGCTGCTGCCTGCTCGTCAATGGCCGCTCTATTGGCAGCAGTGAAGGGGAACTGGGCGCCGATCTCCACGGAAGAGGCACTGGAGGGTGGCAGTGTCGAGGCCGGTGTCTGAATTCTAGAATGCACATTCGACACTAGCGGAGAAGTGGTCTGTGGTGGTGATAAGCATTCGCAGCTAGTTCCAAGAACATTGATCGTACGATCATCCCAATGCGAGTCGTCACGAATGCCCTGTTGTTGCTGCTGATGGTGATGATGGTGCTTATGCCGGCTAGTGGACGACTGCCTGCTTAGAGAATCATGATTTGAGAACGAAGAAAATGCAGAAGTGGGCTGAGATGACTTTGCCGAAGGAGTTTTTGAAATTGGCTTCTTGACGAAAATAAATGGCCGTCCTCCTCCTGCTCCACCTCCGTTAGCGCCGTCGCCACTAGTCTCAGCGGCGACCACGACCTCGTCATCATCCTTGATGGACGACGACGACCCGTCAGTTGTTCCCTGAGAACTACTACTACTGGGCGTTTTTCCAGCAGTCAACGTGATTTGTTGCTGCTGTTGCTGCTGCTGTTGCTGCTGCTGTTGCTGCTGATGTTGCTGCTGATGTAGCTGCTGCTCATCAGTGAAGGTACCACTAGCCGCTGGCGCTGCTGCTGCTGCTCCTGCGGCGGCGGCAACTCCTGTCGCCGGCTTCGTAAGCGTGGTGGTGGTCATTATCGTGGCGGTATCCTGAGAACCCTGGAATTTCGAATCGCTCGTACAAGGCGATGTGTGCGCAGTTGAAGGAGACCCGGGTTCTGGTGACGCTGTACTGCAATAAGAGCTCCTCGATTGTGCGCTGGTGCTATTCAAGCTCATTCTTTTTAACTTTCCACAATGAGCGCTAGCCGATATCTTTTAATGCCGTTTGCGATTATCAGCTTAAAAGGTTCGAATCAACAAGAGATCGGTCTAGAGTTACAGCAACAGCTATGGTATTCAAGCCAAACTAGCCACCATATAGTCCTGCTTCTAACCTTTCAATTGACAAGGACAACTTCCAAATGCCCCCCAAAAAGATAAGCCAATTCTTCCGCCTCTGTTAAAGATACAAGTTCCAACCTCTTTTCTCTGTTGAAATCCCCAAAAATGCACTCCTGTCGTGTCTCATAAAATAGACACTCGAGACCCGGCGTGTGTGTGTGTGTGTGTGTGGTATACTTCTTCAATGTAATCTACCACGAAAAACTGACGAACCTCTAGTATATATAAAGCACAGGAGAGAACCTACTGCTAGTGCGCCTCGGACGAGCGTATCCCCTATTTGGCCCAAAAATGCCTGCTTGACCCAGCAAATGCAACCCTGACCCTGGACATATGCATGCGGCGCCAGCAGACGGGGGGGTTGCCCAGGTTACCCAGGCGGGTAACCCCCCCGGTCGGCCAATGAAACGTCCTGGATTATAGTCCAGCCTGCGCGCGCGCGGTGCGGCTTGGCCAGCAACACGCCTAATTCTGAACAGAGTCCATCCATCACCACACAGAATGACCCCATCAGCATCGATCGTACTGTGTGTGTGTTGCCCTGGCCTCCACTGCTGCTGGGAACATGAGATGAAATCTAGCTAGAAGTGTATTGAGAAGTACCGGAACGCATTTCTCAGTATATGCCTAGTTACTTTTTGGGCGTTTGATTGTTACGTCGGAGCAGACGACGACGATCTCAGTTACATGAAATGCGTGTATATAAGGCATATGTATGGGATTTCCCGGCCCAGGCCTTGCATTGCATAACTGCCCTACTACCGTTATTATGTTACTATGTATGTGAGGAGTAAGGAGTTGTTGTGTAGGACTTAGCCGACCTACGGACTTCGGCTCCCAGCACCCACTAACGCGCTGTCGACGATGCTGGCATATTTGATCTTCCATCATGGGCGGTTCTGCTGCTGACGCTGCTGCTGCTGCTGTTTGAAGAACTGCTCGGCAAACTGCTCGTGGAAATTGAAGTCGAAGCCTCCGCCGTGTGCGAATTGGAAACCGCCATGCTGCTGCTGCTGCTGCTGCTGCTGCTGCTGCTGCTGCTGATGGGAAAATGGGCCGGAGTTTGCTGGGCTTGTCGGATCCTGGCCACTGTCATACCGGGCCTTGAGCTCTTCATCGGCTAGTATTTCGTAAGCTTCATTGATCTCCGCCATCTTCTTCTCAACGTCCTCCCCGGATAGCTGGCCCCGGTACTTGTCGGGGTGGAATTCCTTGGTCTTCTGCCGATACGCCTTTTTGATTTCCTTTTCATTGGCCGTTCGGGCCACGTCCAGGATCTTGTAGTAGTCCTTGGTGCGAGCCCGCTGCGCAAGAATCTGCGCCTCTCGTAGCTTGTGATTGATCTTCACATCGCGCACCCCTCGCTGCTGGGCTTGGGCGAGCATTGCTACGGCACCTTCATGATTCTCCTTCTCCATTTCGAGCTGAGCCTTCAGCAAAATGCCTGTAACATCATTTTGGTCTTCATGCAGCACCTTCTCGCAGTATTTGAGTCCAGCTTCGTAGTTCTTTTGGTGGTAGTAACCTTCGCACAGCGCTTTTGTCAAATCGGCAGTAAGTTCGCTCCTGTTATTAATATCGGCGCCGGCGCCGGCGCCTGATAATTCAATCAGTACTGTGTTTACCTTTTCCTCAAGAGCCGGATATTCCCCTTCTTCTATTAATGTTTTAGTGATATCACTCCATATCTTGTGACCGCCCACTTTATCTGCTCTATCCTGGGGTCCAAACCCCTTTATTCGTTTCTCCTGCTTGCGAAGAGCCTTGTGAAGGGCCTTGCACTGCTTACTGTCAGGATCAAACTGTAAGCACCTTCGGAGATGCTGCATTGCATTATCATATTCATGATACTTGTAGTAGTATATCTTTGCCGTTTTAGTATAAGAGTCCGAGTCAGATGGAACAAGATTCTCCAGATTGCCGAAGTCCACCAACGCTTCTCTCATGTCTGCATTTTTCAGTCGGCACTCTGCACGGATCTGTCGCAGTTTGACATTGTGAGGTGAGAATACAATTGCCTCTGACGCCCTTTGGATACACTCCTCGTAGTTGTGCTTGTCAAACCCTTTCAACGCCTGGTCGTACGACTCCTGAGCCAGCTTGGTCTTCTCGACCATATCAGTCCGTTTGTCATTATTCTTAATCTTGTTTGCGTCTTCTAATGTAGACTCGAATCGCCCAAACTTGAGTTTGATTCGACTTCTTTGCAATAAGGCACCCTCAAATGCAGGCTGGAGCTCTAATACCTTGTTGAAGTCCTCCAGAGCTGCACTGTCTCTCCCCAGTGAGATGTACGCAGCTCCTCGCTTGAATAAATATAAATAGTTGTCTGGTTCCAGCCTTACAGCATGGTCATACTTGGCAATAGCCTCCTGAGCCTGCCCAGAGGTAAGCAGCAGATCTCCCTCGTTAACCCATTCACTACCAGTCTGTGCTGCAGTGCCTGACAACCCTGCCGCAATGCACAAACAGCAAAGGAGATTTATTTTCATCTCAGACTTTTATAAACACCTATCTATGGCGTATAGTAGTAGGAGTCACTCACTGTTCTTGCAGTTGGGATCTTTGGGAACACGTAAATAACTATTTCACACGGAAAAATTAATTTATTTATTTAGGAGGGGGGGCCGACAATATACAACTTTAACTAGGTCTCCGATCGATGCTGAGACTTCGTTTGATTTGATCGATGGACGACTGTGTCCTTACACTGCTGGAGCTGCTTCTGCGTCGCTGACGACGTGCAGCTTGAGGATCCAGAAACTCTTTGCCAGAATGCTTTGCCAATAAATATAGAATATCCGTTAGAGAAATCACACCAATCAACTGTCCTCCATTATGCAGAGGCAAGCCTCCAGCACTGGGGTCCACTGTCTTTGGGGGCTCCACAATCCACAATCTATGTGCTTTAGTGGCCACCAGCTTCGCGATAGTCCGTCCCAGAGTCGAGGACAGCGTCACATAGAATACTGGATAAGAGTCCTTACCATCTACCAGTCCTCGCTTACTGAGAATCACATTCAAAAACTGCTTGCAGGTATTGCGCAGCAGAGGCGACTGAGAGTACTTTGTCAGGAGACGGACATCCACAATTGAAATATTTCCGAGTAGATTCTTGTTTGAATCGACCACTGCGAGAGATGAGACTCCCTCGTTATGCATTTTCATCAATGCCTCAATCACCAAATCCTCCCCATTAACACTGAATACGTCAGTGGAGCCTATTTTCAGGTCCTGAAGAGGAGTCTGAAATAGCGATTCCAAGGACTTGAAAAGCCTCCCGTTTTCCCAGATGTAGGTTATGAATCGTCTTTGACTGATAATGCCCACGACCTCATTCGGATCGTGCGGGTCGTTCACGGCAATGCGATGGACGCCATTCCCCAAAATTTCAACTGCAGTAGACAACGTAGCCTCTGCAGAGATGACCACAAAGGGGTCCTTGATCCCCAGCTGTGATACAAACTTCACAGGCACCTCGCGGCCTGCTCGAGCGAGCTCCACATTCATGCTCACTTCGTCTGATTTCTGAATTGGTTCAATATGGCCCAGGACGAGCAATAAATAAGCATTCAAGTCAGCGTAATCAAAAGTGTGTGACACAGCCGACACACCACTGGCGGAGACAGTTTTGATGGGCAGAGACGTGAATTGATGCTTATCTAGAATCTCAAACGCCTTCTCCACCGAAGTCTCTGCCTCCACAAATACCAATTTTTCCTTCTGCACTAGCTCCGAAAGAGGGACATCATACCATTCTCTGCTGCCACCAATTGCGCTTGTCGTAGAGTCGTCGTCGCTGGCCTTGCTTGCGCTGCTGGTTCGTCTCGAATGGGTTGATCCATGGCTATTTGGAAATACCGCAGTATTGATCGGAGGAGGCGTACTAAGCAAATCGGCAATTGAGCTCTGTCTCTGATGTGCGTTTGGTGAACTTCCAGTGGAAGTTGGGCTCGAAGGCGACACGGGCGCTAGCAATTCCCCTCGTCTGGACGACAAGCTGGCCGTCGAAGGGCTCGGGCTTGGACTAGGAGATTGCTGCTTGGTCTGCTCCGAAGACATTTATTCCAGAATAAATCTTGAAAGATCTTGCGCTAAGATATCGAGCTATAAAACGTACAAGTTCCAGCTCACTAGAGACCCTGTCTCTGGACTTGGATAAATTGGTAGAAAAATGAAGTATTCTCTTTCGTTGCCTAATCCGTGATGCAACTAGTTGTTGTGATTTGACAAGGTTTTTATGGCCGTTTCAAACTAACTGCGCACCACCAGGACAAAACGGCTGAAAACGCCAGCATCATGTGACGCGCCCAGCTCAGCTCTCGCGGATTCAGGCGCCCCGCAACCATTATTCAAATTTAGTTATTAATTATATACATTATTATTATATCTGATTAGTATCAGCTAGGAGTTCTTTCGGGCAAGAAGCTTCTTGTACCGATCCGAGCGGATTTCCCGTTGTTTCTGCGCGTAGGATTCAGTGTCCCTGTACTTTGTTCTGAGAAGCTCATCCCAGTGAATGAAGAATGGCTGACTGAAGTTTGTCTTGATGCCAAATGACTGGTGGTGGATATCATGAAAGACTGCATTGTTTGGGAATAGCAGCTGGAAGGGATCATACGGCAGTTCGTAACCACAGTGGTCGTCAACGGTCTTCATCGTGGAAAACGTGTAGAAGATTATCGACTCTCTTGCACTCATGCCCGTTATTAAATATGAGATTCCCGCCCCCAAAGTGTCCAGCAGGAACCCCTCAGCAAGACTGTTGTATAAAGCCCCGAATGCATATGGAACATAGAGTCTGTGGTGGACCGAATGGAAGTTTCTGTATAGAAACTTGTTCGTGTGCATGAGCCGATGCAGGGTATACTGCCAAGTGTCCATAATGAAAAACCCCATAAATATCTTCGCGGCAGGAATGACCCCGTAGTAGATGGCCCATGCAGCCTCGCGAGGCACAGACAGATTTCGCTGCAGCTTCCACAGCTCAAGCTCCTCGAAGCCTGTATACTGGGGCGGCTCAAACCGGTTCATAAGAAGACCCACGCCAGTCTGGATGCTATGTTGGAGCAGAACCGCTCGCAAAACCTCCAACATGGTGCACTTGTTTCTGCTTGCGATCTCTTCCGAGGGATGGATCCGATATCTCTCAAACAGCTCATAATAGTCAATAAGAAAGAAAATCATGCTGAATCCCCAGTAGGCAAACACCGGTAATGCCAGCGCAAGGTTTTCATCTGATATCCATGATAAAAGAGGCTCCCGTAAGACCTGCTTCGCCAAAGGTGGCGTGTCCGATAGTGTATAGTTCATCGTCGTCACTTGTGAGCCAACAAAAAACCCCTTTGAGAAGGAGAGAAATAGATCTCTCTTTAAACGAACTCCCGATCTCTTGCTAGCGAAAAGCCAAAACCTTAAATATCAAGTAATCTCCCCCCTTGTTTTGCAAAAAAAATATGCTAATTCCTTTCGTTAGAGTTTCGCGCGCGATGTTAGTTGTCTGGGTCCCAAAACAAATAAAAGAGCCTTTTGGTCCTCAATATGGGGGGGTGCCGCTCTCGAACAACCTCCAGGCCCCTCCCTCCATTCTGGATATACTGAAATAGGCGTAGCATAGCCCTTTTTCTGGCACTAGTTGCAATGTAGATGCAATATGATTAAAATTCCTCAATTCCAGATACAGGCATGTTTGCTTCACCTCTGCTTTTCAAGAATATCTTCAAAAAGAGGAATTAAAGACGATCACGTGACATTCACGTGATTGGTGCCCTGGGACAAAAACTCACCCGGCAGCGAATGGCTCCAAAGCTTTTCGGCAGAGCACCAGTTCCACTAGAAACTGTGAGCGCGCGCTGCTGCGTTGGAGTTTGAAATTTTCCATTAGACCTAACTTCGAATCCAATATCAACAACGGATAGATAATGGGGTACATTACATCCAAGCCTGGAGCATTTCGACATGCTCAATGGCTCTGGAAGCATCGATATGGACCCCAGGTGTTTGTATTCCGAAATCTGGAGTCGGGGCAGGTGTTATATACTCAGACGCCGTTCCCGCAGCAGTATAATATTGAGGATTTCTTCCGGTTTGGAGGTAAGGAGAACAGGGTACCGAAAACTAGACGTGATATATGGAGGCCGATGGCGGTGGCGGAATTGCCTACCTATTCCGAGGCTGTGAAATTCTACAAAAACCTGGTCTACCTACGATTCCTCAGAGATCGAACTGAAAAGCAACAGGCGAAGGACTGGCGGAAAAAGGACGAACTAGGCCAGGTTTGGAGTTACCAGAACTTCAAGCCGACATATTCCCAGGAATCTGTTGCTGATCTTGCCAGTGCGGTTGAGGCTGCTGGAGCTGATACAAAGATATACTGGGAGAATCACTGGAGACGGGGAGACGACGAGCATTGGAAGGGACTGCAGGTAGAGCATATCGAGTTGCCGCGGTTCAATCCTCGAGAAGGATTTGTTGTTTTGCGTCGGCTAGCTAATAAGGGCTGGGAAACTGCAGAGGAGCATAGAAAAGTCCTTCGAACTCAGAAGCAGGCTGCTCTGATTGAGCAAGCAGAGAAGCTGAAGAAAGACGCTGAAGAGGCTGGTGTGACAGTCAGGGCCCTGATAGGACGACGCAGGAAGATCGCCAGGGAGCCGTTGCTGTTCAAGCGCAGAGTTCAGGGTCTTGTGGGCCGTATGGTCAGTGAAATGAGGCAGCTGCCGGAGAATATCACCAAACAGAAAGACACCATTGAACTCGTCAAGCAGGAGGTTCAAAAGTCGAAGGAGGCCCGCCAGAAAGCTGTCAGTGCTCAGAACAAGATGAAAACAAAGGAAAAGTATGGTGTTATGGTCAAACGATTGAACAGGCTGGAGCGATCTCATATGGCTAGAATCATGGAGGCCAGAACTGAGCAGAACAAGAAGATCAAGGGAATGATGAAGGAGCTCAAGGCCAAGGCTATTGCTAAAATTCAAGCAAAAAGCTCGCAGGGTCGGCGTGGGGAACAATCCCATCCCGACTCAGAGTCCAAGTAAATAGAATTCTGTACATATAATGTTAACTTGAACTTTTGAAATTCAAATCATGGGACTTGGATTTAATTCGCAGCTTTGAAAATAGCATTGTAACTCATGATAATTAGCATCCAGTGTCTGTGCTAGCTCCCACAGTTATTCCAGCTACTCAAACTTCTCTGATTGAAGCCTTATATAATCATCAAGTTGAATAAGTAGCGGAGCACAAAAAAAATTAAGCTACAATACCATCTGTTCGCATGTGATCTCTCACCATGCTACTAGGTATGGCTCTCATGCGCTTGACTAGGATTGATCGGACGGGAAATCGTACTGTCGCATGGATGTGGCCGTAGCTGTCAATGTGGATCTGCAGAGATCCTTTCTGCGGCAAACCCAGGTTAGGTTATGGCTAGATATGGAAGTGTCCCGTATATGTTTGATCTGCAAGTCATCATGCACGACGGTTACCGACTAATTCTGCCAGCTTTCATACTAAGCCTGGAAGGGTCTTTCATTCTATAGGCCTCTGAGCCTATAGCATTTCTAAGACTAGTTCTGGATTTCGTTCATTTAGAGCTAGGTGAGAGAACGATTTTGGCCTGATCAAAGGTATTAATTGCTTTCTTCCGGGATATGGCTGGCATCCAGGGCCATGTAACAAGAGTTGACGCATTCCGTAGCCCACCACTTAGAAATCCTCTCGCGTATATGCAGGAAGCAAAAATTCTAGTTGTAGAAATCCAATTGGCTACGCGTACGCGTTTACTATTTGGGCAAACTTAGTTTCAAGGAACGAAGGTAAAGCTTACTCCAATTCAAAAGACTAGGAAATAAACTGTGAATAATAAATTAAAAGTCATCTCTGTGCAACCGGTCTGAGAGCAGATCAAAAAAAAAATAAGCTACAACACCATCTGTTCGCATGTGATCTCTCACCATGCTACTAGGTATGGCTCTCATGCGCTTGACTATGATTGATCGGACGGGAAATCGTATTCTCGCATGGATGTGGCCGTAGCTGATATTTCACGTATAAAACATACTTTTCAGTCAGGGTGTGCAGGTTAGGTTAGCACTGATTTAGGAAGTGATCTTTATGCGATTGATCTGCATTGCATGATGCATACGACAACTCTATTTTTGACATATGTTTGGAGGGGTAGTTCAATTTTTATTTCAATGTACACACAATATTTTCTGTATCTAAACTCGTAATTCTGATTGTGGCTTACGCTTCCTGCCCTTTGCAGTGGCATCAAATGCAATTGCCTTTTTGAAATCCCTGCCAATGTTATCAAGATCTTTAACCTTGTATATACGCACAATCCAGTTCTCACTGGTGAAGGCCTCCTCGACTGTGTTGAGGGTCGGGTTCCTCGTGATCTGTTGGTTGCGCACTCTATCCGTAGCCTTTCCTTGACCGAACGCTTCGGCAAATCTGTAATAGCTCATCTTATACATTAAGCTATTTCGCATAGCATCTGTGGCTTCGTCATCAACCCGATACTCTCCCTTGGAGGTGAAGAATTCCCGCTCCTTGACTTCCTCGGGCCATATTCCCTCTGCAATACGCACCATCCATAGGAACTTGTTTATATCGTCACCGCTGTATCCCAAGAATCCACCAAATATAATCAGGATGTAGTCTACATCGTGTTGGCGCAAGATAGGGTACGACACCTCTTCAGGTGAACTCATGGCCTTGCCAACAGTGGCAATGTGGGTATTGTTCCAAGTATTATTATCAACCAGAGTAGTACGGTCAGCCATACCTCCAATCTGGTATCCGTAGTCCCACCAGCTCATGATCTTGGCGTCTTCCGGAGTATTCATACGGAGCCAATAATATGCTTCTCTGAAATCGTCAATAAGGAACTGGGATCCATCGGGTAAATTTGATGCAAGCACAACTGATGGCGAAGAGTAGGCATTCGATGTAACCCATGTACAATGCTGTACAAATAGGAATAGATAACCAGTGAATGTCAGGATTATGACAAACTTGGACGTCAAAGTCTTGATTGGGGATGTTTTCTTGAGCTTTTCGAAAAAGCCTATCTGCTGGTCCTGCTCAGTCACAGTCTCAGAGCTCTCTTCAACACCTTCACTACTCTTCTTTCCAGCAGCTAGTTCGCCATCATCTTCTTGCTCGATTTCCTGAGCAAAGTCTGAATAGACATCAAACAAGCTCGACAAAGCGATACCAGCAGCCACACACACGATTGGAGTCAGTGTCAGCATCAGTCGGACCATTACACCAGCAAAGTAACTAGCAAGCATTCCATATACCACGATAAACACATGCTCATCACGAAGCTCTTGGATAACCAAGTACACACCAACAGGGAACATCCAGATCAGCATATACGTATCAAAGAAAAAGGCCGGCCATGCAGTAGGCTGGTGCTCAGATACTGAAGCAATAATTGGAATATGAATCTTTGCATACCCAGTATCCCACAGAGAGTAGAATCGACCTGTCCAAGGAGCAATGACTCCTGCATAAGTCAATCCGACTAGTGCGGCAAAACTGAGAACCAAAACGGAAGCGACGCCTGCAACTACCACAGTCTTGAATTGCTTTGAAGGTACCTGAGATCGGACATAGTCTGCGAAAGCCACCAATTGAAGCAGGCCGAATACACCAAAGGCACTCATGTGCTCACTGGACCGAATAGGCAAGAATCCAACAAACGGAATCTGCATTGATGCCAAAGTGCCAAGTGCATACCATGAACAGTAAGCCACGTAGACCCTGCTGTGATACCGACCCATACAAAGCAGTACAAACACATGCAGAGGAATCATGTTCGTGATGAAGACGTAACCACCCCACGCAGCAACCATGTAGAAATAGGTGAGTGCCGTCAATGCACCCCAGAAAGCAGATCCGAGCTTGAGGGCTTTGATCCATAAGTAGAAGGTGACCATCAGCAGGGTGATTGCAATTGCTTCGTTGTCATAAGAGCCCGCAACTGAACGCGAGATGTATCCCGGAGCAATTCCAATAAAAATTGCCGATAGCAAACCAGCAGTCTCATCCTTCATCTCCTTCGTGAATAGATAAGTTGCAAACGCAGTCAGTCCCGAGAACGCAGGCGCAAGCAAGACACAGATATTACGAATGTCCACTGGCAGAGACAATTTACGCAGAACAGTGTGAATAATGTTACTCGTAACCATTAATCCAGGATAGAGTGTTCCACCAGTAACACGGCCCAGTGGATACCAAGTCCTATCATCAAACCAGTTCAGGAACTTGTAGAACCCATTGTCGACAAGATATCTCGATGCTCTATAGTTGAACCACGGATCAAACTCATGAATGATACTTTCAAACCGAATCACCGAGAACAATCGCGACGAAATTGATGCCCCGGCAATTGTGATTAGAATCACAATCTTGAGCAGTAACAGGATAGTATCCAGCAACTGCGTGCTGATCTTGCCTTTTATTAGGGCCATCTTATATGATATTCTTGACCCCTACAAAGTATATGCGTCGTTTTGTGTGGAAGTACGTGTTAACTTTTCCCCCATTGAACCCGCACTCCACTGTAAGTACTCCCATTACCATCGTGACAAGAGCATGCCGCTGGAGACTTTCAGTTTAGAACTGGTCGACGAGTATGGTCCGGCGAGTTACGAGCAGTTGCTGGAATATATAGTACGGTCAGAAGCTTACATTCAGCAATTGGATAACGGCAGGGAGAGTGTGTATCTGAAATCCATCTACTACTCGTTCTACTTATGGCTACTACAGTTGTACTCTCGACGTGGGGACATCACTAATTTATTGACAAAAATCACCCCAAAGACAAAGGCTGGCAAGTCGGAAGTTATAAGAAAGTCAATTGATGGGGTCAGGGCGCTGCAATACCTGAATTTTTCGTATATATATGACTCGATTCTGCGATATCAGTGGGGAGAGGTCTGTACGAGCTTGGAAGCGCTGGTCGTCTATGTCCTAACTACTTTTCAGAGGACAGTCTTTGATCGTATTCTCACTAGCTTCGTCGAGATACCGATCGAGGATCTAAGACGATACCTAGGCATATCAGAGAGATTAAGCTCTGACTTGGTTCTAGCCGAAGTTACTAAGCTGAGCCCTAGTGGTCTTGATCCTTGGCAACTAAGTGCAGAGGCACCAGGCATTGTCATAGTGCCTGCAATACCTGTGGCAAAACTCGCACAGTCTAGTGTTGACGAGGAGAAACTCAAGATAGAAAGGCTAAATGGCCTAGTTAAACTCGCAGCATACCTAGAGCAGGAATCGTTTCTAACATCAGTCTAATAATATAAATAAATCTAAAAAAATAATAAATAAATAAGAACAAAATATGCCAAAATACGGTAGCCTCAATCAAACTTGCTGTCGATGAGGCCTTCTTCGTCGTATATCGAAGATGAGAGTGCATCCTGGGCTCTGAACTTATGCGCGATCCACAGAAAGATCATCGATAGGAGTGATACAATAAAGATGATGGTGTCTGACCAGGTTTCCAAAACCTTGACATCGAGCGGAGCACCCAGAGCTGCAGTGATGGCCGATGACATATCCTTAGGTAAGTTGCTTCTCAGCAACAGAGAAGTAGCAACGACATAAGTGCCAAATACCTGGCATACCAAAAGTCCGGTCAACGGAGAGCTTGTTGTAGTGGATGACCGATGGGACACAAGCCATGGAAATGCTTTGACAAGTGTGTTAAAGGTGGTTAGTACGCTGGAAATTGACGCAGCGAATAAAAGACCACTGAGAATAAACCCCAGCTGACGAGTCCATGCATCCAAATCATATTTTGGATATGCCCACTGAGCCAAATGAGCCAGTGTTATTACCAACGCATCCGAGGAAGAGTGGAACCTAAGCCTCTGTCTCAGAAATGGGTTGCGAATGATGAGAATAATTAGCAATCGGTAAATGCAATAGATTGCAAACGCGAAGTAGATCTTTGAGTTGAGCCTTCCCAGCAGGGTCTCGCTATCGATTTGGAACTTGAAGCGACCTTTGGCAGTCTCCAAATCACGGTCCAGATCCGATTTCATATTCGTAAGTGCGCCCAATTCCATTTCAAGAGTTTTACGTTCCGACATCAAGTCGTCCCCGCGGAACTGCGACACTACTTTCATCATTATATTGGTGCTTGACATGCTGTTTCTGTCTTTGATTTTCTGCTTGGCCACTGCCAGTGCGTTTCGCTTTCCGGCCATTAAATCTCCTGTGGTGTCGACTGCACGCTGCAGTCGGTCGATATCCATTTCGGTGACTGGTTTCGTCTTTGAGATGAACACAGTATAGGGCGCGCTCACTGTGCCAAATCCAGTCAAAACTCCCATTGCCGTGATTCCTATCAACCCTATCCGCGACAGAGCCAGCTCATTGAATGATCCCGTCCCGTTGCTGCCCGTACTCTCAGAAGATGTAGTCTTTAGAATCGACGAGGCTGCCGCAGTCGCAAACGGCAACAGCGAGCCCACCCGGTAAAACAGGAACAGGTATACAGAAAAAATCCCCGCAATAAGCGTGTATCGCACCCTCGCGTGGCCTCGATACGAGCCCAGCAGCAGCGTGAGCTCTGCAAGCGGGATAGCCACCACCAATAGCCCCACCAGCACGCTTGTCGATACTTTCCAGATGATATACCTAGCGTCCGAATTGATCCAGTCGCCGATCTCGCACAGAACAAGCTCCACAATCACCACCGAGCATGCCACGGTTGTGTTGAATATGATCTCCAGCCAAAGCCCTCCAGTGAGGATCACCTGCTTCTTTGCTGCTGATGCTGTTGAGGTCGACGACACCAGATACCCAAACAAGAACCTATGCGACCATAGTCCTACCAACACGGCCGTGGCAACAAACGGCAATGACTGTAGTAGTACGCCTATCATCACTCCAGCCCCCATATCCTGATGTTGTTGATGTAGTTCTTGTTGTTATTATTGTGCTTCTTACTTGATTCTTACTATTGGGGGGGGGTCCTAACTCAAAGTCCACTTGGGCCGCAAAGCAAACCACCACCCGCGCTGCTGTGAGTGGTGGTAGTGACGCGGGCGCTTAAAATAGACATAAATATACAATCAATCCATCACATATCATCACCCTAGAACTGCCATCTAGACTGGTCCCTATACCGTCACTAAAATACCCTCCAGAAGCGCCTCTGAAATCCAGGTCTTGCCCCCTGTGAAGCTTGTCGAACCAGTTAGCTCTGCACGGACTGCCCCCCTGGCGTTTTCAAAGCGCGACCCGATCTCGCTTTCCCGGGCGTCTGGCTCGCCCCTTACTCCCAAAAAGCTTTGAACCCAAGGTCTCAACTACTCTTTTAACCTTAACTTCCTTTACTACCCCTTTTGATTAAACAACAATCAGAAACCACGACCGCAGATTATTAGGAGTTTGTTTTATTTTCCATCTATTTAAAGGGATAGTCTGTTCTTGGAGGAAACAACTACAGCATTTTTCCTGCAGCTGGGTTTCGCGCCGTCTTTTTTTTTCAGTGTATTTTTCCTAGAAGGCAGCAGGTGCTCCTCCGTGTGCGGTTCCCGTCTATATACGTGGCCAGCGCTTAATCAACAACTGTACTCGTTGGATACAGAGGGCCTCCAGGTGCAGGGGATTCTAAGCGGTATCTTTGGTGGTGTTGATTAGGAGAGGAAGGATGTCTCTAACTAGAAGCCAACCGTTCCATCAACGGCGCCAGCACTTCCCGGGGTATCTGGAGTCTCAGGCCACGGCGCCGGCAGCGTTTTCGTCCAATAACCCTTTCAGGTCTTCTTCTGTAGGGTCGGCGTCCTCCTGGGGTACGTCTTCGCCGTTTGAGGATGGAGATGAAAGAGCTGTGGTGAATTCAAGGGATCACAGGTCTGCTAGCGAGAGCTCCCAGGGAGGCATTGCTAATCCGAGGCCGACCGTGCCTATCCGTGTCAACAACTATAGTTTGTCTGATCAGGACTTGGTACGAAGCTCGCAGTACTCTAGAGACTCGGTGTATAGTACTGCTGCTGCACGGAGTCCTCAGAAAACACAGTCGCCGGCTCCGGTTAATCCAGGATTTGAAACGTAAGTGAACTATGCTAATTATTATTAATCTCTAGAGGAGGATGATGCGATGCTCTGGAGGATTTATTCTTATTATTTTCTGCTTGGTGTTTACTACTATTTCTCTCTCGTTCTGACACTTCAAATGGGATGCCAATTTAAAATATGCCTGCATTCTTCAGTGGCTATTTTGGATTTTAGTGTTTATTGTTGTTATGTCTCAGGGTCAAATGTCAATCAAGGGGCGCGAGCTTAATGTGGCCACACGACATCTCAGTAGACTACTATGTTACTAAATGCGGAACACACACACACAACAGAAGAGAGAGAAAAGAAACAGAAAGCAAACGTGGATAAAAATAAACCACAGAGCGCATTAAGCCTTAATACAGATGGAGGAAAATATACTAACGCCATGTTGTAGTCGAAGATACAATACTTCAAATATAGACACGGCATACCGCAAGTCGACTAACCCTTTTCTGGAGGACGCATCGACAACGTCTTCGCCGCCGAGGAGAAGCTCCGAGACATCATCTTCGGGCACTGTTGTGGCGCCTCAACGACCTTCGGGCAGCACGAAACCAGGCAAGGAATCTTTTGGCGCTGTTCGAGTTCGCGCTAGACGGTCCAACTCGGATTCTTCGCTGATGGATCCTCCAGCCGTTCGCAGCAATGGAAGCCACCGAAGTGGTGCCGATCACCATCCACCGCAGCAACAGCAGCACCGTCATCGTCACCGAGATCGAGAGCGTGACCGGGAGCGCGAGCGGGAACGCGAGCGGGAGCGAGCTGGCGAGTCGAGCCACCACCGCAGTGGTAAGACTAAGGAAGAGAAGAGCTCGCGATCGTCTCGTAAGGGCCGAAAGGGTGCACCACTAGACGTTATTGACAAGTTGGACGTGACGGGGCTGTTTGGGCCAGGGTCATTTCACCATGACGGGCCGTTTGATGCATGCAACCCTCATCGAAATAAAAATACTCATCGTGCACCTGTGATGGCTTTCCCAGCGGATGGTGCCAACAATAGTATTTCTGGCGTCGATCCTCTTCGTGATCGCTACGCAACGGAAAATAGCATTTTGGGCCGTGGGGCTGAGGAGGCGTACCTGGATTTCAGTCAAACTGGTGCTCGGGGTCGGTTCAGGCGTGCAGAGGCCGCTGCAGCTGCAGCTGAGCAGCGAAAGCTGCAGAACGGTGAGGGCAACGGTGGTATCGATGGTCTGACCAAGTCGACGACGGTGCGGTCATTCAACCCCACTGTGAACGAGACTCCAGTCCATGGCAATACCACAATGGGTCTGGGGAGTTCCACATTCCTAGACGGCACGCCGGCGTCCCGTGAGGCCATCAACAAGTCGTCTGAAGAGGGTGCCAGTGGGCTGGGCCGCAAAAAGTCTCTTGTGCAGAAACTGCGTGGAGCAGGATCGTCTCGTCCTACCCCGCCTATTCGCACTTTGTCTAATAACAGCGGCAATGACAGCAAAGCTGATTTGACTGTAATCTCCAGGACCAGCTCCAATCCTGTACATTCTCCTACGAGTCGCACGGCCGCTGGTGAGGTTGGTAGCTGGTCTCCAACCAAGAAGGATGGGCCTAGTATCCGAATCTCAGAGGTGTCTGGAGCCAATAACGGGTCATCTTCTTCATCGAGTAATGGGCTATTGCGACGAGTAAAGAGCTTGAAAGTTGGCTCTAAGCGAAGAGGGTCTTAAGAGTATATATATTCAATTACTTCTCATATATTTTTGTTTTAATTTCCGTACAACAGCATTTACGCTTGATAGATGTTATGAAAAAAGTGTAAAAGTCATCACTAGGCATTTTGGGTGGGAGTGAAAGTGAGTGGATCGCGAAGTGAAAAATATCGACATCAACGACCAATACCATCATGCTTGCACGCCGGGCTATCCGAACCAGTCTGAGCCATATACGGCAGCTCCATACTGTTCCTGATATGCCTCATCTGGACCGTAGCGTGGGTATCCCTGGATTGTACACTCCTGAAGGTCTGGATGTCGCATGGTACCAGTACCAGCAGTACTTGGTCGACGAACTCAACAATTATACAGCAGATACCTCATTTTCAGACAGGACGCCGTACGAACTGGTTAGTAACCCAATGGTCACTGGTCCTGTAAGATATTTTGCCTCGCAGGCCTACAACAATCACTTCTTCTTCAGCTCGCTGCTACCCAGGTCGGTCAACCCTGCAGCCTATGTAGGTCCTCCACTCGACAAGAAGTTCCCACCAGTTGACATATCTACCGAGGTAAAGAATTTACCATACCGGAATGTCGCTGTAGAGGGTGTCGAAGGTGAACAGCAGCAGCAGCATGTTCAGCAGCCAGGAGACGAGGCCAAGGCACACTTGGCATCGGCCATTAACGACTCTTTCGACTCCGTTCTGGCATTCCGTGAGCTTCTAATCAACCGAGCAGACGCAATTTTCGGTAATGGACATATCTGGCTGCTGTCAAAGCCTGGTAGCAGCGTGATGGGCCAATCAATGCTAAATGTCCTCAACACATATAGCTGGGGGACTCCATTTGCCCATGAAGATCCCTCCTACAATGCCTCTGGACGAAATGATAGCAATGGCAGAATAAAGTTCACAGCTACCAGTACTACTGCCGTCCGTGACCTGACACCTCTGCTCTCAATCTCTACTTGGCAGCATGCTTATCTGACCGATTACGGCGTTGCAGGAAGGCGACAATACTTGGTTAATGCATTTGACTGCATCGATTGGGAACAAGTTATTCGACGATTCCCTGCTCTATACCCTCAAAGGCTATCATCTTTTGGTGCTGGGTTTAATTTTACATGAAAGCTAATGCTGATCCAATCTTAGCCAAATACAAAAAAAAGCCTAACAAAAACGCGAATTTGTACATATTGACAAAAAAAATATAGAAATAAAATATAACATATTCTTATTTTAAATTTTTGCCCCGTACCGGCAAGGATCGAATATGAAACTGGAAAATAGTAGGAGTCGACTAGAGGACAGGCTTAACAAATCAGCATGCAGTCCCGATGAAGTTGCTTTCCTTATAGAGAAGATTGAATCAATTACACTTGACGAGGCCCAGGATATCCTGGGACTCGCAATTGAACACCATTCAGAAGATCCAAACTTTCCTATCGAGATAAAGCAGCTTCTGAAGACCAGTAATGATGAAGACGGAGTCAACGAAGAGAACATCAAAATTGAGGCCGTGCTACTGGCCTATCATTCACCATACCCAGAAGTCAGAGCAGTCACTTCTGTGTTGGATGACCCTGAGACTCCTGTCGAGACTGTGCGTGCCTATACACTAGGGCTGCTGTGGGTTATTGTCGGCACAGGTATTAACCAGTTCTTCACAACTCGACAGCCGTCAATTGGGGTATCAGCACCACTGTTGCAGATTCTCATCTACCCATGCGGTAGGCTGTGGCAGTGGGCCTTGCCGGACTGGCGTTTTACAGTTTTCGAGACCCGGCACTCGCTTAACCCAGGTCCTTGGAATCAAAAGGAACAGATGTTGGCAACAATCATGTTCAATATCACTCTGGGACTGCCGTACGTAAACTCACAGATCTTTGTTCAGAAACTGCCCATGTTTTATAACAACAAGTGGGCAAGTACCGGGTACCAATTCACACTGATTCTGTCTACACAGTTTCTCGGGTTTGGGATTGCAGGTCTGATGCGCAGGATACTTGTGTACCCTGTCGATTGTATCTGGATGGGTAACTTGCCGACCCTAGCTCTAAACAGAGCACTCCTGCAGCGTGAAAGGACAAAGAAAACAGTCAATGGCTGGTCAATCTCGCGGTACCGGTTTTTCTGCTATGTGTTTGCTGCAAGTTTTGTATATTTCTGGTTTCCAGACTTTATATTTGAAGCACTGTCCAACTTTAATTGGCTTACATGGATAAGCCCAGGAAGCTTCAACTTGAGTGTCGTTACTGGCATGTATGGCTTAGGCATCAACCCGTTGCCAACATTTGATTGGAATATTATTAATTCGAATGCCGCGCTCGTGACACCTTTTTTTTCGTATGCTAATCTCATGGTGGGCTCTTTCCTCACAGGTGCTATCCTGATCCCGGCCCTCTACTGGCAAAACAAGTCGTGGACTGCTTTTCTACCCATTAATTCTAATCGTTTGTTCACAAACACTGGCAGGCGATTTGAGGTATCCAAGATCCTTACCCGCGGCAAGCTCGACGTGGTCAAGTACCAGCAGTACTCACCGCCATTTTATACTGCTGCAAACTTGGTAGGCTATGGGGCATTTTTCGCCTACTACCCCGCGTCTGTAGTGTACTCTATTCTGTACCATCGCAAAGTGGTAATCAACGGTCTACGCCAAACATACCAAGCAATGCGAAATAGATGTTCCAGAAGCCCTCCAGGCAGTTCATCTGGCAGCAGCAAGTATCGGGGTTTCAATGACGCCCAGTGTCGGCTCATGGCTCAGTATAAGGAGACGCCCAACTGGTGGTACCTTGTAGTCCTTGCATTGGCGCTAGTGTTGGGTATTGTATGCGTACGAGTCTATCCCACAGAGACGCCTGTGTGGGGCATATTCATGTCTCTGGCATTTGGGGTTGTATTTCTGCTGCCTATAGGTCTCATGGAAGCTGTGACCAATATGAGCGTTGGCCTCAATGTGCTGACAGAACTAATTGCCGGCTACGCACTCCCAGGCAATGGAACTGCACTCATGATCATCAAGGCCTTTGGATACAATACAAATGCACAAGCGCTGCACTTCATATCCGACCTGAAGCTCGGACACTACGCGCACATATCGCCGCGCGCAGTATTCAAGGCCCAGGTCTTGGCCACACTGGTGTCGTGTGTCATCACTATCGGCGTTGCAAATTGGCAGATTGCAAACTTTAAAGGTATCTGCACCGCGAACCAGCATGAGAAGTTCACCTGCCCCAGCGAGACGACTTACTTCAGTGCCAGTGTATTCTGGGGTGTAATTGGCCCTAAGCGAGTATTTGGCAAAGGTGGACTTTATCCTGCACTCAGATACGGTTTCCTTCTGGGCTGCTTTATTCCAATCCCGTTCTATCTATTGGAAAAGAGATTCCCTTCCAATGAGCTCATTAAGCATATCCATCCACTGGTGATTCTCGGAGGAATGCTCACTTATGCACCGTATTCAATCGCTTACTATACTGTGGGCTTCTATCTGTCATACATTTCTCACCGAGTCGTACGTGTCAAATGGCCCCAATGGTGGGAGCGCTACAATTATATTCTGTCGTGCTCTCTCGATAGCGGCGTCGCTTTCAGCGCTGTGATCATCTTCTTCGCCGTGCAGTACAAGTCTGCCAGCCTCGTGTGGTGGGGCAACACAGTGTCGAGTCAGGGATACGACGGGGGGCAGGCATACCAGGCGCTCATTCCAATCAAGAACCCTAACAACTACTTTGGTCCACGCCGAGGCCAATATCCTTGAGCCATCTGTCAAAACGACAGTCTAACATGTCAAGGCGTAATATGCTGGCGGCTAAATATGCCCTTATCAGCAATTTTCACGTGAGATTGTTTCAACGGGGGTGGTGCGGCGCCAAATTTTTTTTTCTGCCATATTCGTTCATTATATAATTGTTTAGTACCACCCTTCTTCATTCTAGTGAGTTTGTGCATACTGGTAGTTCTAGATGGATGATATAGAAAAGGAGAAATATGAGGCTAATGAGGTGACGGTGCCATTGACGTGGCGAGACAAGATTCTCGGTAGTGAAGGAGAGGTTGTACATAAATCGCTGAAGTCGAGGCACATCACCTTCATTGCGCTAGGGGGCACAATAGGCACAGGAGTATTTTTATCAATGGGCGGTGCAGTTGCTGACACTGGTCCTGGAGGAGCTCTTGTGACGTACATGGTCATGGCTGTGTTTGTATTTGCGGTTGTGGTGTGTTTGTGCGAGATGGCAGCATACATCCCTAATTCAGGTGCATTCTCACACTATGGTGGGCGTTTTGTAGATGACAGCTTCGGGTTTGCACTGGGTATCAACTACTACCTTCAGTGGGCATTCTCAATCCCCAGTGAATTGACTGCTGCAGAGATTATTATTGCGTTTTGGTTGCCAGACGTACCCAGCTGGATATGGGGGATCGTGATCATTATCCCCATGTTTGCGATAAATATGATTCATGTCAAGGCGTACGGCGAGGTCGAGTACTGGTCCGCTCTCATCAAGGTTATTTTGATCATCTTTTTCATCATTGTCGGGCTCCTGTATGACTGGGGTGCAATTCCGCATGCTGAGGTTCCTAGTCCCGGACTAGATAATTGGCGGAACGGGCAAGCATTCATTGGCGGTTTCAGTGCGTTCTTCCAAAGTATTATCTATGCATTTTACTCATTTGGTGGTACTGAGCTAGTGGCATTGACGTCGGGGGAGACTGAAAAGCCGTGGAAATCAATCCCTCGCGCCGCCAAGACCACTGTGATTCGTATTCTGTTGTTTATGATTCTCACTATTTTCGTGATTGGTCTGTGTATTAATGCAAATGACCCGTCGCTGTTGACCGCCACGTATGATTCAGATGTGACTGCATCCCCCATTACAGTCGTGTTTGAGCGCGCAGGATTTGGTGCTGCTAAACATGTCGTGAATGCAGTGCTTCTGACTGCAGTCCTGTCTGCAACTAACTCGTGCTTCTATGCCTCATCGCGAATGCTCATGGGTATGGCCCATGCTGGGTACATGTTCCCAGTGTTTGGATGGGTTAATCGCCGTGGTGTACCAGTGCCAGCCATGCTCGTCACTTTTTGTATCGGCTGTCTCGTATTCCTCACGACAATCTGGGGCCAGGGTGCTGTTTTCACATGGTTCCTCAACATCACTGGTGCCTCGGCTATCCTAACGTGGATGTCAATTGGACTAATTTCTATCCGGTTCCGTAAGGCTATGAAGGCGCAGAATAGACCCGTGGCCGACCTGCCCTTCAAGCAGCTATGGTTCCCATTGCTGCCATATACGATCCTTATCATGGGATTATTCCTGCTCGCGGGTATGGGCTATGGTAGCATCAAGTCAGATCCCTTTAGTTGGAAGGATCCCTTTGGCACCTATCTTGGAGTAGGTGTCTTTGTCATCAGCTACATAGGCTGGAAGGCCGTGCACTGGAAGACAGATAGGTTGATCAGTTCCACCGAGGCAGACATGGATACAGGCCTAGTATGGCCCAGCGGCGAAGGATACGAGATCCTCGAGGCCGAAAAAGAACGAACCCGTCAAAAGTACCTTTCAAATAAGCACACGATCTGGGGCAAAATCAGATACCGCCTATACCAGGTGTATAGCATCTTCTAGCAAGTCTTAATAGTACATTTATTCTCTTTTGTTTTAGAATCTGTGTCGAATGTAAATTGTCGTAATTATCAGTAGCACTCCCACGCCTAATGAGCGGTATGTGAACGGCTCAATGAAGCCGTTCAGAATCTCGCCTAGTGTTTCAGCATTGACTCGTGACCGTGCGATCCCGTAAGGGTTCTGATCCATACAATTTTCCCATTCCAAACACTGTTGTTCGAGTGCTGGTGGCCGTGTCCCTGGTTGGCACTCGTTTGAGATATACTCCCGTGTGCATTGAGCAATCTCATTAAGACGCTCACTACTATACCCGTCCAGTTTACGGTCGACGTCATGCCAGAATGTGGTCAAGACTGACGCTAGTAAATATAGTCCCACACATCCTATTGAAAGAACCAGCACAAGTTTGACATGTCCATAACTGTGCCCATTGCTTGGTGGAGGCATAAAGACTAGTGGCTGCCCATTCCAAGGCCGGGCTGCCTGGTCGTTCGTCTCTCTAGGTTGTAGCTCTGTCTGCTTGGCAATCTGTGGTTCCGGTGATGCTGGTTCGGACGACGCGGACATTGTTGGCACTTTGACCAGTTCATTGTTCGTATGCTTCATATGCTCAGCCGGCCTTTCTACCTGTGATTTCACTCGCTCCACAGGAAGAATCTCGTCAATCTCCATGGGCTCAGCTTCAGGTTCCGAATCAGGCCCAGGGGCATCAGTCATTGACACATCCTCTTCCAGCGGACGATAATGTCGCACAGAGTTTAGTTCATTCCGAAGAGACTCCACACCAAACAGATCATCCTGACCATTATCAACGTGTCTGTTTATCGAGTCTAGTATTTCATTCACATTAAATGAATCCGTGGCTTGCATGGCGTTTCGTTAGCCCAGGTTGGTATATAATTTTTACTCCGCAGCCCATATTATGATCACTAACAGATCACCAGCACTCTGCGTCGACGGAAAAATGCAGATTGTGCGAACTGGGTCAAGAAATTACAATGCGAGACTTTCTCTGTGTCTGTCTCAGTCTACAAGGATTTAAGGATCACAAAGTAAAGCATTTTATTACAAGAGTGTTATTAGAGCACGAGACGTGGGCCATGGTACTTGAACGGAGGAGCACCAATAGAATAGGCAGAGACTTCCATATCGGCACGTAAAGGTAGTCCAGCAAGCGAGGCAGCATAGGTGGCTACTGAGTGAGCAATGAGCTTTGTGTTTAAGACCCAGGCCTCGTAATCTACATTACTGAGGTCATCACACAGCTGGTGGTAGCATGGATCATAGGCAATACCGGATTCTCCTCCAAACTGATCCGCCTCGTGGCTTGATTTGATACCCTCTGCACCAGTAGCAATACCACCACCGGGGATACCATTCTTAATGAAGGCGTCGTAGTCGCTGCGGCCATCAAATGGAATTAGCGTATAGTTTACGCCGTGATCAGTGTAATAATCGATATAGAGCTGCTTGAGTTCTTGCGAGCCGGCTGGATTATCGACATTATTTGCATCGTAGACCTGGTAGGCATAATTGGGCGACGCCATCATATCATAATCCATAAAGAGCCTGATTTTGGCCTTTTCGCTTGGGCTCAGCAATTCGACATAATTGTCAGACCCCAACAGACCCTCTTCCTCAGCAGCCCACCATGCAAATCGAACAGAGTTCTCAACCGAGTAGTTATTGGAGGACAGCGCGTTGGCCACTTCCAAAAGCGAAATTGTACCACTGCCATCGTCATTGATCCCGGGGCCTTCTTCGACAGAGTCTGAATGTGCACCAAGCATTACCACATTGTGTATATCGCCCGACAGCTTCGTCTCGGCAATTACATTCTGGGTCTCAATGAGAGTCACGTACGAGTCGACAAATACGGTTGCCTCGATGATCTTGTTTTCATTCAAGATCGCATCGACATACTGCTCGCCCAGGGCCTTGGTTGTGCCCAGAGTGGCGACCTGGTGGCCCAGCGGGGTACCCAGAGTGCCGTGGATAACCTCTGAGCTCTCTTCATTATCATAGACTAGAGCAGCTACCGCACCTGCCAGTCCTGCGAGCTCGGACTTGTCGCCGAAGGGACAGTCGCCTCTACGGATCAGCACCACTGAGCCACTCACCTCAGGGCCGTAATCAGATGGCGAACAGCCGTTGTTTCGAGATACAGACAGATTGCCTGTGACCGCTTCATGGTCAGGGGTAGGCGGCGTGAGGCTGAAGGGCACCACAGCATCTGTCCCCTGGACCACATCGTCAATTGTAACCTTGTACTGGTGAATCCCGCCGCTCACTGCACTGAAAGACTGGAGGCTGACGTCAAAGTACTCATGATCCAGTGAGTCCAGAATGTAATTGATTGTTGCACTGTGGCCGGGCGACCCAATGACTCGGGTAGGTCGGCCAAATTCATCTTCTGAATGCTCTGCAATAGCATAGAGGTCATTTGCTCGAGCCTCGAGACTTGACTTCTTAATATGTCCTTGAAGCTTCTCACTGGATACCGGTTTCTGGTGACTCAGCTGGAATGCCGCCTGCAAAGGATCTTGAACCGATAGTAGTAATTCACCAAGATCCGATCCTGCAATAGACAAGGCGCTTGCTGCCCCGGCCAATGCTAGGGAATACACAAGCTTCATAGTTTCAGACCCGTATTATGTCTCTCGTCTCTCCTCCCCTATGAAGTGTTGTTTGTTTTGGAGATTATGTTGTTAGGTGGGAACGGCTTCTTCCTCCTATTCGGCAAAAGAACGACGCTTATCTGTGCGCCGCACGCCGCCGCACGCCGCACAGCAGCAGCGATGGCTATTGCGTGCTACTGTGCTTGTCTGACACTAACACGGGAACTTCCTGCCTTCTGTAGAGCCGAAAAGATCACTTCTTATCCATACCATAGGAGCAGACAAATGAGCGACGTCAAGAAGATTCGTAAAAAGAGGGAAACAATCTCATGTTCAGGATGTCGCAAGAGGAAGTTGAAGGTGCGTTGAATTAAGGTTTCTCTCTATATGTATATATATTAATGAGTAGTGTGACCATGGGCATCCTTGTGGACAATGTGTTCGCCGAGGAATTGAAAGTGCATGTACTTTCGATTCGGGTAGTAGATGGAAGACTGAAGCCGTGACTTCGGATGAGAAGAGTATGCTTGTGAAGCGAGTCAAGCTCCTGGAAGAGCTCCTGGCTCAGCAGCTGCACCAGGACTCAGGTATCCCGTCGCCTGAGCAGTCGGTAAGTGGCGAGAGCCACAGCAGCATGCTCTCAGGTGGCAGTGGATGCCCCAGTAACAGTCATCTGGGTACAAAGGGGATTCTGTTCCATTCCAGTGCGGGTATTCAGTACCTCGGTCCATATTCATGGCATTCGACCTTGAAACAAGTCGACGTGGATGTAGAGGAACTGCTGCATAAGAGCGATACGTTCGAGCTGCTGCCACAGCCTCCCGAGCTCTTATTTGGACAGCAGGCCAGCTTGAGTGAGGGTGTGCCGCAGCGAGAACTGTGTGATATGCTTATTAACCGATATAAAAAAGTCGTCCATCCATTTATTCCCATTGTAAACCTGGAAGAGTTTAGTATTCAGTATGAGAATTTCTGGCAGACTTCAGTTTCTTATCCATTGACACAGGACTTTGGGTTTCTGGCCACTTTATTTGTCATGATGGCATTTGCTGCGCGGTCAACCTCTTCAGCGACCTCTTCGTCACCGTCAGCACCATCGTCGTCAGCTATGCAGGGAGACGACGAGGATGAATCGTGCGGGTACTTTCGCAGCAGAGCAGAACTGGCGCTCAACAAAGCTGGCATTCTCACCCGAGCGGAACTGCCAAGTTTCAGCGCACTCATGGTGTATATCCAGATGCAGTACGGAGATACCAAAGGCATGGCAACCGCATGGTCACTACTGGGAATGGCATGGTCAATAGCACGGCGACTAGGCTTACATCGGGACCCTGCAAAACTCACAATAACGGATGAAGAGGAATCAAGACTGAGGCGTCAGCTGGTGATGTACACATCCAGTCTGGAGCGGTTCTGCGCAATAGATATCGGCCAGCGATCAGGCATTATTGACGCACATATTGATAATGTCCACAACAGCGCATCAACGATATCGCTGTGTCAGTACACAGTAGCACGGTACAAGCTAGCACGGATCATGGCTCAGGTCACAGACGCAGTCTACTGCAGCGTTCGAGCGCCCAGTGAACAAACAATACAGAGTCTTGATCTCGAGCTAGACAATATCGCACACCACCAAATCCCCGAGGAGCTAAGACTCGACAGCGACACCATCGCGAACGAGCATGTCTCGAGTGAGATGCTAATGAAACGGTTCATTCTCAGTTCGATGGTCCATCGCATTCGACTGGTCCTGTATCGACGGTTTGTGGCTGATCACTCCAGCAACAGCCACGGCGCCGTCTACCGCCAGCGCGCCATTGAGGCCGCACTATATCTTATCCGCAACCAGTTCCTGGTCTATCTGAACGAGCGAGTGTTTGAGTTTCGCTGGTGTCACTGGACAGAGATCTACTACCAGGCCTTCCAGGGGGCTGTCACCCTAGCAGTGGACTATCGCCAGGCACGCGAGCCGGTTGTAGCTGCATTTGGGCAACTTCCCGAGCGGCTAGCCAAACTATTTGAAGCGCGCGTGGCTACCTCACCGGACTGGCGCCGTGGGGTCTTGGACCACTGTACTGAGCAGTACCAGACCCTGGAAAGAACAAATCTCTGTGGGGGAGGAGGAAATCACACATCCATGATCCGGCGAAGTAGCTTTATTCTGCGTGCCCTTATCGATGGAGACGACGAGACTTCTCCTTCTTCTACCTCAGAGTTCACGTTCCACCCTAGGGATCTTCTGGGGCTGAATCAGAGCCTATCAAGCGTCTTTCATTAAAGTGGCCGCTCTATCAGTGTGCATAATAACAGTGCTACACCCCACTTTTATCACTCGGCGCTCGCCGTCCGCGTCCCCCCAAAATTGGGCCTAAATGCGCGCTGTTGCGTTGGGGCAAGACGGTAGCACCCCGAAAGAAACGCCGTGCCTACCTGGGTTGAGAATTTTTTTTTTTTTTGCGCTTGTTTTTCCGGGTGGTGCGTGCGGACGTTGCCGATAATTGTTGCACTTGCCCTACCGGTGGAGTTGCCGCTGCCTCTGTTGCACCGTTTGGCCTCGGATACATTAACTTGAAAAGTTATCGACCAAGGCGACTTGGGTCGTTCGAAATACGAAATACTTTTTATCAGTACCACTGAGAAGGACCAGCCTATCAGGTTGCATCTAGGTAGAGTTGGTTTTTATTCGGTTGTTTTGGATGTCGTCTTTTGGGGTTTCTTCGCCCCGAAAAGCCACGGCTACTCCCCGATAGCGCCCCAAAACGCGGGGGCCAGAGTTCCGGTGGAAAGGAGTTTTTCCGTGTGGATAAACTTGACTAACGCCAAAGTGACTAAGTGCTTGGATCACACAATGAAAACACAACAAGGGCTAAAAGCATGCAGAAGAGGATGAGGAATAAATAAATGATTTCGTTATAAATAATGTTACATGATGATGATGATAATAATAATAATAATAATAATAATAATAAATGAATGTTGACGAAGAGGCTCACACAAGTTCATCTGCTTCCCAGTCCAGCCCTAGGCGCTTGTAGAGCTGAGTTTGCACTTGGACCCATATCCGCTGCTTTTCTTCTCGAGTCAACGAAGGCTTCGTGGGCTTAATGGCCTTTCGCAGATAAGAGGGAAAGTCCGGAGACGTAGATGAAGATGTGAGTAATGCCTGTTTCAATAGCGATCCTGATCCCGGGGGTGACGATGAAGAGGACGATTCCTTTGCCAGCTGACGCTTCTGGCGCTTGAGTTGCTGACAGCATCTCTCGTAATCCAGGCGGCATTGTGCCTCGCAACCCAGGTTCAACAGGTAGTTTTCAATGATATTGCGCCATTCGGGCTTTGACAGAGGCTGTTCCAGCGCCTCGAAGCCATCGAAGACAGGTGACCCGGCGCTTCTGCTTCGTCGTCGACACCGAGCAGCCTCAACCGTGTACCGGGCCGTCTGCCTCAGAAACGACTCGTCAAATGCAAACTCCCGGTAAATATCACTATGCACCAATGCCTCCACTATCTCTTCGTTGCTTGCGGAGAGCGGCAACACCATGAGGCGGTAGCTGCTGTTATCGTATATGGTGGGGACAACCCCGTGCCATTCCGGCCGAGGACCATCGACAATCAGTAGCGATCTCAAGTCGTTGATAGTCCAGTCAACCAGTGCCCGCTGAGTGAATCCTGGCCGTTTTCCATTTTCCAACAGCACGTCTTGGGTATACATATCACTAAACCCTCTAGGCAGAGCGTCTCTCAGTGATATCGAGCTGTGGGGGCGCGTGGGCGGTTGCTCGTTACTGGGTGAAGACGCCGACGACGACTCTTCAACGTGGTCAAACGAGATCAAATGGTTCTGCTGCTGGGATATCACCAGAGTCGACATTGTTCTTGAGCTGTGCTTCCTCGTGTTCAAAGTGAAATGAAGATATGAACAAGTTTAATCCGGGGGAGGGAATGCCACCCCCCATATATAGTTTTAAATTTTTCTGTGCGCTTATTACTACTGCTATGCCACCTAAGGTTGCATTATTTACCGTAACGAGGCCCATTTATGTTTTGTTTTTTCGGTTTGCCAAAGCACCCTCGGGAACAATTGCGGGCGCCCTAGCCCTGGCTGGCACACCCCATTTTGTGGGGAATTCGCGCCGGACTCGCGGGTTCCAGGAACTGGAGCCGCCGCTCGCATGGCCGGAGGAGGGTTTGCTTCTTGTCTATTGGGGGGCTAGTTCTTGGTATTTGAGTGGAATTCTCCGAGAGCTCCTATTGGCTGGAGATGTGGATGCTAGAGGGTGGGTGGGGGAGAGAGGGCAGTCTGCCAGCGATGCTAGTTCGTCCCCCGTATTCACCACCGGCTGAAATCATTCGGCTTGTTTGTGGTCAAAGGCGAAATGCGCGGGGGCACGTAGAAGAACCCAGCCGTCGGGAATTTTAGGGAAGGCAAAAGTAGTGTGCGAAAGGTTAGCTTTAGCAGCGGTCACGTGATGGCTCGGCTAATTGACCGGCGGCAGGGTTTCAAGGTGAATAAATTTTCTTAATTCATATTTACCCGGAAATTGGTGCAGAAAGCAGTGGGTATATGCGTGGGCATATGTGTGTGTGTGGGGGGGGGGGCCGTGAGAGCGGGGGCGTGGGGCAGCCGAGTCAGAAACTCCACCACACGGTCCGCCTCCGGCAAATGCGATAACGGTACT